>OY987334.1:50219214-50900622 GCA_963920685.1 Polydrusus tereticollis | reverse complement strand
TGTTGGCAACGGCAAACAGCAAAAAATTGATTAATTAATGTTTTAGAAAATGGCCTATTTTTCCATATTAATTATTATTATCTCTAATTTCTCTAGTTTAACAAAAGATATCACTTTGCGGTTTTCAGTTCCTTATAGTAACTTTTTCTCCTCTACAAGCTGATGCGGTTAGTTTTTTAATCCGACGTTTCGGATTCAAGCGACCATAATCAACTTTTTTATTTTAAATACGGACCTGGATTTTTTATTCCACTATTTAATAGCCTTTATAAGCCTAAAATAAAATATGATGAAAAAGTCATATCATAACATTTGATTTTTTTGAGAAAATCCCTATTTATTGAGGAATTACGGAAAAACGCCATCTAGTGGCCACCATCAGAATCAATATGGTATAGTTAATAGATCTACGTGTAGAGGAAAAGAAGGGCTTTTTTTCAAGACCAAGTTGAATAAAATCGGTTTATCCAAAGCAGAGATATCAGCGTTTGAAAGAAAAAAAGTTTGACCTTCTCTCACCACTTTATTATTGAAAATAGAAAAAAACGATTTCTAACATAAAGTTGCATAATTTTATGAAGAATACAATGCTTATATTTTTAACATATTTTTATTAAGAAAAATCAAGAGAAAATCAGCATTTCTATTTTGAAAGTTCTCTTACGCCCCCTAGCGATCATTTTTCGAACTTGAAAATAATTTCCAGCAATTTCTCTTGGCCGCTTTTAACGATATATATTTTTTCCCAAAGTCCTAGTGTTATTACTTTCTGAGATATAGCCGATTACCTCCTTAGGTGGAACACCCGGTACTTTATACAAAATTTTCAATTTTGCATTTGTAATTCTATAAAAATCTCATATCTTAAAAAAAAATATGCCATACAAATTTGTGTGCCTACATTTTATGTTGGTAATCCTATCAAAATGGCTGATCTCCTGTCAACAAAATAGTTTTATTGAACCTGTTTATGCAATGAAGCAAAGAAACAGTTTTTATTGGTCACTACTAATGTTATTTGATAAATAATACCAATACCAACTTTTAAAAATTTAAAAAAACAACAGTTTAATAAAACTTGTTACGACCCTGGGAACCGTATCGAAACAGCTGTTATGAAACCAAAACAGAAAAAAAAGATCAAAAGCTTCCCTCATCCAAACGACCCTGTTGTACATTTTGTACCACTTGTGGAGAAATCTGTCGTATTATTCGTCGAATAGACGTATACCTACCGAGTTGGGATCCACAAAAAAAACTCCGACGGGTTAAGATGGGCCGATCTGGATGGCCATAATTAAAACTTCTAGCCATCGCGTTCAGATTATGATAAAAACAGGTAAAGAAACATGTTAAAGGGCTTCTTATTAAATCAAGCTTGATACATGTAGCAGTTTTCTGATACACCTTGTGTTTTTTTCTTTACAATTTGTAAATATAAATACTGTCATTTTTAAGGCTGATCCGATTCTCTATCCCAACCCTCTAGCGTGAACTTAATTTAACAAGAAGGGTGTCAATGAGGTAGGTTAAATTTCAATAAATACAATAGTATTTATTTTAATTTTTTTAATCTTAACATTTTTTATAAAACTTCTTACACAGACTCCTGGACTGGAGGCTCGTAACCTTCAGGCCTGTCTACCTTTGATCCCGCGTCCCCAGAACCTTCTCCGGTTCCCTTGGAATCCCCGTGAAGTTCCAGCAACTTGGAAAGTTCATAACGGGGCTTCTTAAGAACCTGAAAATAAAAAATTATACTTAAAAATAATAAAAATTAAAGTAAAATCTATTTATCTAGTATTAGGTGAAAATTTCAATGAGCATGAGGACAGTAACTATACAGGGTATCACTTAATGATAGGCTGTAATTCCAAGGGAGCATTTTTAAACCAAATTCAAGTAGAAAAGATCATAGAAACATGTGTCATAAAAAATCGGTTTTTTATTAATATCTCAAAGATCCTTTTGCCGATTTTGTTGAAACTTGGCAGTATTATTCGTTGTAATAAGACGCTAAGTTAGCACTAACTAGATGATAATTATGAGTTCCAGTGGCGTCTCGGGGGGCAGTCTCACGAATAATATGGACAAAAAAATGTACGCCACCGACTTGTTTAAAAATTTTATGTTGTTTTAAGGTTAAGCAGCTAAAAATACAACTTTTTTGTCTCTTGATATTTTTTCGTATCCTACTTCGTTTTCGAGAAAAAAAATAAAAGCCGCTTCATTGCACGTCAATATTTTTTGTTCTCAAAAAGGAAGATACGAAAAATATCAAGAGACAGAAAAGTTGTATTTTTAGCTGCTTAATCTTAAAACATAAAATTTTTAAACAAGTCAGTGGCGTACATTTTTTTTGTCAATCCACGTCTAATTCAGCGCAGATTCCTGGGTCACAAATTATCACATGTGCCTTGATACTGGTTTTGGCTCTTTCTATCGTATATTTGGCTCTTTCTATCGTATATAATTTTAAATTTGTAGGAAGGTGCTTGTCATCATGGCATCTTCAGAAATTTAGCCATAGCCAAATTTCCAAAATAAAATCTCATTTAGTTCTTGAGATACATCTAATAGGGCACCACTTTATTTGGTGCACCCTATACCGTTACATTTCTGATTATTGTAAAAAAGGCTGAAGGCCTTTTCAATTGGTAAACAATTTAGTATTAAAAGACGTTATATTAGATAAATTATTAAACATGATGAAAAGTAAAAATGCAGCTTTATCCTTACCTTAACCTTACGAATAAATACATCATGAAGTGGATAGATTCCCTGGCATGCCTTTTCAATATCTTTGGCGATACTGTCGGGCAACAATTTGTTGACAACTTCTTTCAGGTCTGATCCCTGGATGTCCCTGGTGATAATGTCAACCATTTTTTTACGGATCGCTCTAATCTACAAGAAATACAGTTAAAAGTAACGAATATTTCAAATAACGTAAATGAAATAAAAAAAACTCCTATCGTCGGGCTTATCAGAGTTTGTATTTGCGTCGTTAGGGAACAAAGAGTTATCTTCATATATGTATCGAAGCGAGCTGAGTGTCTCATCATTTTTAAGCACAACCATGGGAGCAACTTGAATGAACATACTACGTTTTAAACAACTTACTTGTGTGTGCTGTGCATAACATGTTTTCCTTTGACTCATCTGATCCTTCTGGGTGAATCCAATACAGAACACTCTTAACAAATATCCGTCCGAGGTCTTGACATCAGCAGAAGCTTCGATGAGGGACTGCCATTTCTTGACCATGGAACGAAGCTTGTCGGTAGTCAGGTCCATTCCATGGAAGTTGGTCAACACATATCTACCTATATTATAAACATTTTATGCTTATAATTTTATACTTATGCGACCCAATAACAACATTTAGAGAAAATGGAGAAGAAATATAAACTAGGTGCTTATTAGACCAAGCTTCCACCAAACAAAAATATACCTCAGAACACTACAAAAGTTTTAAAAAATAAAGGTAGGCTCATGCAATCGATTTCCGATGGCATGATCATCAGACGGATTTGAAGAAAGTGGGTGTTAAGGCATTCTAACCAAGCAGCTACCGAGTTACCCCCGCATTGTCACCATATCATTATTTTCAATACTCATGAGTAAAGGGCGGAATATATGCAAAGCGCATATATATGCATTTTTTGCATATTTTATCAATTTTATAATAAAATGCATATTTTAATTTTTTTTTATTATTATTTTATGAGCAGATTTTTACGTTTTCGGCGTTGTCAAAAAATTAAAAACGCTCGGTGTTGAAAACTCGTAGACTCATAGGTTTAATGTCCAGTCCGGCACTTGTTTCAGGGATTTTCCAATCTAAAGATATTTATATAATATTTAAATTTCGGTTATACACAAGGCATTTATTAGGGTTTCCGGGGTTTGCAGATATTTTGCTAGGGGTTATTTATTGTCATTTAATGATGCTTTATTATTACCTGCTTAACAAACTGTATTTATATCGGGTTGTAATCAGGGTTGAGATGATTAAAATCAATTGATTAAAATCATGATTTTAATCAGTATGATTTTTTTTTTTTTAAATCATGATTAATTTAAAAAAGAATTTTAAAATTTTAACACCTAAAATGTATTTGTTCATACAAAAAATAAAACCCAGACGCATTTTTATGTGGTGTTATTTATTATTTTATTATAATAATCGAAGAGAACAGCTAGTTATTACAAAAATAAAACTTTAAAAAAATTAAAAAATTAAAACTAAAAAACCTTCTTAATACAAAAAAATACTTAATTTAAACAAAAAAAAAAAATATAAAAAAACCTAAGTGTTAATAATGCTTAAATAGAAATACCAGTTTAGCTGCTTTGTCACTGCCAAGTCTGTTTCTTATATCTGAATGTACGAATCCATAAGTAGAAAATATCCTTTCGATATTAGCAGACGATGCACCGGCACACACAGAGTTGATAAAAATCATGATTTTTTTGATTTTTTTAAAAAATTTACCAGCTTTTACAAATATTATTATTTTTAAATATTTTTAACTGCTTATATTTTGTCTTGTTAAGTAAACAAATATTTTTAGGCAGGAATAGTACAGATTACAGATACGAAGCAAAACTGGAGAAGTTTTAACATGCAAATTTCGTTCGCGTAGTTTTTGCAAGTTTGCGCCTTTGTCGAAACTTGTATTAACGTGAAAATTTGGTCCGCGCAGTATTGCAAGTTCGCCGCTTTGTAGAAACTTGTAATAACTGGCAGAAAACGCCCGGCTATACAAACGATACGCACTTATTTTAGTTATCAGTAATATTTTTGCTTTAGGGGTTAATCTATCAAAACATTTTTGAACTCAATGACAAGCCGGGGCAGAAAGGAATTTAGTGTTTGGCAGCATTTTATAAAAAAAGACAGTAGTGGGCAAACTAGGTTGGTAAAGAATTGCAAGGTCTAGTGGACAGACTAAAAAGTCATTGGGAAACCTGCAAAAGTAAAACTAGTGATATCAGCAGTGGTCTTGAAACTCTGCATGGTGATTGTCAGTCACAGCCTGGAACTAGCCAGAGTGAAATTATCCAGTTGGTAAAGAAACAGAAAAGCGATAACTGTGAAAACGGAAGTGTAGGTGGACGTGAAAATAGTGGATGTAGCGGTCATTTGGATTCTTTTGTTGTGCGAACTGGACAAGATAAGAAAAAAGAATTGGACAGACAAATAGCCAAAGCCGTTTACGCAACAAATTGCAGTTTTAGAGCTATAGAAAATAAAGAGGTTCGAAAGGCCATAGAAATGCTAAAACCTGGTTACCTTCCACCATCTAGATTTCAGTTATCATCAACGCTCCTGAATGAAATATTTGAAGAAGAAAAATATAATTGTTTTAACAAGTTATCTGGACAATCTGTTTGCATGTCCTTAGATGGATGGTCCAATATACATAATGAGCCGTTAACTATGTCGTTTTGACAGCAGAGGATGGAAACAGTGTTCTTTTAGAAAGCATAGATACATCTGGTCATCCCCATACAGCCGACTATCTTGCCGAATTGGCTATTAACTCAATAAATAAGTGCAAAAATGAATATAACTGAAAAGTTACCAGTATTGTTACAGGTTACAGATAATGCGAGCAACATGGTCAGTATGAAGAAAAAAATTACCGAGTCGTCCTATTACCCTATAATTACATATGGTTGTTCGGCACACTTATTTAGTTTGCTCTCCAAAGATTTAGAAGCATCGCAGATAAAAGAACATAGTACATACATATTGTGAAATACTTCAGAAATGCCCATTTGCCAAATGCTTGGTATAAAGAAAAAGAGGGCAAGAAATTGGTTTTACCTCAGGATGTTCGATGGAATACACTTTCAGATTGTCTTGAGATCTACGTAAATGAGTGGCCAAAATTGTTATTAATATTAATATGTGAAGAGCATAAAGATCAAGTTAATCCAGTGATTTTTAAAAAAAGTTTCAGATATCTGTATTAAAAGGATGGCTGAAGATTTTCTACAGTTGCTAAAACCAATTTCTATAGCACTGGATGCAATACAACAAAAGGTGCATTTTTATCTCAAGCAGTATACATATGGAAAAAGTTACTGGCTATTTTTGACAGTTTTGAATTTGAAGAAGAAAGAAGCTAAGCAATATCAATTATTTAAGAAGATATGTTCAAGCTCTAACCCCCTTTCACTTTTTGGCGTATATTTTGGATCCTACAATAAACAAAGAAGAATATCCATTACTAGCTGTTTTGTTGTTTCCAAATATTTGCAGACACAGGATTATTACCATTACTGATTAAGTTGGAAGCGGACCCTTTTCACAAAACTCTGTTTTCAGAGGAAATAATCAAAAATGTAACAGCAGCACAGTGGTGGAGATCTCAAGATGTTTCAGAAATTAAGCAAGTGATCCCTATTAGTGATCGACCGATACCGATATATCGGCTATATCGGCAGAGAGCCGATTATCGGTATCGGCCGATAGATGTAAATATATATCGGCTATATCGGCCGATGTATAAAAACAACCATAGCAGCTTAAAACATTTTTTTTATATTTAAATTTAAAGTAATATTTCCAATAAATACTTTTTCCATCCATTTCGCTACTTTGCACTCCACCAAACTCCAAAACGATCTGCTTTAAGAATGCAATACTGAATGCACGGCAATAAACGCACGGGATTCACCGAGAAATTCAAATTAAGGGGATTCACCAATGACTTGGCGCTGAGCCACATAAATTACCGCCTATTGCTGTGTTGCCAAAGTGCAATTTTTGTTTTTATTTTTGTGATTTTAAATTGAACGTTAAAGAATTATAAATTATATTACAGAATATTCAGATTTTAGACGTTAATAATGTTATCAATTAAAAAAGGCCGATATGCCGATATATATCATTATCGGCCAAGACATTATCGGTATCGGCCGATTATCGGTATCGGCTAAAAAAGTCATATCGGTCGATCACTACTCCCTATAGTAATTTCTGTTTTGTGTGCCTGTGCATCATCTGCTGATATCGAAAGGATGTTTTCTACTTATGGATTCGTACATTCAGATATAAGAAACAGACTTGGCAGTGACAAAGCATCTAAACTAGTATTTCTATTTAAGCATTATAACACTTCGATTAATATGATAAAATAATAAATAACACCACATAAAAATGCGTCTGGGTTTCATTTTTTGTATGAACAAATACATTTTAAGTGTTAAAATTTTAAAACTCTTTTTTAAATTAATCATGATTTAAAAAAAAATCATACTGATTAAAATCATGATTTTAATCAATTGATTTTAATCATCTCAACCCTGCCCTGTCACTGCGACCGACAATTTTGATACTTTATTGTAGAGATTCTAAAAAATGGTTAATGTTCCAAATTTGAAACAATTATCACAGAATATAAGAGAGAAAACGCAAAATACGAGAAACCCTGTATTTGCATTTTTTTATTTTGACGAGTACTATCACCCCCTGAAATATCTGCATGACATTAATTAACACCCTGTATATGTATATCAAAAATAAGGCAACTTCGGACACATTTTCCTATGAATTTTTTTTCTTAGAATATCACCCCCTTAAATTACATACCGTACTTCTGAAATACCCTGTATAATAATTATCCAGGTTTTGTAAATATTCGGCATAATACCGGTCAGTTTGTAACACTAACACTATGTCCTTGCATTTTTTTTTTGTGTGATCTTATTCTTATTACCCATGTAGCCACATTCTTATTACCCCCAAATGTTTTTTTTTTTGGTAATAAAAGCTCAATTAAAAAAAACACCTTGAAATAGTTTGTTACAAAAAAACCTTTATTTAAGACCTTTAACTTCAAGATAGGTTTATAATAAAAGGCACAAACCGTTACAACTAAAAAATATGTAAGTATTATAATATGAGCCGCTACTGTCATTTCAAGAACCGAAAACACTAACCTAAAATAGACTTTCAAAAAAAAAAAAAAAAATACAAAAGGATACACTAGAGCAGTAAGAATCATTTTGACTATACCTTTAGTAATAATAAATTACTTGTTGTTTTTAAGACCACTTATAGTTCTTTTAGCTGAAATGTTTGCTGTTTGCTTATTATTAACTCAGGCTCCCTAGCCTTGAATCTAAAAATTTTGAATGAACCCCATGCCTATATTTTTTGGCGAATCCTATACACATGTTATATCCACTTATATTAGGAAACATCTGACAAAGTTTAAACAATCATTGTCTTTTAGTTTTCTTAATAAGATCAAAATAAATAAAAGGCGGTATGGCATACTCCGCTTAAAAATTTACTTAATCAGCCTCTGGCCGCTAGTTTTAGGTTTGTTATAAAAACCAGGGTTGGCATGAATTAATTAACATGATTTATGTCTAGTTTTTTTTATGACTCTTGACTTTTTCAAGCCTAATAAAAAAATAAGCAATAAATGCCTTTACAGATAGGATATTCGCCAAAACTAGTCATATCATACAATCTCTACTTGCAATTGTACACTTTCTGAGATATTAAAGGGATGAATGTAGTTTACAGAACCGGGCTTAGTTACATTCCAGACAATTTAAAGGGAATTTGGTACACCAGTCTTTTTTTTATTTTCTCAATATACAGGGTAAAACTTGACTCACTTTTAATTAAAAATGTTTCTTGGCACTTTTTTGTTTTTACTGCCATTTTCGAAATAATGGTCATTTTTATAAATCTATGGTAAAAAAGGTGAAGTACAAGTCCAGTCGAGTAAAAATTACATTTATCTCAAGTTTCCAATGACCCAAACTTGATTTAAATCTTATGATGCTAATGCTAATATAAAAAAATTCCTATTTTTATGTGATGAATCTGCTCCTGACAGTTTGCCCATGATTTTTGAAACACTCTGTATATATTATTTATAAAAAATTAAGTCAACATAACATGTCTCAACATTTTTCAGATGTCAGACCCAAGTTTTTACATGTAGAGGATCGTTTTAAGGTTAAGATTTTAAAAAATTGTAGTTCTGTAGCAGTTGAGGGTAAATGAGTTAAATGACATAATGAAAATTTGTTTGGGTTCTATGAGTTTAAAAACAAAAAGTCTGCCACTGATTAGTTATTCCCAACCATAATTATTATGTATTGAATTTTATCACATTTTTTGTAATGTTGTGAGGTAGGTAACTTAATGAAAGTCCAGAGAAAGTAGAAAACATGAACCACAGACCCTTGGTTATTTTGAAAGAAACTTGGCATATTATTAGTTTTTTAATTTCATTTTTAAACTCTTAAAATTAGTTTAATAATAAATTAATAATATAGAACAATATTTTATAATAATTCAATTAAATTGGATGCAGACCCTTGCTGTAGATGATGAGGACCAAAAAAAGGGAATAACTTTGGCTTAATTACCGTGAAAATTTCCAGAAATGTCCCTAACTTTTCCAGTAGTCAATGGACCCTGTTTAAGTACTATGAGTACCTATTAAAAATGTGTGCAATATGTTGTGCTTATCAGAGTTTGTATTTGCGTCGTTAGGGAACAAGATAGTATCATCATGTATGTATCGAAGCGAGCTGAGTGTCTCATCACTTAAGCACAAACAAATAATTATTAAAACTTAATTAACAAAAAAAACTCACCTTGGACATCTTCAGCTATCAGTCTGAACTTTCTGAAAGACCTTTCTGCATCATTGTCATTCTGCAAATCAGCCAAACTTACTTCAAACACACGTCCTACAAAAAACAGAGCCTATTGAAAATAGGTAAGCCTACTACAGAACTGGAGATTGATTCTACCATAAACTTTGTGCATTTCAGAGTTTTGTATTTGCGTCGTTAGGGAACAAGAAGTTATCTTCATGTATGTATCGAAGCGAGCTGAGTGTCTCATCATTTAAGCACATTCAATATTTATTTATGTATCGCCACAACTTAATAAAAAATCAATCAAGTTATAAAGTAATCTTTGTTTACTTTGCAATCACAACTAGTGAACAAACCTTTTAAACCCTCAGATGCGATCTTGGTGCCTTGAGTACGGTTAACCAAAGTTTTGCCGACCTGCCTGGTGGCAAACATTGAAGGGGCTTTCACATCATACCAATCCTTACGGGTAAAAGGATCCACTCTACAAAAAAGTGACATTTAGGAATAATATTCGCCTATTTAAAATAGGTATGCTTTGCAATATCAGGGGCTCAAATATGGACTTGATTTTACTTCAGCGTAACCTAACCTAAAATTGTGTTTTGACCCAAAACAAATAATGAAACACGCTTTTAAAGATAAACAATAGCTTTAATTATTTGTTGGGGTAAAAATTTCAGTTTTTAATACAACAACTAAAGAACAATTCACAAAAAACATTCCAAAAACAAACCACATCTTCACTTATTAATCACACGAACCACCACTTTTAATCTTAATTTTTCCGAACCATCCGTAAAACTTTCCATAAATTGAGCACCAAACATTATTCTACACACTTTTTAATTTCAAATTGTCTTTATATTTTTTACTTACACCTTCTTTTTAACTCCCTTTTTGCCACCTTTCGAGAGACCCTTATTTTTACCTACCGCCATGACTATTTTTTGGCGAGAAAAGAAATTTCAATTTGACATTTGACAAAAATGACAGAAGTAAAAATAAACTGGACAACAGTAGTAATGTGGCAACACTGTACGAGATTTGCGGTTTTTAGTATTCCGAACGAAAATATTAAAAGCCACAGAGTTATGGCGGTTTAAGAATTCTGAAGTGAGAGTGCTGCAAAATTCCTCGTGTTCTTGCTTCCTTGCTTGTCGTTCAGGCCCCATAGTACGGTGAATAATACTACTACTACTAATCCACAAATACTGTATTAGGAGTTTAGAATAATAAACGATCTAAATATATGAATAAATCGAAATCCTTACAGGGCGAAGCTGAGCAATTTGAGCTACTCAACATTAACCAATGAAACATTAACCCTGACAAAGCTAAGCTGAAACTTATAACTAATAATCTCGTGATATACATGTATAGCGTCTTTCAGTCTGTTAGGCACTTGCGGAGATTCTGTTTAATGTACAATGAATGAATACAATATTTCACTGTAGTCCAGTCACTTTTTATCGCATTGATCATTAACCATATTGCCACCAGTACCTACCGTTTTCTGCGGTATAAGTGAGTGGCTAAAGAATTACTATTACAGACACCAAGAGAATAGTAAGGAGTGACTTGTGGGAGTGACGGTAAGTAACTACCTAAGTACACTAAAATATACAGACGTTAATATGACTATAGAACCATTACCCAGCATTTATTTGTTCATTCAGGAAGACAACTTTAATTTTTTTACGAAAGATGAAAGTTGATGAACAGGTAGTGTTCATAGAATATATTAAAATGAGACACGTACAGCATTATAGGTGAAGCATCGTTGAAAAAGATCTGTAACAGGTAGATATGCTGGGGCATAGTTAGTGTAATGGGAACATTAGGCCAAATATGAGTTGGAAGAACAAACAAATATTTGCTGCAGCTACGAATTCCACATTCCTTCCGGAGACCGTGAAAAAATCTTTTTACCCACCACAATAAACGTACAAGAACCTCTTACCGATTTTTCGTGGTAATGCGTCTTTGCGGAGGCAGGGACCCGGACCGGAATGTAATATCGGTTCCGTTCCGGTTCCAGATGAAATAGAGAATTTAGGTTCCGTTACAATTCCGGTTCCGAAACAATTATTTCGACTCGGTTCCTACCAATTTTAAACGGTTCTGATCCGGTTCCCTCCAAAATATGAAATTTCAATTCAGATTCGGTTCCGATCCGAAAACGACCGTTTTGGATAAACTTTGAATTTTTAATCCCGTTTCATTCAAAAAAATTAAGAAAACTGTCGCCACAAATGCCACCACTATAATATAGTTGGCAATGGTTTCGTTCAGTCTTTGTTATTTTGCATAAAAGACTAAGAGGGAGAGAAAAACAAGTAGAATATTCTAGAGCAAGATCTGAGATTTATTTGCCAAAAGGGGAGTAAATTCGCTTGCAATACCTCTTATTTGTTTTGTGGTCGAAAGTGTCTCCACAGAACAAAATTTTAAGAGAAACTTAAAATTAGGTTAGGTTTAATTACTGCAAAGCCATGTGTAAACTATCTGACAAAGTACTACCCTGAAAACCGAAAAAAACCGTTTTAATTTTTGGGGTTCGGGTTCTGCAACTAAACTTTCTTTCAAGTAAAATATGTGTTCGGTTTCGATTCCGGTCCACAAAAAATATCTGTTCCGGCCCGGTTCTTACCAAATGGCGGTTCCGGTCCGGGTCCCTGTTTGGAGGGGAACGTTGACATTTTTATGAGGGTTTAGAGACAAGGTCCTTCCCTTGTCTCTAATGACAAGAGGAAGGGGTCTAACAACCCTCGGAGGTTGAAGACGACCCTTACCCAAGGGATAGATTTTATTTTTCTATCCGGATCTAAGACGAGAGGCAAACAGACTGATAACTTATCGATTTTGCACCCCCCAAAATAGCGAACCTACCCTCCCAAGGGTCGGAGAATCGATAGGTTTCGTTTGACGAAAAACAGCTCTACTACTTACCATCAGGGAAATGAACAAGCTGTTGATGTATAAAAGGCGGAGTACCTAGTTTGTAAATTGCTCCACACTAAGCAATGGTGATCAGCTCTCATATTTCCTATCATGGGCTTACCAATCTTCGGATTGACCTAAACCTGCGTTTGGCCAACGAATTAAAAGACCAAGTGACAGAGCCTTGTTCTCGAGCCAGTCAAGATTTTGACATCGGAAGCGGCCGCAATGACGGTCAAACCAGTGGTCAAACTCAACCCGTGTAGACTAATAAGACAATCTGAAACAACCGCGGTGGCGTAGAAGACCAATGGAAAGAATTCAAAGAAATCAGAGTGTAGGAGCGAGCTGTGATATATCTAATCATTGTGCTAACCGTGCTACTTAATGCTATGAAAGCACATAAGCTGCTAGGATTATGGTCAAATGATTAGAGTTTGAATTGAAGCCACAGGGAGCAACCGCAGCCGCTAGTTAATAGCCCCCGTTTCCCAGAGGGCTCTACCAATCGAGGCTGCCTGATATTTACACGGTCGGAGGGCGTCCACATCCATTAATTTCCTTGGATAGAGAAAGGGTTATGCATGGGTAATCCTAGAGTACCTAATTGATGCAATTGTAAACGTTTATAAGGTTGGTTCAGATTAGTAAAACGCCCCTACGCACAAGACCCAACCTGCAGGGTCCGGTTTGCAGGGCATATAGGAAATGGAAAATCGGGTGCTCGTGCTACTCTCTACACCACCCGATCTGGCATTTTCGTAGTGTGTTTCGAAAATTCTGTAGTTCCGGGTCTTGAGTCGTAAAAGGTCGGAATGGCTCCTCTAATGCCCGGTTGTACAAACAAAGGTTTAAGTTGGATTTATAGAAAAGGCAACCTTAAGCTAGCTTATACCGTTGTACAATTATGGCTTAGTAGTAAAACTACAGATCTTCTGTCAAATAACCTGAAAATTCAAGTTTGCGTTTATGATAAAAAGTTAAAATTTAAAATGGATTTGGAATTGGATAATGGGCTCATTTGGTCAAACCTCAACTTACACTTTACCTAATTTTTGCGAAGCATTTATAAGGTATGGTCAGCCCTGAGAATTTGAAGTCGATCCGATAAGTAGTTTTCGAAATATACGAGATCAAAATGAAATAAAACACTCGCGAGGCGGTGACGTCATTAAGTCCCACAGTTCGTCCGCCTTGAACTTGTGCAAAATATACAAGGTAGATACGCTTACTGTTTCTTTGTTCAATTAAAGCAGAAGCTTATTATTATTACTTTCAATAGTATATTTATTCTATAACAAGTAGGAAACGGGCCATTTCATACAAATTCTATCTACTTCTATTTACTTCCTCTAATACTATTTTTGAAAAAAGGGAAAGAAATTAACAAAAAATATTTTTTCTCTCCTGTCGATGGCCACCTGTCTTACTATAGGACTTAGTGGCGTCACACAGAAGTTTCCGCGAGTCGATGTTCATAATAAATTATTTTAAAAGCTTTAGAATATGCGTATTCTTAATGAACTAGGACCAATTGACTTCAAAAATTCCATTCCTTGGCTCCGCATTTCTCTATTTAAATAATTGGCAATGGAAATATCCCACAGACACGGCATAATCGTTATATAGCTCAAAAATCTCTCTGAAAGCTTGCTTCGCCCTTTCAAGCATTTTCGATTCAAAATATTCGCGGCAACTCTGTCAGAATTAAAATATGACGAGTCACATCGTGCTCGACATGATCAGACATGCAGGGCATTGGAGTGGGGAGATCGTATGGTCGCCTCGACCAACTGCCCGATCTGGTTTTTGTCGATCCGGCATGCCTACACACAATTTGCAGGGTCCCTACAGATTGGGTCTTGTGTAGAGGCTTTAAGGTAACCGACAACTATAACAATATTATAAAAATTTGTATCGAAACGGTCGACAACCAAGAGAAAGCTCGTATTTTGTTAATGTCTGCACTTAGCAATCTCACCAAAACGAGTTGCTTCTAACGAGCTTGAGAGCGAGGAAGAATTGGAGTTATAGTATGTCCAAAATTCTATCGGTGCTATCCTATTGCTAAAATTCAAATACGGCATTGTGGAATACGTGCCAAAATTTTGTTACTTAGATATAATATTGACAAAAAAAACAGTATCAAGGCACATGTGATAATTTGTGGCACAGGAATCTGCGCTGAATTAGACGTGGATTGACAAAAAAAATGTATGCCACTGACTGGTTTCAAATTTTTATATTGTTTTCGGGTTAAGCAGCTAAAAATACAACTTTTGTGTCTCCTGATATTTTTTCGTACCTTACTTCGTTTTCGAGAAAAAGAATAAAAGCCACTTGATTGCATGTCGAAATTTTTTTTTCTCGAAAACGATGATAAGGAAAAATATCACGAGACAAAAAAGTTGTATTTCTAGCTGCTTAACCTGAAAACAACATTAAATTTTTAAACAAGTCAGTGGCGTACATTTTTTTGGTTAATATTATTCGTGAGACTGCCCCCCGGGACGCCACTGGAACTCATAATCATTATCTAGTCAGTGCTAACTTAGCGTCTTATTACAACGAACAACACTGCCAAATTTCACCAAAATCGGCGAAAGGATCTTTGAGATATTAATAAAAACCCGATTTTTTTTCCAAACTTTGACCCCTGTATCTTGAAAACCAGACTTTTTAGAACACATGCTTATATGAACTTTTCTACTTGAATTTGGTTCAGAAATGCGCCTTTGGAATACCAATAGAACCATTTAAAAAATATGCAAATTGGCCTTTGTGGTCAGCACCCTGTATATTCACATTCCTATTACCCTTCCCTTCCCCAATGTGTTGATGTGAACGCAGCATAGCCACAGCACAGGCTTGTGTATCTCTTAATTAAGAGAGGATGAACAAATATTAAAATACAATATTACTAATAATTCCTGTATTTATTTTAACATATTAAAAAACTATACTCTTTAATTCAGAGAACCATAATATTATAACCATTTAGAAATTGTTAATATAGAAATATTATAAGTAAATAAACCTAGTCAAGATTTGTCGTAAGTCTAACAAAATAACACTTAAAGTACTAAAAATAATACATAAATAATAACATTGGAGGTGGAACTACTATTGTTACTTCTTAAACATCAAGGGCTACGAGGTGAAGTAAGTAAATTTGTGACATGTTGCAAAATCATTTCTATAGAGTAAAACGGGCGAAGATGGCACCTCGGCCCACCATTTTGTTCGTTTTTATAAGAAACAGCTTTCCTGTCCGTAAAGTTTTGTTTATTTCGATTATTAAGTGCATGGAACCGTCAAATTGGTAAAGTAAAACTGAAAAAATAATTTTTATATCGAATTTGGTCCAAGCTTATTCACTTAATATAGTGATCCGATTCAAATATCTTTGTTGTTGTGCAAAGTAGGGCTTCTAACCTAACATTTAACAGCTGTAGTGTTAAGTACCTTTACATGGAGTTGGTTATATAAAGCTGAAAACTTTTTGTTGTACTGTGGGACAATATGCCGCATAAAAATGGTAGTGCGGCATATCACCCAAAGTATTTTCTTAATGTGCTTGATGATTTGATACGTTCTTATCTTCGAAGACCTTCAGAGCGAAGTAAGGGATATGCGGGGTGGTATACGTACCGCAAAGCTCAAGGACTGTCCACCGCTAGGGCCAAAAGGAATGACGAGACAAGAATGTGCTTAATTTTTAACTGATAAAAAATTCGACGACTAAAGCTCTTAAAACGGTAAATTGTATTACGAATGCTGAAAGAGAGCAGTTTTTTACTACCCTGCTGTATATTCAAGGGCAAAAATAAATTAGAAAATGGCCTCCCCCCAGCGGTAAGGTATTATGAGTGGCTTATGTTAGATCTGATATCTCTTTCCAATGGCTTCGTGAGTTCGTTATTCCGCGGAAAGGAGCCCGTAAGATTTGACTGCTTTTAGAGGGGCATTCATCGCACAGTTCTAAAGTCAAAAAGTTAGATTTTTCTGTAGCGATTGGTTCGAAAATTGGATTCGTAAGAATCCTGGTCGAAAACTAAGCCGTTGCCAGTTCGCCTCACTTTTAAAGCGGCAGCGATTCAAAATGGGACTTACCTTTTAATTTCGAACAGATTCCCGATTACGCATTTGTCATTGACGAAGTAGCACAGCTTGAAGACAATACCAACCCCTACATCCGCAATGGAAAACATCCTGGACCTTCCTCCACTTCATTTGGTGATTAAAGGAGAGGCGAGAATGGGACTATACAGACTACAGAGTTCTACGTCACTTTCTGGGTGGCACAGAACTGGATATGCGATATCATAAGGGGACCTGAGTTAGAAATGAGATCAGACCACACTAACCCTGCATATCGCTATGACATACCATTCAAGACCGTAATTGACGACCGGGATGTGTGGAACAATAAAACACCAGATACTCCTTTGGCAATAATCTGGTGCACAGGCGGCTCAAAGATCAAAGACGGTACCGGAGCAGGGATACACGGAGTAAGACCGAAAAGAGATGTCTATTTTTCCCTGGGTAAGTCTCCCACGGTGAATCTACGCCATCCTACAGTATGCGTATGAAAACAATAGGAGGACTTATCTTAATACGTGGATCCACATATACTCCGACAGCCAAGCAGCCCTTAGAGCGCTAACATGCAATAAGGTGACATCTAGACTGGTATGGGAATGTCAAGAGGAACTAGTGGCCCTGGCAAAAGCCAACAAAGTAATACTATAATGGGTACCAGGACATGAAGGTATTACAGGAAACGAAAAGGCCGACAAACTTGCAAGAAAGGGGTCGGAGAAAACATTCATTGGCCCAGAACCGGCACTCGGAGTCCCAAGGTGCACAGTACGAGATGTCATAAAACGATGGACAAGGAATCAACACAAAATCTACTGGAACAATTGACAGGGATTAAACCATAGCAAATCTTTCATTGGGGACCCAGACCCGAACCTAACAAAAGAGCTACTTCTGATGAGCAGAAATCAGCTGAGAATCACCACAGGAATTCTGACAGGACACATGGCCGTCAAGAAGCACCTGCGGTCGAGTGCATCCGGCACTTGACGGACCCTCGGAAGGAAAAAAAATCCAGAAGAACCCACTGAGGGACGAAATGTTAATGGTAACTTTCCAACTTATTGCAGTTAATCGCCGTGAAGATATAAACCCTTTTGAAGGTATTTTACCGGTCCCTCGCGTGGAACCAGGACCAAGTGGTAATAGAGGTCACCTGAGACAACATGCTGAAGTACTAACTTCACCGGAAACGATTTCGGTAAAACGAACCAAGAAGAAAGAAAAAAATGCGACAAAAACTAAGTCGACAATTTCAACGAAGAAAATTGAAAGAAACACAACATTTCAAAAGAAGCAAGCTCTATCAAGAAAAATAGATTCTAAGTCCAGTTCGTCAGACTCCAAAATAGAGGTAGTAACGCAGGAAAGCGATGATTCAGGTTAGTTAGAGTCCGAATTTCGCGCAAACTGCCATGGACATTTTTGGGACAAAAAAGGCCCAGATGTCACTGAATTTAATGCCATAGATTTTTAAATGGGTCCATGAAATCTGTGCGCCATCTGCAACACTTTGCCAAGAGTGTACCCGATTAGCTATTAATACCAAGTAATATAAAACCTAGATTATTCACACAATTAGTATTTAAAAATTGTTTTTTACTTTTTGGGTTTTTTATTGGAAATAAACTTTGTGTTTTAAATATTTGTGCGTTTTTCATAAAAACTTATAAATTCCAATTTTAAATTATAATCACATGTTGCCCTATTGCCCAAAACTAGGTGCTATAGTACCCATGGGTGCAGGTAATATGGCAATTGTGTATCATTGCACATTTTTGTCACTGGAAATATGGCAACGAGACTTTCACGTCGCAGACCTAAATAATTAGTCTCTAATTGTTATCGCAGCTAGGTGCGTTGGTTGCAACGACATAATAACTAATAGACCAAATTGTTTACATTTTTATGCGGCAAATTATCATTCCCTCTTTATTATTTATCTCTGTCGCTCAAAATTGAACCTTAGCCGGCTTTATTTGTCTGTTAGAAATATCAGGGAAAACTGTTTTCAAAAGATCGAGTTAGTAATTGCAATAACGTCCAGAACCTAATAATATAAGGTGTGCGTATCAAATTATGCATTCATGCTTGTAATGTTATGCGGATATTTTTTTTAAAACTGTTAAAAACTTTCAAAAGTATTAACATTATTGTTATATATCTCAGGCACTACGACACCATTGTAATACGATTTTACAACCGGAGAGATTTTAAGAATGACGATAGCGATTGCGACGTTGGTAGTCTGTTGTAACAGATAGTTCGTGCCATAGGCATCGTAACTATAGATCCGACACGCCATTCATAAATGCTATAAAATTGTGATGCCAAAATCGTTTGGTGGCGAGACGCTGTGAGGAGCTAGGTGGGGTCGGGAGTGGGGATTACGCTGCCTTTACATATGCATGCGACAAAACCACAGAACAATAAAGGTTAGGTTGACAAAACTCCAGGAAAACCCACAGAAAAACGCCGTCACAAATGAAATGGAACATCCGTTATGCCGAGTCGATGCGGATGGCCACGAAAACGATGGGATCTGGGCGGATTCTTTTTTGCTGCGTTGCCATACTACAGGTTTTTTACAAGATTTTAGGCAATGTTATATATTTCCCACATGTTATTCTAGTAAATCATAGAAGTTAATACTTTTAACAGAGTAAGCCCAGAAAACTACGTTTTCTGTGGCGTAAGTCTGGCAAACCAAGTGGAGGGGACCAGCTTGAATATTGATTTACTTTGCACTGGAATACAATGATGACAACACGTTTATTTGTTATTGTTCGGTCTAATAGTTAGGATGTCTATGGTTCGTGCTTTTGTGCCCTTTTTGCAGTTTATTTTTGATTTCTTGTTTATTTGTCTAAACATAAGTGTAGAAATAAACAATCATGGTTCATGTCTGTGTAGTGTGTAAAAATGTGGATCATCTTAATCCAAGTTGATCATTTCATCGGTAAGTATGGTTAGGTTATTGTTTTATAGAAAGCATTGGTGTAGTGTATGGGTTCGTTTAGTAATGATGTGGTAGCACCATTTTTATTAAAATTTTTATGCACAATGAAAAAGTTTTGTTATACTTAGAAACAATTAAGAGTAGATATTGATAAATAACTTATGGTAGCTACTTAACAGTAAACGAGTAAAAATTATTGTATTATTTTAATACATTGTTGTTAGGTTTTAACCTCTACACCACTGGCGAGCAAAACCAAGGGACGGTTTACAATGTCTAAAAGATCTGCATTTCTCTCTCGCACTCGCCAATTATTTTAAAACAATAATAGTCGATACTTCAATGAAAATTACGAGGGACATTATGAATGAATCGTTTCGTCTATTAGTTCTAATGTCTTTGGTTGGTTGTGAGAATGCGAGCCTATGAAATCTATGTTGTCATACCCACCCGTTTTACTCTATTATTTAAAATATTCAGAAATTAGCGCCAGAACTGTTTAAGAAATAACAAGAGCGATACGCTTGAACGCACCTTGTATATTTGTATTCATTCTCATAGAAATAGCAATGGGTTTAAGCAAACTTTTATTTTTAATTTTTAATCAACATAACTTGTAACAGAAGTCAATGAAAATGGAATTTGTTTGGTTCCTTAATAATGTTGTTAGGTGAGACAACGCAGCGGGGCAACAGTCGGCAAGTCCTGCAAACACTTCCTTAGCTGATATAGAGATGAACTACATGGATCTAACTTTTGATAAACCATGAACCAATCGCATTAACATTCTACAGTCATATATCTAAAGGAACACCATAATTGGTAATTTATAACCAAGTCACCTACGTCCTTTTGGTACTTTAGGGTCGCAATATTTAGGAAGTTTCTCAATGCTTATTTTTGAAGTGAAACTTGAGTTTTATACGCAAATTAGTAGCAAAGGGACACATTGGACAACTGAAAACCGATTTGGGAGAACAATTCGATTTGGGGGTATCGGTCATATCGTCTACAGTCGTATATTTGACCCTCTTAGAGTTATTTTTGGATTTAACCTTACTTATCTTTGGTTTATCGTGCGTTTCCTTAATTTTAAACCTGCCGTTTTTATGGCGCATCTCATGCATTTTACGTCCACTAGAATTAGCAACCTTAATGCCGCGTTTATCCACTTTGTCTACTGGCTGGGTACGAGTTAGAGATGTAGTATCTCTCGACTTTCCAGTACATGCATTTATATGAGCGGATAGCGCGGCTGGAGTAGATCGGAAATCGCATTTCTCACACTGGCTAATTGGCAACTTTAATACCGTATGGGAATTTACATGACGCTCAATCAAGTAAGACCAAAAACTAGAAAATGAGCAATACTCGCAGGTAAACGTCTTAGGACTTGCCGGTTTAGTCTTTGGTGAAAGGTTCTTTTCGCCGTCATCTTTCTGAGATATTTCATTCGATTGATTTTTAGACATCGCCTTGGATCTACTGCATAATTGCATATGATAGCCCAAAGCTCTAGGTGTTGCCTTATAATTGCAGTTGGAACACTGTTTTGTTGGATTCGTCTTATGAGCCCGTATGTGGTAACGAAAATCCCCTTTAGACCGCGGAATATAGGAGCAAAGAAAGCAACGGGTTAACACCTCGCCTTTGCCTAACAATCGATGAGAATCAACTTTATTTGTTTTATTATCATGTTTTGTCGTTTTGTTTGAAGATGTTATGGCAACCTCGCGAGTGTGTTGCGTCCCAGCGCATTGTGACATATGAATCGATAATGCTATAGGCGTTGCTCTGTAACTGCAGCTGGGACACTGTTTTGTAGGTCTCGTCTCGTGAGCCCGTTTATGTTTGAGAAAACTCACTTTACTTGCCGCAATATAGGAACATAATGAACAATTCCAAAGCATCTCTTTCTTGTTGTTGGCTGAATCTGATAACCTGACTTTATTTGTTTCACACGGACTTTTGTCTCGATTTGTTTCTGTTATATTAACAACCTCACGGATATGTTGTGTCTTAACGCATTGAGACATATGAAACGATAAAGCTATAGGAGTTGCCTTAAAACTGCAGTTGGAACACCGCTTTGTATGTCGTGTCTTATGCCTCGTCATATGACTATAAAGATGGCTTAAACGTTGTGCCGTATACGAACAATACTGGCAAGCTAACTTGCTTTTGGGCTGATTGGAAACGTCTTTGTCACTTGTCGACAAGGTTTTTGATTTCTCCTGTTTGCTGTTAGTTTCCTGATGATATTCTCTCATATGAAAGTTTAACTTTACTCTTAAGGAGGTTGTAAACGGGCATTTCGAACATTGAATTGACTTCCTTATCTCCTTAACGTCATTCTTTAAATTGTCAACCACCTTATTACTAGATTCGGCATTTGGTAATATTGTTATCGATTTACTAGTTCCTTGATGTTTTTTCATGTGGCTGTTGTGGGATTGAGATTTAGTACTACTAAACGAACAGAATTTGCATTTGTAAACTTTGTTCCTAACATGTTTTTGCATGTGGCGGCTATAAGATTGAAATAAAGTACTATTAAACGAACATAATTTACATTTGTAAACGTTCAAATGACACTTTCTGCTATGTAGCTTCAACTTTATACGCAAAGAAGTACAAAATGAACACTGAGAACATTTAAAAAGCGTTATTGGTGTGATTCGAACAATTAAACTTTTCTGGTCGCTTTTAACTTCATTGGATTCGGATATAAACTTGCTGTCATTTAAGTTTGCCGATTCAGAATTCGGCTTGCAGTTTCTCATATGAAGCTGTAATAAATACTTTGAAGATTTATAGTTACAATTGGAACACTTCACAATTGGCATGTTGTTTTTGTGCCGTTCAATGTGCTTCACTATATCGTAACGGGTTTTAGCCCCATAGGAGCACATGTTACATTCGAAGAATTTACAACCCGATTTGTCAGTTTCCTTGAAATGCTTTTTGGTGTCTAACAACAATGTTGCTTGTTTTGTAGTTGGAAATGAACCCGCCGGACCCTTACTCAACCCACTGGATTTTGGAGATATACCTTCGCTGTTATTTCCAATTGCCGTTTGAGCCTTTGGCTTGCAGTTTCTCATATGACGTTGCAATGCATGTGTTGTTGATTTATAGTTACAATTGAAACACTTCATAATTAGCATGTTCTTTGCGTGAAGCCGAACGTGCACCACCATATGGTAACGGCGTCTAGTCCCATAGGAGCACATGTTACATTCAAAGAATGGATCACCAGACTTGTCAGTTTGCTTGAAAGGCTTTTTGGTGTCTAACTGCAATGTTGCATGCTTTGTAGTTGAAAATGAACATGCAGGAGCCTTATTCAACCCACTAGATTTTGAAGATATACCTTCGCTGTTATTTACAATTTCCGTTTCAGACTTCAGCTTGCAGTTTTTCATATGATATTGCAATGCACGCTTTGTTGACTTATAGTTACAATTGAAACACTTCATAATTGGCATGTTCTTTGCGTGGAGCCCAACGTGCCGCACTATATCGCCACGGATTTTAGTTCTATAGGAGCACATGTCACATTCGAAAAATAGATCACCAGATTCCTCAGTTTGCTTGAAATGCATTTTGGTGTCTGACTGCAATGTCACATGCTTTGTAGTTGGAGACGAGCATACCGAACCCACATCAAACCCACTGGATTTTGGTGATATACCTTCGCAGTCATTTACGACTGCCGTTTCAGACTTCAGCTTGCAGTTTTTCATATGATATTGCAATGCACGCTTTGTTGATTTATAGTTACAATTGAAACACTTCATAATTGGCATGTTCTTTGCGTGGAGCCCAACGTGCCGCACTATATCGCCACGGTTTTTAGTTCTATAGGAGCACATGTCACATTCGAAAAATAGATCACCAGATTCCTCAGTTTGCTTGAAATGCATTTTGGTGTCTGACTGCAATGTCACATGCTTTGTAGTTGGAGACGAGCATACCGAACCCACATCAAACCCACTGGATTTTGGTGATATACCTTCGCAGTCATTTACGACTGCCGTTTCAGACTTCAGTTTGCAGTTTTTCATATGATAATGCAATGCACGCTTTGTTGATTTATAGTTACAATTGAAACACTTCATAATTGGCATGTTCTTTGCGTGGAGCTCAACGTGCCTCACTATATCGCGACGGTTTTTAGTCCTATAGGAGCACATGTCACATTCGAAGAATGGATCACAAGATTTGTCAGTTGGACTGGATTTTGGTGATACATCCTTGTTGTCATTTACAGATGCCGATGCAGAATTCGTCTTGCATATTTTCATATGAAACTTTAATGCACGTTTTGTTGATTTATAGTTACAATTGGAACACTTCATAATGGGCGTGTTCTTTTTGTGAGCCACTGCGTGATGCCCTATATCACAACGGCTTTTAGTCCCATAAGAGCACATGTTACATTTGAAGAATAGATGACCAGATCTTTCAGTTTGCTTGAAAGGTTTCGTGGTGTGTGATGTCGCACGCTTTGCCGTTGGAAACGAAGGCGCCGGACGTTTATGGGACCAACCGGATTTTGGTAATTCTATACCACATTTTTGCGTATGATGAAAAAGTAAAGCACGTGGTGTTGATTTAAAGTCACATTTAAGACACTTTTTGATCGGCTGATTGTTCATATGAGTTTTGAAGTGACGAACAATTTTGTACTTTGAGTTATGTCGATATGAACAGTATGGACAACCGAAGACTAGGTCGTTAGGTACACCAGTGAAAGTACTGGAACTTATAGGCTGAAAGTTATGGTTCATTACGTGTGCCGTCAAGTGCTTTTGCTGGGTTGTGGAGAAGGGACAGATACAACATGTATGTCTTTGACGTGGTACAGGGTCTGCTGCGACTATTTCTTCGCCTGTTAAGCACGTGGGAGATTCAGGTTTGTTTGGTATTGCCTCTTTTGGCTCTTCAGGCATTTGAAATTTTAATCCAGGATGAACGGTTTGTACATGGAGATGAAGATTATTTTTAGTGTATCTTTGATTGCAATAAGTACACTGGAAAATCGGTAAGTTTGTTCTTCGATGGTTCCTTTCGTGATCTTTTAAAGTTTGTCTCTTATCGGTAGTGAATGAACATGTCGAACAAGATAAAGTATTGTTCTCTAACAAAAGTAAATTATTGGAAGTATCTGCCGGTGGTTCGTCATAAAGATAATAAGAATCTGTGTAAAAATTGGTTAACGCAAGTAGATGAGGGGAAGAAGTATGTAATCTATCTTCCGAATGCGTTTCAGAGTCATCTTCCATATACTCAAAATACTCATTATCTAAGAAAGCTCGCTCAGGTAAGTTTGCTCTTATATGGTCCCTTTCGTGCGCTTCCAAATCAGGCTTATTATAGGTAACGTATGAACAAGTAGAACAAGGAAAGATACCATGTACTACAGTCCTTGCCACAGGCGTTGTTCTGCTATTTTCAATATTATTAACATGATTAGAATTTGAGGAACCATTGCTATTTCCCGACATATTAGGAATACTATTACTATTATCATTCATACTTGTAGTACTTGCTTTCTTACCATTATCACCCAAGTTTTGAGTGCTTTTGCTTATGATATTCTCATCGCATAAATCGGTGCTGCAATTAGCGCTTCCAAATCCCTGATCTAAAAAAACAAGATTGAAGCAAAAAAATATTTAAAAACTTCTTAGTATAGTTGTTCCAAGGTTAATTTGATGGCATAAAAAAGCATTAAACTCCTGACCATAGGCGTCGCTTTTACCAAACAATTAAATTTCGGATTGCTGTAAATTTTTAATATGATTAAATAGTATACAGGACTGCCCAGAAGTCCGGAATAAAATTAATATAGCCTTAACCTGTAACTTTTGGGGAAAATGCTCGGACACGTCAATTTAGTATAATATGCTCACATTTTGACGTTATTCGTTTGTTTTTTATAGACATTTGTCAAAGATATGACGACATAGATCTTTTTTTAAAATGGAAACATACAGCTTGTGATACATCATTTGAAAGCTAATATCTCGTATAGTATTTATTTATTTCAAAATAGTTACAATTATTATAAAATGAAATCTTATACATACGATAATATAGCTAGCTAGCACCTAGATGACTGAACACCTGTATGTGCTTGTTTTGTTACGAATTTTTGTAATTTTAATTTCAGATAATCTTTGTTACAGGTTTACCTTTCCGCAAATGAAAGAGAAGTCACTACAATCTAAAAATCTAAAAATTAAAAAATTACTTACTTAACTAACAATTCAACAATGTAAGGTACTTATAAACTACAACCTGTTAGGTATTAAGACAGCAGTTTCAGAAATAAATAAATGCTCATAAATTTTGGCGCGATTCTGTCAAGCTATTTCAAAATGGCGATTGTTAAAAGTTAAAAAAAAATCCCTATTTAAATAAGCGGAAATGATAAATCATTGATGTTTTTTTTACCTTTCAAGGTAAGAAATCTTCATTGTTTCACGTTCTGACATTTTGTGACATTGTGAACTTGTAAAATTAATTTAGGTATTTCTGAAGTATTATTTTACAATTTTCTAAACAAAAATGGTTTTGTCGGAAAGGCAGCGTATCGAAGTCTTGATATTGTTAGGATGTGGAGATAAAATAAGAAGTCAAAATGAAGTGTGCACTTTATTTAATGCTAAATATCCGGAAAATCAAATTTCACAGGGCACTGTTAGTAAAATATTCCACAAATTTGATGAACATGGCACAGTAAAGGACTTGCCTAGGAATGGACGGCCACGTGTTTTAGGCGACGATGAAAAATTGGATATTGCATTATCTCTGCAAGATAATCCGCATGTTTCAACAGTTTCATTGGCTCAAAATCATAATACATCTAGAGGTACTATTGGAAGATTTTTGAAAGCAGAAAAATACCACCCTTATAAAGTATGTCTTGTCCAAGAGCTTTTAGAAGATGACTATGATAGGCGTTTACAATTTTGCGAAGAAATGATGAGACGGTGTGACGAGAATAATAGGTTTCCACAGAACATATTATTTTCGGATGAAGCTACTTTCTATTTAAACGGGGTGGTTAACAGACATAATTATCGTTTCTGGAGTCAAGAAAATCCACGATGTATATTTGAAGCGCATACTCAGCGGCCCCAGAAAGTAAATAATGTATGGGCAGGTATCATTAATAACCGAATTTTAGGGCCATTCTTTTTGGAAGGAAATCTCACACCTGAACGGTACCTGGATTTTTTAACCTTCGAGTTGAGGCCTGCTCTAGCTGTAATTTTCCACAACGAGGTAGATCCAGATATACCTAATGAAACAATTTGGTTTCAGCAAGATGGTGCTCCCCCGCATTTAGGTGTCAATGTGAGAAGATATTTAGATCAGATATTTCCAGGTCGCTGGATTTGAATGGCCACCGAGGTCCCCAGACTTAACGCCTCTAGACTATTTTCTTTGGGGATATTTAAAAGAAAAAGTTTACCAAAATAGGCCAAATAATATTGAAGATTTGAAAAACAAAATTAGATTGGAGACACATAACATACCGGCTGAAGCCATTCGAAATTCCGTCGACGGATTTTATCATCGTCTGGAAGCATGTCAAGTAGAGGGTGGAGGATATTTCCAGCATTTGCCACGTTAAACCACCTTTTTCTTGTGTTTTGTTTTGCTTCGTTACATTTTTTTTTTACAAAATAAATAACAAATAAACCATAACTATTGTTAAGTCACAATGTCAGAACGTGAAACAATGAAGATTTCTTACCTTGAAAGATAAAAAAAAACATCAATGATTTATCATTTCCGCTTATTTAAATAGGTATTTTTTTAAAACTTTTAACAGTCGCCATTTTGAAATAGCTTGACAGAATCGCGTCAAAATTTATGAGCATTTATAGCTGTATGTTTCCAATTAAAAAAAAAAGATCGATGTAGTCGTATCTTTGACAAATGCCTATAAAAAAACAAACGAATAACGTCAAAATATATAAAACTAAATTGACGTGTCCGAGCATTTTCCCCAAAAGTTACAGGTTAAGGCTATATTAATTTTATTCCGGACTTCTGGGCAGCCCTGTATATTATAGCTTGTTCATTATAGTATACAGGGTGTCCGGAAAATACGTGTACAACGTTTGACGACAGACTCCTGACGTCAAAATAGGTCGATCTAAGCCGACTTAGTTATATCCAAAATTGTCTCGTTTAGCCGGTAAAGGGCGTCAAAAATTTGTAAAAATATTGGTTTTTCCTAAATTACGTGAAAACCTGCTAATCGATTTTAATGATTTTTAGTATGTAGACTAATACTATAAAATGACGTTTTCTAGTAGTATAGTCACCGGCTGTAAATAAGTGGAAGTGTTATAAAAGTGATATAATACGTCACCATTTCTCCTGATTTTTTATATCAACGGCGTTATGACAACCCAGATATTTTTGTCGAGTGTATTTGGAAGTTATTTTACCTCTTCAATACTTTTCGTTGGATGAGCTGTTTGGCCAGAAAAAAATATTTACAATTACCTGCGTACATCAATTATTAACAGTAATAATACAACAAAGTTGGAAGTATGTATTAAAAATATTGTAAGAAACTAAGTAAAACGAAAACATTACTTAAGCAAATGTGTAAAATGACCGCCGTCTTGCTGAATACACTTATTAACACTCCTTAAAAAACGATATTGAACCCTATTTAATGTCTCGGGGTTATTAAAATGGTTGCCTGCATTTAAAATCCGCGTCAATAAATCATGGCGTGTGTTTACCGGAGTCTTGTAAACTTCTTTTAAACTTTTAATAGCGCCCCACAACAAAAAGGTCACACATATTTAACTCCGGAGAACGTGGTGGCTATTTTACTGCTGCATCATTGCCCCTTCCAATCCATCGATTGGGATATTGATGGTGTAAGTATTGCCGAACGGCAACGGAAAAATGGGTCGGGGCACCATCTTGCATATACCACATTTCCCTCCGAAGTAAAAGGGGCAAATTTTCCAGAAGAATTGTTTATGTGTCTTGCAAAAAATTTAAATAAACATTTCCATCTAACCTGTCTGGAATAACAATAGGACCAATAAGGTAGCGATCAATAATACCTGCCCAAATATTTAATTTAAATTGATGCTGATGATGTGCAACTTTAATGGCATGTGGATTTTCATCGGAATAAATATGTTCGTTGTGCAGATTGGTTACTCCAGATCTTGTTAAGCACGCCTCGTCAGTAAACAATATTTTTCTACAAAAATTTGGATCACGGATTCTTTCTTTCTAATAAATTGACAAAATATAAGCCGCATGGGGGGATCAGTCGGTAAAAGTTCCTGGACTTTTTGCACGTGATATGGATTTAACAACTGTTCTTTTAAAACCTCATTGACAATCGTTTTAGGAGCATGTAACTCACGTTCTAAGCGACGGGTGCTGATACTTGGTTCTTCTTCAACTTTTTTCCACAGTTCGAGTTGTTCGCATACGACCCCTGCCTTCAAATTTTTTCTCAAACTGCCCGTTTCCCGAAAATGACGCTCGATATTGGCAAATGTTTGGTGGTTTGGTATTCAAAGGTTAGGAAATCTCTCCATGTAAACCCTAACACTTTGACGCCTATTTCCTTGACAAAACCCGTATACCAGGAGCATGTCAACCTTCTCAGAGTTCGTATAATTTTCCATGTTTAATGATAAAATGAACTTGTAATTCAAGAATGTTGATCGTATACTTTAGTCAATTTCATAGACTGGTGACAATCTGTCAATAATTGTCAAATTATTAAATGCCATAGCAACAAGGTCACTAAAAAAATTATTGTTACAGGTAATTTGATTTTAATTTTATTACTAATGTTAATATTTGATGTATGCAGGTAATTGTAAATATTTTTTTTCTGGCAAAACAGCTCATCCAACGAAAAATATTGAAGAGGTAAAATAGCTTCCAAATACATCCAGTCAGTCGACAAAAATATCTGGGTTGATATAAAAAATCAGGAAAAATATTGACGTATTATATCACTTTTATAACACTTCCACTTATTTACAGCCGGTGACTATACTACTAGGAAACGTCATTTTATAGTATTAGTCTACATACTAAAAATCATTAAAATCGATTAGCAGGTTTTCACGTAATTAAGGAAAAACCAATATTTTTACAAATTTTTGACGCCCTTTACCGGCTAAACGAGACAATTTGGGATATAACTTAGTCGGCTTAGATTGATTTATTTTGACGTCAGGAGTCTGTCGTCAAACGTTGTACACGTATTTTCCGGACACCCTGTATATCAATAAGAGGTTTGTACCCGTGACTTCGCTTGCAGAGAATATTCTTAAAATGGTCTTTTTCTGTAAAGAAAAATGCTAATTTTGCCAAAAACAATTTAAAAAAATTGTCTTTGTCTGGGCCGGACTGCGAGGAGGAATGAGTTTTCCTTGCCAAGCAAGGATAGGGGCAGGTACTATGTTAGTTGGAATATACACTTAGTAGTTAGAATTCACTATATATATTTTAACAACAAATTGATAGCATCAGCCGAATCACAGTAAACGTTCTGTAATATAACAAGTTTTTAAGATACGTGTTAAACGAACATAATTAATTTAAAATTCATAAACAATTTAAACCATTTTTACCATTAAAAAATTGTTTACTTACACCTCTCTTTATATCTTTTACATCCTAGAAGGATAGGTTTACAATCTGTGAGTTTAATTTACACACGATAGTGTAAATGTACCTACCCATAAATTAGAAGAATCAACACTCATCAAATAGTAAGAAAACCATTCAAAAATATCTTTTTGACCAGATATACTGATTGGTTAATATACCCTATTGAGTGTGGTCCTATATGTGCCACCATTGAGTGTTAAATTTAACACTCAATTGTGTGTTCCCCTTATAATGTATTTAAAAAGAACAACTATTCTCTCATTAAAGAAGAGCGAACTCCTCAAAACAAATAAAGCTATCAACAATAAATATTACCATGGATCACGGAATCAAGAACCAAGACATTTGTTATTAACACTTACCTTTCTGTGTGCTGTCGTTACCAGTTTTCTGGCAATGTCTGGGAACAATTGGGGGCCTTTCAATATCCCCTAATTTTTCAGTAGTTCCGGTTCGTCTGGAAGGCGATTCAAGTACTAAACTTGTGGAGTTCCCATCCTTATTAGCAGGTGCAGTTTCGTTTGGTATTTCCGCAAAATGCCTTGCATCAAGAGACTTACTTCTTGGCCATATTGAAGCCACTATATCTTGGACTGTATCGGGGTGTTCACTTGTAGCTGTAGCGATCTTACTTTTTGGTTTTAATACACTTCTTGTTCTTTCTGTTGGGACCAAAAAAGTCCCGTTTAAAATATGACAATTCAACGTAGATTTCATTATCGGCTCTACAGGAATTTCTGTCGCATTGCCTCCTCTAGTTTTGTCAATATTACTTGAATATGAACTTTTTAGAGACACCGTCTTATTACTGTCTGTTCGCGTAACTTCACTGTTACTTTTGTCGTTTCCGGAAATTATTTCTGTGCTATCATTCTTCTGGGTTGTTACCATATCTACATGCTTCTTCATATGAATGTTCATAATGATTGCGGTGCTTGAACTAAAGTCACATTTACTACAGTACAGAATCGTCTTTCTATTGGGAATCTTGTTGAATCTTATGGAGCTTGATGCCTCATTCTGTGAACTTGGAAAATTGTTCATCGCCCGTTGAGAATACACATTGTTTAACAATAATGAAGTACCGCTGTTACATTGGAATCCAACATTCGTAAAACAATAATTTACTGGCGAATTTTGAATAGTTGCACTTTCCTTCTGGCCACTGATCCAATTGATTGTTCCGTTTTCATCATTTTTGGGTACTTGAACACTTGGCGTAGTCCTATTAACACCCAATGTGATTACTTCTCCTGTAGACGGATTGTACATAACCTGAGTAGTATGATTTTGAGTTGCTTGAGGTATCGCATTTCCCTGGTTGTGGGAACTATTTTTATTATTGACAAGTGTCTTACAGGGACATGTCTCAATATTGTGTTTAAAACTATTTATAGATATTGGCAAACAACACCTGGAGCATGTAATCATTGAATCCGGTGTATTTTCAGTACAACTTGTTGACTTCTTAGGACTTTGATTATTTGTTGTCTGTCGCAGTCTAAAAGAAAAAGGGTAACTAAAAATAGGAAATTCATTAAAGAAATATATTCACAAGCCATATTCGAACCGATGAATTTCGATTTTGTAGGGCCAAGGAAAAGTGGATTAAAATGAACAACGATAGTAAATAATTTTCCTTTTCTTACGTAACATTACCAACGCCACAGAATATAAACAAAGACTAGAAGGATCACTCGCCGCTGTAGATGACACGCTTTTCGCCCCGCCTGCGTGTTATTATGTGGTGACATGCGGATATTAGCAAGTTAATAAGGAGTCGGCTATGGTCCGTTCACAGATTTAAGAGAATGACTACCTACCTTTAGTTATCACCAATTATACAATTCTTTGTCGAAAGGGTTTCAAGGATCATAGAGATAATGATTTTATTATCCAGGTAGAGACCGTACTTGGCCGTAATTAGTTTACAAAGCCGGAGGGGGTACAGGTACAACCACAGCGCGGAAATGAAAATGGAAGAAGACACTTATCTTTAGATTCTTAAGAGATTATAAAAAATGTATAGACAACTCTCATAGAACGTGAAAAGTTGAGTAAAATGGAATGTATTGAAGAAACAGCCACATTGACAAAAATTTCGGAAAAGACAGTATGGAAAATTGTGAATAAGCCCATCACCGAAAGGAAAAGAAGGAAAGATTTTGGGACTTGCAAAAAATTAGATCGCAGCGATGAAGATTTAGTCCGACGCAAAATTTATAAGATGTATGAAGAGCATACGGTACCAACACTGGATAATTTACTGAAGACTTGAGATAGATAACACGGATATCAATTGCGGTGGGACAACGCTGTGGAAGTGTATTCAACGAATCGGCTTTAAATTTAAAAAAGTCGATAAGCGGCAAGTTATCATGGAATCACAACGACTTAAGACATGGCGATTTGAATATTTGACAAAAATCGCTCAGTACAGAAGTGAGAACAGACCTATAATATACTTAGATGAAACCTGGTTTGATACCCATGATACCACATCAAAAGGTTGGGTTGATTCTAGTGACGGGTGTAGAACAAAGGCACCATCAAACAGAGGAAAAAGAATAACCATAGTACATGCAGGGTCCGAAGATGGTTGGGTACCAAATGAACTTCCATTGGCAGCCAAGAATATAAATGACTCCTGTTTGGATTACCATTACGATACCACAGCGGAGTTATTTGAGGATTGGTTCGTAAATAAGTTAATTCCTAATGTTTCTCCAAATAGTGTGATTGTTATGGACAACGCAAGTTACCACAGTAGACAGTTAAACAAGCACCCTTGTTTAAAACATACGAAAATGGCAATACAGGAATTTATGTATCAGAATTTCTGGAAACTTATACTAAAAGAGAGTTACTTGATGTGCTTAAATTTCTGAACCTAGAAAAGGAGTACTACTGCGACAGCTACGCTAAAAGTAAGGGCATACAGTGCTAAGGCTTCCGCCGTATCACTGTATATTGAATTCCATAGAACACATATGGCATCAATTAAAATCTGCCGTTAGACGTAATAATGTATCACCCACTATAAACGCTAGTGTACTGGATATTATTATTACTGAAGTGGACAAAGGGCATGTGAGTAGCTGAAAAAATTGCGTTTCGCATACTAAAACTGTTGAAAATTCATACATTCAAATTGGGAATATTACAGAAAGATTTATTATTAACATAGGTGTTGATAGTGACAGTAAAAATGAATTAAATGAGTAAACTGTAGTTGCATTAATTAATTATAATATATTATTATAATATGTTCAATCTAAAATTGTTTATTATTTGTGTTAAATCATCCATACTTGCTGTGTAGACCCCAGTCTGGTTTTAAACATGCGTCAACACGAGTCGGTAAGTCATTCTTTTAAATCTGTGAACGGACTTTACCTGCGTCCGATATTTCCCGGAATAAAAAAATGATAGGCCATGCCACGCAGATAAAAGGAGCCGCCGCAAGGGATCCGTCTGGGTATTTAGTCCAGTGTTTCTCAACCTTTTGCAGAGCGTGGAACCCTAGAGCACTTCTATTTTTTCTGGGGAACAAGCGCCAAAATTTGACATATTCAATTTTTCATCAGAACAACCATTATATAAAGTCCATCTGAACATATTTCGTTTGACCTAATAACTGCAATAATAGTTTTATTATATTGTAAACACCCAAAGAATCCCCGTTACCTGTTCGATTGATTGCCAAACCTACGTTTTTAAAGAATTTCTTGGTAAAATCACCCATATAAAACTGTCGATGAGCGTGCCAACCAGCGAAATCTACCTGGCCCCAGGCATCACTGTTTATGTTACTAAAATGAAATGAAATAAGGGGTACTGCATTGCACAGGACGGATTTTGTAGTTAAATGAGAAGCCATAGTAATACCTTATAGTAGCAAAGTTTATTATGTTTATTTTTACCATTACTTGTATTATATGTATATTAATTTATTATAAGTACAAAACAAGTGTGAAAAGTTTGCGTGCAGAAAAGGGCAACTTTTCGCACGCATTTAGGTAAAAGTAATAATAACAATTAATATACCTACTTAAAAAAATATATTTACATATAGGTATACACAGAAGGTTTAATTGTAATTATAAAACGTTTTAATCTATTCCTAATTCAGTCTCACTATCGCTATCATCCACATTTATAATAATACGATGTATTTCGTTTTGTTGTGTAGTTATATAATAAGAGTCTTAAATTTTTAAGACATTGTTAACCGAATTTTTCCACCTTCAATCTGGAATTTCACCGGAAACTTTCTTTATTAGCTCTATTATACTGCCACTAAGTGTAGGTGTGCTATTTTCAGTTCTCATTTTCGATTTAATTTGATGCCACATGTGTTCAATACGGTTACAAATGCAATAGGGTGGCAGTCGCAACACAGTGTGACCCATTTCTTCCGCCATTTTATCACACACATACTCTTTTTTAATACTAAATGCCTTAAACACTTCTAACAGCTGTTTTTTACTATACGTTTCCTCCAAGTACAAGTCATTCTTTAACATGAATTCCTTTATTGCGGATTTTGTGCTCGATGCATTCGGTACTTTTCCAGTTGCTGACTGTGGCAGCTTGCATTGTCCATTACAATAACACTGTATTATGGTACATTTAGAAGCAAACTGTCTTTAAACCAGCTTTCAAAAAAAGCGGCATTGGTATCTTCATGATGGTTCAGACTTGAATCCTTTATATTTTTTGCCGACAGTAATAAACAATTAGGGATTCATCCATTCTCCCAACCTGCATGAATTATTGTTATTCGTTTTCCTTTATTTGAAGTGGCTTTATTTTGGCATTCTTCAGTTAAATCAACCCATCCCTTTTTGACAGTCTCATGAGTGTCAAACCACGTTTCATCCAGATAAACTATTGAACGTATTTCGAACCTAAACTTTTTTTATTTCCCAAAGGTACAGAAATCTCATTTTTCTTAATCTTTCGGACTCCATTATAATTTGTCTCTTGTTCCCATCTCTTGCAAAGCGCGGTGAACACTTGTCCTGCTACATGATATCGTTGTATCGTCAGTTGTTAACCGTGTATTTAAAGAATCTAACGTGGGCACAACCAGGAGCGGATCCAGAACCTTGTTTGGGGGAGGGTCATTCACAGAAAAGTAATATATTTCACTTTTGTGTATTAATGCTATTATTATATAATAAATCTCCAAAATAATAAAAGAAGTTTTCATAAATACATTTTACGGATCAATATAATTAAATTTTATCATGCATTGGAAAATAATATGATCCCCTACTTTTTTAACACCCTTAATTAAAAATATTCTCAATAAAGTAAAAACCATGTGAAATCCAGACAGTCATACAAACACTTACATACATGACATATACCTACAGGTAGGTATACAAATACATACGCCTCAAAATATAAGTATATATTTTATTTAACAGCTGTTCTGTTACTTCTATTCCACTCCGCTCGCGCTTACCTTGAAAACTCACTGAGAATTAAAAGTTTTTGTAACTTGCTTCTTAATTTTGAGCAAATCATGTCATTAATAAATAGATGAAGTTTTAAGATTTTCTATTAAAAAGTTATACCCATCGACTTAACCCAAGATTGACGTGGCTAGTCATTCATAAAAAGGCCTATCGTCTGACTAAAACAATCAACAGGAAGGGGGGGTGAGGGGTACTTACTGCGGCTTCTACTTAGAAGCTGGACTTAAACTGCGATGAGACAAAAAGCGCAACGCTGCACACAACGTTGGTTATACCAAAGAAACTTATAGCTACGCAAATAAGTTTCTTTGGTTATACCCAATTGTGATTTCCTACGACAATAATGACTAGAATTTTTCGGTCCGGAACGAAATATTGTATGGGACAGCATACCATAAAAATTGAAACCTTCGATTTCGCAAATTTTTTTTTGTGTTCCTCTGTTTGTTTGGGGGGGGGGGGGGTCATGACCCCCATGACCCTCCCCCTGGATCCGCGCTTGGGCACAACACTTTCTCGATACATTTGGTATATTTTCCTGCGAATAACATCTTTGTCACAATCATCTACGCACTTAATTTTTCCGGTATCTTTGCGAACTTTTCGTTCAAAATGTCCCTTTAGCATAATATCTCGTACCGTCGAAAATGGAATTTTTATCATTTCACTGGTATTTTTAATGGCAATTACTTTAGGGTGGCCGCTCTTTAATAACGATTCACATACATTTTTCACGATCACATTGGCGTCAGAAGATACATGCTTCCTGGAACGTTTAGGGTAGCTAGATATCGCATTAGCTAAAGATTCCCAAGGTCTCCACATACGTTTAATATTAACTTGTTGCACACTGTTTCAAAGTAAAATAGATAGGTACTAATCTATTTCGAATATTATGTTTACTATTTATATAAGCTTTATAAATATGTAACTAAAAAGTTTTGGGAAATATCCTAATAATTAAGTTGTTTCTAGAAAACCTTAATTAGACAGTTTATTAATTTTAATAACAAATCAAGTAACATACATATCTATTGTTATTATAAACTGGCATTAAAAATAAATGTGGGTTAATACGTCTCTGCGAAAGCAAAAGCCGAGTATATGAGGGGTTTTATTGCAGTCATTAAGCCAAACGAAATATGTTGGGAAGTACTTTTACCAACATTATGCTACTTTTATAGCTTCCAAATACATAATTATAATAAAATCAAAGACAAGAACAAAATAATATATTAATCACTAAAAAAAACACATATTAGTCATTAGTTATTTTTTATTAAATAGCATTAGCTTAATGTGACGGCTGAGCTTGTTTTCGTGAGACAAGCTTGTCAAAATCAGGTTCAATCTTCGAAAGTTCTAACCGCATGCCTGGTTCAGGATTCAGTTTATTTCTTTGGTTAGTCTTTGTAAGAGCATACTTAGAAAATCCTACTTCACAGCGGTAAGTTGTAGTAGCCAATGGTAGTAGTTTTTTACAGCACAATTGGCAATTTTCTGGTATTCACATCTAAGCTGGGCCCAAAACTCTAACAAAGTAGCCGGGTTAAAAGTAGGTTTTAGGTTCCCATCAGCTGCTATATCAATAAACTGTTCGATCTGTTTTACTGTTAGGGTTAAGGATTATACAAATTTTCCATTGTGACTGAGAATGGATTGCGAAAACAGCTTAGATCGTCTTCTCCTGTTGGAAAATATTCTTTGAATGAAGTCTGTAAATTCTGAAGGTGGTTGGTTATATCTAACGTAATTTCTGCTGAAAGTAGAGTTGTTGACTCGGTTACAAAATCATGGAGTGTAGGAAAGCACTTAGATATACCCTTGTTTATACAGGATTCCCAAAATTGTACTTTTCTTAACTGGGCTTCAATTTTGTCATAAAGTGCAGGTACCGTCACCCTGAAGTGAAATGTTCCAGTCACTGAGGCTCGAGAACATATCTGCAAGATAGGCCAAACGTTGTAACCACTGGACTTCAGCTAATGTTGATGACAATTCAAATGAGGAGTCACTAAGAAATACCAAGACCTTATTTCTCAGACTAAAGAGGCGTCCCAAAACTTTTCCTCGAGATAGTGAACTCTGAGCTCTCATATCTTCACAGAGAACAGCGAAACTTTGCGAATTTAAAGGCCTGGACTTGATGAAATTAACGATTTTTACTGCTTGCTCAAAAACGTTTTTGCAACATAGCATTTCTTCTTCTGCAGAGTTGTTGTGTATATACCGGACGATTGTAACGAAGTTACATAAGTTTTAGTTTTAGTAACCCGTTTTAGGTTTAGGATAGCTAGGAATAAGAATAATCACGTTATCTACCGCCCAGGAATTAAATTTATTTTATTCTTTTATTTGTCAATAAAAAATTTCCATTCTTTCACCAAGTAGTATCATAATGAATTGTTTATTATCTATAAATAAAAAGAACACTAAACCGATCCCCAAATCAGTTAACTAATTAAAAATACGATACACATTAATTATTATGAATCCTGCATAAAGCGAGCAGTACCGAGTTGCCAACGCGAGGGGATACGCCGCGCGCCTCTATAGTACCGCGTCATCACAGGTGCGGGCAGCGGCCCCCAGCTGCTTCAGTTGGCGGCGTTGGCGCACGGAAGGATATTTAAGCGACCGATAAAAGGCAGTTCCTGCTACGAGACCTAACCAAGTCAAAGAACCGCCACGTGGGTAAGAAAACTTATTTTATTAGGGTGTGACGTTTTAAAAGGAAACCGTTAAAACTTTCAATCCGTTTTAAAATATATAGTGGATCATTAAAAGTGTTACTGTAGGGACCGAACCTCTTCCATATCTAATTTATTTCTGCGTACAAAATAGTCCTGGCACAGTTCGGGATTATTAGTACTTATTTCTCACCCCCCGTGAAGTCAACGAGTCCTGGCACAGTTCGGGAAAATAGTTGCACCCTCTCTCTCAAAGCAAACAACGAGTCCTGGCACAGTTCGGGAATTAGTTGTATTTGCTTCAACCCTGATAGTCTGCGAGTCCTGGCACAGTTCGGGAAATAGTGGACTTTAACCCCCCTCCCTCTCAAAACAAACCACGAATCCTAGCATACTTCAGGAAATAGTTGTCCTTATAAATTAGCCCCCCGTGAAGTCAACAAGTCCTGGCACAGTTCGGGAAAATAGTTGCACCCTCTTTCTCAAAGCAAACAACGAGTCCTGGCACAGTTCGGGAATTAGTTGTATTTGCTTCAACCCTGATAGTCTGCGAGTCCTGGCACAGTTCGGGAAATAGTGGACTTTAAACCCCCTCCCTCTCAAAACAAACAACGAATCCTAGCATACTTCAGGAAATAGTTGTCCTTATAAATTAGCCCCCCGTGAAGTCAACGAGTCCTGGCACAGTTCGGGAATTAGTTGTATTTGCTTCAACCCTGATAGTCTGCGAGTCCTTGCACAGTTCGGGAAATAGTGGACTTTAAACCCCCTCCCTCTCAAAACAAACAACGAATCCTAGCATACTTCAGGAAATAGTTGTCCTTATAAATTAGCCCCCCGTGAAGTCAACGAGTCCTGGCACAGTTCGGGAAAATAGTTGCACCCTCTTTCTCAAAGCAAACAACGAGTCCTGGAACAGTTCGGGAATTAGTTGTATTTGCTTCAACCCTGATAGTCTGCGAGTCCTGGCACAGTTCGGGAAATAGTGGACTTTAAACCCCCTCCCTCTCAAAACAAACAACGAATCCTAGCATACTTCAGGAAATAGTTGTCCTTATAAATTAGCCCCCCGTGAAGTCAACGAGTTCTGGCACAGTTCGGGAAAATAGTTGCACCCTCTTTCTTAAAGCAAACAACGAGTCCTGGCACAGTTCGGGAATTAGTTGTATTTGCTTCAACCCTGATAGTCTGCGAGTCCTGGCACAGTTCGGGAAATAGTGGACTTTAAACCCCCTCCCTCTCAAAACAAACAACGAATCCTAGCATACTTCAGGAAATAGTTGTCCTTATAAATTAGCCCCCCGTGAAGTCAACGAGTCCTGGCACAGTTCGGGAAAATAGTTGCACCCTTTCTCAAAGCAAACAACGAGTCCTGGCACAGTTCGAGAAACTTCCCTTAAAAAAGTTAAAACCCGAAGAATAACAGTACCGGCAGTAACCTTACATTTCTTATTTATTTCACGGGCTAGGTCCCGTTAAACCTGCAGCTCCTTTTTTACATACGACTCGCACCACCCTAATATTGCATCAAGCTTGAAACCGATCATTACCATTCTTTAAATCCTGCTAACATAAAATTACCGCTTCCGCTTTACAACACCTGCACGTCCGCTATACTACCAGTTTAAGATATCGCTCGCACTGCTTGCTTTATTTTCGATCATATTCCTGCACCGCTTTTTAACCGTAATCCGTTTTGGGGGTATTACTATTTTTAGATTTAAGTTTGTAAATTATAATACCACGATGGTAACAAGTAGTATTAAAGCATTTATCTTGTATTAATATTTTATTGAGATAAACACGACCTGTCATTAATTTAAGGAAACAAATTGTTTTATTCCTCTGAGTCTTACTGACTGAATTTCCGACAAAAGAAAAGACAACTCCGTTCTAATAAATTTAAATGCACCGAACCCTTCTCCACTGTTTAAAGGCTACCCCGTGAGCATAGTGGATCCCTTTACCACTTCAAATAATAAAGGGTGGCGCTCGAGAATACCGTTATCCCGACCCGCACCGTCACCGAAGAACCCGTAATTACTCCGCCGCATTAAGGGTACCGTCCGAATCATCTATTAAACCGCTATACGAGTGCCATTACAAAATGGCACCCGAGCTATCGTAGAGAACGCCATTACACGATAACGAGCAGTACGTACTGCAAGCTCCGCCACGTCTGTTGATCCATCAAGTTGTAATGCCTACCAGCTACTATCTTTCATCCCTTGAATAAATGTATTTTTCATTTCGTCACTTATTTCATCAATTCTCCTACATACGGTATCATTTGACAGTGGCACCATCTTGATATTATTACTAAACTTTTTGTCAATCATGGTTTCAACAGCATCTATTACGCATGGTTTTATAAGAGTCTCGGCAATAATATGGGCTTTTCCTGCTCTAGCTATACGGTAACTTACTTAAAATTAGGCTTTACATGATTTATCATTAACGCCGCAACCCAACATCCTTTTACTTTTATTAATTTCCACTAACCGACGTTATAAAAATTCCACAGGTTTGTTTTTGTTCTCACCAGGGATTGTTTGTAAGCTGTTTTTAAAACAGATTACACCTGGAGCACTATAATCCTGAATCACCAACAGAAACAAAGCCATAGGACAAATATTCTTGGCAGTATTTTCTAATCTTGATTTTCTTATTTGCGACGTAAACAAAACTTGAAGTTGTAGGCATAGACTCATTGCTGCTATTTACCCGAAATGTCTACAACTTTTTTATCATGACTGGTTGAATCTATCTCTTGTCTTTTTTTCAAACTACCAGTGTTATCCATGATAAATAAATATTATACTTATGCTCTATTATTGCTTGATAAGATAAACAGAATTACTCATTGACAGTCCTCACTATAGGGAATTCTGTTATTTATAGGCCGATTTAGGGGATCCCGAATTCTCTAGTAGGCGTTCGACATCTAGCTCTCGCGCGGTATACATAGACACTGCCAGAAACTTCTTTCCTTCTCCAGTGCGCCTGTTAGGTCATGTTTATTTTTGGCGTGAAGTGCGGCTGATACCAGGGACGTTGCCGGATTAAGCCTAAGTTCTCGTTTAGAGATGGGAGTTCGATTCTTTTTGGTGAATCAATTCTCTTGACTCATTCAGTTAAAAAAATTCGTCCAAAAAAATTCGTTCTCAAATGATTCACTTACCTACTTTTAAATAACTTCACGTTTTAAACTCGAAAATGCTGAATCGATATGTTTGTTTAAATTACAGCCAGTCGTTTGTAATGAAGATTGTTGCGATAAGTGGTAACAAACTACCCAAATGTTAAGCCCAATGTTTACGTTCTTGGAATGTCTTCAATGAGTAATGAATATATTCCTATACAAAAATAATCTAATAAATACCGAACAACTCAAATCTTTCATGCCATACATTTGTCTCTTTTTCTTCTACTGTACTTTGCGTACCTAATTAAACTGTCGTCTTCGTCTACATCGTGAAAATGACGGCATCACTTCTCGCTGAGCGACGGTCGACAGGCAAACTAATGATCTAAGGCCAACTCTCGAGCTCGAGCGTTCGAACTGCAGACTTCCGAACGAGTGAATTACTGAACTGGTGAATTGCCTTTTCGAGTTTCGGGAAGTAAACGAAATGCGACTTTGATTCATCAATTCTTTAAATTATTCCTGAATTGGTGAATCAAAAAAGAATCGAATCTCTTAGGAACGATGAATTAATTCTTTCGATTCAATGAAGTGATTCGTTCGTTTTGAACGAATCATTCGTGAACGACACACCTCTATTCTCGTTACTATATTTAAATATTGATCGATGGTCGCGCACTGGGTTAATTTTCTAGTGGTTACATTAATTAATACTGCGTGGCCAATAGGGGTGCTCACTAGTTCGTTAATTCTCTGTTGCCTTTGATGAAAACAATTGTTTACTTAACACTTGTGTTTTTATTTCTTAATTAGTATCATGTTACAAGGATTCATGACAAGTACACTGGCTGACACTTAACGTTCACCTTAATAACTGCTTTTTTACATTGTTCCCCTTACTATCACTTAAAAAGTAGATCACAAAACCGCCCCGGTATCGTAGGGAGTTAAACTTCGTACGTCACATAACGCGGAATCGCTAACTGTTTAGTTTTACTTAAATAGAAACCAGTAATTGCCCAAAAAGGCCTTAAAATCGCGGCCGAGAACGTAAAAGCACATACTCTACGGAGCCATCGTCGAAGACTGCTGGTTTCACCCTTGCGCCGAGCTTCTTGCCTCTTTCAACCGGCGCGCGATGCGACCCGACCCATTTTTCGCCCAATAGGAAGCTCGCGTCCCAATGACGTTTCACACGTCCCGTCGCGAAGCTACGTGACTGAATGGCAATAACTGCGCTATAACCCTTTTGTAATTTACAAACAAGAATAACAGATTGAAATCGCACGTACACAGTATTTACCAACCTATTCTCTTTGACGTGTTGATACACGTTTGCCCAACAATTGAATATACTTATGCGTTATTAATACACAACAGTACGTATAGAATAGAAAAGAGGCAGAATTACGATACCTGCATGCGAAGGCGAATGAAAAAAATTAGAAAAATAAATCACTAGGGAAAGTTCTACGAATATTTCTTTTACATTTTTGTGTGGGGTGATACTATTTACTACTAAAGGGTGTCCCAAAATGTACGCACAGTTTAAATATCGTGGCATTTTCGTTTTTGTCATAGTAGGCTTCTAAAAATTTGATAGCTGTCATGTAATTTATTGCAATTAATAGCCATGGAACGCTACACGGTAGAACAGCCCGTTGTTATCGTGAAAACGTATTATAAATGTGGAGAATATTATGCGGAAACAGTTCGTAGAGTGCGAGCCGTTTTTGGAAGAAATAATGCACCAAAGCATACGACAGTGCAAAGATTGATCAAGAAATTTGAGCAAAGTGGTTCAGTTGGAAATATAAAATCAACAGGGCGGCCGCGTACGGCTCGATCTATTGAAAATATTGCAGCAGTGTCGGAAAGTGTTGGTAAGAATTCAGGCACGTCGGTTCGCCTCGGTCACAGCAAGTGAACCTTACCAAAAGCAGTATGCAGCGAATTCTTACAAAAGATTTGCATTTGCATGCCTATAAAATCCAATTGACCCAAGAACTGAAGCCGCCACCAGATCATGGGTTGCGCCGTGAATTTGTTAATTGGATTCTGGAAGACCAGGCAAATGACGGAGATTTTTCGAAGAAAATCCTGTTTAGTGATGAGGCACATTTTCAATTAAATGGATACGTCAATAAGCAGAATTGTCGAATTTGGGGGGAAGAGAATCCTCGCGTTATTCACGAAAAACCAATGCATCCTCTACGAGTCACCGTTTGGTGCGGTTTTTGGCTCGGCGGAATAATTGGGCCATACTTCTTTGAAGACGAGGCTGGAACTGCACTAACAGTGAATGGCGGACGTTATCGTGCAATGTTAGAAGAGTTTCTGTGGGCTGAATTAGATCGAATTAATGTGGAAAACTTATGGTTTCAACAGGACGAAGCGAACTGTCACACTGCGCGTACGACTGAAATTTCCTGGTCGTGTCATATCTCGCAATGGTATTCAGAATTGGCCACCACGATCCTACGATATAACGCCGTGCGACTTCTTTCTCTGGGGTTTTCTTAAATCTCGTGTTTATGCCAATAAACCAGCCGCAATTCCTGACTTGAAGAACGAAATTCGACGCGTCATTGGTAAAATTCGTGAAAATATGTCAAAATGTTATCAATAATTTCGTCAAAAGGGCAAGGGCCTGTCAGCAAAGCCGCGGTGGACATTTGACGGATATTGTGTTTTACACTTAATCGTGATATGTATTCTTTCTAATCCCAGTAAAGTTTTGACATATTTCAAGAAATAAATGTGTTTTGTTAACAAATAAAAATGCGCGTTCATTTTGGGACACCCCATATTTATGATTTATTGACCTCTTTACGCGCAACCCCAAACCCCCCTCTTCGGAACCCAGGTTGAGAAACACTACTTATTTCACATATAGACTAAACCAAAACCACGCTCGATGCGTGATAGTCGATCTGCAGGTGGACAGCGGGGTCCTTATTGGTCAATTCGGAGGAGACGGCTCGTGCTCAGCGGTACAGTCCAGTACAATAAGATACAGCGGCAAACCATGTATAGTGCGTGATTTTATTTACCTTTAGTCTATATATGAGATAAATGGACTTTAGTATATGCAAGCGCCAGCGCTTACTAACATCTGGAAACTCGCTAGATCGTGGATCATGTAAACATGTTTCCACGATGGCGAAATTGGTTCGGGATGGTTGCTGAATAAAACAAAAGGTTGTCGGTTCGAATTTGGCTCGCGAATATGCTTTTCCGTAAATTTTCTCTCCGTCTGAAATGCCACCAGCATTATGAGATATTTTATAAATTACTACAGATGCAAGTAGCGCTAGACAAATTGTTCTTTTTAAAATGTCAGTTCCTAGAATATCATACTTCTGTATAGGCCGTCGTTTAAGTCTGTGTCTAGAAGAATGTGTAGACAAAGCACGCCCATGGGTTGCCCCGTTGAAGGAGCTTAACCTATGGCTTGGCCCTTACGGATACCGCGTTGCTACATACTGAAGCGGCGTACTATAATATCGTTAATGTTACTACTTACTTTTCAATATTGTCCAGTGCATTTTGTTTAAACTGAGAGTTGTTAACTAAGAGGCAAACTTTTTCCTGCCCATTTATTATTAGCTTTCTGGTAACGGGCACCCGGCCGCCGACAATGGCGTTTGCATTTTTATTAGGTGACCCAACATTACTTGCTGGACTTATTGTCCGGTCTTCGCCGATTCCTCCCGAAGTATTTACTTCACTATCCTGTGTTAATACCTTAGGTTCCAACGAGACAAATGTATCCACATCTTCTGGTTCAGTTTTAAGGTCATTTAGAGAAGAATCTGAATGGCAAATTATTGAACAATTATAACTAAACAACGGAGAATGGAACCAGATCGTGATGGTCGTAAAAAATCTCACAAATATCCGACGAAATCGCCTGCAAAGACCATCGTCACAATTACAGGAGTCCTTGCTAGGCAGCGCTATCAAAGTATCCGTTCAACAAACAAGTAGCAGTACAAGGACGAAAAAGCAATCTTTGTACTTTGGTAAGAAAAGGTGTTTCTTAAGAGCATCACATCTGGTTTTATTCTTCGATTCTCCGTTGCGTTTTGAAAACAGACTCCTCTGCTTCTTCCTCCTGTTAGAGCCCAGCCTCACTAACAAGCTGTGATACAACAAAATACGTCTGAGGATGGGTCTGACAGGAGGAGCAAACAATCCCTTGTAATTTATAATTAAAGTTTAGCGTATAAGAGGGTCGGTATTACATGTGTCCTTCACCTGCATAAATTACGTTGTGGTAACCACGTAGTATGGTCCGAAGGATTCTTCAAAGGGATACTTGAGAAATACCTACCCTTCTTCGACTAAAACTTCCTCTAGGTATTGTAGAATTTAAGATGCATTGGGACGCCTTTAAACACAAGTTAGGACTCATACAGACCATGGTTCGAATATCTCGTTCTTTAATACGAATGCCTGTAGTATGTGCAATTCCATTTCCCGATTTCGATCAAATGTAACCCCACACCATGAGCACCACATCAATAACTATGTAACCTTGAGCATTCCGTTGGGTTACGGGCAAGGTCGGTTCTCTCTCTGATTACACCCCAAATTTCCTTTTACTGCAGTAGCCGAGTAACGTTCAACTGTCAACGGATACTCGATTACCCCAATGGATAAGCGCAACCTTAACTAATTGGTAATCGGGGTAACCACTGCCGATGTTACCAGATTGTGTCCTGGTTCAGATTTAAGGATCGCTTCTCTTCATCGGTATTTCACTATCTAGTCAGAAACATTTACTTCTCCAAGTCTTTCCAAGAGCAATTTCAGGGCATTTGCGGTTGAGGCAAGATTTCTCACGAAAGCAAGGATTAATATTTGATCCAGATTTTGGGATGATTTATAAGTCTGATTTGAAATTCATCAAGCACGTATGAGAATTATTACACACAAGGTCAGTGTCATTGGTTAAGATTGACGGCTTTGTGGATTTTCACGGCCACGTCTGGTTATTTTAGCGTCTTTTTGCGGTTGCGTTGGTTGACTTAGGTTACCTTAGTTTTCTTATGGTGATAAAGGGGTTATAGTTTCCTTGGATTGGTGTGACTTATTTGTCGACGATTTTTGGTAGCTATTTTGGAGAGGAAACAATAGGACCAGGGACGTCCAGAGACGTCTAAATGCGTTTTAAACGTTCTATTGAGTCAACCCAAATAAAAATTCCAGCTACGGGCGTGGCAGAACACATGTGATACTAAACCGTTATTGCTGAACTTACACAATAATAAGAGTAGGGTATAGTTGAGGAAAGAGGGGTTTGGCGCTTTTGGTGCGTTTTTAAAAGGTGTGTTTTACCCCGTCCTATTTGAAGTTATTCTTTGTATTTTCCATGTTATTATTTACTCCTTATTCACTCCTCTCTCCCCAACTATACCCTACTGATAATCATTCTAAATCAGAAAATTTGTGTTTCTAAAGAGTTATCCATTTGTATATTCATACCACTTAAATAGTAAAGCAGAAAGGAAATTTTAAGAAGTGTTACCCTATTTTTTTTTTAGCAGTGTTTAGAATACTTATTAATATTTAATTTGATTATCCTACTAATTATTTACCTAGTAGGCCTAAAGGCTCATCTTTAACGCTTATATATGAAAGATCATTTTCCCAATTTTTTTCCGGAGAACTGCTCCCAAAAGACATTATTAAATTGGCTGCCCAAACTAAGATCACGTAACCAAAATCTGAAACAAATAGAAAATATTGCAACTGGAGTTTGAGATACTTATTTTACCAATATCAAACTACTTCAGATGTATATGTTCTCCCTGACGAACAATTTGGTTTTTGGGAAGAGCATTGCACGATAAGACTGGCAACCAAGGTGTTGCAAGGTTTCAACAAGAGAGCACACACGGGTGCGGTTTTCTTCCATATCTCAAAAGTATGCGACAAGGTCTGGCACTGCGGTCTAACGTTAAAACTAATAAGGTTCCCTATCTACCTAATTAAAATAATCACCTCCTTTTTGGAAAACAGAAGTTTAGCAGTGTCGTCGGAGGACGCGTTTTCTGAGCCAAAACATGTCAGGGCGGGAGTCCCGCAAGGGTCTCCTCTTGCTCCGATGCTGTATAATCCCGAAGGACAGACAAAATGAGCTGTATCTATAGCTGCAATAACTCCGGTGTCGACACAACCGTGACTGGTGGCAGAGGAAATAGAAAAATGGCTTTCGGACTGAAAGATTCGCTTGAATCCTGCCAAGACGAAAGCCATCGAAGAGCAGAGTGATAAGACCTGATACCATGTTATCGGTAAATGGCATTCAGGTGAATTAGGTACAGGAAGTCAAGTACTTGGGACTGGTTTTTGACGCAAGGTTAAACTAAAGGAAAAACTCCGAACTCCGAAGAAGAAAAAAGGTTGCCAAACAGCGACGTTCAATTCACTGCTTCCTTCACAAGAAACGTAAAATTGGTTATATAACCAAAGTTACCTTGTACAAAGCCTCAAGAGTCGAAATGCTGGAACGACACCAACTACGGGCACAGCAGCATACTAAGGATATATCCAGTCCAATATTTGCGAGAGCCGACTAACAGACTTCGAAGAGGAGCTTTCTGTGCTTATTCCGACTAGGGAAGAGTGGGAGGGCAAACAGTTAACAATGGAGACAGATCACTCGATTTTCACTGACGGTTCAAAAATGGACGTCAGAGTGGGAGCTGGTATCTTCTGAGGACATGAAAATATAAAGGTCATATAGACTTCCGGACTACTGCAGCATTCTTCAAGCAGAAGTTATGGCAGTAGATAACGCAGTAAAAATTCTGCAGGAACGTCCAGACTTGAGAGCAGCTGCATCAATAGCTATGTATATAGGTAGTCAAGCAGCGATAAAGGCAATTTGTTCCAACAACATTAAATCAAAACTAGTAAGCCGATGTGCGAACAATCTCCGCATACTTGGTGCCCAGCATCGAGTTGGGTTCCTGGTCATTACAACATAGATGGCAACGAGTCTACTGATGCGCTCGAGAGTGCGGACATATTCACTGATCTAGCAGAAAATACCGTGGCTCGACCACTGGGATCGATCAAAGAGCAATAAGCAGATGGACAGAGCTAGCAGCCTGTAGGATCTCCAAGCAATTGTGACCCCTACTTGATAACAGGAAAACCGCAACGTTATTACAACACAGTCGGAAGGACCTAAGAAATATCACTGCCGTGGTTACCGAACACCATCTTTTCGGTAGACATGCCAAACGTATGCAAATACCAGCTAACGACTTCTGCAGAAGTTGCAGAGACGAAGAAGAGGAGGAAAGTATTCAACATTTCTTGTGTGAATGCCCTGGCCTTGCAAGAAGATTTAATGCCTTGTGCAAACAATTCCTCAATAATCTGGAGGAAGTAAGCAGCTTACAACTGGGTCGACTGTCTAGGTTTATTAACAGTAGTGGCTGGTTCGGGTGAGCTGCCAAGATTCTTCCGCGTTGTACTTCGCACTAGCCATCTGATGGTGATAGGTTCCGCAGAACATAGGTGGTATAACAACGGTCCTTATAGGACTGCGTGAGACTGTCTGGAAATACCAAAAGTCTGCCACTCTAACCTAAACCTTGGTCAGGCCGTTCTTAACTTATGGTGTACCAACATAGTGCACAATAAGCAGGACAGAGCACAAATTTCAAATACTGCAGAATAGGGCCTTAAAAATCATTGCGATGCCCCAAGGTATGCTGTAACTAGGGAACTTCACAGGGACTTTGACATACCAACATTGACTCAATTTTATGACAAAATTATAACGGACTACTACAGACGGATGGACGTCGTTACAAACCCACTAATTAGATAAACTGAAGTACAATCCTCGCCAAGCTCCACCTACACCCCCAGCTATTATAGAGAGGCACTAATGCTTGTGGACTCGACAAGCTCAGCGCTCCAATTACACATGAATCGACAACACACGATGCAATAAGCAACTTAGGGCTCTGCCCAACCCAAATAATGATACGAAAATTGGCAAACTTTAAACTTTTTTTATTTACCCTTTAAAACAATATTCGTTAACGGGTCTTATACCCTAGTTGCTTAGGCAACGGTTTCCAATACACAGGGACTAGTGTAGCGCGGGTTCAATCCCCGGGCCCGGCAAAAAATGTATCATCATGCAAAAACCGAGAGGCCGGATGAGATCGGATATCTTGTCAGGGGGAGGGTGAAGTTACGCACACCCCAGTCGGTAGGTCGGAAGTGACAACTGAAGGCCGCCTGAAACAGAGGGTTAATAGCCCTTGGGGGGTGCAGGCCCGGATGGTTGTCGTAACTGAGGACCGTGGTTCACGCTAAGCTACAGGTCTACATATAACTAGGCTGGCTGGACGTCTATAAAGACAAGAGGCCATCGCAACCTAGTAGAACTAGAATATTCGTTAGAGATAAACATTAACAATTAAATAATTGTTTTCTCTGGACAAGACACAAAAATTTACAAGAGGCAGCTTTGGCAATCTCCTGCGCGTCACCAAAAATAACAATAAAGCGCCTGCTTCAAAGTATGCTATCGACGTTTACTTTAACCCAAAAGTAATGACTTTACAGTCTGAAATTGCATACTTTAAATTGGCTACGATCAATATAAATGGTTTAAAAGGCAAGACACTTAAAATTATTTGTCGAGCATTATGAGATTGATATTTTGCTAATAAAAGAGAAATGGTTTAAAGGTGAACGCTTCAAGTTTTCAAACTATAATATTTTCAGGAATGACAGGCCACTCAGACCACTTGGGGGTACCATGGTTCTTGCTAAGACAAATATCATTGCTTAGGCCGTGCCAGGCTCGTGCAATTGTCCGCACATTGAGAACACATTCATCCGTGTAAAAACTAAAACCAAATGGGTTCACCTGGGCTCTGTTTACTGCAGTTCAGCCGTCGAATTTGACGGCACCTGTTTGAGCAGGATTTTTAATTCGAATGATACGATAATCATAGGCGACTTGAATGCAAAACACAAAATACCAGAGGTCGTATCCTGTTTAACAAGTCTTTAGACTATAATTATCATATTATACCGCCGAGGGAGCACACCCATTCATCTTTGAATGGGCTCCCGGGAATCCTGGATATTTTGTAGTAAAAAACACAGACCCATTATCTCAACCTGAGGCGCTCTGCGATTTAAGTGGTTTACCAGTGGTGATCGAGTACGAAAATCCACAAGAAAAGGGGCAGAGGATTGTCACTAGTACCTCCGTTAACTGGTCCTTGTTTAAGCGCACGCTAGAAAACAAGGAACCAATGCTTCCTATAGTATTGGATACCGATATCGATACAGCTGTTATACAAGTCACTGATGTTATAAATACCTTAATGCCTTGTGTTTCTGTTACAAAAATAACCAGGTTCCCCAAACTCGGAGTCTTACTTCGCGAAATTAAGGAACAAATTAGAATAAGAAATAGAATTCTAAATCAGGAGTATCGCACTGGAAATTCACGTATAAAGTCAGAAGCTAACAGAGCTTCTGAACTTGTTCGCGCTCTATTAAGAGCCCACGGAGCATTTCTGTGAGGCGTTTCTATAACGACATAACAATGTCGTGAAGAGGATTCATTTTCGCACACAAAAACAACTAAAATACCAAAAGCGTTACGACACAAACCAGGAAGCGGGTTGAAAACGCGGACGTCGGTAAATCACGTACATAAACAAACAATTCTCGCTCGATTCAAGGTACGCTGTTAAATTAACATCATTGTTGCCACACCACAGTTATGTCTATTCTTTGATTTGAAACTGAATTACACATTTTATTCGATACGGTAGATTTTTCTGAAAAAGTGTTCACTCTGGCAACGCCCTGAAAATACAAGCAGAAGGAAGTAAAGAACCCATGCACCGTAGTGGCGCCTCAAATACAAGGAAAGATATATGGCTAAATACTATTTCTGTCCTGTTTGTCTAAACGATCTCAACCAATAACACCGTTGACTCAACGCGCTGGGGGCGACATCGCCGATAAATTAGAGACAAACGGAAGGGAGCCTCAGCTTGCAAATCCCGCGCTTAACTTTAAGAGTTATAAGACTTGTTCCAACTGAGATTAAATTTTAATCAAAAATAGTGTCTACCCGATAAATATCGCCTGTAGACCCCAGGATGCCTTGTTAGGCCCTACAACTGGTTGAATGTATTTGACAGTTTCAAACTGTCAGGGACTGAGGTTGGAACAGACCAACAACCAAAGAGTGAGCTTGGGTTACTCTTTCTTATAGCTAAAAAGAGTGCCTAATATAACATTGTGAATACCACATAAAAAGAAAAATAGGACACAATGTAAATATAGTTTAAGCCGAAATGTCCTTGTCGGATAAGCGAAGAAAGTCAAGAACACTGATCAGCATTACAGGAAAAAAATGAGGATCAAGCTTTCCGTCACATTTGACTACAGCAATTTCTAAACAAACATTAAAATTCTTAATGTGTTAATATTTTGCATATTTCGATTGATAAAAGTAAAGGAATCTATATTTAATGGAATTTAACAATTTTATCAATGAAATTTAACAGATTGAAGTCAAGATGAAGGCATCTATGTGTATTCGAAATCATCCTTAATCTCAAAAAGTTTGAATGAATTTTTTTAGAAAAATGCCAAATTTTCTTCAAATCGTCAAAAATTTGTTGTTCATTATTTGGAAATAATACTAGTGAGTGAAAGTCTGAAAAAACAGACTGCCGAAAAGATTAGGGTGTGCCAAACCGCCCATACCCCCTTGTGGAAAAGTATATTTACCGAAACTTATGTCTGGATGCAGCAGTCTCGAAAATAAAATTTTCGATATGATTTATTAAATTGAAAGTACCACTTAACACAAATGGTACCGAAAGTAGCTATTTTCGGGACGATTTTTATCACTTTCGAAACGATTTCTTTACTTTCGGGACGATTCTTGTTACTTTCGGGACGATTTGGGTATTTATGTAGGCGGCTTTGACAGTAACATGAACTTTGTATTTTATTATGACAGCGCTTGTCATGTAACATTGGTGTGTGTACTTTCGCTTTTCAAATCCCAAAAATGGAAATCAGTAGTGAAAGTGAGGCTGAAATGATTCCACATGAGATTATTGAATCTGCTAAAGCGGCCACTTATGAATTATTGGCGGTAAAGTCAAGAGAGAGGTATGAATTGGTCTACAATTTATTAATTATCGTATACGTAATTGTCTATATAAAGTTTATCCGTTATAATCCAATATTGTACGTAACACGACCCAAAGTGATTCTACGGGACTCGCAGGATTCCAGGACGAGCCGCAGGCGAGTCCTAGAAAGTTCCTACTCATCCCGTAAAATATCACTTTCGGAACTTGTTACGTAAATTATTATAACTGGCTATTATCTTGAACAAATTATAGCAGCAACATCAATGATATCTCGACTCCTGCTCATGGTCCATAAGTGCGTTACATACCAAATTAACATTATTTGTGAAGAACACAGAATAACCTCAAAAGTAGTCGTCTGTAATTTGACAGCTTGTCGTTTTGTCATAGGCTTTTATGATTATATGGGCTTGGATTAGTGACGTAGCCAGCATTTTGGGGCGGCGAGGAGGGGGTGAACCATGGAAAGGGCGCAGACTGCGGAGCTAAAGCGTTGCAAGCAAAATTTTTTGGGACCACGCCCAAATTTCGTAGGAATTCACCTTCTTTATGATGCCTAGGGAACGGGGGTCTGGCTCCAAATTAAGTAAAAATCCGCTATATAAAAAAATTATTATGTGATTCCCATCGTTCTTCTTTACTAAAAATAAAATATCTCGAGTAGTAAAGGGGCGCCAGGCCAAGGGGGGCGGGCGATCGCCCCCCTGTGGCTACGCCACTGGCTTGTATTAAGCTTTACCTCTAAGGGCCTTAGATGCAAAGCATATTGGATGAACAAAAAACCATGGAAGTGTAGTTTTATCAAGAAAAGTATAAACATAACATTGCCTATTTACTTGTTGGGGAAGGAAACAGCAATATAAAAGGTGCATGGGTTTCGCTGAAAGGGGAATCCTACATAAATACCTTCATTTTGACTTCAATCTGTTCATGTTCATCGATAAAATTGTTAAATATCTAATAAATTAATGTTTCATTAAATATAAACTATCTCACTATTTGTCAATAAAAATATATACGAAATCTTAGCAAATAAAGCACTTTAATGGTCGCTTATTATCTGGCTACTGGTATGAGCTAAGCTGACGTATAGTCCGTGTTACGAGTATATGGCTACGACGCACGGCTGAGGAGACAGGGTGGTAAAAGGCATAAGTCAGGTTTAACTGTAGCGGCTTAAGCGTGCGGTGTCTCGTTTCATAAGTTAATAAACTAAATTTACTTCCTCTTATTTTAATAATTAAACCACACCACTGTCCACTCTCAGTAGCAATAGGTAAAAAAAACGCAGTGGAACACACATTTTTTAGGCATTATTTTATTCATGTGTCCACAACAATTATTTCATCGACTAGAAGCGGCCGCCGGGAAATGCGTGGGCGGGGAAAAATTCATAAGCGGTCTAATCATCATAAAATTAGGTTATTTTTATTTAAAATGTATTGACTTAGCAGACCCGGCACACGAGTCTTTTTTTTTATTCGCATTCCTTCTATAGCCACAGAACCGTAAGGCGGACTATAAACTTACTAAGTTGCGGTTTTATGTGACCAAGTCAGAGTATCTCAGTCAAGTTCATAGGCATTGTAACTATAGATCCGACACGCCATTCATAAATGCTATAAAATTGCGATGCCAAAATCGTTTGGTGGCGAGACGCTGTGAGGAGCAAGGTGGGGCCGGGAGTGGGGATTACGCTGTCTTTACACATGCATGCGACAAAACTCCAGGAATACAACATTCGCTATGCCGAGTATTGCCGAGTCGATGCGGATGGCCACGAAAATGATGGGATCTGGGCGTATTCTTTATTGCTGCGTTGCCATATCTACTACAGATATTTTACAAGGTTTTAGGCAATGTTATATATTTCCCACATCATGTTATTCTAGTAAATCATAGAAGTTAATACTTTTAACAGAGTAAGCCCAGAAAACTACGTTTTCTGTGGCGTAAGTCTGACAAACCAAGTGGAGGGGAGCAGCTTGTATATTGATTTACTTTACACTGGAATACAATGATGACAACACGTTTATTTGTTATTGTTCGGTCTAATAGTTACGATGTCTATGGTCAAGTTTCCTTCCCCCTACCTACCAGATTTGTAACAGATTGTTTGTTTTGGCTGATTTATGTGTCATTAATTGTTAATTTGGCAAAAACTCGCAAAATGGTCGTCTTATTAGCAGTTCAGTCTATAAGTTTCTTCAAGTTAGCTTAAAAGCCTTTACACACGACCCAATCTGCAGGGTTCGATTTGCAGGGCATATGGGAAAGGGAAAATCGGGTGCTGCTCTGCACACCACCCGATTTCGCAGTGTATACAGAAATCAGAAACAAAGTCAGTGTGTTTTGAATGTCGAGTCGTAAAGGTTAAAATCACAGAACATAAAGGTTAGTTGTCAAACTGGCTCCTAGTAAATGTCAAAAAATCGGAATTGCGCTGACTTTGCTATTAGGAAATAATTCGCAAAGGAAGAAAAGAAAATGCTGCGTTAAGAAGTGGCTATTAGAGAGGAAAAAGTTTAGCCATATGAATATTTTTAAAGAATTAGGACCAATCGACTTTAAGAACTTTTTGAGAATGAATATCAACACATTTGAGTAACTGCTGTCTCTATTTAAATAATAGGCGTTGGAAATATCCCACAGGCAGGGCATTTCTCCATAAAGCTCAAAAATTTTTCTTCAAGCTTGCATCTCCGTTTCAGATATTTTTGATCCAAAATACAAAAAGATCGTGGCAAATCTGTCAGAATTAATACATGACGCGCCCCGTCAAATATCGATGAAATCGACCCAACCGTCCGATCTGGATTTTGTCGGTCCGACACAGGGTTGGGTCAGTAGAGAACTTTAGGTAGTTTACCTTGGTAGAATACAGTAGAAAACATAAGCCGCAAGCACGTATCCAGGGGAGGGAGGTCCGGGGGGCCCGCGCCCCCCCCCCCCGAAATCCCGAAATTTGAAAATAATGATTTAAGTTTTAATGTGTGATTCGCTTTGCTCTGAATTAATTAAAATAAGTCCACATGTCTGAATGATTTTCGTCCTTGAGCCCCCCCCCCCGAAACGAATTTCTGGATACGGGCCTGAGTCATAAGGATTCTACCTAGGTAAGTTACGTGTGAATAACTTTGAAACTTAGATTAGAGAACACTTGAAAAAACAAAATGACAGAACAACAACGACCACACATAACCTCACATTTTTTGATAGTTATAGTATTCTACCTTTTCTACATTTTCTACCGTCGAAACGTAGAAAAAGGTTTTCTACATGTAGAAAACAAAAAGGTAGGTAGATACCAAACTCAGGTCCGACATGCCTACACACTACCCAACTTGCAGGGTCCCTGCAGATTGGGTAGTGTGTAGGCATGTCGGACCGACAAAATCCAGATCGGACGGTTGGTTGAGCATATTTAATTTGGTAAATTGAGCAAGGCGTCATATAGTACTAATACATCTATACCCCTTTTATATAACATGTATTTCTTCCAAAAATATGGACATTCGTGAAGAAACACCCAATTCCATTTTAGGGGCCGCTCAAAACCAGTGGCGTAGCCACAGAGGCGCGAAGGGGGGAGCGATCGCCCCCCCCCCCCGCCCCCCTTGGCCTAGCGCCCCTTTACTACTTGAAAAATAATTCTTGAAAAACAAGATCGGTCCTATTTTATTTTTAGTAAAGAAAAGCGATGGGAATAAACTTAATAAAACCGGTTTTGAAAGCTTCCCATCACATTTTAATTTATTTTTTTTTATATAGCGGATTTTAACTTCATTTGGGGCCAGACCCCTGTTCCCTAGGGAGCATGAAGGTGAATTTTGGCGTGGTCCCAAAAATTTTTTGCCTGCGACGCTTTAGCTCCGCGATCTGTGCCCCTCCGATAGTTCGCCCCTACCGCCCCAAAATGCTGGCTACGCCACTGCTCAAAACGCTAACTTAAACTTACTACCAGAAAAATCCCGTCATAGGTATGAAGAGCTTTTGTTATTAACATCCTGGTGCTAACAAAACAACGTGAAAAATATGAAATAAGAGCATTAAATATATCTCTGAACTTCAGAAAACATGTAGGCTTTACACCCTGTGGTCAAGATATGCCTAATATGTTGTTCCTATGCCAGCACTCGGCTTTAAGTCGTTCGATAAAAGGCAGTCGCGTGCAAAAATGTATCATTTCCCGCACTTGTTAGGAAAATATCTTATCAATGCTGTAAAATTATTGTATATTATTAAAACAAGTAATCACTTTTGGAATCGATATCCCTTAAAGTTACTTGTTTACTTTTAGAAATGAACCCAAAACTCCCCTAAAAGATATCTCTCGTGATCAAGACAAAAAATATAATCAATATGGAAATAACCAGATAATAAGAAAGTTAAAGAAAAAAGTTCATAATTTCATTCCCAGAAAATGGTGTAAGTTGCAAACAAAATGGCCGATGCAACCACTACGAAATATTAAGAATAGGTACCTACATATTTTGAACATCCCGTATCGTTTGTTTACGGTATGGTATGGTAAAAATTGTATTGTGGCAGATAAGTACCAGTTAATACATAACACTAATTAATATAGGTACTAAAAACATTGCTACAAACTAATTAAATATAATATATTTACCACGGCAGTTTCTTCAACGCACTACAATTAATTGTCTACTATCTAGTACTGGCCTGTGACGCCCATCCGACCCCATGTTAAATGTGAAACCCACAGAACTCAGTGAAACCTATGTGTGAACTGGAATCCTTAATCCTTAATCACTGAAATGTGAACGTCAACTAAGTTTCTAGGTAACTACGAAATGACAAAATTTATCAGCTGTTTGATCTTAAAACACCGTTGCCATGTCTATACTATACTATACAATATTTTTATAGCTAAAGCCCCAGAATAATTTTTATGAAACTGGAATTATGATACAGAAAACTAACCTTATTATTGTATTTATTGTGCTGTGTTATACAGTAGAACAAAACTGTTTACGTTTACGACGAGCCCACAGTACGTACTGCCCAATGTACTGCCTGTCCTGCCTGTGTACAGAAAAAAAGGAAAAATCTTCTCTCCGTATTTCTGCGCTTTGAATAAGGATGATACTGAAACCTAAAATGAGTAAAATGGTTTCTTTAATCCTAAATTATGAAAAGCTCAACATGATATTGGTTGGAATGGTTGAAAAGTTGGAATAAATGGAATCACGTTGGAAAGTTGGAACCAACTTAACTAACCCAACGAAGAACTTTTATGTTTTTGTGAACCTAAAGGTTCCACGTTCTTCGTGTTCGTGTCATGTCAAATGTCAACAAAGCACAGAACTCGATGTGTTGTTGGTTCTATAAAACTAGTCTTTACTCTTTATTGTTCTGTGGTTCTATGGTTGTATGGTTGTATGGTTCCGAAAAGTTGTGTTGATTTGTTGTATAAATTGTGTTTGTTGTGCTTTTTATAGAGAAAATGAGTAAAGAACTAAAAGTTCTTTTAAAAAGGATTCATATAGAACCATATCAAAAAATAACTGCAAGTGCTGCAAAGAAATATCTAAAGAAAAATAATTTAAAAGATTGTGATGGTAAAGATGGAGCACTGCCCTGCCACGACGAAGTTCTTGTCATGAATTACCAGTATGATGATGATGATGATGATGATAATATCTTTCAAGATAATGCAGAGATTACCAATACTAATGTCATATGTAAATATTATTAATTACACTTAAATATACCGGGACCGGCTGGGCTCAAAAAAGTATATTTACAAACTTTTCAACTATTGGCTAACAGAAAATCTCTTGCAAAATTAATTTTCATCTTTCAGTTAATGAAACCGATGAAGAATCAACCGTTTGTAATGAGGAAACTAAAGTAGAGGACTCTATAGAGGATGACGAATTGTGTGATATGGATATGAAGCAAAGTATTTTAATAAAATTTGAAGAGACCTTTGTTGAAAGTGAGACAGAAAAAAAACAGTAAGTCATTAGATTTTGTTAAGATTTACTCCCGAGCCCTTCAATTATTCTAAGTAGGTAGGTGTAAAAAAAACTTTTAATTGTTGAAACCTAAAGAAATATTGTAGCATTATACTTTAAGTCCAAAATTTCTGTCAGTGACTCATCACTAGCATATAGAGAGCTCCGGGTTGTGCGACCTCAGGGGAATGATTTCTAGTGGCGTGTGCATTTAAAAAAATAAATGATGAAATTTCATTATATAATTTTATATAAATCAAATTTATTTCAACACTTAAAGCCTGATCCTATAAGAGGACGATGATCTTTTTACTAGGATTTCTTAGTCCGTACAAAAATCCATCCATAAATGCCTGCCTAACTTTTAATATTTAGATCTTGCTATATCTAGCCTCTCAACTGTGTTTCCTTCATTGCGCCATGGGTTTATTACATCGGCCTCTTCAAAAAATTACAATACAATTTTGCTCTAAAATGTACAGGGGAGCCAATATTCAGCCACCTCAAAATTTACATGGGATTTCCTATGTTCAACTAAGCCATGCATTACCCGGTATAAAGAATAGGGCTTTTTAAGTTGTTAGGATTTATGACTCATACGTTCATGAAATTAACTGTTTTAAATCTCTCTACTGTTCTTTTGTAAGGTCCTTAGTTGAATATGCTAGTCCTATATGGTCTCCTCATTATAATGTTTATATTGAATTGTTAGAGAAAGTTCAGCGTAGGTTTATTAGATGTATTGCCTTTAAATTGGGTATACCGGTTGATAGCATTAACTACAGAGATATAAAGAGCTCATTAAATTTACAATCCTTACAGGTTAAACGAACCCAGTTTGACATAATAACACTGTTCAAGATTGTTGATGATTACTGTGATGACATTCAAATTCAAATTTAAATTACTTTATTAATGTTATTCCAATATACTATATTGTTTACACACGCCTAACAAAAAAGAAAAAAATAACAAATATCCATCAACCCTACACACTAATATCGATGGTTAGACGGCAGACGGACCTAAGCCACATAACCTAAATTTAAGAGGAAATGACAAAAACGTTTTTAAACACTTTTTTAATGTTTGCATGTTTTCTTTTTTTTCTACCAATAAAAGAATAAAAATATGTTTCAATTTTATATTTTAATACATTAATACTTCCATAGTAGGTATCAAGAAATAAATAAAATGAGGCTTAGGCCTTTTTTTCATGACCTATTTATCTTTAGTAATTTACGTAGAGAGGCTTAAGCCTTTTGTCCACTAGGACTAATAAGAACCTGTTGGTTTAAAAAATATATGGGTTTATATAATTAAAATAAAAAATGTTCAAATCTTAAACTCACACCTATATAATATCTACTAGAGCTTTGAAAAACACAGACAAGTAATTTAAACAGTAACGAAAAATCAACGACACAAAAAAAATGTAGTAAAGTCTGTATGAAATCAATTGAAACTGTGAGCAAATTGGGGTACGCTCAATTTACAACCGCTTTGCACTCGGCTTTGCATTGAAATAAAAATCAGAATTCTGAGTGAAACCTCTTATTACAGTCATCACGCAACTCGATGCAAGTCCATGCAAGACGCAATAAGAATTGCCCAAAGGCATGCGCAGTCGAAGCTCAGCTGATCCCTTGGTGCAACTAAGTTGCACGAAAATTAAGAAAATTTTATCGGTCTGGCGCGATATTTATTGCATTGCTCGTGCAAGTCTGGGGGAAAAGTAGTTACTTTTGTGTTACTGTGTTACCAACAGTATTAATAGTGTATAATGATGCAGCGAGTAGTTTTCTCCGCTTTAATTTATTTATTTTGTTTATTTATTTCATTTCAAACAAAAAATATTTCACAAACACCAGAAAATTGCATTGCGTAACCGTTTACATATCATGCAAGTAAAGGATGCAAGCATTTTAATAAACAGTTGTACTAATTACCGAGCACGTTTGCAAATAACGAAATATATTAGTTTACCTTGGCTTGGCTTTGCTCCGCATGGATCCATGGACGAATTGATTTTTTATGTTGGTACCTATGATTTCACACAAAAATTGCATGCCATGTGCCATAAAAATAGCGCGTGTTCTAATTTGATGCAATGCAAAGAAAATTGCAACAGCTGATTGCAAAGTCGCAAATGCGCATGCCTACAGGCAATTTTTTATTGCATTGCACGTGCAATTTTCTAATGTAAACAGGCTTTTAGTTCATAATCTTTAGTCGCGTCGCACCCCGCCCACGATTCATTAAGGAGATGCCGCCTTTAAGCAGATATTTAGTTTTTATTCTGTCTCAATTGACTTCGTATAGACTATACCTCACTACTAAAAGCGACAACATTTTTAGCAATTAAAAATTATTCTCGACTATTGTCATCCTCTTCATCCGTTTCAGGTAGTGTTAGGTTAACCTTCTCACTTGGTATTAGCATCTTAAACTCATTATGATATTTTTCTTCTATAATATTTTTTTACACATTTCCATAATACTGTCATATTTTTTAACGGGAATTTTCTGTGGGCCATTGTAGAGGGAAGTGTATTCACAATTTCTGGAAATTCTAATATTTTCCAAATGAATAAATTTATAGGCATTATCCTTTAATGAGTATTTAAACTGAACTTCACTTGCCTGTACCTGATAATTTCTCCAGTAGTATCTTTTTTTAGTTTATCTGGCCAAATTTTTTTTTGAATAACTTTGAAGTCAATGAAGTCACCATAATTCAATGTGATAATTTCGTAGGGTTTTGGTTGCACCCGTGCATTTCTCAAGATCGTGGGCCACTCACTTGGAGCCCAGATTAATATTTTTTTTATATAATTTTCAATGGTAGCATGCACACTATCCACTTGCATGTAAGTATGGCCAGGAATCAAAAATGTAATGGTGATAGTATTAACGTTCCTTGATGTTTTATTAAAAAAATAAGCAATCATTGACATGAGGGAACGATTTTTGTTTTGGCCCGTACATGAGTCGCAGTATAAAGACACTTCATGAAAATTATTCGTACTGTCAACCTTTAGGAGATAATTGTATATCACTGTCGATACCTCATTGGAACCACGTTTTCCGTCAGCTTCACCTCATATAAAACAGTAACCATTTTGGCTTCCAGCTTCGTAGACAGTTTCGTTGTATACTGCATATCTATTGTAATAATAAATCCTCATATCAAGTTCACCATGAGGCGTTGCTAAAACTTTTTGCATGTCAAAGCTTGAACAGATAAAACCCATGGTGTTTGACCGCTTCTGATCTGCCAAATACTCTTTTTTTGCTAACTCTTTTTCTTCAATGTGGTTTTCATATTTATTTCTATGTTCCTCCGTCACTACTTCCTTTTTATTTTCTATGCAAATATTGCATTTATCTTTACGAGGTATGTGAAAGCCAATATTAAATTCTTTGGTAAATATTTTTCTAAAGACAAATTTACCTACGACTTGTTTTTGGTTTCCTTCTGCCCATAACTTGTAAATTCGATAAAGTGTACTGATATTTTTGTATTCTGAGGGCAAATATCTGCGAGTACTACTACCACGTCAGTAATGTGAGGGTACCGCTGTAAGCATTTTAATATAATTTATTACCGTCTCGTAACATTCAGCTTGAGTTTTGTTTTTAGGAATTGTATTTTTTCCTCGCATGTCCTTCTTTGAGGTCCCAATTAATTATAGTTCTATTATTACAACAATTTCTTAAACGTTTTTCGGAAATGTTCAATGTGGCTACAAGAAATTGTCTGCACACCTGAATTTTTACGCCATTTTTCGGTAGTGTGAAAATTTTGCTGATAGTTCTACTATTTTCGTTTCTTGTGTACTTTCTTTTTTTAGGAACCACACTTACACAAGATAAAATAAACGAGTTTTGGTTTTGAATATTGCCCAACTCCCAAAATTTGAGAAAAATGTCGTGTCTGAGTTCTTCCGAGATGTGTTTGTTACAACTGTTTTGACAAAATTTACACGGGTTAGGTTGCATAGATCTAGCTCCAACTCTTCGCCCTTTCGAGTTAATATACTCTGCCTTCTGCCCTAAGTCCTTTGGCAACCTTTTTTTTGTTTTCGCGTGTTTTCTTTCTTATTCCTTTATCCCCAACTTTATCATTATCATCTCCATTTAGGTATTCTGTTAATGGCAATTCTTGGTGTTTATCCCTTTCTTGTTGTTTACTGTCGTGGTCTACTCTCTCAGTTATCTGCTCGATATTAACAGTAGCGGCGACAGAAGACTCTCTATAGGTTCCTGTAATTTTTGTACTTTTTCTTTTTGAGTTGTTAGTTGTTTTGTATGCACGTTTCTTTTGTCTTTTAGTTGTTGGTAAATACTCTTCATCACTATCTTCACTGGAACTCTCGGCCTCCATTTCGTGTAGATAACTTTCTGAGCTTGACCCAGATTCGTCTACTTCTTTAGAAGATGAATCGCCTCTCTCCCTTTCGTCCTTCCTATTCAAAATTTGTATCGTTTCTCCATTATTTTGTTGAGCCTCTGCAATATCCGCAGTAATATGTATCCGTACGTTCGGTTCTCCCAAAGGCCCCACTTCTTCAGAAACTTGATTATTTAACAAACTAACTACAAAACCTGCGTATTCCAACAAATCTGAGTCATTGTCGAGTTTTAGTTGATCACCTGCTTGCTGGTTGGTTGAGGAAATGCTACATCGAGCCATATCAACCATCCTTGCACTACGATTTTTTAATTTATTGCTCTCCATTCTGAAAATAAATATTATTACCAAACACCGCAATTCAAAACCTAAATTTTATTATGAATTTACAACTCTACTTGAAAATTTTAAACAATTATTATTGCTCAGCTATGGAGTATTAAAAAATTACATTTTAATACTACTTGAACACTGTGACACCGGAAGGCATAATCCTCTTTAAAAAAAAATTGGAAACAAAATTTAGGACCTAACCCTGATTAGTACATTTAAAAAGACCTAAAGGTGGATTCATAGTTGCCGTAACGTAAGCCGTAAGACGTAAGCCGTAGTCGATAAGACGTAAGAGAAAACATACCCATTCAGAGTTCAAGTTAAGACGTAAGAAATTGCGAAATTGTAGGTTATGATATTTGTCAAATAATTCCATTGTTTTGATTTTGAACCGAATTTATTTTGTCGCTTTTTATTACAGATTTGTTTTATGTATATAGTATTATTATTAATAAAAAGGAATATTGAAATACGGACGGACGCTACAAAATTTTGTGAAAATGAAATCAACAAAACAGAAAACAATCTCCCGCCTGTGGTCGACTGTCAAATTTTGAAATATCACGCCGGTTATGCACGAGTACGGCCGATCCCGACCGAATACGTAAGACGTAAGAGTTAAGAAATGAAAATAAACCATTTCTTGTTACGGCTTACGGCTTACGTCTTACGTTACGGCGACTATGAATGCATGCATTTATAATCACATGTTTATTTTTCTTACGTCTTAACGTTACGTCTTACGGCTTACGTTACGGAAACTATGAATCCACCTTTACCCTCCTTCACGTTACGAAGAAGGACCTAAGCCACATAACCTATAAACGACAATTGTTTAAAAATCAATTAAACAGTTTAGCTTAATTTTTTTGCAGAAATAATAATGAAAAATATACTAATATATCAATAAACAGTAAACATTTACCTTTTGTTCTACTTTGGATCACAAATGTCCACTAAAAATAAATGAGTCTTAACGGTCACCAGAAAACGTTTCGTAGTTCGAATTTGTTACATTGTGCTACTGCTAACGCATGAGAAGAGATTGTCTGGCTGCCTACCCTAAAAATTCTGGTTCAAGCTTGGTTCGAAATATCTTTAAGTTACGTCGTCTTAATGAGGCTTAGAGCGTTTTGGATTTTCTCGCAGTAACATTTGGTTAGGGTTAGGCCTATTTTTCTTCAAATTGTACTAGAGACAGCTCATTTAGAAAAAAATAATTTCACAGAGGATGTGGCTTAGGCACATTAATTTACGAATATTACGGTTTTAGGCCGTCGAAACGGGTTAGGTCTTTTTACTTTACATTTTAGACTATTATTAGCGTAAACAGCTTGAAAAATCTCATTTCTAAAAAATTGTGCTTTAGGCCCCTTTGTCGTCTAACCATCGATATATTAAGTAGTCAACAATTAAAAGTAAGTATTCAAAGAAAATAAAAATTTCAAACAATTTAAAATTTATCTGGAGAGAGTACAATATAATGCAGATTCACTCTTATGCTATGCACAAATTGTTTACGCTGGCAGAACGAAAATATAAACAATATACAGACACCTTAAAAAATTTAAAAATCAGATCATTAAAATATTGGACGTTTACAATTTATAACAAATTAAAACTCGATTTAAAATATTTCTCTGGGCTGTAAAATGCGCTTTTTTCTGAAAATAATTTTACCTTTTTTTTGAACTTTGGTAGAGGGAACTCCCTCACTGTTTGCGGTAACTTATTCAGTAACTTTATTGCCATAAATTCCGGTCTGCTCTGACACCTTCTCAATCTACAATGTAGTGGAACATAATCTGTCCGGTTTCGTGTGTTGTGATCATGGATATCCCGATGTGTCAACAGACCATCCTTCTGTCTCACTAGCAACAAAGATTCCAGAATGTACATGGAGGAAAAAGTAAGGATCCCCAGAGCGACAAACGCACCCCTGCAATCCTCCCTATATCCCAACCCACTGATCAGCCTGATTGCCCTTCGCTGTAACCTGAAAACTCTAGCAGCATGACAGGAATGTCCCCACACGGTCACACCATAAGACATGACGGTATGAAAAATTGCATAGTAGGCAGTTTTCATTGTTTCCTCTGAAACACAGCCGCGCAAGTTTCGCAGGACAAACGCACTGCTCCCAAGTCTGCTACATACATTCTCTACATGCACATCCCACTTTATTTCTGGATGGATTTCTCTATTTTAAATTAGAAGAAACCGTTAAATAAATAAAAAAAAAATGATTATAAATTATTATTATGCATAAAAAACATTTACTTGTACAATATGCCGCTTCCTATAGATTTGCCGATTGGTATTAAATGAGTCACTGCCAGAAATTGTGGGTTTTGGGTTATAGGTCCATCATTTTACATTTAAATATTTGATTGTGTATTAAAGATGTTTACATAATATGATATACTTAAGTATTTCTCAGGAAAGAGCTATCTGATGAAAGGAAATGGAACTGTAATACTTGTGAATATCGGGCTAAGAGGAAACACCATCTTAAGTGTCACATCAAACAGGCTCATCACAATAAGAAAGAAGTTCAAACAGAGTTTGAATGTGAACATTGCATGTTTAAAAGCAAGTACAAGACTAGTCTGAATTATCATATTATTCGTTTTCACATAGATAAAACAGAAACAGGTTGGTTTGTAAAACAGAAGTATGGAATATTTTTTAATAAAGTCTGTTCATAGATATAAGAAAGTGATTAACTGATCCTTGTTAGGAAAGACCCGGGCTAGCTGTAAAATTTAAATATGGCCGAACAGGTCCGTATTTTGCTTAGAATTTAATCATGGTTTGTAATAAAAATAAGTAAGACATTAAATAATATTTTATTTATGTTTGAATGTGACATTACACGTTATTTTATTATTAAAAATTATATTTATGATTACAAAAATATACAAATTATTCGGTATTTATAATAATTATTCACTTAATATATTAATATCACTATCGCTATCATCATTTGTTCTAATTATTATTTGTGCTATATTGTTTATATGGACATAGCATTTTTCCACTTTTTCAACATGTGTAACAGAATTTGCCCAACTTTGTGAAGGGATGTTAAAAACTTCAGTTTCTATAAGCTCAAGTACACTGGAGTTAATAGTAGGGTAAATATTGTTACGACAAATGGCAGATTTCAGTTGGTGCCAAACATGTTTGATGGGATTAAATACACAATGGTATGGTGGAAGCCTTAAAACTGTATGCCCTAGATTTTTTTCATAATTATCACAGAAGTATTCCTTTTGTAGTTTTAAACTTTGTAAAACCTCAATTAATTGCCTTTTGGTGTAATCTTCTTGAAAATAAATGTCATTATCATACATGTAGTTTTGGATTGTTGCTTTTGTGTCATTTGAGGAGGGAGTCTTGGTCAACTGCCTACTATGGTAGCTTGCATTGTCTATTACAATTACGCTATTCGGAGGTATATTTGGAATTAGCTTGTTTTTAAACTTATCTTCAAATAAATCATCAGTGGTGTCCTCATGGTAATCTTTAATGTTTTTTGCAGACAGAGAAAGTCTATTTGGAATCCATCCGTCTTTAGATCCAGCATGCAAAATCGTAATTCGTTTACCTCTTTTGGATGGCGCGCTTGTTTTACACTTGCCGCTTGAGTCAACCCAACCCTTTTCCGGGGTATCATATGTGTCGAACCAGGTTTCATCCAAGTAAATAATCGGCCTGTGCTGATCTCTGTAAATCCTAATTTTTTGTAGATATTCGGATCGCCATTCCCGAATTCTACTGGATTCCATTAAAACTTGTCTTTTGTTAATTTTTTTAAATCTAAAACCCATGTGTTGGATACACTTCCATAACGTTGTTCTGCCACATTAAAGCCGGTTTCATCTTTTTTAAGCCTCCTAATTAAATTATCTAATTTAGGCACGCTTTGTTCCTCGTATAACTTGTAAATTTTACGCCGTATTACATCTTGATCACTTCCATCTACCTTCGAGAAAATGCCAGTATCAGTTCTTTTTTTCCTCGCTAAAATGGGATTATTCACAATTTTCCATACAGTTGATGTTGGAATTTTTGTTAATGTGGCCGTTTCTTCTAACGCTGCTTGCTTGCTGACCGCACGTTCAATGAGGGTTGAATAAACATTGTTTATAACGTCCTTAGTTTCCACAGGAAAGTGTTTTCTGCTTTTCGACGGAGTTATCTCCTGAGATACATTGGGCTCGCACATATTTTCCGTGACTCACACACGATTAAACAAACGCTATATTACACACGATGTAAGAATAATTACTAAGCTTAAAACTAACTAAATTGGCTATATATGCAGTATTTAGACCATAATTTGTTTTATGGGGTTAACCCTCTCATTTTGAATCAAGTAAAAATGGGTTTAAAATCACCAAACTATTACTTTAATAATGAAATTACGTCTTCCGGATTTGCAGTTTACTTTAAGACATTTTTAAGTACGGACCATAACTTACCTGCATTTATTTATTCATTCATTGTTTGTTTATGGTCACCCTTGGATAATCCCATTCAAAGGCAAAGTGTAACTTTCTTATATCTCTGGACAGGCTTTACCTATTTAATTATATTCTGATATGCAATATCAAATTTTTTTAGGTTCAGGCAAAGCCAATACCAAACCAAAAAAATCGGCCTTTGAAGTTCAAGCTGTAAATATCATGGACCACTGCACGTTGGACAAAGCCGGTGTTTACAATTGTAAGAATTGCTCTTATACAACTTCAAACAAAAGGGTGTTTCTTGGACACATAGTGGTACACACTGTGTCCAAAAGTAAAGTGATACAATGTCCGGATTGTCCTAAAAAGTTTACTCACAATGGTGAGTATAGTGAGTAAATAGAACGTATAGGTTTATCAAAAAGACAGATTACTTACTTGTACCGGGTGGCCAAATAAGAATGGACACCGTCCATATCTCAGGAATCGTTTATCACAGAGTTTTCAAATAAAAAAATTTGTTATAAAATCGACCAAAAGAGATTGCTGGAAATTATTTTTAAGTTTCTAAATTGACCGCTAGAGGGCGCTCAATAAATGACAAGGAAGATAATCGGATTTTTATCGATAATATGCCAAATGAAGTTATGTTAAAAATTAAGTGTTTTATTCTTTGGGGTATTTGGAATAACTTTGCTTTTATATGCATTTTGCTCCAACTCGCAAAATAGACTAAGGGGAGGAGGGGGAATCTCTTTTGACAGAAATACCCATAAGTCCGGTGTGCCTTAAACAAATTTAACAAACTTTGTTTCGTTTGAAAGAGCTTATCCTTAGAGATGTAAAATTACCGGTAATTTAAAAATCGGTAATATTACCGCTAATATTACGTAATATTACGGTAACATTGGTAATTTATAAAAAAACAGCTTTTTAAGTAATACAATTTTTTTTATTTCAAAACTGTAAAAACGTTACGAAAAACAACAAGAACGTTTTTTTAAACTAGTCATAGTCAGAATGGACTACGTAATAGAGTGGATAATGGTAAATCATCCTCATCATCATCCCCAACCTCGTCATCTGATTCTTCTTTCTCTTTCGTTAATTGAGTCAAGTCTATAACTTCAAAACCGATATCTTCTTTTTCTATTTCTTTCTCAGTATCTTCTACTATTCTTGAATGATCTTCTTCATTTAGTAAATTATAATTATGGGCAATATAAGTTAGTTTTCCGGCCCTCTCCCCGGTTAGTCTGTTTCTTTTTTGCCGATGAATAAATCCGTAACTACTATAGGTTCTTTCGGTTGCGGCTGTTGACGATGATAAATTTAAAATGTCTACAGCCAACCTACTTATTTTAGAACTGGAGCAAATTCCTGCCCACCAAACAGGTCCAGACATAGATTTTTCGCTGGAAATGACGAATTCCTTGGAAAAAATATTAGGTGCCTCTAATTTTGTACTGTGCGAGTGCTTCCATAATAAGATCTACTTGTGAAGAATACTTTGGATGATGCCTTGCAGTTTCATAGATGAACTCCGTTGCAATTAAATTTTCAGCTTCAGTTAAATTCTCGCCGCGTTGACTTGGTTCTAATAGGTAAGCAGCAAGATGAACGGGTTTTAAACATTTATTTTCCCGTTTTTCAAGAATTGAACACATTTTCTGGTTTTCAAACATAGTAATAGTTAAATTTGATACTTTGTCACGTAATATAGACCTTATTTCAGAAAAGCAGATAAACACTTTTGAGATTGTTGGCCCGTTAGCTTCAAAAATCGTTATCCACTTAGAGATTGGCTGGAACAAGTCATAAGTTGCTTCTATTTGCAACCAAAATTCGTTTTGAAGAAGAAGTCTTACTGTATTTGATGAAAGAACATCAGAAATATCTGGGCTATCATCAACTGCTAAACTTTTTAATGAATGTTTAGTGTCCAAAAAGCTTTTTAGACAAGAAACAAAGGAACCTCATCTTGTTTTCACCGGCAATTTTAAAGAGATGTATCGCCCCGTTTTGTTCAACTGGATTTTTTCAAACCTTGCATGTAAAATCTGCGAATTTTTCAACTCAGATACAATTGAAATTATGTTCTTTTTAAAATTGGAAAAATGGTCTAATTTCAAGAAGTCTTCAACCAGAAGGTTTAGACCGTGGCAAATACAACCATAATTAGTAATATAATTGTACTTGCTGCTAACTATTTCGCGAGCCTTTTTTATGTTAGCTCCGTTGTCAGTGACAATAGCTAGAAAATTTGAAGCTCCCAATTCTTCCAACACTTTTTCAATTTCTGAGGCCAAAAATGTTGCTAAATGTCTGTTATCTTCGGTATGTATTGATTTATAAAATACCGGAAGAGGTGTATTAATAACAAAATTAGATATAGAGTAATTTCTGCAATTTGACCATCCATCCATTTGTAAGCTTAAGATAGGTGCTTCACTAATTTTTGAAGAAACTGCAGTTTTTACTTTAGTCTACTCGGATTCGAGAAGTGGATTTGACAACTGGTAACGAAATGGTGGTTTATATGCGCATCTCATTGTTTTGAATACATCTAACCATACTTTTTTCGTTGTCATATTTAAGGGGGCTCCTGAGACATAAATAGCCCTTGCGAGTATTTCATCAATCTTGTTGTTTTCTTGGGTGGACATGTTATCAAGATACGAAGAAATTATACCCTTTGATGCTTTAGAAGTACTTGAAAATGAAGAACTAGCTGATGAAGGCACATGCCTGACTAGTGAAGCAATTTCTGAGTCTAAAGATTATCCCCGCCCCTGCTGAGAGGTAGTTTCAGTATCACTATCTTCTAATACCTCAGATGAACTTGGCGTGGTGTTATTGTTACTACCGGAAATATTTCTTACAGGCAATTTCCCTTTTTTAAGAATTTGTACTACATTTTCAGGTATTTTGACACATTTTAGCAAATGTTGGAATTGTCTGGTAGCATTTCTTTTAAAGGAGGTTTTACAATATTTACAGGGATAGTTGTCTTTATCTTTAGGATCGTAGTACCTCCAAACATCACTCTTCGGCTTAACCATATTATCGCAACTACAAAATAAACATCATGCATTTCGGGAAGAGGTCAACTTAAAAATATTTAGACTTACCAGTTCAAATATCACGTAACAAGTCAAAATAATTACAGATATTTAATAGGAATCGCACTGATAGTTATAAACAACACCCTTTATAACAATAATGTCACTAATTATTATGATGAACACAGGAAGACTGTTTACAAAATATCGCTTGCCACTGCCGACGGCAAACCACAGAATTGTCACAACTCGCGCGCGGCGCCAGTAACGCAAAGTAGAGCTGAGCAAATAAATGAGAGTATGGAGCGGAAAAAAAAACAATGTTTCCAATGTTACCGATCTTGCGGTAATATTACGTAATATTACCAAAATTACCGGTAACACTCGCGGTAACATTACCTCGGTAATATCACCCTTTACATCTCTATCCATAACAAAATTTACAGCTAGGAAGAATTTTGCCACAAAATAATAAATTAAAAAAGTAAACATCCGGATACTTCCTAGTTTAACTCCTGATCAAGTATTAATTTTGGAGATGTAAACTAGTTATTCAACAATTAGATTTAATTAATATATATTATGCCAAACTAAAGTTTACGTAATGTTAAAATATTATCAGATAATTACTATTTGAGAGACACAGATGAAAAAAGAACAATTAAAATTTTTAAGAAGGCAACAAGTTTTATAAAGTACATAAACTAATTTCAAGAAATAATATCCGCCTACTAGTTAATGTCTACCTAAATGCTTTCCATCATTTTCTATACAGCTTATTAATTTTTCCCTTGTTGCAAACAAGGCAGACCCGATATTAGCTCGAGAAATGCAGTTTATGGCATTTCTAATTCTATTTATCATATCTTCTCTGATGGCAGGTCTTGTTTGAAAAACTAAATCTTTTAATCTTTCCCACAAATAAAAATCCAAGCAAGTTAGGTCTGGTGACCTAGCTGGCCATGGAAATAGGCTTTCCCTACCGATCCACCTGTTTGGTCAAGCAAACCAGGTAATACATTCATGAAAAAATTTAAATATACGCCACTATTTAATGTGTCTTCAAAAATATGTGGGCCAATTATTTTGCCTTCTACTACCCCACACCAGGGCAAGGGCCTAGCGACACCTAAAGCACCGGTTCCCGTCAGATCACCGAAGTTAAGCGGTGTCGAGCGCGACTAGTACTTGGATGGGTGACCGCTTGGGAAACACCGCGTGCTCTTGTCTTGGGGAAGAGTGTAAAATGAATCGACATCAAAACCATCCTATTCACGCCGGACAGGCCGGATGAGATCGGATATCTCGTAGGATGAAGGTGCCGTTTCACACTCCCCAGTCGGTAGACCGCACGATTAAAAACCGTACGGTCGATGACCGGTTCTAGATGGCCTCAGATACGCCGACGAACCGTAAAAAAGTAAAATAAAAAAAAAAAAATACCCCACACCAGACATTTACACTCCAGTGGCCTTGGTATTGTACCGTCTGCATCCAATGTGGATTAGTGGGTGACCAATAGTGCATATTGTGGCGGTTAACCCCACCCGCACTACTAAATGTTGCTTCGTCTGTAAAAATAATTGTATTTAAAAGGTCTGCGTCATCTTCAATCGTATTTAACATCCAGTAACAAAAATTCAGCCTTTTGTCGATATCTTTATAATTTAGTTCTTGATGAAGTACCAAATGGTAGGGATGTATCCTATCATAAAATACGAAAACAAAAGTCATGTTACCATAAAAATGGGACACGAATGAATCATAAAATTAGTGGTAACCTGAAATCTCTTATAATATTTTGAACTGTGGTTCTTCTAACCCCCAAGTCCAATGAAATTTGGCGTGTTCCTATATGGGGATTGATGCCAATATATGCTAACACATTAATAACATTTTCTTCTGTTCGACCTCGGCTAAGCCTTCAACACAGGGTTTACCAAATTAAGTGCGCACCATTGCTAACTTTTTTATTATTGGAGATACAAAGTCGGTTAAATTAGCAAAGTAGTAGCATTTTTTCTGTTAATTAAAATGGTGAAAGCAGAAAAGCAATTGTACATTACGTTTCTGAATAAATGAGGAAAATGTATTTTTTTTTAAATAGCACACCCTGTATATTTTTTACCGAAACGTTCGCAAATCGTATACGGAATAAAAAAAGTTCATATGCAATATTGGCCTAATATTGAAAAAACATCAACACAGCCATGGAAATAAAAAATGGTTTGCCTTTGACGTTTTCATGAGAGTCTCGATGAAAAAAAAAACGGATTTATTTATTTATTTCAGAAATTAAAACTCGATTTTCTTTTTAGTGGAAGAAATAAAAAAAAACCATAATAAATGTTCAAACACATCACCGTTTTGTTCAATACATTTGCGGGCATTCTTTAATACACGTTTTGTAGCTTTTAAAACTGTGCTGCCATTTCGATGGATGCTGTAATGCGTCTAATGTTGTCTTGAAGTTCGACCAGATTCGCATATCTCGTCATTGACATAAAGTAAAAGTCTAATAGAGTTACGTCAGGAGACCTTGGGGGTCAACGTATCGGACCATTTGTTGCCATCCACCTATCTCTGAAAAGCCCTTCTAACAATATTCTCACTTCGTGAAACGGATGAGGAGGAGCTCCATCTTGTTGAAAATAAATTTGGTTACGGTCCTCTAAGTTCACATCATCTAAATATTCTTCTAGTAATTCTGACAACATATTAACGTATCCCCTGCCGGTCAGAGTACCTTCATAAAAAATTGGCCCAATAATTTGACTGCCTATGAGACCACACCCAACATTAATGCTATATCTTACTTGGGGATTTCTGGAAACAGCAATAAACAAATTTGTTCTAGACCAATAGTGCATGTTTTTACGATTAAACATACCCCTATTTGAAAAGTTCGCTTCATCGCTCCATAAAATCTTTTTTAAAAAGTTAGGATTTTGCCTACACATATCTTGTAACCATTGGCAAAAAATTAGTCTTCTTTCAGTGTCACCAGGTAATAATGTTTTCACTGGTCGGTACTTATAAGGTACAAACTTTTTTTTTTTTTAATTCTCCAAATTGTAAATAAACTGAAACCACTGTCTCTTACCAAATCTCTAGTTGAATTATTCTTGTGCGCTTCAAAATATGCCAATACATTTACTTCTACTTGTTCACTTTCTGTCTGGTTGCTCACGTTCAGGTTAGTTGTTTCTACTTGTTCACTTATTATAAGTTGTTTTTTAGTCCTTGTCTTTATAAAAACTCTTTCGTTACTTCTAAATCTTCTATACAGCCTTAGAAAATACCTGCTCTCTGGTTGCTCACGTTCAGGATACATTGACCGTATTGCTCGAGTGCTAGTACACTATTTTTTCTGCAACCAAGATACGTTTCTAACATATCGCAATGTTCTAAATGCGTGAACGCCATTTTGTAATATTTAAAAGGAAAAACTAGATAACTTAACGCAAAACTACGAAAATTTTGGCTTCGTTAACAATAATGGCTACCCAAAACGAGGACACTTTAGTTAATCAGAAGAATAGAAACATCAACAATAAAATATTTAGGTATACCATAGATTGTCATTTGCGCTGGGGAGATCATGTTAATAAAGTAATGCAGAAAATAAGGGGTTTGTATTTTAAATTTAGACAACTTAACAAATTTCTCACCAGAAAACACATAATTGCCGTTTATAAAGGCTTAGTCGAATCTATATTGAGATATGCGATAACAGGGTGGGGTGGAGTGAGGGAATGTTACTTGAATAAACTCCAAACAGCCCAAAATAGAATTATAAAAATTTTATTAAATAAAAATATGAGATATCCCTCGGAAAACCTCTATATAGAAATAGGTTTGTTTACAGTAAAACAGCTATATTATCACGCCGCCGTTGTATATCAACATAGGGCCGATAATATGGTCAATGCGACTCAATCGGTACATGCGCATGACACCCGGTCGAGGGCTCGGGCTCAGTCTGTAGTTCCGAGAATGAGGAAGGGCGTTGGTCAACACTTTTTTGGATATATCGGAGTTAAAATATTGAATTGATAAAGCAAGATCTCAAACCGAGCAGTAACAGTCTGAGATTCAAAATTGAGAGCAAAAATTGGATATTGTCAAGGGGTTTTTATATCTCTGAATTATTAAAAAATACTAACTAGTAATAATAATATAATTGAATAGGCACCTATTGCTACTGAATCATATATTTGGGTATTAGATTTAATTCATTAATTATATAGAAAATAGGCATATCAATGAGAGAATGTGGTATTATTTTGTTTTGTTTAGAAAAGTTAAGATTTATTTAGGTCCGCCTGCGGTGTTTTGACTGTAAACGGGAGTCGCTTACTAGGTTTACCGAAAGCTTTCGCGACTTAACTTGTTTGCATCCAGTGCGTCTCACGGTCTGATACACATTTACTGTATAATTCTGATACACATTTATTGTATAATTCTGATACACATTTATTGTATAATTCTGTAATTGGATGTAAATAAATAAATAAAATAAATAAATTCGTGTTTGTTTTCATGGCAGGCTCGATGAAAACGTCAAAGGCAAACCATTTTTTATTTCCATGGCTGTGTTGATATTTTTTCAATTTTAGGCCAATATTACATATGAACTTTTTTATTCCGTATACGGTTGTAAACGTTTCGGTAAAAAATATACAGGGTGTGCTATTTAAAAAAAAATACATTTTCCTCATTTATTCAGAAACGTCCAATTATTTTTCTGCTTCCGCCATTTTAATTAACAGAAAAAATGTCGCTACTTTGCTAATTTAACCGACTTTGTATCTCCAATAATAAAAAAGTTAGCAATGGTGCGCACTTATTTGGTACACCCGGTATACGGGGCATTGGATACTTCCCGTTTCTCGCAATCTGGTGGCCAGTCTAACGAAAACATATTTACTAAAATGTCTTCTTTCAGGATCGTTTATTCTATAGGCTCTGACAGCAATTATTGCATTTGGGAAGCATTCAAAATATACTGCTAGCATATCAATCATATTTTTGTGTTTCTAAAGTCTACGATACGTATTTTGTAAATTATCAGTTACCTGCGGCCGATTTCACAATGCTTTATCTTGTATCTCTGGTTTAAACCAAAGATTTTAAACTAAGGTATTGACATGCGGTTTTCACCAAATTTGTCAGTTTTTAATCTATTTTTTATATAAGGTTACATTTAAATTTTTTGAAAAAAACTAGAAAATGTGTCGATTGTGCAAATAGCGCCCTCTAGTTGCGACTGATATAACAGAAAATAGTAATAAAAATTTTTAAATGGTACTATAAGATAAGCTCTTTCAAACGAAACAAAGTTTGTTAAATTGGGTTAAGGCACACCGGAGTTATGAGTATTTCTGTCAAAAGAGATTCCCCTCCTCCCCTTAGCCTATTTTGCGAGTTGGAGCAAAATGTATGAAAGCAAAGTTATTCCAAGTACTTTAAAGAATAAAACTCTTAATTTTTGGCTTATTATCGATAAAAATCCGATTATCTTCCTTGTCATTTATTGAGCGCCCTCTAGCGGTCAATTTAGAAACTTAAAAATAATTTCCAGCAATTTCTTTTGGTCGATTTTATAACAATTTTTTTTATTTGAAAACTCTGTGATAAACGATTCTTGAGATATGGCCGGCGTCCATTCTTATTTGTCCACCCGGTACTTACATTTTGTTCTCGTCAGCGCTTCAGATCCACATACGTAATGTTCACGCCAATGGCTTAGTTAGATGCCCGAAGTGCTCCTACTCGACAAAATGGTCAAATAATCTGAGGAGACACATCAGACAAAATAAAGGCAGATTGAGGTGTAAACTACTTGCAAAAAGGAGAACCCCAGAGCAAATGGTGGAAGAGCGTCTAAAGGGTAGAGCACCACCAATACGAAGTAGAAGAAAGATAGACAGTGATGAGGATGATGATGAAATATAAGTAGGTACATTTTTATTCTCATTATTTTACTTTTAAAGAATAAACAGACCTACGACCTTTCAGTCTAATTCATAAAAAAAGTCTTAACAGTAGTTTTTGTCATATTGCAGTTGTTTGAACCGGGTTTTTGTGACTTATTGTTTTTGGAAGACATCATGCTGGAGGTTATAGGTCAAAATATGTAAATAACTTAATAAAAAAAAAATTGGATTAAACCGAAAATGTATAAATGTACCTATTTAATTTTATAGACAATACATGTAAACATGATAAAAATTGTACTTATTTAACAACAGTAGTAAAACGTATATTTAGTTACTTACTTACAGTGGTGTATTGTAAATTACATGAATTCATCGACAACGCGATTTTATTTCAGGTAATTCATACGTATTATTAATAATTCAGAAATCAATTACAAGGATAATATAGTAATTTGATAATTATAATTACAGTAAAATCTCTGAATAGCGACCACCCTCCGGGAATCAAACGTTTGTTTACTAGTAAGTATCTACATATACAGAGTGGCAAAAAAGTGGCGCATAATGCCTGTAACTTTTGAATTACCTCGTATACGAAAAAGTGACCTTTATGAAAGTTGTTCAGTAAATTATTCCCCACATCTCTACCTGCATGAATTATTTGGTTGCCATAGAGAACAACTTACTTTTTTTAAATCGAACACCCTTGCATATGATTGCATATTTGGATTCTACTAGGCAAACTTTTTTTGTATTTAAAATTTTTATTTATTGAAAAGTGTAACAAACTTAATAATAACAAAATAAATAGCCTAGAAAATTGAACAACTTAACATTGGAATAATAAACAAGTGAAACCTTTTCAGTGGATCAGGTGTTTAAAATGACCACCATTTTCTGCTAAGTAGAGCGCCAGTCAATCCCTGAACCCGTCTACAACGTTTAAAAGGAAGTTCTCTGCAATGGCTCGAATTTCAGCACTAATTCTGACTTTTAAAGATTCTAAGTCATTTGGCCGGTTAACGTAGACTTTGTTCTTTTAATGTCCCCACGAAAAGAAGTCGAGCGGGGTTAAGTTCGGGGATCGCGCTTGCCAGTCAATAGCACCTCTTCTGCCTATCCAACGTCCTGGAAATTGTTCGTTTATGTATTGTCTAATATTTGCCGCATAATGCGCAGGTGCTCCATCTTGCTGGAACCATACCTGTTTGTTTGTGGCATTATTTACACCCGGTAAAACCATTCTGCAAGAAGGAATTATGTGATTCCTGAGGAGGTTCAGATACTTTTCGACATTCAAATTACCATCTATGAAAAAAGGTCCCACAATATTTCTACCAACTATGCCCGCCCAAACATTAACTTTTTCGGGCCTCTGAGTATGACCTTCCTGGAACCAGTGAGTATTTTCAGCAGACCAATAACGATAATTGTGTCTATTAACAATGCCATTTAAATGGAAAGTAGCTTCACCCGAGAAAATGATATTTGTTGCAAAGTTATTATCGTTATTACGTCTTTCCATCATCAACTCGCAAAATTCAGCTCTTCTATCAAAATCGTCCTCGTTTAACTCCTGCACCAACTTTATCTTGTAGGGATGCAACTTCTCTTGCTTAAACAAATTTTTCACTGACTGATGGGACACATTAATACCCATTGCCATTGGCCTGTATGATTGTGTTGGATTTTCATGTATTGAGAGCATGATATCCAAAGCTTTGTCTCACCCGGTTTGCTGTTTTAGGTCGACCTGATATAGCGGCTTCCCTAACACTGCCTGTTTCTCGAAATTTCTTTACCACTCGACACACCGTTGACTGATTTATGGCAGGCCTATTTGGATATAATTCATTGAAAAGTTGACAAACCTGATCTTGCGATCTCTTCATATTTCCGTAACCGCTCATTATTAAAATTTCAACTCCTTGTTTCTCATTCAGATGAACCATAGTGTAAACAAATTAGAAATCAGACAACAGAAAATTAAACAGGAACTTTAAATTGACACCTCTTAGGTTGCTGTCATGAAAACTCCTGGACTCAACTGGTGGGTATTAGGTAGGAATAATTATAATTAGGAAGTTTTTCATTTTTGAGCTGTCATTATCTTGGAAACGCTTGCAGATAGGTGAAAATTTGAAATGCAAAAAATTCAGAATTTTCTTAGTAGAATCCAGATATGCCATCATATGCAGGGTGTTCCATTTAAAAAAACTAAGTAAGTCTCTATGGCAACCAAACCAGAAATGACAGAGAAAATTCATGCAGGTAGAAATGTGGGGAATAATTTACTGAACAACTTTAATAAAGGTCACTTTTTCGTATACGAGGTAATTCAAAAGTTACAGGCATTATGCGCGACTTTTTTTCCACTCTGTATAGTGGTCCTCTTTTAAAAAATATCGAGTCATGTGAGTGGATCACCTCTGCCTCTCGGTTACCAAAAAATTAACAAAAGACTAGCACAGTTTCGGACAAAATAGGCATCGGACTGTTATTTTCTGTCCAAGCGCGAGTTCGCTTGACTTGTAACCGTATTTTCCCTCTTGCTAATATCTCGTATCTGTACAAAATTCTAGCGTCATAATTTAGCCTGAGGAATTTGCGATAAACAACAAAGTTAAAATAAGTTCATGTACAGAGTTGCCCTTATTCTTCCGTCAGACCCAATCCTTGGACGCGTTTCGTTTACGGCTCATCGGCAAGGCTTCGGGTCTGACGAAAAGGTAAGGGACCTCAAAGTGCTTTTAACATAGAAATGCAATTAAACAGAGGAGAGTTGTAGCACGTAGCAACCACACCCATCGACCCAACCAGGACAACGAGAGGTTTTAGGAATTTTTCTGCCGATTTTTCTCTGTGATTTAATTTGGGAAGGTGTAAGATCATTTTTGTGAGGAAAAAGAAAACACTTTATTTTTAAAACCTTGAAAAACTTTAGTACTTTTAATTGGCAGTGCACAAGATCAATATTCAGTTTTAAAACAACACACATTTCATATATATTTTTCTAATATCGTTTCCGTATATTTAGCCTAAGTCAATAGCAATTTATAATTGCCCTAAAATATTACAACAAGCTTTTTCGCCAGGCTTTTTTTACAACATACAATATCCAGTATTAGTACAGGGTGTATTAAAATCAAGAAAAGAATAGGATCTCTTGCATTTTAAGGAAAGTAATGAAACATTTGATAACGTGTACACCCTGTACATTTAACAACTTAAATCTCAAGCTTATTAGAAAGATATTGGTTCCCTTAACATTTTTGAATACTCAGTATCACAGAAATGGTTATGTTTTTATTTATTTAACTAATTATAATTAATAATTAAAGACAGTCAGTTTATATGTATATCTTGTCTTTCCTTATACGGGGTGTCCGGTAAGTATATGGCATACTCTGGGGAGCGTAATTTGTCATAGAAAAAAATCCTAAGGGGCCCCTTAATGGAGATACAGAGCCCCAAGGGGGCTGAACCGACATATACAGCATGGGCAAAAAGAATAGAACACCCCCAATATTTTCATGACCATGTATATTTTCGAAAAACGCTCGGACCCGTCCACTTTATTTATCATTTTTACAAATTTTGGGAATCTTTAGTATTATACAGAATTGCTCAAGAAGTCGGGGCACACGTCAACTTTAATTTTTTAAATAAAATACCCCAAATTTTATTCGATTTTTGCATTCTACTTAAAATTCTGAATATTTTTCATGTAACATACCCTACTTCGATATTCAGTTGTTTTCGATATATCACATACAGTGTCACCATTAAAGTCCGCACCATATGGAACTTTTTTTTATTAATGAGGTTAGTTAAAATTAAATTTCGGCAATCGTTTTTGCTTCAAATTAGACTAAAAATTATATAATCAAATGTCACCATCTGTCATTCGGTATCTGTCAAAAATTACATTTTAATCAAAAAATGCTGAAAAATGGCATTGTTTTACCGAATTTCAAAAAATTTTATTAGAAAAAGTTGTTTCTAGTACAATTCTTGGCCTAAATACAAAGTTTCAGTTTTCTAGCTCAAAGTTGATTTTTTTGCCATTTTTTCTAATTAACTTTTTTTTTATTTAATGTAAGTTCGCTTAATGGATATTAAACTATTTGCTTATACCATACTCAATATTTTATTTAGTTTGTATGAGCTTTTTTTTACTAGAATGCCATTTTTTTTCGAAATTTAAAATTAGAGGCAAAAAAATTTGACACAGGTGGTGCAAAGTCATCCTAATTTAAAAATTTTAACAGATAGACGTCAGATATTCCATTTTTTCGATAGTACATACACCTAAGAAGTTTAAAAAACTTATAATAAAATTCCCAGATATCAGATTAGTTCAAAATTTAGACACATTTTCTTTTTATCCACAATAAAATATCAAGGCAATTTTGGATTTTATAAGTAGGCTATGGAAAAAAAAACGAATTAGAGTGCCGAATAAATAAAAGAAATGTCATAAATTTGAATATTTTCGCAAGTTATAGTTTTCAGTGTTATCACCAATGTTGTCCATTCAAGAAAAAATAGAAATTGTCTTAATTTGTGGAGAGAATATGCCTCACCGGCAAGTATCTGCCATTTTTAATGAGAGGCATCCAGAAAAAATTTGCAGCATAGCACTGTTTCAAGAATAATGTCAAAATTTAGAGAAACTGGATCTGTTCAAAATAATTTTAAGAAACCTCACGCGGCAAGTAAATACGATGAAGCAGCACAACTTGATGTTTGTTTAACTGTTATTGACCACGGTCAAACTAGTGTAACCAAGATAAGTGATTCAACAGGGTGCAAGAGGGAAAGCGTTAGAAAAATTCTTCAGAAAAATCGATTTCGGGCATATAAACCCAAGTTTATAAACACATTAAAAGAACGCGATTTTGATATCCGACTTGATTTTTCGTTTTGGTATCAGGGACAATATGAGGAGAATATTCTTTTTCCATACAAGATATTATGGACAGATGAAGCCACTTTCTCTTCGAATGGTACCGTGAGCTCACAAAATTGCCGATGGTGGTCCCAAGAAAATCCTAACTTCACAATTGAATGTCGCGACCAGTATCATTTTAAAACCAATGTTAGGTGTGGAATTTTGAAAGATGAGCTTATTGGACCATACTTCTTTAGAGTAAACTTAACTGGTGAAAGGTACCTGAATTTTCTTGATAACGAGATTACCGAAGTTTTGGATAACATGCCCTTACACCATAGACTTAACTTATGGTATCAGCTTGATGGTGCACCCATACATCAAACTGTAGCAGTGAAAGAACGCATAAACCAATTATTTCAAAACAGTTATAGAGCGTGATAGAGAATGTCACTGGCCACCCAGGTCGCCTGACATAACCCCACTAGAATTTTTTCTGTGGGGTTATCTTAAGCAGAAAGTTTATAAGAATCGACCGTTTAGAAATATCGAGCATTTGAAACAAACGATAAGACAGTGTTGTGCCGATATAAGACCAAGCTTTTTACAAAATGCTGTCAAAGACGTTTATAGACGGACGGGTGTTTGTATAGAGCGAGAAGGACGTCACACTGAAATGTGAAATTTATATTGCTTTTGTGTTACCTATTTAAAATGATTAAAGTTCCTTTTTGTTCCTTTTAATAATAATGATAGTTTTAAGTATAAAATAAAATTTTTATCAAATATTTAGATGTATTTGTCATTTGAAAAACGAAACATCTGACGTCTATCTGTTAAAATTTTTAAATTAGGATAACTTTGCACCACCTGTGTCAAATTTTTTGCCTCTAATTTTAAATTTCGAAAAAAAATGGCATTCTAGTAAAAAAAAGCTCATACAAACTAAATAAAATATTGAGTATGGTATAAGCAAATAGTTTAATATCCATTAAGCGAACTTACATTAAATAAAAAAAAAGTTAATTAGAAAAAATGGCAAAAAAATCAACTTTGAGCTAGAAAACTAAAACTTTGTATTTAGGCCAAGAATTGTACTAGAACAACTTTTTCTAATAAAATTTTTTGAAATTCGGTAAAACAATGACATTTTTCAGCATTTTTTGATTAAAATGTAATTTTTGACAGATACCGAATGACAGATGGTGACATTTGATTATATAATTTTTAGTCTAATTTGAAGCAAAAACGATTGCCGAAATTTAATTTTAACTAACCTCATTAATAAAAAAAAGTTCCATATGGTGCGGACTTTAATGGTGACACTGTATAAGTCAATGCAAAGGTAAAGCGAAGAATCAAACTGACATGGATAGCATTTGGTAAACTGAGTCATATAGTTAAAAACCCTGATATCCCTATAAACCTTAAACGAAAAGTCTTCAACACATGCATCCTGCCTGTCGCAACATATGGTCTTGAGACAAAGGCTTTAACCAAGAAATACACCAATAACCTTAGGACAATGCAACGGGCCATGGAACGGGCAATGCTTGGTGTTAGTTTACGAGACAAAATCCGCAACGAAGAAATAAGAAGAAGAACGAAGGTGGCAGACATAATGCAGCGGGTCGCGGAGCTTAAGTGGCAATGGGTTGGGCATGTTGCCAGACTAAGTGTGGACAGATGGGTGTCAAAGCTTGTACACTGGAGACCACGGCAAACAAAGAGGAGTGTCGGCAGGCCACAGAGGAGATGGTTGGATGACATTAAAATAATAGCGGGAGGAAGATGGTACCATGCAGCGAAAGACAGAACAACATGGAAACGAATGAAAGAGGCCTTTGTTCAGGAGTGGACAGATAATGGCTGAGAGAGAGAGAGAGAGAGAAGTCAATGCTTAAACGTGTAATACAAGAAAAATATTTTCTTCGAAAACGGCTAATTTTATCGTAACAAATGTAGAGTACCTTTTTTAAAGAGGAATGACCAAAGTATTTAAGAAATCAGTTTTCAGCTCTGCAAAATGATACCTGTCAAAATTTTAGCCCAACTAGTGTAGTGGCAAGTCCGTTCCTGACTTCCGTAACGATGTAAAACATCTACTGTAGTATGGTTTTATGAGTCTTCATGGCCTACATAAAATATTAAAATGTCATTAAATTATACATGTAGGGTTTAAAAGTTAGAGACAAAAAGTCGCTGGGTACCCCTTTGGGGCGCCCGCCATATCTCCGTTTATAGGACACTTTAGGAATTTTTTTCTATAACAAATTAGGGTTATTTTGATCTCCCCTATACCGGACACCCTGTATACATAAATAATATAATGCGACGCACTCTATAGAACTTATAAACAAACAACAACAAATCTTTAAGCCGAATTTTTAACATCGAAGGCAGTAACTCGATAAATTGTGTATAAAATTTCGATTATATCCAATTTAAGTCACATAGTAAATCTACCACATAATATATCAATTTTCCTTTTTTTACAATTATTAATAATATCCCTACATTTTCTTCTCACACAACTTCTTTAGCTCTATCAATGCCAAAATACTTTTCCATTAAAACGTACATACAGTGTGTTGGGAGTTCGAGTCTCTATTGGATTTAGCTTATTATAAGAGATAGAGAGACGGTTATGGGGAATTATGTTAATAAAATCAAACTTAATATTAGTTCGTGTATTAAGTTGTCCCTTATTCTTTATGTCGGACCATATCCTTGCTGATGAACCGTCAAACGGCGAAACGCGTCCTAGGATTAGGTCTGATGGAAAGGATAAGGGACAACTCTATACACAAACTTATTCAGTGGCGTAACTAGCCCTCTGACCTGGGGGTGGCCTAGGGTGGGCCTGTTATTGTGACTTGTAGTGGCGGCTCGTGTAGATGCAAGTCGGCGGAGAGCCCGCCGCAGGCGAAATTTTTTTAGACCACGCCCAAATTTTAACAAATCTGGTCAATAATCAACAGTAATATCACAAGACCTCGTTTTTTTATCGGTTAGATTTTTCAGCTGTCACGAAAACTTTTTTTGGAAATTTTTCGAGTTGAATTTGGACATGTTTATTCTGATTAGATCCCGAGAGCAAAGCTCGAGGGATTTAATTTTTTAATAAACAAGCACAAAGTTCAACGAGTATTGCCAAAAAAGTTTGAGTGAAAATGGAAAATTTAACCAATAAAAAAAATGATGGTCGAGTGATATTTGGCGAGATTATTTATTATAATTTATATAGATTATAATTATAAATTGATGCTCTATTTGCGAGGCGAGTAGCGAGCTTACAAAGTCAGCCTTTTCTGGGGGGGGGGGCATAGCGACGTCTGGGGGGGGCCGGCCCCCCTAGGCACCCCTGTAGTTACGCGCCTGAACTTATTTCAAGTTTGTTTTTAATATTCAGCTTCGGTATGCATTAGGCATAGAACATAGTATAGATTTTTGATTGAAGAAGCAATATTTGACATAAAATATAGGGTGTCCTATTATATATATGTGATGGGTGATCATGACTTAGTTGAACATAGGAGATTCCATGTAAATTTTGAGGTGGCAAAATATTGGCTCCCCTGTACATTTTAGAGAAATATTGCATTACAATTTTTTGAAGAGGCCGATATAATAAAAGCATGTGCTAAGTTTGAATAAATTTTAATAAGCCAATCCTAACTTATTCAATTAAATGTAGTGGCAAAATTACGAAATTTTCATAGTTTAGGTAATACAGCAACCACCAGCAAATTATTATTTGCCATTGACAAAACGAAAACTCGTTCAATTATAGGTAAATATGAAACTATGATTAAGTGGTATTATACACGAAACAGTTTAAAAGCAGTGTCTGAAATGTTTTCAGTTCAATTCCCTGATAATCCTATCCCTTCCATTTTATTAATTAAACTTATCATTAGTAAATTTGTGGACTCAAAGCACTGTAATAAATAATTGTAAATGCTCAACTCAGAATGTCAATAGAGCTAAAGAAAGGCATAATAGAGATCTTGATATTTTACTGCACGTGGAGGACAATAAAATTATTAGCACGAGGACTCTTGGGCAAGCCGTAGGAAAACATCAAACCAGTGTTGCGCACTTTAAAAAAACATAAATATTTTCCTTGGAAGTATGAAAAACATCAAGAGCTACGGCAAGGTGATGAAGAACGGAGAATGGTATTCTGTTTTGAGGTAATGGAAGGAACAAATAATAATAGGGATTTTCCGCAAATTTTGCGGCGCGTTTGACCCTTTGGACACACAAAAGCTGATCTTTTGATTTGAATGATTGATTTTGTGTGTCCAAAGGGTCGAACGCGCCACGAAGTTTGCGGAGATTTGCGAAAAAAAGAAGTCTTACACTTTTGCTTTGATCAAAAGATATTTTCTGAATTTTCCTTCCATTTGAAAAATTCGGTCATTCAACTTGTTTAGTGGTAATTTCCACTACTGAAGAGTCTAATTAAAGACGAAACGAACTTGAGAACGCCTCAGTCAAAACTAGGCCTATTTTCATGTATCGGAAAACGCATTGGCGAACCAAATCCGGTCTCCCAAAACATGTTTTGCTCGGGGGTAACTCGTAGCTTTAGATCTTTTCTCGGATCTCATCAGTAGGACGAAGTAGTCCTAGGGCTTGTTAATTTCACATAATTTAATTAATTATTGTTTTTGTGAAAATCTGTTATGTTAAATTAAAGGTTTAGTTGAAAAAACATAATGGTGTCTTTTATTTTGGATTGGTGAAACGAAAATGTGTTTTTAATGTGAAATAACATCAATTTTTGTAGAAATTATTTGCTGGTGTTTGCTGTATTACCTAAACTATGAAAATTTCGTAATTTTGTCATCACATTTATTTGAATAAGTTAGGATTGGCTTATTAAAATTTATTCAAACTTGGCACATGGGATTATTATATCGCCGTCTTCAAAAAAGTATAATACAATTATTCTAAAATGTACAGGGGAGCCAATATTTAGCCACCTCAAAATTTACATGGGATTTCTTATGTTCAACTAAGCCATGCATCACCCGGTATAACTATTTCTCTTGAAACATTTTTTACGTCATGAACAGGAAAGAAGATATTTCGTGTATGAATAGAGTTGGGACACCCTGTATAAGATAGACTCGAATCCCAGACACACTGTATAGGTTCCAAAAGTCTTCAGAATAATTCCATTGCCGACTTTATAGCGAAGAAGTCATTACCATCCATAAACAGAAGACCTTAAACTTTTGAAAACTCCATTCCTCCACATCCCTCTTTACAAATCTACTTTTGGGTCTCGCTTATATCCGTCTGTGTGTCGCAATCCGTTTTCTGCGCATCGCCGCCATTTTTCGCATTACCACCACCCTCCTTAGACGATCAACTGTTCAATCGCAGGGTCTGCCTTAATACGTGCTCAATGTTGATACAGTCTAAAATAGCCGCTCCTACAGAGCTGCGTCGCGACGCCATGCTCTTCACCAGGATCCATTTGTTTGATTTCGGTTCGTACTCTTCCACTGAGTTGAGGCTAGAGCTGCCATCGGTTCCCCCTAAAGCGTAGAGGGATCCGTTGATTGCAACGACCTCGTGAGTAGCTCTAAAAAATTTAGACTATTGAAGATATACAGTGTGTCCCGCTTTTCATGAATACACCCTAATATCTCGGTTATTAATAATGAGATTTTCTTGAAATTTTGGTGGTAATTGCATGTTGGAGAAATGAAGTATTTGGCATAGTGAACATTTCATATTTACCATTGGCGTGCGGTGTTGGTGGGGTAAAAAAGGCCTTTTTTTTTTTGGAAAATTATATTAGGGCTTATTTTAGATAACTATTTCTATCAGATTTAGAATCAGCATCCACAAAAACCCCTTAATTCATATTTTCAAAATCACAAGAGCTGATTTTAGCAGAAAAAAAGTCTTGTTTTAATAAATTCTTTATTTGTAACTGTGCTAACAAAATTACGTTATTTTAGATTATTGTGTTTTCAACATAACTACTTTCTAAAATAATACACTTTTCAACAATTCTTCTTAAACGTACATTCACTTTTCTTAAAGTTTGGTGAGTAATTTCCTGACATCCTTGCCTAATTCTATTGCAAAGTTCCTCTCTATTACGCGACCGAGTAGCATACACAGAAAAAAGTCACAAGGGGTAATATCCGGCGATCTGGGGGGGCCATGGTTCTAAAGGAGAATTTCTACCTATCCACTTCATTTGCATTTAAAAAGTTCCTAACTATCATAGAATAATGTGCGGGGGTTCCATCTAACTGAAAGATTAAGTTTTGTCTCTGTGCTAAAGGCAATTCCATGAGAAAATCATAAAAATCATTTAGTAAAAAATGTAGAAAATTTTGTCCGGTCAAGTTATCCAGGAAAAAAGGGCCCACAATTCGTTCGTTAAATATGCCACACCACACGTTCACTTTTTCACTGAACTGGTTTTTACAATTAATTACCCAATTCGGATTTTCGGCTGCCCAAAACCTACAATTTTGACTAGATACCACACCGTTTATCGTAAACGTTGCCTCGTCAGTAAACATAATGTTCTTTAGAAAAAGTCTGTCGTTATCTTGCAACCATAAGCAAAATTCAAAGCGCCGTTCAAAATCACCATTTAACAGAGTATGTAGAAATTTTGGTTTAAATGCCCTAATCGTATTGCGTTTCAAACACCTCCATATTTTGTTTTTCGTTAAATTCAGTATCCTCGCAACTACCCTTATACTACCATTTGGGTTGTTTCGAAATTCTGCTAAGATACGTTCGTCGTGTGGATAATGTCTTTCATTTAAATTGTACCTCCTTGGTCTTGTCTTGAAAACCGCTCCAGTCCTTGCGAACAATCTGTTGATTTTGGCGACGGTATAGTAATTGGTGCTCGATCTTGATGCCTTTCATTGAATATTCCAGCAATCTGACGCGTAGATCTTTCATTATCACCAAATAAGCGAATAATTTCTACTTTTTCCCCAATTGTAAGAACTACTCTTCGGTTTTGTGCCATCTTATTAACAGTTAAGTAACACTGCTTCACTTATTGACAATTCGTACGAATTACTTAATGTTAAACAAAAACTTTTTGCTTCAAAGCACTCTTTGCTTAATTTGTTTAAAAACAAAACAGGTCAGCATGCCAACGGTAACAGAGCGCGCGTATCTTAGCAAAATTTTGAAAAAAACCTAAATCGTAATTAGGGTAATTGAGATTTTGAAAATATGAATTAAGGGGTTTTTGGGGATGCTGATTCTAAATCTGATAGAAACCGTTATCTAAAATAAGCCCTAATATCACACCGCACGCCGATGGTAAATGAAAATGTTCACTATGCCAAATACTTCATTTTTCCAAAATACAATTACCACCAAAATTTCAAGAAAATCTCATTATTAATAACTGAGATATTGGGGTGTATTCATGAAAAGCGGGACACACTGTATACTCCCACAGAGAGCAATTTATTTAGTATAAAATGTAATTAAATATCAAACGGTTAGGTAGGTGGGAACCCTGTATTTTTTTGTTGTCAAAAAATATAGTCAGTAACTTTTATTACATCCTGTATAAGAATGTTGTGTGTAAGAGAAACTGTATTTACCGTCGATTGTGCATTGCTGAAATTGGTTCCCATGCCATTCTTCGTATATTCAATCTTTCGCCACTGCTCATACACATGGTGCCGTCATTTCCTGGAAACAAGAAGACATCTTGAGTACATAATTTATTATGCAGGAGTTTAACTTTAAGAGCAGAGTTAACTTTGGCAAGTCTTCTTTTTATGTATATCAAAAAGAATATTTGTTGGAAGTGGTAGTGGAACTCTAATATTATTTGATTACTTACCTCCTATACAATAAAGGTGTCCGTCTAAAGCAGCAACACCGCAGCTTGATCTCTTGGAAGACATTGACGGGACCGACTGCCATTTACCATCTCGTGGATCAAACCTGAAATTCAACCTGAGATTGTAAGTTTGCAACCATCAAGAAAAAGTTTTCATGAAGTCAAAAATAAAAAAAAATGTCATCGTATCCAAAAACGACTGTTTTTGGATACGATGTACTAAGACAAACTATCTTTCGTGTGTCAACTAGTATTTATCCACAGTCATGCGTCTCCAACTAAGGAACCGTGAAGTATGCTGACCTAAAATACATTTGAATCGGTCATTCTTAGTTTTTTTTATTGCTGCTTCAGTCTTATTATCATAGAGGCATCGACAATATCTCTACGCGGGGCATGAAATCATTTGGTCCCAATGCTTGCACCTTTTGCAGATGATAGGGGCGAGGAAGCTGTTCATGAACAACCTCCGATACACTGACATGATTTGCATGCATGGCATTTGCGACTGCTCGGGTACTTAGAGAAGGATAATTTTCCAATCGCCGAAGAACCTCTTTCTCAAAATCCGTGGTTTGCATGGTCCTTTGCGCGCCATTATACAACCGTTTTATTTTTATGGAGTCAGTTTCCCTTAGCCCTTGGCCCTTTCAAACGGTGTGTGAGCTGGGATTCGCCTATCATATAGTCGAGAAGCGGCTCTGGCATTACATCGAACTTCCCCATAAATTAATAGCGTGTCGGAGTATTCAGCGATAGTGTAATCTTTCATAACTTAACCGTGACACTAATTTAATGACAAATTCTTGACAATAGTGAGTTTACCTTATTAATAAAATAGGTAAATTTTTATTAGTAAGCTTCGTAGGTGCAATAAATATAATAAATAAAGACACACTAAGTTCTCTTTATTTATTATATTTATATCAGGTGTCTTTGAGAATGGCGGACTGGTTCTTTGAATAGGTGCAATAAATGTATCGAGCGTGGTGACAGGCATTTTCAGCAACTAATATTTTAAGTTCTTTTTGTACTACCTACCATAATAATAACGCTAATTAATTTATCTCTTGACATCTGTACTAATCCTCATTGACCTAATTTCTTAAGACTTCAATAATTGATTTTTTTATCAACTTATTTTCAGACAAATTCCAAAGAAACGGTGATATTTAGCGACTTTTACAGGGAGTACCCTTTTTATGTAAAAGGCACAAGAAAATCATAATCTGATGTCAAAACGGCAAGAAATTGAAGCCTTAGAGGAATTGGGTCAAATTTACCCGAATACCCCCTGACTCGCACGCCCCTGGTTAAAGTTAACATTGTCCAATAGGCTCAAATAGATGAAGTAATTTATGTCCCAAAATTGGTTGCGGTAGCTGAAGTAGTTCCGGAGCTACAAAACGAAAACTAATTTATGAGCCCCATCTTCAAAGGGATCTAGCTCCCTGAGGAAGCGTTTCCGGATCCATGTTCATATGAACTTTTTTTCCATGTGTTCTATCTACCCTAGAAGTTTGTAACATGATCACATTAACACCCTGCATATATATTCCGAGATAAATCTCTTTACTGCCACTCCCTGACGGCGCTCTTCTAAGCCTGAAGCTATAAGATTTACAGTTCTTTCATAAAGGCCGAATTTGATTGTTAACTTGTTTACGAGTACTGGAGTGTGATACCTTGTCAAAAGCTTTTGCAAAGTCGGCATATACACATCCACTTGTAATTTGTTGTCACAGGATTCCAAGGTATTTTGGGTTATCGCACACAGATTTGTTATTGTAGAACGTTTGCTCATAAATCCATGTTGAAGAGGAGATTTCTTTTTGGAGTGAGCTAGTGAGGTAGTGACCTTCATCCTCAGGAGATAAAGGAAATGTTGCTGTTAGTATTAGCAGCAGAGAAAAAATTATAGGTGGAAGGTGAAGTTGATGGAGCTTTAATATTTGTGAAATGTATTAAGAAATGAATGAAACAATGAACCATACTAAATTATCTAACATTTCGGTATGGTATGCTGATTGCGTTCATCAAGTTTCATTCATTTCTTAATACATTTCACAAATTTTAAAAATCCATCAGCGTCACCTTCCACCTATAATTTTCTCTCGACTGCTTTAATTATATATGGTAGTATGTTGTCAGACCCTATAGCTTAGTTTGCTTTTAGTTGTTTAACTGCATCGCATACATCCTCAAAAGTTATTAGGTTCAATATATCCCTGAAGTGGAGGGAGTTCGGTTTCGAGTATCCATTTGGTATTTTTAAATTGAAGTACCTAATAGTTTTCAGTTTAGTTATCTTTCTTACTGTACTTCATGGCTCGTCAGTTAGAGACTGTTTATTGACAAATGGCAACGCTCATTAAGTGGTGGAACATTCTTTACTTACCTTTCAACTGATGCCTGGTAATTTGTGGAATCAAATCCACCCAACGCATAGATGCAATTATCTAAAAAAAAACGATAATGTTAATATAAAATCAAGGTATTTGATGCACATCACTACTACCCAACCTATACCCGCTCAAGGATCCCCCGGTCTACGTCCTTCTCAATAAGAGCAATTACATTATTTTGCATCACAAGTTCTTATCGTATTTAAATTTGATCGTCCACATATTTACCAAACTATTATTCCTCACCTACTACTGATATCCTGCAGTATCGTCTCCTGGTGTTCATGGCAGGACAGCTGCACCATATCCCTGTCAAAGGATCGAACCTTTCCATAGAACTCAGGCAGGACGCCCCATCATACCCTCCGCAGGCGTATATGAGGCCATCGAAGGAGCAGATTCCTAGACATGACCTTTTGGTGCCTAGAAATTTCAGGCTTCAATTTCGTGCCATCTTTATTTTCAAGAAAATATACAAATTTTGTTTTGATTTTTTCTTTAACACTTACCCATGGGAGTGATAGCTGACCATACATTTGTCAGTGGATTATAACACTCAGCTGTGCTTAGATCTGATGCTCCATCATACCTAAAATGTGTTTCTGTATACAGTGTGTGTATAAAGGCTGGGAACGGCTTAATAACCTCACAATGTATTGGCCGATTTAAAACAAATTTGATACAGCTGTCTAAGAGGATCTTACTCACCGAATGACGATATTGGCGTTATTGCCAGCAGTTTAGTTTGTATGAAAATTAAACGAATGTTAAGCTTTTGCATGTAGCACCCTGTATATTTTTTTTCATTTATAGATTCTGCGTTACATTTGCTACACTTTTGATATAGCATACTGTTTGGGAAACACGTTTTCTCATAATCAAGGTAATAAACATAAATTAATCCGCAGTATTCTAATTCTCGGAAAACATCAAGACTTCTGTAAACATAAAAGCGTGCTATATTCTAAGCTAAATAATATTAAATTCACGTATACGAAAACCGTTGATCGGTAGCTTTATATTAGGTTTGTGACTTCAGAAATATGTGGAACCTGGGCGGACGTGACCTCCTTTGGTTGGTCAAGAGTGTCCACGTGATCACATGTGAGTGGTGGACCTTCCAGATTAGAGCACTGTAGCACCATAAACAAACCAGTGTCCTGTTAGACTTCAAAGCAAGTAGATGCTCCACGTGGCTTAAACAATAATAGCACGTGTTTTGATCTGACCTGTGTGTCGGGCAAAGCAATTTTCTAATGTTAAAGTAATTGATATTTTAGGGACGCGTGCCCGGTAACACAGGTTACATTTCTTTTCAACGTGCAATAAAAGTACAGTGAATTTCGCAGTTTAATAGACTACACTCTTTGTGTTTGGTTAAGACGTGCCCGAAGTTCTATACAGAACATATCTTTCAAATTACTCTCGTGCTATTCAGACGGCAATGAGGCTGTTTTTACTTCAAGTTCTGATTCATTTTCTACGGTAGAAACCAATGAAATCCTAATGGTATCTCGGTGCAGTGCTTTATGGTTGTTAAGATGATGTATTAGTGTTTATCAATGTAAAAATTGTAATATTGTAAGGGTGGTGAAAAGTGGAAGAATAAAAAGAGATAGCAAAATAAGTTGTGTTTCATTGATCTAGCAAAAATAAAACGATCCAATCTTATACTGTGGGTGATACAGTGTCTATGTGAGGCCAAGGCGAGCCCCTGTCTAAAACACATAGGTATTTTGTTTCCTATATAAGTAGTTTCCGAAATAGCGACGTGTTTTGAAAATGATCAACAAATTGTGTTTAATTTATTAAGAAATTATTATTATATTTATTAATAAATAAAACAGCAAGTTACTTTTGATATAAAGTCAGAAAAGCTGTCATTTTTTCCTGCAAAAATGTCTTTAACTGATAGTGAATTTAATTCTTATGATGAGAGGATATGGCGATAAGGTCAGGTCTTACGAAGAGCTTAAAAATGTATTTAATGACGGATTTTCAAACCGAAATCCAATTTCATGTTCTAAAAACTGTCCAACGGTTCGAAGAAACTGGAAATTGTAAAGATAGACGACGATAAGGACGACCAGAAATAGTAGATAAATAGAAAAGTTTGGAAATTTTGTTGAAACCACTGGTTACTTATTAAGAAAAACTTCTCAAGTAACTGACGTCTGCTTCACATCCGTCCATAATGTTTTAATAAAAAATAAATATCACCCTTTCAAAATACATGTACTTCAAGAGTTACCAGAAGATGATTTTGAGCGAAGAATGGAATTTTGTGATATAATGATGTCAAGGTGGGACCAAAATTACCAGTTTTTCAACTTTATAGTATTTTCAGATCACATTTATATGTTACATGCTAAAGTCAATAGACACAACTGTAGGTTTTGGGCCAATGAAAATCCCCACTGGATGAGAGAAGGTCATACACAACGCCCTGAAAAATTGAATGTGTGGGCTGGGCTTGTGCATAACCACAAGATCGGTCTATTTTTTATTGATGGAAATTTGACATCACAACTTTACCTTGAGCTCTCGGAAATGCAGATGGTACCTACAATACGAAATGTGACAGGTCCAAATTATGCAGTACATTCTTCCAACAGGACGGAGCTCTTCCCCACTTTGATCAAATCGTGCACGAATTTTTGAACAATACTTTTCCGAGTAGGTGCATCGGTAGAGGGGGTACAATCGAGCGGCCACCTAGATCCCCTGATTTGTCGCCCATTGACTACTTTTTATAGGGACACTTAAAGAAGAAGGTTTATACTACAAAACCTCAAAATTTGGCTGATTTGCAGCGTCGAATTTTGAACGAGTTTCAATTAATAACACCACAAATGATTTACAATTTTTACAAATTTTCTGTACAGGAAATTATTTCAAAAACTACTGATATTAGGAACAAAGTATGTTAAATCAAAAGTGTAACAAATGTAACGTAGAATCTATAAATGAAATATTATACAGGGTGTTACATATAAAAACTTAAAATTCGTTTGATTTCCAGACAAGCTAAATAGCTGGCAACAACGCCAAGTCGTCATTCCGTGCGTCAGATCCTCTTAGACAACTGTACCAAATTTGGTTTAACTCGGTCAATAACTTGTGAGGTTATTTTAGCCTTTTCCAGACTTTATACACACATTTAAATGGGTTTAAAACGTTATTAATAAATATGAGGTCTTCGATTTTTTTTTCTTACCCTCCAACGACATATAAGAGTCTTCTCAACCCTGTAACCCCTGATCGCGACCTTCTCCACTGCATCGGAGCGATGGTGTGCCACATGTCAGACTTCGGGTTGTAGACCTCGCATTCTGCATGAATCGCAAACAAGGAACCACCACCTTATAACACAATATAATATACAGGGTGTTTCATTAACATTCCGAAAAAATTCAGAATGAGTTTCCCAGCTTAAAAATGTGAAAGAAAAGTTCCTATAGTCTATTTTTAAATGGCGCGAAGTAATAAATGCTCATTAAATATGCAAAACACATACCAGGGTAACAGGAACAATTTAAACACCATCCCTTAAAATCTATTGTGTTTACATTAAAGGATCCTAATAATGAGCATTCTTTAGGTAGGTCCACTCAATTTATCGCAAGCTATTGTTATATTTGAGGATTTACCATTGTTATTGGGAATATCCCTTACCCAGGAGCGTGTATTGGGGAAGCTTTTAAATTAAAAGTCTTAAACATGCCTATATTTGCATTATATTATATTCGTAGGTATTTATAACATATGAAAACATTTAAAAAATCTAATAAATAACAATGAGTGGTACTATTTTACATAATTTAATTACAAAAACAAGATATAATATAGAATCTTACAAACAAAGCATTTTCAAAAATCGGATAATACTTTGTCGTTAAATATTTCTTGAATTATTATTGTTTAAAATGACACGCTTCTGGAATTGGCGTTCCCCTTACGTCTTGCACACCCCGGCAAAAATGAGTCACTGCCAATTATTTTGTTACCGGAGTATAGGTTTGGTCAAATCACATTATTTTTACCCAAGGAATATGAATTTTTCTATGGTACCATTAATTATGGGACAACCTGTAGAATCTAACAAAGTAAATAAGATATTAAAACACAATTAATTAGGCTATAGAAAAACTTATTTGGTTAAGTGATCACTGTTCAAACTGACACCAGTCTGTGAATTCTCTTAAAGTGTTACGTGTTGGCGTGCTGGTGTTATTGCACAAATTTTTTCTCTTATTCGGGCTTCCGAATCACCTAGGTGCCCGGAATTCAATTTATACACTTTTGTTTACCTAAGAGATGACGCAAGGAAACAAATCAACGGGATTTAAATAGGGTGAGCGAGGAGGCCATTAAATTAATTTAAAACATTTTTAGCATATTGTCCCTTTATTTTTACAATAATCCCTGAGTTTACGAATCAGTAAATGTCGACAATGTCGCCTTTATTGGCCTCTCGCAGGCAAGTAACCAATATGGAAGTAAATGGCGAACAAATTCTATTTATATTAAAAAACTGATTAAATAAAGGTCACCAATCTGGGATCGATGTTGTGTCTTCTACTTTCCTCTAGTTTCCGATATGTTCTTTTTACTTCAACTTGGAGTGGCGGCCTATCTTTGACCTCTTCATACCCCATTAAGAACCGCAGTATAACAGTCTTATCGATAAAATTTGTTGTGTTTTATTTCATTTAAAAATAATCACGTTTTAGTGAGAGTTCGCTTTAGAGTTGTGTGCACTTTTTTTATTAGGGTTGTTTACTTTGGTTCCGTCACAAAGAAAGAGAAGATAGATACAGGGTAAGTAAGTAAAAATAATATTTGGAACGACCCCGAATAAATCTGAATTTTTTTATCCCATTCTTCATACAGGGTGTTCCAAAAGTACGGTACGTAACTTAAGGGTGTGATTCCTTATGATATTCTAAGAAAAAAAGTTCATATGAACGGAGTTGCCCCGTTTTTGATATACAGGGTGTTAACGTTTTTAAAAGAAATAATTTTTTAATCATTTTTTCAAATATCCTTTTCCCGACTTTATTGAAATTTGGTACCGTTATTCATAATGACAAGGGGCTTAATTAGCCCTAAATAGATTAAATTTATTAAGTCCAGGGGCGTCCCGAACGAATATTATTGACAAGAAAATATATACTCCATTGACTTTTTTCTAATTTTAATATTTTTTTTTTTGGATTTACCAACTAATAATCCAACTTTTTTGTTCCCTAAATTTTTTTCGTATCTTTATTGAATACATTTAAATTTAAAATAAAATATTTTTTTTAAATAATGATACAATAAACAAATGCAACAGTTAATCAAAGCAAATGTTGAAAATGGCCACCTTCTGATTAAACGCACGATTTCAATCGTTTCACCATTGATTCTCTTACACGTTCAAAAATGCCTGCACTATTTCGTATCGCATTGCAATTCTCAATAATTCAAATTATTAAGTCGTTTTCATCTAGCACAGGTATGTATGCTATTTATCGGAAAAACACACATACAGTCAATGTTATACCAGCTCTCCAATCATTGTTTAGCTCATAACTCATTTGATCCATCGTTTGTTCACCATCCCACTCTTACCTTTGGAATTTGAGAGGGAAAAAACATCATCTTTTAAATTGCTTATAACAACGGATACAAGATATCATTAATCAATAATTTAATATGAAAAAAATTTAATGACATGCTTAGGAAGGTGTTGACTGACCCCTTGGATAACACCATAACATCTTTTTAACCACCTAGGTATATAAGACTAACTTTTTTGGGCGCTGTTTCTCTGTGGGTGGGTAATGTATTGAAGTCCTTAAACAACAATTTTAAAATAGCTTACAAATCAGTAAACAATTTACTCTTAAGCTGGATTTATAAACTTGAAGCCGACGTCGGCGCTCGCGCTGGCGTAGGCGCTGGAAGTTAAACAAGTAAATCGTAATAGAGCGATTTATAAACTTCGCCGGCGCTGGCGTTGGCTAGCGTTCGACATAAACCATCTTTATATTGCCAGCGCCGGCGTTCGTAGGAAATCCGTAGCGCCGCGTCATAACCAATGGGATTTAAGCATTTCTATCAAGTCATGTTTGGCATCTGCCAATCTGTCAATGGCCAATCGTCATTTTAATTTTGCTACCGCTAAGACACCAAGTAACTTCTTCTTCCTTGCTAAATCCATTTATTTAACTCTTTCTTTTTGTTGTAATAACTGGCTAGAGAAAATACCACCTGAACTAAAATGTCAGAAGTGTCAGATTATGTTTTTGTTCGGCAACACTGCGAACGCGAACGCCAAGTTTATAAATGCCCACTATGCTTGTCTACGACGAGCGTTGGCGCCGACGCCGGCGAGAGTTTATAAATCCGGCTTTATTCTCGAGAGTAAAGGATTCAAGTAACGTGCTTGACAAAAGTGGGGTATATTTGTTGTCCTGTAACATGCACAGCTAAATATGCTGGACAGACAGGACGTAGTTTTAATATTAGAATAAAAGAACATTTAAACTCTCAGAAGTCGCCCAATAACAAGAGATCAGCTTTTGGCCTACATTTAAGAGAGAATTTACATAATTTTAATACTAAAGACAACTTTAAAATGCTACATAATGCGAATAAAGGCCATAAACTGAACTTTTTAGAAAATATAGAAATAGCCAAATTAGAGATTAATAATCAGATTGAGTGTTTGAACGATCCTGTCAACGCCCACTACAGAGAAGCAGCGAAAATTGTGAATTAGTTAAAGTAGTGAATGTTTGTTTAAATAATCGTACCTCTTTTTGTGCAACCTAGATGCCGCTTTGGTTCGGTATATTTTGTTTTATTTTTTAAAAGTTTTTTTGGGTTTATCCCGTTGATCAATTTTATATAGTTAGTTAACCTGTGTTCGCCATGGTGAACTTGTTTGTGTCCTTAATGTAAAGTTTGTGATTATATTATGTAAGTAATACATAATAATTATGATTTTGAATTGAGATTATTATATAAATGAACTTTTTAGACAGCCCTTGAAAATGGTTTAAGAACCCGAAACACGTAGAGCAAAAAGTTAAATATTTGTGAAGAATTTTGGATTTTTCTTTCCTCTTCAATATGAATAATCTTCACCCCGGAGATATCTATGATTCAATAGTACAGCTGGCCAACCATGGGAACCTGCGCGTCCAATCCAGGCATTAGGAAAAGTGTTGTCGAGATATTGACAAGAAACTAGGCTGAAATGAGGTGTAGTGCCGTCGTGCATGAACTACATATTAGTTCTTATTTGTAGAGCAACGTCAAGTTCTTCAGAGAGAAACTGCATATAGGAGTTTCCACAAAAGACTTTAGGTGACCCATAAATGATAGTGTAGAGGATTCAAGTCGGGACTGCGAGCTGGCCAACCTTGGGGACCTGCGCGTCCAATCCAGCAATTAGGACATTTGTTGTCGAGGTATTAACGAGCATCTAGGCTAAAGTGAGCTAGGGCGCCGTCGTGCATGAACCACATATTAGTTCTAATTTGTAGAGGTACGTACGTCTTCTAACAGTATTAATTCTTGCTTGAATTGTTTTGCCAGCTCTAAACTCGTGTGTGTGGCGGACTGTACGTACCGCGGCGATCGCCTAAGTAAAGTCGACCAATGGAATATCGTACCGACACTACCCTGTCGCTGAATTATTTTTGATCTGGGAAATACGGTCGGGGTCGGTAAGCTCCTTCGAACACCCGCGCGCACTCCGCCTCCCCCGTAACGGTCTAAAATAAAGCCGTGATTTAACTGGAGAGTTCGCTGCATTTAGTCCAGCGCAGTGCGGTTCGCGGGATACGGTATTAAATAGTATCGAACGAATTTCTACGCGACTGTTTAGTATACGGCGAGTTGGACTTAAAAACAATAATAATTGAGTGCGGGGGTGGTTTTTGTGTATTGCTGTGACAATTATCAACTGTGTAGTGTACTTTGGAAGTGGTCTTCAATTTAATTAATGTGAAGAGATTTTTTAAATATTCATACGAAGAAGAGATAGAATTAAAAGCAAAAGGTAGACCATTACCAGATATTATTATTGAAAAATCTAGTATAAGTAGAGGGTAGAGGAAAAAGCTATAAACGTGAATTTAATAGAGACATTTATTTAAAAAATGAATGGATTTGTGGATGTAACAACAAAAATGCTTTATACTATTTTCCCTGCTTACTTTTTGGTGGCAATAAAGCTTGGACGGAAATAGGGGTCACCGATCTAGAGCACTTGAGTTTGAAGATAAAAAGACACGAAAACTCTAAAAGTCATCTTCATAATTGTATGGAATTTGCGTTACTAGGGTCAACTAATATTATATGGCTCAATTAGATTCCGCTTATTGGATAAATGTACAGAGACATAATGAAAATGTGTCAATATGTATGTTCCTTTTATCCCACACTTGATAAAGAACGATTACGGACTGAACTGTCATTTCCCAACCAGCATAAATACATACATAAGACGTTTTAAGTACGTACTAGTCGGACATAAAGTACGTCTTATGCATGTACGTTATTGGACGTAGTACGTACATTTTACAAACTTAGTACGTAAATTTTCCACACAATTGTACTTAATTAAGACGTACGACAAGTACATCTTATGTACGTACGATAAACGTATATTTAATGTACGTACATTTACTGTACGTGTCAAAGATGTACGCACACTTCGTGCTATGTACGTACTACATACGTAAGAAGTACGTTGGTTGTACCTACAATGGATAAATAATAACTACTGATAAAGTATATCTACAATAATATATTACAATAAATTTGTTGGTTAATATTTAGTAACATTCTATATATATTGTGTATATATGAATGTATTATTATCTATCTGATACCCCGGGATTATTATTTGTTTCCCCATCGTTATCATTATTTTTCGCTTTTTGTTTATATTTTAGTCAATCGGGGGGTCCTCCTTAGCAATTTGGCTATTTCCTGCTCTGCCTCTTTTTTATTTCAGCTTTTTTCTGTTCCCAGAAGGGCATCTTAAATGAAAAGACTTTAATTACAACCCAGAAAAAATAATTTTTTATAGTATATACAAATACAAGTCAACTAAATAAAATAAGCCATATTTTAAAGAAACTTTAAGATGATTAAAACAAAAAATTAGGGGAGATAAAATAAAAATAATATCAAGATACAAAATACACTCATATCCTACTCTACTTGACTACTATACACTACACCTCCAGTTGAAAACGTCCAATTTCCGTTTCATCATTTAAATTAGTACTTACTTATTATAAATTTTGCAATTAAAAACTGCGAAAATCTTTTTGTCTGGTATCTTTTGAGCCTGGTGATTCCAAATAAATGCTCCCATGCTTCGTTTAATAAAGCTTGCAAATTATTTCCTGTCAATATGCACATTTTAGACTTCTAAAATGGTAAATGTACTAGAACATTATCAAAAATAAACATTCTTACTATATTAATACCTAACGTAAAGGGCTGTTAAGGTCTTATTCAATTGTTGTTAATTGAATTTTACCTTAAAATACATATCAAGTTTTACTATACAACTTTTTAAATAGAATGGGTGGTCAAATCTTACCAACTTTCTGAAATGTTCTGGTAGATTTAAGAAATCTTCAAGTGCCAATAGATCTGCTTCACTATTACAAGTAACTTTTACTTGACTAAGAGCCCCAGGACTTCAGTTTCAGTATTTGATACCTTAAAGTTTTTTACTTGGAATGCCAAGCCTCTAAAAAAAAAATGCTGTCTTAAAATTTCAGCATTGAATTCAGCTAAAAATAAAACGAATCGTAATCGACATAGCTAAGTACATTTAAGGTTCTTTAAGCTTCGAAACTGTTTAAGAGGCATTTCTACCACTCAAGTTACTATTTACCTGTAAATTGTATATGAAATAATAAATTAACGAACAAAGAAATAAAACTTAACACATTTAGAGGAAAACGTCCTGGTAAAATTCGCCAATTCGTTGAGAAACATCGGTAATACAAACAAAAAGAAGCCACATTTCAAAAGTTTGGTTAAGTTAATTTAACTGCACAGAAAGACGTCCGAATAGTGTCGGATTTTTACGACCTAAGCAGGCGCGAAATTTAAATCGGTAGCGGATAATAATAATTAACCTTACAATCACAGAACAAAAAAATGTCCAAGTTTGAAAAAGGTCTAATTTAATTATTTTTTATTAGTAATTTAGTTTTACATACGGTAAAACATTGTTACATTATGTAATAAAACATACCTACATAACAACGTATCATCCCAACTGTTTTTAAGACGTTGGTACATTTAAGGATGATACATTGTACGTACAATCAAGAATGATCGTTGTACATACACAATATGTCAGAGAAAATACGTACTTAAAATGTACATTTTACTTACTGTACGTACGGGACATAAAACGAACACAATAAGTACGTCTTTAGTACGTAGGATGTTTGTTGGGTTATTTATTTAAGAAATTATTGCAGGATTTTAATGGCGCACTACCTCTTTTAAAATTTTTAATAACAAACAATCTAGGAGATACGTTGAAGGAGACTAGAAAATTATTAGAAATTGTGCTAACAACTCCCATGACAACATCGGAGGCCGAACGATGTTTTTCCACACTAAAACGAATCAAAACGTTTCTTAGAAATTTTATGACCGAAGATCGTTTAACAGCTCTTTCCATGCTATCTATTGAAAAAAAGTTTATCTCCGAAATAGACAATTTTAATGACAAGGTGATTACATACAAGATTTGCGAACCTAAAAGAACGTAGGATAGACTTAATTATAAAAAATAGGTAAGTTTAGTATTTTTTTAAGAAATATGTTAATATTTTTGTCTAGGTATTATTAATTTTCCTACTTGATAAGCAAGATTCGTCAACAAAAAAGGGCGTGGCACCCAAAAACTTTTGCGGCGCAAAATGTACTTTAAATCTGGCAGCAATAGCAGAGACCCACTGAAACTTACGTATGAAAAACATTTAGTTGTGGAAAAGCGTGGTCGCCCTATGCCCGATTTAAATATTAAAACTGCGGGTAAAAGTCGTAGCAAATAGAGTTCACGAGCCGCCACTGCTTGTCATTGGCAAAGCAGGTAAATTAGACATCAAAACTTACCTTTACCTGATATTTTAATTAACTTTGAAATACATAGGTATTTTTGTTGTACGTGCAATAGAGTGGTTTTTATTTTTTCTTTCGAAAACGAAGCAAGATACGAAAACAATTTAAGGAACAAGAAAGTTGTATCATTAGTTGACCGAAAAAAATATCAAAATTACAAAAGGTGAGTGGTGTATATTTTTTTGTCAATAAAGTTCGTTAGGGTGCTCCCCAGGACGCCACTGGACTTAATAAGTTTAATCTAGTTAGGGCTAATTAATCCCTTTATCATTATGAATAACGGTACTCAATTCCAATAAAATCGAGATAAAGATATTTAAAAAAATTATAAAAAACCGAATAAAACAAAATAACACCCTGTATATCAAAAACGGGCAACTCCGGACACATGTTCATATGAACTTTTCTCTTAGAATATCATAAGGAATCACACCTTTAATGCTTATCCTGTATGCTCAAAGTGTGGTTTTACCTATTGCAAAAATATAAGGGTCGGCTCCTTTCGGTTTTCTTTCCATTGTTCTCGTGGTGGACAATGCACAGCGTCGTTCCGGTGCCAAATGATACCTCATGGCCTCTAGAAGCAGTTCCCTGCATTCGTTGTTGTCGCGTATTAATTTTTCCTGGTCCACTCTGGTCATTAAAAATTCTCTGTTCACTAGCGGCAGCCTGACGTGAATCATCAGCTTAAAGCGATAAAGCGTGTCAAATTTGTTATTTTTTTGGGTTTTTTAGAATAGCTACCTTTGAAATGTATTTTTCTCTTTCTAACAAGTCGTGTTTGACCCAATTTAAAACTGCCGTGAAGACATCCTCCTCGGAAGATATATTCAGTTGGCTGTTTGATATTAATTCTTTTACCTAAAATATCAGTACAAATACAACCCACTATTAAAACTAGTACTGTGCCTCCCATGAGCAGAAGAGACGCCATGGTAATCCACAGAATAAGAATTGGGCACACCCGCGTTACACATGGGTACCTAATGGATAATGGCGACCCACCCCTATGTGACTACTGCAACACACATCTTACAGTACAACACATCCTAGCATTGTGCCCCCAGTACACTCGAAACAGACAAACACATGGTATAACAAGTGCAGATCTCAAGGAAAACCTAAACGCGCCTAGTAAATACCAAAATGTGATAAACTTTTTAAAGGACATCAACTTATACAACCTAATATAGCTTTTCCCCTTTTATATATAGATATCGTAATAAAATGTAATATGTAACCTATTGTAAACGTGCCAATGGCCACAAGTAGCCGAGGCACTATAATAATAATAAATAAAAAATAAATAAATCATAAAATGTTCCGTTTCGCATAAAATGTATTATTTTTGGTTAACCTAAAAAAAGTAAAGTAAAAGGTATTCTAACTTTATTCAAAAAAATACTTCAGTTTAAAAAGGTGGCTACACATAAGGACAGTTTGTTATGTGAGTGTACCGACTTAGTTGAACATAGGAAATCCCATGTCAATTTTGAGGTAGCTTAATATTGGCTCCCCTGTACATTTTAAAGAAAAATTGTATTATAATTTTTTGAAGAGACCGATATAATAAACCCATATGCCAAGTTTAAATAAATTTTAATAAGCCAATTCTAACTTATTCAATTAAACGTGATGCCAAAATTACGAAATTTTCATAGTTTAGGCACAAAATTGTAATAGTTTGATGATACGGATCTTTATCAAAATTCAGTAATAAGGTTAGTATAAGTTGAATAATTTAGGATGTAAAACTATTTGCGTCAACAAACAAAATTTAGGTAAAATACTTGTGAATAATAAGGACAAAATAGATAAGCTCGATAAGTCAGGTGTTTATAAAATCCATTGTTCAGATTATAATGCTGTCTGTATATATTGGTCAAAGTGGCAGATGTATTAAAAAAAGAACATTAAACATCAATCTTAAACAATGTCAAAAACACAGGAACAACACACATTGTATTGAAAATAATCATTTCATAAATCTAAATAAAATAGAACTACTTCATGCTGAAAACAAAATCAAAAAATTAGATTTATTAGAACAATTAGAAATCAAAAAAATTTTTGAAAAATAATACATTTATTACTACTAATGACCAACAAAATTTCTACCATACCCCTATTATTGACAAATGTATTCCATCAACATTCCTGAACTTTCCAAAACAGCAATAAAAAAAAAACCATAATATAATTAGGTCAATAAAAGAAGGTATATATAGTTTAAGGATCTTAAAATTTAGTATTAATCAGGTACTCTTGAAAAAGCCCTAATAAGGCGAAACAGGGGAGCCAATATTTAGCCACCTCAAAATTTACATGGGATTTCCTATGTTCAACTAAGCCATGCATCACCCGGTATACAATGTGTGAACTATCGTTGTCATATTACTAATGCATGTATTTTTACCTCTTCAAAAGGAAGCAACAAGAACTCCTCAGTAGCAACAACATTTTGAAAGTTCTGTAAGGCATATACATGCGACTTAAGGTGGAGCTCCGTACAAGAATGCGTATCTAAAATAAATTATGTATTAGTTTTGACCTAGATGTTTAAAGTATCCTTGTCTGTGATTTGAGGACCGATAAATATTAGTCCTGGTCGTTTTAGACACTCATAATACCTGCGAAACTTCTGATCCCTAAACAATTTGTTGGGTGTAGTTGCCTTAATAGGAACCTGCAACAAGCCTCTCTAACTTCTTGCATTTGCAGTAAACTACTGGCTGGAAGTAACACCTTAAAACAAAAATAATTCATATTACCCAACATTTTAGATTTAGTTAAATAACATGGTTTGTATATCTTCTCTTGTTATTCTTAAGCGGCAATTACGATCAATAATATTGTCAATATATTATCAATACATTTAAAAAACCCTGCCACTATCAATATTGTGATTTGCGTATCAATACATAAAAAGAAAGACGAAGTATTGCTGACACAAGATACCTACTGGATATCTTAGGCAAAGTATTAATATCTTGCGTGAAAGATTAATATACAGGGTAAGTTGGGAGGAACGGACCGGAGTGCATTAAACACGCAAAAATAATGTGAAAAAACCGATATGTTCTTATCCGATTTTCTTTTGTTTTCAAGATATAGTGTAATAACAAATAAATTAAATTTCATACCTTAACAGTTTCTTACTCATAGCTTTCTTTTAATAAATGTTCAAAGATACCACTATTGACCTCCAAACATTTTCTGCTTCGTCTACGAAGAGCGTCTGTTGATCTCTTAATGGCTTAATGTCTTTCTTCTTTAATATTGGCTGCAGTATTTCGAATATGTCGAAGCAATACATCCCAAGTGTCCACTTTTACTTTATACCAGCCCGATAAGAAATACTCCAGTGCTATGAGGTCTGGAGATCTTGGAGGCTGTTGGCCCCTGCCTTTATTTGCTTTGGCCAAACATAAATTGTTTACTGTATTTTCATAGGTTGCATGGTTCAAAATATGTCAGTTGAAATTAAAGGTTTTTTCTCACACAAAATATATGTATTTACTTCTATTATATCGGTTACTCACCGTCACACCGTCACATTTGGTCTGCCTAGCAGCAAATACGGTTTTACTGTTACATCTTAGTATGGTAACTATACTTACTTCATTAAATCAGCTACACATTTTACATCACTAATAACAAGCAATAATATCGTGATACAATAATACATTCTTAAACTTTCGAGAATTTATCGCATAAATTCCATGAATTTCCGACTGCTTTTTACAAAAGATGAACTGGAGTCGAGTCGTGATATAATAATTGCATTATTATATCTCCGGGATTTAACTCCGCAACTTGACTGACTTGTTACAAACTCGCGTAAACACCGCGTGTGAGACCGTCTGCTTCTTACAAAAGTCTGATCGAATCTGAATTGTCAAAACATGTTACGTCTTATTTGTGATATATCATCTCTCTTTCTCGTACACATAGTAGCATCCTGTCATGCTGTTAGGGAAAGGTTCATCAGTTATCTGATTGTATAATTTAATAACAAAACAAGTATAAATTCAAAGTAAAGAAAGTACGGCAACGCCACCGTCTACAATCTTTTAATTTATGCTCCAGTGAATTTGTATCACATGGAAACAAGAAAAGTCAGTTAAATTCTAAAACGTAGTTGCAACCTCCAAGAGCGGTTTCCGATAAATTCGCCGTCTACAAATCGAGCTTCGCAGAATGAGAGAATGTGTAGCTGTTGTAATGAAGTAAGTAGTTATCATACTAAGATGTAACATCAAAACCGTATTTGCTGCAACGCAGATCAATAACAGAAGTAAATAGATATATTTTGTGTGAGAAAAAGCCTTTTATTTCAACTAATATATTTTGAACCACGCAACCTATGGAAATACAGTAAACAATTTCTGTTTGGCCAACGAATAAAGGCAACGGCCAACACATGCTGTTTTAATTAACACGTAAGTATATTCAGTTGCCTAACTATAAACCCTTCTTTCAGTCACGTACGCTCTAACACCTCGCTTCACGGCGCGGCCGCTTGTTTGTTGATGCACATAAAATGCCGTCTTCCGCGAAGCTTAATGCAATCTTTATCAAATATTCTCGGAAATTATTCTTGGCGGTTGGAAACTACGTTTTAGAATTTAACTGAAGTTAACTGACTTTTTTTACTTGTTTCCATATGACTTTGTCGTTTCAATACACCGAAGATAAATTAAAAGATTGTAGACGGCGACGTTGCCCTACTTTCTTTACTTTGAATTGATACTTGTTTCTGTTATTAAATTATGCAACTCATTCAAATGTTGCTTGACCCGACGAGCGAAACGTGCAGGAGCTCCATCCTGCTGATAGTACATTTGCATTTTGATGTTTACGAGAACATCCTCTAGTAGTCCTTGTACAAAACTGTAGTAGTGGGTTCCTGTGAAGCGATTATCCAAAATAAAAGGGCCAGTTAAATAACTATCGAGCATACCACACCATGTTACTAGTATTAATAATATCGTCAAGGGTGAATGTTATCCACCGACAAAATTCCATACGTTTAGCATAATCTTCCGGTTTTAAATGCTGTACTCTCTGTACATGGTATGGATATAAGCCTTGCTCGTGGAGTGTGTTTATTGCTCTTTTTTGTGGAATGACCAATTGAGTACCAATTCTTCGTGAGCTGGTCGTTGTATCTTCTTCTACTAAATCCAGAATATTTTCTACTTCTTCTAAACCTTGTCGAGTAGCTTGTTCAGATGTTATGTTACCACTGGGAAGCTTACCTGTCTCGCACAATTATTTAAAAACCAGGATAAATACGTTTCTATTAGGATGTCTCTAATGTGGAAACCGTTGACGATATTCTTCAACAGCAGCTGCATACGGGATCTTCCATGTGTTCGTAAGCTAGGTTAGACCTGTGACCCAGAAAACTATAACTTCTTTTCTTTTCTCGTTTACTTTGTCGGTATTGTTCATATACACTTTTTATTTTTATTTGGCAGTAGCTTTATTCCTTGGTAAGTCGTGCGTGGTTATCTGTCTTGATGATGCTTGTTTTTGGCACCTTTTTTTTACCGCCCTTAAAACGGTGCTGTGTTGATAGTGTTTCTCCAGCGCCTCCCTACTGTTAAATAGGCTTGCCAATAGAAAGCCAATCTTTAGGTAGTTTGTATGTCGAGTCAGGTCTTGCTCTTGTATGTGACGGTGTTATGACTTCGTTGGTCGAAATGTCCGTACGTCTGTAACAGTCGGTCATGACTTTTAAAAATAACTCCTATATGGTCTGTATTTTAAAGTAATTGTGTAAAACTCGGTTCATAGCATATCTCGGTACATTTGCTATTAGCTTCAGTGCTTTGTTCTGAACTACCTGGAACTTGTTCAGCTTCACCTTGCTTATATTACACCACGAGGGCGCACCATAAGTTAAAACCGGCTTGACCAAGACCTTGTAGGGGTTGACCCTTGTCCTGTTGCCAATTTTATGCCTCCTGTGAAGCAGGGGGTAGATAGAGCTCAATTGTCGCAATGCAAGCTTTACTCTATTAATTGAATTTGGCCTCCAATTCAGCCTTTTGGTCGGAGATAAGTCCCAGGTATTAACTTCCTTTCACCAATTTACTTGTACCCCGTTGACGCTAAGCCTAGTTTCAGGTCGTTTACCGATGCTTTTTGAGAAAAATATGGCCTTCGTCTTAGAAGAATTCAGACGAATCTTACAAGCCGAAAGCCATTTTTTTATACGTTTAATGTGGCGCTGCAACCTCGAGATTATCAACCACGGTTGTTTTGATCTCGCAGTAATTGCAGTGTCGTGGGCAAATAAATAGAGCTCATTTTGTCTATCTTTTGGTATATCGTGAGTGTATATATTGTACAGCATCGGAGATAGAGGTGAGCCTTGCAGCACTCCAGCCCTGTTTATCAAATAAATGAAGCCACAATCTTGACGGGATAGTTTGGAGCTCCGAGCCTTATTAGCTTTAATAATAAACCATCGTGCCATACCTTGTCAAAAGCCTTACTGACATCAAAGAAAATCGCCCCCGTGTGCATTCTTCTGTTTAAACCCTTCATGATATTTACGTGAGTCCCGTTGTCTGCCTAACTGTGCAATGTTCGGCTCAAAGACCGAACTGTTCATTAGACAGAACATTGCGCTCAAACACAAAGTCACCTAGACGAGACAAAATCAGTTTTTCGATGTTTTTTCCAAACTAGGGAGTAGGCTGATCGGTCTATAGCTCACTGCAGTAGTTGGATCTTCCCCTTTCTTGTGTATCAAGATTACCTTTGGGTGTTTCCAGATACATGGAAAATGGCCTTCTTTGATTATCACATGGGATAAGCTTGCAATATTCCCCAAAGCTCTGTCGGGTAGGTTTCGCAACACCGCATTGTTGATACCGTCGAAACCCGGAGCTTTTTTGAGGTTCAAGACACTTGTAATTGATTTGACTTGACTTCGCTTAGCGTCACCTCTGGGAAGTTCTGAATCGGATCAATCAGCAGCTGTAGCACACAGAAACAAACACCATATTTGCATATTCTAAATTTGAATAGGTTTTTGGCATTTTGTAACACTTTAATCATTCAAACTTGAAAATAAACGTTCAACTACTGTTACAGTACACTGACACAGTGACACATCGTCAAATCAACAAAGTTTTTAAATAATTTTGAGTCTCGACATGGCATGCTCTGATTGATTGATTGACTGAAAAGTTTTAATTACGCTATATTTGGAAAAGAAATGAGAATCGGATAAGAACATAATATGGGTTTTTCACATTGTTTTCACGTGAAGTCTGGTCTGTTCCTCCCGACTCACCCCGTATACTCTTGCCAGATCTCTTATTAATGCACTTAAAGATTGTTAGTGGATGTAAACGTAACTATCTAATCAAGGGCGGTTTTACGGGGGGGGGGGGGGGGGGGGGGGAATAGGGTAATTACCCCCCCCCATGAATTTAGAATTTTAAACAAGCGAAAAGCAAAAAAAATTAATAAAGCAGAAAAACTGTGATTTTTTTTAATTTTCTTACTTGAAAACCAAGCATCATCATTGAAAAAAGGGCGTGGCACCCAAAAATTTTTCGTCTGCGGCGCTATTTTCTTTCTAGCCCCCCCCCCCCCCCCAAATCTTATTTCCTGGCTGGTTCAGGTTAGTAAGAGCTTTTCTATTTATTACTGCATGTTTGTTTAAAAAAAAACTATCTATCTAAATGCATAGGTAATTGATACCATTTAAAAAAAAAATGGTATTTGAGAATACCCCCCCCCCCCCATGTTGAAAAGATAAAACCGCCCTTGTATCTAATTGTACCTGTACATTATCCGCAGTAATTGTGATTTGTCCTGTATACGCGTAATCTAGAAGAAGATCTACTGCCGTTGCGTCCATATCGTGGATTGCTATTTCATTTTGATTTTGCTCCTTCATATCACCTACAAATTTATTCCATTTTAAATTGTTACTTTTGTTATAGTAAAGTTAACATTATACCCTTGATCTGTTGACTGCCATAAAACTCTAATTATCCCTTTGGCCATAAAATGCCCTAAATTTACATCTTTTGGTAGAAATTACCCCCATCCCTAATTACTATACCATTTTAAGTAAGTATCATTTTAAGTAGGCATGCATAGCAAATTGATTTTTATTAATTTTAGTTCCAATTGGTTTTCCGACGAGAGAATGTTGATATATTAGTGTTTTTTTTCCCGGCGCGTGATATTTTTTGTTGTATTAGTGTTACAATGTGGCGTCCATGGGCTTTAGCTGAGCTCAAAAGGATAGTACAAGTAAAATAAAAGTTTAGGTAGGACTTATTTAACATCGAGTTTAGCGGAACTGTAACGTAAGTTGTCTCAAATTAATGAGTACAACTCCACGTTATAAGAAATGTAAAGTTGAAGACTTGCTGTACGAACTGGTCATATTAACATATTAATTGTACCTCACTTTAACAATCACACTGCAGCAGATACCACGGTTGTGATTGAGCAACATGGAACAATTTTACTATTTTTCTAAAATAGGGGGCATAGCTTCATATCACCACGTTAGTTAACAACACTAACAATAAATATATTTAATTATTTTTTCAACAATTAAAGTAATATTTTTAATTTTTATATTAAAGTTAAAATTTAATAACTTCAAAAAAATCTAAAAACTCCCATAATAAAAAACCTTTCTCCTTCAAATGTTGTAGCTCAATTTATTGTCTTTATCGAAAATGTTTCTTCACTAATCAAAGTTTCGCATTTGCGGTAAAAACTTTATTTATATCTGAATCTCAATACAACTGATATGTTATTCTCCAACACAAGGTAAATGGTCATGACTTTACCTGCTTCATAACGATCGGGCGACTTTACCCACCATAAACCAATTAAGGGCTGGTTTGTAAGGGTTTCTAAGTAACAGGGAGGTATTTTATTTTTATTTTGATAACGTACGTATTTAAGGTATAATTAATTATACCTGTCGACACATTAGAAATTGTCGAATTATTATTAAATCATTTGAACTGTGTCATTCAACGGTATTCAGTGGTGTTAATATTAGTAATTTTTAAAATGTTCAGACCGTGGGTTGAAAACTGCAAATCCGACGACTGAATTGAAGACAAAGACGAGCAAAAAACAAAGTGTCATTTACAGATGTGCTGCAAAAAGATTGTTTTGCGAGTATATCAAGGTAAAATTTATATTGTTTTTAATAAATATAATATACTAATTAGGAAAATATTTCCTAGCCATCTGATGTAAAAACCTTATACTATAAGGTCGTATTTGGCTAACACTGTTAGCGCTACAATCTACAATACTAAATTGATTGCTTAAAACTACCAAGAAAAGAAGACCTTTCTGTTGGTAGGATGCTGCTACCTATGGACCGGTTTCGAACTTATTGGTTCTCGTCAGCATAGGGTAAGCGCAGACATACCTAATAACAGAAAGGCCTCAAGTCTTTATAATCAGTTTTATCGTCCTGCTCAGGCAGTGAACGACAAGTGGCGCCGTCTCTTAGAAGTTTTAAGCAATCAGGAGAGAGGACTACACCTATAGGTATATTAAAAACAAAATCTTTAAAAATCCTTACTTGTCAGATGGAGTAGAATAAATATAATATACCGGGTGTTGCATCGTCGAGCGGGACATAGGAAATCCCATGTAATTTTAAATGGGGTCAATTATTGGCTTCCCTAATTATTTTAGAGAAAAATTCTATTTAGGTTTATTAAAGAGCACTAAAACCCACATTCAAAAGAATAACTTTAGATATTTTTGATGAGCCCGTTTACGGGTTATCGCCGATTTCTTTTTAACTATTTCTCCTTTTTATGGCCCCGTATTTGCGGGCACCAGTCAAGGTAAAAGATGACTGTCAAATAAAGTTGTCATTTTGAGGAATATTGGAACATCTTCTTAAATCCTAAAGTTCTAACAATTTAATAGTACCTACCTATTAATTAGTAAAATATTGAAACATGTAAAATCTCATAATTAACCTTGTAATTGGATACTTTATTTTAGTTTTATTCAGATTAATTTGTACTCATAAATACACCTTTAATATTTTCGATGTACGAGTTTTTATAACAATAAAGCACACATTTCAAAATGACAACTTTATTTGACAGTCATCTTTTACCTTGACTGGTGCCCGCAAATACGGGGCCATAAAAAGGAGAAATAGTTAAAAAGAAATCGGCGATAACCCGTAAACGGGCTCATCAAAAATATCTAAAGTTATTCTTTTGAATGTGGGTTTTAGTGCTCTTTAATAAACCTAAATAGAATTTTTCTCTAAAATAATTAGGGAAGCCAATAATTGACCCCATTTAAAATTACATGGGATTTCCTATGTCCCGCTCGACGATGCAACACCCGGTATATTATATTTATTCTCCTCCATCTGACAAGTAAGGATTTTTAAAGATTTTATATTTTTTTTAGTTTTGATATGAAAGAACATATTACACTACTTATGGATTCCGGACAGATTTTTTTTTAAATTCTAGTATGTTATTTTGGAAGTCGAAATAAACATTTTCTTTCATTGGACCGACCTTGTAGCCACACAGAGTGATACAAAAATATCAGGTCAAAATCTTACGGAATATATTTGACTGTAGGTCTTCTAAAAACGTCAGAGGGCATAGAAGCTGCCATTAAGAGGACAGTGTAGTTAACCGGCATTCCAAGGTCTACCTTGCGTCGGTTCCTTGACCAAGACAATTCACTGGAGAGGAAGGACAGATCTGACAAAGGCACATTGAAAGTGTTTGGAAATGGTGATGCAGAGTTGATTCACAGGGAAGTGTATGCGATGTATGAGCTTAAGCAGATTCCGTCACTTGATTCTTTGCGAGAAAAGATATTAGCAAATGGTCGATTTGCTGCTAGTCGCGAAACGTTACTCCGATTCCTGCACAAAATTGGATTACGATTTAAAAAAAAAATGACAATCGCATTTGCATTAAAGAGACCCAACGGTTAGTGGAATGGAGACAAAAATATTTGACACAAATTCATCAGTTCTGCGCAGAAAATCGAAATATATACTATTTAGATGAGACTTGATTCGACACCCATGACATTATAAAAAAAGGATGGCAAGATTCTTCATCAAAGTGCATTTTAGATGTACCTGCTTCTCGAGGAAAGAGAATATCCATCTTACACTGTGGCTCGAGGGATGGCTGGGTGCCGAACGCTTTGCTACTTTCAGCAAAAAATATTAAGGACTGCTCGATAGACTACCATCAGGACATGACAAGTGAGCTCTTTGAAAATTGGATGAAAAATTCTCTTCTTTCAAATATTCCACCAGGCAGTGTAGTCGTTTATGATATTGCTAGTTATCACAGCACCTTAGCTGAGAAAATACCAACAATAAGCAGCAAAAAAGGTACTGCAAGAGTTCCTTGGCCAAAATGACCTCTATTTTGAAGATAATTATACAAAAAAAAAACTAGTTGAGGTACTAAAAACAAAATCGTATGATAAAACATATTGCGTAGATAAGGCTATAAAAGCATCCGGTAACATACCACTTAGATTGCCCCCCTACCATTGCGATTTGAGTCCTATAGAAATGATATGGTCCGAATTAAAAAACAATGTTAGACGCAATAATGTAAACCCAAAAATGTCCGCTAATGTAAATGAAGTAATTAAAACTTAGTGTGAATTAATACCAGAGAGCAGTTGGAGAGCATGCGTTAATCACGTAGGTACTTGAAGTCGAAAATAATTATAAAAAATTTTGGGAAAACATAAAACCTCTAATTATATCAGTGGATGATAGTGATAGTACAGATTCAAACTATTGAGATTACTAATTTTATTCATACGGTTTTATACAGTGTGTTCCACGTAGAAGTTCCGCATTTTCAACCCGGTAATTACACAGATGTCAAAAAAGCATTTGCCATTCGTTTTCAAACAAAAAAAAATTATTCCGATATCTCAAAAACTAAGGAACTTCTGTATAATAAAAATTATATATTACGGCTTACTACTGTTACGCATATTAATAATTTACGTCAAAGTCAGCAATACACAATAAATTTTTGCACATATACAAACATTGTTTCAATCTTCCTACTACCACCCTGGACTGGAATGATGTATTTGTCAAGATAGAAGGACAAGTAGGTATAAAGTATAAAGGGATTAGTTAGTCATGACCATTTACCTTGTGTCGGAGTATACATTTCTCACTCTGTGCTAAACTTGATGTTAGGTAAGTCCTACTTAAACTTTTATTTTATATTCATCGTTCGTTCTTAACTTTGTAGTATCCTTTTTTAGTGTCCTCTGATGATGAGTGCTTAAGCATTCGAAACATGTAGGGAACTTTTTGTTTACTTGTGCAAATATTAAAATATGGAGGAAGACTTCAATGTTTTACTTACCTTAATAATAAGTTTAAATGAAGATAATGATTGTGACACGGAACTAAATTTAGAGTAAAGTAGAATTAAGTTGCCAAAATTGATTATTGTAAAACTTTTTTGTGTAGGCACATTGTACTGTATTCAAATCTTAAACTTAATTTTAATCTTGTATTACTGTGTAGTGTAAAAGTGGGAGACACGCCATAATTTTTGCAAGCGTGAAATTTTATAATTATTATATTATTTTGCAGGAAAGTTACTCTTATACGCTATGTGGCAAAAAACAATTTACGACATTATTTTAAAAAAATTGAAGTCTAGAAAATAAGATACCGCAAGTTTCAAAATGTCCTCTCTCACACATTATGTGGGAGAGATGCCATGATACGAGGGAGGGATGCCATACATATTATATTGTCTGATTAAGATTCTTTTTGCGTACTATTATTGCGATGGGGGAAGTACATATTTTCTGGGAATTCTGAAATAGCAAATACCTTGTTCAAATTTAACAGTAAAACACATATCATATAAGCCGTCTCTCCTCATTTTGGAGCATAGATGTTATACAGTTAAAATATCACTCAGTATAAACAATGAAACAAAAATATTTTTTTACCATGTTAAAAACAAGCTAAACAAAACATTAAAACAGGTACTCACTTTAACTTATCTCCGCTGTACATATGGCATTCACTAGTACACAATACGTTCAAAATTTGTATCGAATAAATTACGCAGAAAAAAATATTTCTTACAATACGTAACGCGCTCAAGGGCAGCCGAACAGGCACTGACTCGTTACGACGACAGCGTCGATAAGTAGATATTTCCAGTATAAAGTACAGGGCTATCTTTTCGCATCGCGAGATAAGGAATGTGTGGCGTCTCTCCTCATATGGCGTCTCTCCCAGTTTTACCCTACCTAGTGTACTTTGTTAACAACTGTAAAAACTTAAGTTTTATTGAAACCAATAAATCTGTATTTCGGTATTTCATTATTTTTATTGTACTTACTATGTCTCAAAATATTATTATTAATATAATTGATCTTTATCTTCATTTAGTTTAAAAAGTCTCTTTAATTCAAAATAAAAATAAATCAATATGTGGATAGCTATATTTTCAAGCCGACCCTGCAACTATTTATTGCGGTTTGAAAATGTTGGAACCACACAGTAGCGGTCAACGATATAATGTAAGCTTTACTATACAGACTGCCATTATTTTCGTTCACTAGTAAACGTGCTGAAACTAGGGAATGAACGATTTCGCTCTGTTTTAGACCAATAGCTAAGTATGTTTAAACTAATTAGGTTAGAATTACGGTACTTACCATTGAACATCGCAAAGAAATAGGAACTAACTGAGGCTAAGACGACTTTGTGTGCTCTAAATTTCTCTATTCCTATTTTTAAAATGATATCGCACAACTAAAAATAATAAAATAAATGTAGGTAGCCACTAACATGATTTACCTTTTTTATTAGATACCAGTGAAAAGCTTGACAAATCAAAAAAAAAATTGGCACTTCTAAATTTAAATTATTACTACTGACCCATATTTTTCAAGTACTTTCATTACAAACGAACGTAAAAACAGACCGTAGGAAAGTCTGCCAAAGGTCGAAAACCTAAATCACTACGAAATGAATCTTAAAGTACTTTTGAATCAATAAATACCGCAAAATGGCTGCAGTTAAACATCGACTGACGCATTTTCGTTCAAGTTTAGATCTGCTTATTTCTTCACTATTCGAGGTATTAAAATGTATTTTTATGACTTCTAGATCAGTTTAATGGTTACAAATAATGGACTTATTTTAAAGTGTACGTATATTACATATTACGTCTAATTAAAATATCTCTTTTGACCAGTACAGGTAGGGTTTCCATAAAGGTATTTTAAAATTCAGGACAAGTGAGCCCTGAAATCCGGACAAAGTCCGGACTTTGCCGAAAAACACGTCATAAATTTATTTATGTACCTACTTTAAAGGGTAAATTAAATTAAAAACAGTTAAGAGTTTGGTTATTTTATTCAAAAATAAATTTTAACGCAAAAAATACATAAATGATAAGGTAAATGATATGATAACAAATAACAATATAACAATGATATAATAATATTATAAAACAAAACACAAATCTCTATTCTCTGGTAAAAAAAAACACAATTTATTGTGTAAAAATAACTAATGTACGTGATATTTCTCCGATTTCTGAACTTCGCTCAGGACCGAAAAGTTTTCCGGGGACATGATATAGTCATAAAACTCAGAACAGGTCATGTCAAAATTAAATATGGTCATTATTATCCCTTTTATAGATTCAAGAGTAAGCCTATTACGATCTTTTGTCCATTGGGCCGCAATTAAAGAAAATATTCGCTCAACATTTGCATCGTGCGCAGTAATAGCAAAGAAAAATTCACATATTTTTAGCAGTTCTGAAAAACTTTCAATGGTTATACATTGCTGAAAATAAGTTGACCACTTTTTGTGAGCTGGCAAATCATGTTGGTTCTCCATAGTTAAAGTTTCAGTAATACATTTTTTTAATAAAGAATACTGGTCAAAAAGTTTTGCATCGTCTATATTAACACCCTTTTTTAAAAGATATTGAATAGATGGTAGAATGTCGTTTTCCCAGTCGTTATTCTGTATGCCTTTTAAGTCCATCCACTTAAAACATTTAAATTCCTCAAGAGGTTTTATCCAACGATTTAGATACTCGATTGCTTTTTCATATAAGAAAATAATATTTTTTTTAAATATCAAACATTCATTTTCCAATCCTTCTTCGTACGCTTTTCCTAACAACTCGCGTACTTTCAGAGGAATAAATTTACTTTTTAACCTGTTGTTTAAGTTTTCAATGACATTTTCAAGAATTAGCATTGTTTCAACAATTGAATTGTCAAGGCGTTCGATTCGTTCAATATTCTGATGAAAAACTGTCATTAATGAATGTACAAAATATAGGTACGCTTCAGAAAAAGAATTTTCAAAAAATGATTTTAATATAAAGGGAGAATTATTATCAGATAAAAAATAAGACTTTAAAGCTTTAAACATCCTAAGAACTCTTTCTATAGCTGGGAAAAGCGACAACCACCTTGTTTTTGAATGGTACAAAAGTTGTTGATAATTGGTGTCAACAAATTCACAAAATTCTTTTAAAGTAGCAACCCTTACAGTGTATATATTAAAATAATTAAAAAGTTTTAAAACTATGGATTCCAAGTCTACTGGCAGTGAGTCACAACTGGTGTGAACAGCGTTATTAATAATGTGAGCAGGACATCCAATTCCTATCAAGGTTTCGTTGACTTTGGATTTTAATCTGCTAAATATATTATTTGTGCCAGCTCTATTTATTCCGCCAAAGTTAGTATTACAATTATCCCCAGAAAATGAAATACATTTTTGAGTTAGGTCAAGGTTTTCAAGAACAGAAAATAAAAGATCAGCAACAGTTTCTGATGTTTCACTGTTTGTGTTACATATATCGACTAGCTTGATTTGTATCCCCCCTTTTTTAAAGTCAAAATACTGTATTAATACAGGAAACATCTTAATAGAATTATGATTACTTGCATCAGTAGAAATTCCAACAAATGATATACGGCCCATCTGACCTTTGATGGTTTTCAGTGAATATGGTCCAAGAACTCCATTTACTATGGCTTCAACTTTAGTATGTCCACATGTTAGAGATTTTACAATTAATGAGTCTTGGTACATTTTCTTATGAATCTAAAAAAATATATTTCCATAATAAAATACGCATTATATAGTTAATAATTTAAAAATATTACCTTTGTTGTACAGTCCATGGAATGGTATGACTGGTGATGTTTTACTGTGTGGTATGCAAGGGTTGCTTCTGCAGCCCTAACTTTATCATCGCTTGTTGTTCTGACAAAAGTATCTAGTTTAGATGTACCTAAATAAAACATAAATTGTAATTATTGTGGTAAAATTGCTTTGTATAAATCATTTACTAACCTGCTAGGCTTTTCAAATGTCTAATATGTTTTTCAGTATTCTGATGATCTTCGATGTCTTTTTTACCTTTGTGAGCAATACTAAGATTTGTATTGCATACGTTACAAAGGACATCGGAATTGGATTTTCCTTTTTTAATAGAAGGGAAAGCTTTCAGCATTTCTTCCGTTACTACACACTTCCGTTTTGGCATTCTTATTGCTTAATTTTACCAGTAAAATTTAAAATTAAATATTGCGCGTTGCACGCAGAGCGGCAGAGCCTACACAATTTACTGAATTTACACGAACTTTGGGATTTACCGATACCGAAGTCAGGTTGCCGAAAACGAAAAATTTGACCTTGACGTGACGCCGAGTATAGAGATGGATACGTTCGAACATGCGTCGACCTAAGTAGAGATGTGGCGTCACGTCGGCGTCGTAGCGATTAAAATATTCAACAAGGTTAAGTTGTTTTTACAGTCTTCAGGTTTTCCGGACATTTCTTCAAATTCCGGCCGGACTTCCCCGGACACCTTAAAAACCCAAACATGTCCGGGTAAATCCGGACGTATGGAAACCCTAAGTACAGGGAGTCCGGAAATGACGATGCCAAATTTGAAGGTAATTTCATATCTACGATAGGTCCGCAAATGCTTCCCCATACGGTGCAACAGGTCCTTGAAGATGGTGTCATGAAAGTTGTTTTTTTTTTTAATTTATTAGGATTAGGATGTGCCTTATGCACCAAGGATTCAACACATAATGTATAGATACGTATGCGAGATGTTGCACGTGGCGACATCTCGTGCCAATCGAGCTATCCACCCAACCAAACCAGAGAGGTCTTAGAGAAGACCAAGCGCTGGAATAGAACCCGCATAAGCAGGTATCTAATGTCCGGTGGCGCTGAACGCCAATTGTTGGTTTCTGCGAACAGATAACGTGGTTGTGTGGATAGCTCGATTGCCACGAGATGTCGCCACATGCAACATTTCGCATATGTATCCATACATTATATGTTAAAGTGCACTGTAAGGTCCCTTTCCTTTTCCACATTTTCTTTAGACTCTATAGCCTTGCCGAAGAGCCGTAACACGGCGAAACACGTCCAAGGATTAGGTCTGACCGAAAAAAAAGAGATAAACTTCGTTCTTTTATATCGCGTTTTCGGTTCGCAGAAACCGACAATAATTGGCTTTCAGCGCCACCGGACATTAGATACCTGCTTATGCGGGTTCCATGCCCGGGTTTTGGTCTTCTCTAAGACCTCGCTGGTTTGGTTGGGTGGATAGCTCGATTGCCGCGAGATGTAACTAACTATGCTACGATCCCAAAATAATTGGCAAAATTGTTCTTATCACCATTGACGGTGTGCGTAGAAAATAATTAACATCGATTCACACACTTTTAACTGAAATAAAAGCATTCAAAACCGCTTGGAAAGATTGTGCATTAATAAGTCGTTACATGTTGCCAGGTTTTAAATTCTCATTAAATGTACCAAAATCGGCATGTCATTAAGGGCATTTTCACCCTACGGTACCTGTTTTACTTAATTTGGCAACGCAGCTGCGCAGGTAGGAAAAACCCATGTCTAAAGGCGCTCGCACGCTTTCTTATCGCGTCTAACCAACGTTCAGTGTCGTAGGCAAGTTTCAATCAAGAGGATATTAGCAATTCAGTTTTATTATTTGGGTGTTATTTTGGTGGTTATTCAAAACAGCAAATATTATATTGCAGGCGAGTTCTTCAAGTGACAGTAACCAACAATGGTAAAAAATGTGTATGAGGGAATTCTAAGTAGGTACACACAGTGGAATGTCATTCACTGGTGCAGCAGAACTTTGTGCCACATTGACTAAGACATCTTGCCGTACTGTTTATAGAACTATCAAGGACAATAGGAATACTAAAGTGTCCGATCAGAAGGAAACAAGAGGACGGAAAAAGATTTTTATTGATCAGCAAACAAAGTTAGCCATTCGTCGGAAAGTGCTTGCATTTTTTTTTTCGAAATGAACTTCCGAATTTAAAAAAAAATTCTGCCGAAATTGAAAGGGATGAAAATATGCAAAAAATTTCACGAAGAGTTCTAATGCGTACACTACGAGAATTGAATTTTCGATTCTTAAAAGGAAATCGCAAAAGCCTTTTGGTGGAAAATGAAGAAATCGTATTGTGGCGTAGAAAGTATCTAGAAGAAATACAACAATATCGCTGTGCAGGGAATAGTTATTTGTTTTACTAGGCAGCAAAGTAGTAGATTGACTGTCGCGGCTGATAGGTCATAGCCCGCATAGCCGAGCGTAGCGAGGCTAGGAATTCAGCTGAGGCAGTCAAACTACTTTGCTGCCGAGTTGAACATATAATTTTTTTTCCGATTGTTTATAATGATATATGTATATTGTATTTGCAAATTATTACAAGTCCCACAATATTTTTATTTTTCCTGTAGTGATAAATTAAAACAAAATTTGATAGAAATCGCAATTGTTGGAACGGTTGGTTGCTATGGAAATGTATATGTCCATAATAATTATAGTTTGACAACTTATGAAAATTTCTGCCAGTTTCATGGAAAAATATCGGTATATTTATATTATGGACAGTGATAACGACTTAGAAGTACTTACTCCTCCAGAAATAAGGGAGGTGGCAAAAAATATAAAATGTTTTATTCCCATTGAGAATAATCATTTTGCTGCCTAGGCAGGAAAAGTAATACTTTGCTGATTGATATGTGTCTGCAAAATTAATATTTGCTGTCAATCGGAGAAAAAAAATTTACTTTACGGACGAGACATGGTTAACAAATTGGTTAAGGCTTTCGCGGCCAGTTGATGAACTGGTGTGGTCCTGATTCGGGTCTAAAGGCCGTCGTCGGTTGGAATTGCTTCCTAACGTTTCGCTAGCACGAGTGGCGAGCTTCTTCAGAGGTCCTTCCATCTCTGGTGCTGGAAGTAGACTGCACCGGAGATGGAAGGACCTCTGAAGAAGCTCGCCACTCGTGCTAGCGAAACGTTAGGAAGCAATTCCAACCGACGACGGCCTTTAGACCCGAATCAGGACCACACCAGAGACATGGTTAAATGAAGGACATACTGTGAATTACATTTGGCAAGATCTCAACATTAAAGATGCACGTAACGCCTTTATCAATGGACTGTCCACTGGATTGAAAGCTCTTTCAGGAAAAGGTCGTCGGTAATTATAATCCACATCGGGAGTGATTCTGGTTTTCTTGAAGGTGGGTTAAACGTGTTTGAATCTCGTAAAACCGGTGATTATCATGAGGATATGAACCCGGGAGTGTTTAAAGATTGGTTTAAATCCATCTTACCGCGTGTTGAACGTGGGTCGGTAATCGTGATGGATAATGCACCATACCACAACCGTCGGGTGGAAGCTTTGCCAACTTCTGCGTGGCGAAAAGGAAAGATTGTTCACTGGCTCGAAGAAAAAAATTTGGCGAAAAAATGCTAAAAGTGCAGTTGCTCGATCTTGCAAGACTTCACAAAAAAAAATATACGAAATATGTAGTGGATGAAATGGCTCGTAAACGAGGTGTTACAGTATTACGTTTACCGCCTTACCATTGTGAACTAAATCCAATCGAGCTTATATGGGCACAGATAAAAGGCGAAGTGGCGCGTGAAAATAAAACTTTTAAATTAAAAGATGATAAAGAACTGTTAAAAACGGCAATAGCGAATGTACAAGCAGCAGATTGGCATAAGTTCGTATTACATGTCGAGGGTAGAAAAAAAAAATGAGACTTAGATGTACGCGTTGAAGTCAGGGTAGAACCTATTATTATAAATTCTGCAGATGACAACAGTAGCGACAGTAATAAAATGTTTTTATCGTCAGATAGTGAATAATCGCTGTAATGGTAATAATGAATTTAAAATTGTAACGTATTGTCATTATAACACTTTTTAATGTCGGCGTGGAATATAACTTGTCAAATTATTATCAATTAGTGTTCATTAGGTAACAATAGTTAGGAAATTTATAAACATTTGTAATTTAGGTTTAGGTTTTGCCCTTAATCCACTATTATATGTTTCTATTATTATGTAGTATAATAAAAACATTATGAAAATAACATATACCGTTGCTTTATTATTCTTTTTGGATTTTATACCTGCGTAATTTAGTTTTTCTAATTACTTTATTAGATCACCAAATGTAAAAGCTCAATTTATTTTTCAGTTTAATTTATAATATTATATTTATTATAGAAAATGTAAATATATTATAATAATAAACAAAAAATTCATATATTTTTTGAATTATTATTGTTTAAAATGGCACGCCTCTGGAATTGGCGTTCCCCTTACGTCTTGCACACCCCGGTAAAAATGAGTCACTGCCAATTATTTTGGTACCGGAATATAGTAATATTAACATATTAATCGTATTAAGATTCGAATATAAGTGAAGTATTAATTATAAACGTGAAATTTTAATTTGTGGAGAAACATTATGAATAAAAGATAATAAATTGAGTTATAGCATTATTGGAGGAAAAAGGTTTTTTATTTATAAAAGCTATTTTAATTTTTTATATGAAGATTGGGAAAAATTAGTATTTAAAAATGTTTGAAAAAGAATAAAGTTTTACTTTTAGGAAGTTTTTTTTAAAAAAGGGGGTAGATGGTCATAAAAAAAATCAAACATAACCAGTGCTACGCGCGACCGTGTTAACTACTACAACGTGATTGTTGAAGTGAGGTTAACTTAAGGGGAATAATGACATTAAACAAATGACAAATACAATATACTTTCATTAAAAATATGAACCCTAATATCAATATCACAAGAACTTAAAGGTGATGCCGGTAATTCAGCTTGAAATTGCTTTGTGTTTGCCATTTTTAGATTCCTACTTTCTACTACTTTATTAACAAATTTTAGTATTTCAAAATTTAAAGAGCAATAAACAGCATCATGATCAGTCTGTATAGGCTTACAGATTTTTAGATCGGTTAGTGTGGATCATTTTACGTGAACCACCCTGTACCTTAAAATTTATCATCATTATAGAAGATATCAGACCGACAGACAGACATGGCACAAACATCGTTTTACGATTGGCCTACAAATGGAACTTTACATTGAAAATATATTTATTTCCTTCAGCATAATAGCTATAAAAATTGTGTTTTATGACCTGAGCGAGGCATTTAATAGGGTTGATTGAAGTTTTATGGGATATGGCGACATCGTAAAAGCCCGGGGATATTATTGGTGAATGTAGATGGAGTTGCTAAGGACAGGGACCTAGGATAGGGGTTATAGTTCTTAAATCGCCCGGGTATGTCTTCTGAAGTTTTTATTAAAGTAGTCTTCGACATTTAGTGAGTGTTGAAATATGTCGACTGTTTAAATTCCATTACTTACACGAATTGCTGCCAAAGTGCCAATATTATATGCAGTAAAGGATACAATGTAAACAACTGGAGTTTATATTGGAAACTGCGCCTTTTAATATCTAAATTTGACTTGAAATAATATTAATTATTTATAAATGTCGCTATGTGTTGGTATAGAAAAGCGTGGGAAACAGTTTAAATAATAGTTTTATCAGGGTCTATACAGGGTGTCCTAACCATATTTACCCAGCCTGTTGCTGACCTACACTAGATAAAAAAAATAAATAGCTTGCCAAAAAAGCGTTTACAATGGTTACATGTACAGTGTCTTCATTTTAAATTATCGCACTTTTACATGGCTGTAAAGTACTTATTTTTTGAACTAGAAATTCGACTAAAAGAATTAGTTGTAGGGTTTTGCGTAAAGTTTTATGCCGTTAAGGTTAGTTAGGTTTGTTTTTCTACTATGCACAAAGGGAGACCAGATGTCAATAGATCCTAATCTATTCTTGCTTTCATTTTAAATTGTTCCACCTTTACATGGCTGTAAAATACTTAATTTTTGAGCTAGAAGGTCGACTAAAAAAATTAGTTGTAGGATTTTGCGTAAAGTTTTATGCCGTTAAGGTTAGTTAGGTTAGTTCAGGTTAGTTTAGTTTGTTTCCTACTATCCACTAAACGAGAGAGCATGTCAATAGGTCCTAATATATTCTTGCTTTCATTTTAAACTGTCCCACTTTTACATGGCTGTAAAATACTTATTTCTTGAGCTAGAAGGTCGACTAAAAAAATTCGTTGTAGGGGTTTGCGTAAAGTTTTATGCCGGTAAGGTTGGTTAGGTTAGTTTCTTACTATGCACAAAGCGAGACAAGATGTCAATAGATCCTAATATATTCTTGCTGTCATTTTAAATTGTCCCAATTTTACATGGCTGTAAAATACTTATCTTTTGAGCTAGAAATTCAACTAAAAAAATTAGTTGTAGAGTTCTGCGTAAAGTTTTATGCCGTTAAGGTTAGTTAGGTTAGTTTCTTACTATCCACAAAGCGAGAGAGGATGTCAATAGGTCCTAATATATTCTTGCTTTCATTTTAAATTGTCCCACTTTTACATGGCTGTAAAATACTTATCTTTTGAGCTAGAAATTCAACTAAAAAAATTAGCTGTAGAGTTCTGCGTAAAGTTCTATGCCGTTAAGGTTAGTTTCTTACTATGCACAAATCGAGAGAGAATGTCAATAGGTCCTAATATATTCTTGCTTTCATTTTAAATTGTCCCACTTTTACATGGCTGTAAAATACTTATTTTTTGAGCTAGAAGGTCGACTAAAAGAATTCGTTGTAGGGTTTTGCGTAAAGTTTTATATCGGTAAGGTTGGTTAGGTTGGTTTCTTACTATCTACAAAGCGAGAGAGGATGTCAATAGATCCTAATATATTCTTCTATAGATACATTTTTTTGTAGCCGCATAGTCGTTAAATATAAGGGGAAATCACATAAAGAGATGAGTTTCCTGCGGTATTGTACCAACAATACATAGGATTTTTTTAAGGTTTAAATGTAGTAAAGTCTGATGTTTAATAAGATTCTGATAATGTGCCATTAGCTAAATTTTCCAGTGAGCTATAGAGAAGCAGAGAAAAATTAAAACAACTGGTCTGCATTTTACAGTGTTTGGTTATTAATAGGTATCTACTTATATGTAAATAAATATTTTTGTTTAAATTTATCAGAACTAAAATTAAATGAGATGAAGTCAATTTATTATACAATGTACTGTATGTTTGCTTTGAAATTTTTATCATTAAAATAATCAGAAATTAATGATTGCTTAATACTTTTCATTTTTTTATAAAATTCAGATTCACATTTTAATAGCAATTGAGAAATATTTGTTGACTTGTCAAACTTGTTAGTCTCTCAAACTGGCGCAGACTTCAGATAGGCTTGATATTTTCGACACTGGAGCAAGTTCAGGTTCCTCTTCCTTTGTCTCAGAGTTGAGAGTACTTTCATTCGTTTCTTGGATCTCTTCAATATACTCGATGATAGTCAATTCTGCACTTTCTGTTGGCAAATCGTTATCAAAAGAGGTAAATTGTTTCAAGTTCACAAATGTGCCCTTAATGTTAGGAAACAGTTGTGCGAGCGAAATATTATCTTCTTCTTCCAAGTCGTCAATATATTCTGTATTACACATAAATCCGACTTTCATAAAGCATTATTTTATTGTCACTGGGGACAAATTGCGCCAGGCCACCGAAACCCATATTAATAAGGCGTTGGTTATGGAAATATTACTTTCGTTTTCTTAAAGAGAATCACTGTCTATACATGTTAAAAGCCTCCTAATAAGGAACATTTTAAAATTCTAAATAATGCCTTGGTCCAAAGGTTGGCAATGTGAGGTAGTATTGGGTGGAAGAAAAATAAGTTTGACATTATCTAGTATAGTTTTGGGATATGACGTTGCTTTATCCAGAAACAATACCACCTTTTCTATTCTGCTTCTTTATCTTGGTATCAAATCTGTGAAGTCTTGTTGTCATGATGTCTGCTGTCATCTACGCTATTTTGTTCAAGACCCATTGGAGAGGTAACTTATCGATATGTGCACACTTAAAATATCGAGGATTTTTGCTTCTGCCTATTATAATTGGTTCCTCCTTCTCACCTTGCATAGAACAGAATTGTAAATCGTTGTTTTGCTGTTTTTTTCCAGTACACTTGTCATCTTTCAATGCATATGTTTTTGTTGGCAATGCACGATAGTAGAGACCTGTCTCATCTGCATTAAATACGTCCCTTAGGGCGTAATCCTTTAAAATGGTCAATAGCCTGTCCTTCCAAGCAGTTGCGGCTTCGATATTGATATCGGCTGATTCGCCACATATTTTCTTGAAGGTAATATCGTGCCGACGACGGAATTTTTCTAACCATCCATTTTATGCCTCGAAGTTATCTAGTCCTATACCCTATTTCAAAAGGCTCACCTTTCAAAAGGCTCACCTTTCAAAATGGTGTAGAGTAATAAAATGGGAAATTCCGTCCAGTTCGGCTCAATTTCGGTGTCGGCCATAGGCGCAGGTAAACTTTGTGCATTAAATTATTTATGATAACTAACCAAAAATTTTAGAGAATTGAGAAGGTTTGCTAACCTTTCAGTCGTTCAATACGGGGGATTACCACGAGGACATGAATTCGAATGTTTTTGAGGACTATTTTGGTGAAATGATAAAATATCTTCCAGCTGATTCAGTAGTAGTTATGGATAACGCAAGCTATCATTCACGACGCACAGAGAAGACTCCAACTTCATCTTGGAGAAAACAAGAAATTATCGACTGGTTAACCACCAAAAGTATTGATCTGAAGATAATTTGATAAAGAAGGAACTATTAGCTATAGCAAACACCGTTTTATGAAATATGCCGTAAAAGATGGGGATGGGACTATTCGCCGTCGCCGTTTCGCCGTCGCCGTTTCGCCGTCGCGACAATTCGCCGGCAGCCGATTCGCCGTGGGCCGTTTCGCCGTCAAATAGAATATAAGTCTATAATTATTACAATTTTTTTATATCTAGCATATACCGAATTGGACCCAAAAAGGTGGATTAGATGCCGTGTTAGCGCTGTTTAACCAATATAAGTCTATAATTATTACAATTTTTTTATATCTAGCATAATTATGAAATGTAATAATTTTGTTGTATATAATAATTATAGTATAATATTTGAGAACTTTATTATTGACTTGCCTATGTAGGTATATTTTTATCAAACAATTTTGTTAAAATTTAGCAATATATATTATAACCTTTTTTACGTATTTTATTAATTTCTATTTGACGGCGAAACGGCCCACGGCGAATCGGCTGCCGGCGAATTGTCGCGACGGCGAAACGGCGACGGCGAAACGGCGACGGCTAAATGTCCTAGACCCGTAAAAGATATAGCAGAAAAACATAGTGTAACTGTGCTGCGCACACCGCCATACCATTGCGAACTAAATCCTACAGAACTTATATGGGCGCAAGTGAAAGGATTTGTAGCAAGACACAACACGACATTCAAAATGAAAGACGTTAAGCTATTGTTTGATCAATGCATTAAGAAAGTGACACCAGAGAACTGGCGAAAAGCAGTCCATCATGTCATTAAAGAAGAGAAGAAAATGTGGGATCTTGACCACCTGATCGATCGAACCGTCGACCCGTTAATTATAACATCAAGAGGAGATGACAGTTCCTCAGATGACGAAGAATATTATGATTTTTTATAATTAAATTTCTGTATAATGTATTTTTTGTATTTTGTATTTTTTTTGTAATGTTTAATAAAAAAATAAGTGTACCTAATACTATGTACATAAAGCCTAAATTTTATTCTGTTAAAATAAAATTCTTTCCCTTTTACGAGTATAATTTAATTTCTGTATAATGTATTTTTTTAAAAATGTTTAATAAAAAATAGGTCTAGCTAATATTATGTACCTACATAATGCCTAAATTTTATTCTGTTAAAATAAAATTCTTTCCCTTTTACGAGTATAATTTAATTTCTGTATAATGTATTTTTTAAAAAATGTTTAATAAAAAATAGGTCTAGCTAATACTATGTACCTACATAATGCCTAATTTTTATTCTGTTAAAATAAAATTCTTTTTTTTACAAATATCCTACCGACACGCCTTTGTCACACCATTTTCAGTATTTGTGAATGGATACCAATAGGCAAAACCCATAAATTTACCCAAACCCGGGTGATGAAAAGAAAGAATTTTGCAATGAAATCAATGCCAAATTATGAAAGTGGCTTAAATATTCGTTGGGTCACTCTGTAGTCCCTTTGCATACCTAATGAGCTTTTATTACTCTACATCATTTTGAAATAGGGTTATAGATATTGGGCACATTCGAGGGCTTTTGCTTGAATTATGGGCCCGGAATCCCGGATATTGGTAAGTGCTTGTTTCGCGCCTTACAAAACCAGTTAAAAACAACTTGGTGCGCTGCCAGTCCTTGGGTTTTGCGAAATTTTCTTTTTTGTTTACCGTTGCCACCTCCTTGAAACAAATTTCTAACTTCTGCTTTATTTTGAAGCAACATAGTCACTTGGGTCTTATTCACTTTCAATTTTTCAGCCAATTTCCTGGTACTTAAACCAGATGTTTCACTTTCCTTGATTATTTCAATTATTTCGCTTAAAGAAAGACATTTCCTTTTTCCCGCCTGCAATAAAGTAATTAGTGCATGCACCTATACTTTTAAAAATTGTCGGGTCGCATTTTACTGCCCCTAATGGAGGGTATTTTTAGCATTAATGTTTACTAGGAATTCCGTTGATGAGTGTCTGCGGTCGTTTAACAGATGTATCGGTAAAGAGGAGTATAAAATAATGGGATTTCCATTTTAAAATGTGGGGAATTCATAACCAGTCGTTTACCGCAGGTGGTCACTTTATAGAGGCGTTAGTAAACAGAGCTTTTACTGTAGTTGAAAGTAAAAGTATGAAATATGTAGGTGAAACGACTTATAACAATCGGGTCCTTTGACCCGACTGTATCCAGTTAATTTGGGCCTTAGGCCTTACCAGTATATTTTTCTTCTTAATGGATCAATGTTTTTGATTTTTCCGCTATAAATTCGGAACTTTGAAAATAAAGAGTGTGTCAAGTTAAAAATTTTACTCCCACTAAGTAAAAGAAAGCCCTAAACTCAACATAAATCGCACAGAAAATAGCTGCGTGCTTAGAATAAACATAGAAAATCTAAAATTACCTAAAAGGGAGCCATATTTGCACAAGGAACAGGAAAATCATTATAATGAAACGCGAGAGTTCGAAAATGGCCTGTATCCAATACATTAACGCAAATGGTTTGACATTGATGAATTAACACCTCCGTAAGATAGGGCGTTTTTGTAAAGGTTGGAATAAACAAGAGGGAAGCAGGATTTTACTGCCTATTATACTGCTAATTGGCTACGTAACATTTATGATTAGAATACGTTTTTTAGCTCTCAGATAAAGGAGTTAGGTACGGTTCCTTTACGGATAGCTTCTTGAGATGAGTGAAGTTTTGATAAAACTTTCACTCTTTTAATTATTTTTCTCATTTTCTGCCATGTTAACTAATAATAATAATAATAATAAAATAATAATAATAATAATAATAATAAAATAATAATAATAATAATAATAATAAAAGCATTTATTGATGACATTATAAGAAAAATACATTAAGAAAAGAACTGAAGAGTTCAACAATAAATACAATACCCACAGGAGAAAACTCGTGCGTGGGTTTGAAATATTATATAATATTATATTTAAATAGTATATTATATCTAAATCTAACATAGAACGGCATAAACAATAATGTCGGTATAAGAAGTATATTATAATACATATACAGAGAAAAAAAAACAATAATAGCTAAAGCATAATTTTTTAGCGACCTAAACCAATCTATAAAATAAAATAGAATAAAATAAAGGCACCATTAATTTACTGGATAATAATACCTAATTATCCAAAATCCTAAAAAAAAAAAAAACCAAAACTAACAATTCTATTTACAATCAATTGTACCCAATCAAGACAAATTTAGTGCAATTAATACCTATTCACCGTTATAAAAATTCATTTTTATGCAAGGGTTACGTTGTAGGAATTTTTTTCATCTAATAGTTGATGTATAGAGTTTGTGGTTGCTACATTTAATAAGTAATTCTTTATCAACTTCTTGAAAAGTCCCCTTGAATGCACTGTCCTGACAATTCCGGAGATTTCATTAAAAACATTGGATAGCAAGTAATTGAAACATCTTTGTCCCACAGTTCTGATAATTCTAGGCTTCCTCACAAAGTCCTCCCTGTGTCTCGTATAATATTCATGTTCTGCTGACGGTAAATGATCTTTTTTATGAAACAATCTTAACGCCATTTTTTCAAAAAATAGCTGCCTTATATCTAAAACTCTAAAATCATTAAAGAGACTAGCCGTTGGATAGAGGACGCTTTTCTTAAGCATAATTTTCAAAATCCATTTTTGAATAACATTTAACTTTGATAAATATTTATTCACGACTCCACCCCATGCAATTATACCGTAAGTCAGATGAGATTGAACAAGTGCAAAGTATAATATTTTAAGGTGTTGTTCATTAAAGATATCTCGATATATACTAATAAGATATTTTTGTGTTGATATATATTTGATTGGAAATTGGTAAAATTTTCTGATAAAACGCACGAATGCAATCGTCTCACCATGAATTCTCTTACACCTTCAAAAATGCCTGCATTATTTCGTATCGCATTACACCTTTCTGGTGTTCATCTAGTACAGGCGTCTTGTATACAAAAGACTTTAGGTGACCCCAAAAATAATAGTCTAGAGGATTCAAGTCGGGACTGCGAGCTGGCCAACCTTGACAACCTGTGCGTCCAATCCAGCAATTAGGATAAGTGCATAGAAAAAAGAAACAAAGTTCTTTTTTCTATGGATAAGTGTTGTCGAGTTATTGACGAGCAACTAGGCTAAAATGAGCTGGGGCGCCGTCGTGCATGAACCACATGTTAGTTCTCATTTGGAGAGGTACAGTGACGGAAATAAAATTTCGTACGCTGAGGTTAACAATTTAGGCCATTTTTGAATATTTTGGTAAACTGGGCTTTTTACAATTATCTCACCTCTATACCTTGCGTTTCCTATTTCAGTAATCATAGAAAAAAAGCTATATATAAAATTATTTATCGAAGAAAGTATTCCTAGATAGTTGAGCAAGTTGGGAAACCAAGAAGCACTATACAAAGCCTCAGAACTAAATGCGAAAATACAGGATCATTGGATAGAAGTGCTAAAAATTTCAAACGAAAATCAAGATAATAATATACAATACATGACTTTAAAATTATATATAAAACAGATTATTCAAATATTAAAAAAGAAAACATTGGTTTACTATTTTGAAGCAGCACCATTTTTTTCCACTAATATGTTTAAACGTCTGGGCATTGATGCCACCAGCATGTGGGCATGATGAAAATTGTAGGTATTCCAGGTTTCTTCAATTTTATTCCACAAATCATCACTGTTTTGAGGATGGAAATCATTGTTCTTGTAAATTTCTTTCACGATATATCCCCAAACGTTTTCGATTGGATTGATATCAGGGCTTCTTAAGGGCCAAGGTAACAATAAAATGTTATTTTCCCATATGCTGGTATATAAAATTTTCTTGTTAAAATATATTGTTTACCGATGGCAACATAACATTTTGAAGGATGTGTATATAAGCTTGAGTATTAAATCTTCCTCGAATTCGGTGGCATATTCCTAGCCCTCTGGAAGTCATATACCCCCATACATTAACTGAAAATCTTCCACTTGTTTTAACCTGTTGGGTATATTTTTCTTCGTACCGTGTACTTGGCGGCCTATACACTCTAATCTGCCCGTTATAATAAGACTGAAAAGTCTTCTACGTCGGTAAATACTACCTTTTCCAAAAAATCCATACCTTGCGGTAAAGATTTCAGCGCAAACCCCATTCTTTGCTCTTTATTCATATCGGTCAAAAACGGTTTTTTAGCAGCTACTTTATTTCGAATTCCGAATTTTTCCTCATACGATTTCTCGCCGTTCTTACTGTCCCAGGAAAATTAGTTTGGTTGTGTGCTTCTACAGCCGTCTGAAATGGATTGTTTCGCAAAAATCTATTAGATGATTATCTTGATTTTCGTTTGAAATTTTTCTTCTGCCACTTCCAGCCCTTCTTTCCATTTACAATGATCCTGTATTTCCCATTTAGTTCTGAGGCTTTGTATAGTGCTTCTTGGTTTCCCAAATTGCTCAGCTATTCTTCGTAAAGAAACACCGTCTTCGAATAAAGCAACTAATCTCGCCATCTCGAGTTGATTTATGTTCACAAAATTTGTTAAAATGAAATAATATAATTTTCAAATCTGATGACACCGATAACAATTTGTCAAAAAGTGAAGTGCATTTCCAGGTGATCTAGGTATACAAAAGCCGACATCACATCAGGAAAAAATAAGTGTACGAAATTTTATTTCCGTCACTGTACGTATTCTAACAGAACGTCAAGTTCTTCAGATAGAAACTGGGCATAGGATTTTCCATTCAATTGAGGTGGTAAAAAGTATGTTCCAATGAGATAGTCGCCAATGATCCCTGTCCATATATTCACCGAAAATTGTTGCTGAAAACGACCTTCTCTAATTTTATGAGGATCCACCCAAAAATGTTCGTTATGAAAATTCATAATGGTTTTTCTTGAAAAAGAGGCCTCATCAGTAAATAAAATCTTTGGTAAAAAATTGTTGTTATACTATTGTCTGCAGCAACCTCAGCTGAAAATCACGAGGAAGCAGAGCTTGCAAACGTTGAATATGGTATGTATGGGCATAGTTGATAAAGATGCAAATCCCTTCAAACATTTGATACACTTGTTTGAAGTTGCACTGCTACCTTCCTGGTACTAGTTAAAGGATCATCTTCTATCTCTAGAAGTATAGCCTCTTCTAACTCAGGCGTGGTTACTGTTGCAGGTCTGCCAGGAAGTTCCGTACTACGTTTAAAACTTCCAGTCTCACTCAATCTTGCATGGGGCTGTCTAAATGTTTTGGCACATTGCACATTGCACATAAATCTGTGGATAACGCTCCTGATAAATTCGCCCGAGGTTCTTCAGCATTTCCACTTGCTAGGCCATAATTAAGATTCATCTGGGCTATTTCAGCGTTAGTAAAGTTATCCATTTTTGACTTGTTATGGACGAAACAGGTAAATTAGACATCAAAACTTACCTTTACCTCATATTTTAATTAACTTTGAAATACATAGGCATTTTTTTGTACATGCAATAAAGTGGTTTTTATTTTTTCTCTCGAAAACGAAGCAAGATACGAAAATAATTCAAGGGACAAAAAAGTTGTATTATTAGTTGGTAAATCCGAGAAAGAATATCAAAATTGGAAAAAAGTTAATGGCGTAGATTTTTTTGTCGATAATATTCGTTAAGCAGGTGCTCCCCGGGATGCCACTGGACTTAATAAATTTAATCTAGTTATCATTATGAATAACGGTACCAAATTTCAATAAAATCGGCAAAAAGATATTTTAAGAAAATGATAAAAAAACTATTTTCTTTTAAGAAATTTTAACACCCTATAAATCAAAAATGGGGCACATGTTCATATGAACTTTTTCTCTTAGAATTAAGTTACGTACCGTACTTCTGAAATACCCTGTATTTTCAGGTTGTTCCTCACAAAAATCTACATAACTTTTGGGAAAGAGTTTTTTTTGTATCTCGTCTGGAATTCGGAATATCTTTCGTGGATCATCACCGTATAATACCTACATATTTAATAATTATGATTAATTATACAGTAAAACTTCTCAATAGCGGCCACTAAAAATTTCATTACAAATTGACCGTTTGAGGGAGTGACCGTTTTTGAGGGGAAGGAAAAAAATAAATTACATACCTACATGTAACATATGTGTCATGTGAATAAAATTCAACTTCATTAATTAATAAAAGGCTAATTACAAATACATACGTTATTATGTAATATGAACTGTAAATATATAGACATAACTATTTATTTCATAACTCCTACATAATATGTATACATAATAATGTTTAAAAATGTGCACTACATACGAAAAAAAATTATGCTTTGTGAAAAAAAGATTCAATGGAAGTCTGTTTCATATTTTTAATTTTAATTTTTGCTGCTTCGTATTCACATTTCATTAGGATATTTGAAATATCAATGGCCAAATTGCCATTTTCTTTGCCTAATAAAAAATTTTGTACGTCTCTTATTTTTTCACAAACTTCACTCATGCTTTTTAAAGACGAACTAAAAACCTCCTGGTTTTCTTTACTTTCACAGTCTTCATTTTCGGTAGTTTCAGATTGGCTGGTAAACTCCTGAATTATTTCCTGCATCTCCATATTGGGATTTTCCGTTGAAATGTTTGAGTCGATTTGAAGATAATTTTCCAGGTTTGGATTTCCTGGGATACCGGAAAACAACTGACTTAGTGGAATATCGTCTTCTGCTTCAAAAATCTCATTCTCTTGGAGAGTTTCTATAAATCCAGTTTTTTGGAAACATTTTTTAATCGTTTTAGATGAAACATTTTTCCATGCTGCAACAATCCATACCATAGCACTTGACAAATTTATGGTCTTTTCTGCTTTTTCAAACGCATCCTCGGTAGCGGTGTTAGTAAAAGTTAAAAGTCTTTTTATCAAATATTTTCTGTATATCATTTTAAAATTTTGTATGATGCCTTGATCTAATGGCTGGCAGTAAGATGTAGTGTTTGGAGGCAGAAAAACAATTCGAACATTTTCCAGTTGTATTTTCGGGTGAGAACTTGCGTTATACAAAAATAAAAGTACTTTTCTTCTTTGTTTTTTCATTTTGGTGAAAATTTTTTTAGCCAGGAAATCATTATCTCTGTTGTCATCCAAGCTTTTTTATTGGAGACCCATTCTAATGGTAATTTGTCTACATGTGCTCCTTTGAAACATCGCGGATTTTTGCTTTTTCCTATAACTAATGGGGTCTCCTTCTCACCATCCATGCTACTGCAAAAAATAATTGTCACTCGTTGCTTAGCTGATTTTCTTCCAGCACATTTGTCACTCTTTAACGCAAAAGTTTTGTTTGGCATTGCGAGATAATAAAGGCCTGTTTCGTCTGCATTAAAAATATCTTTATCATCATAATCCTTGATAATTAATTTTAACTTAGTGAACCAATCTTGAACACTCACTTCATCCACATCAGCAGACTCACCAGAAATTGTTTTAAAATTAATGCCATATCTTTTGCAGAATTTATCTAACCAGCCATTTGATGCCTTAAAATCACAATTTTTCAAATTTTCTGACACTTCCAGAGCTTTTTCCTTTAGTAGTGGTCCGGATATTGGAATGTTTTTGTTTCTTGCTTTGCAAAACCATTCATAAACCATTTGGTCAATCGCAAGTCCGTCTGTTTTTGGAAACTTCCGTTTTTGATCTGCATTAACTCCTCCTTCTTCATAAAGTTTTTTCAGTTCAATTTTACTTTTTAGAATATCATTTACTTGCGTTCTTCCAACACCAAACTTTTCCGCTATCTTTCGAGCACTGATACCATATTTTTCACTATCCGCGATGATTTCGAACTTTTGTTTAAAAGATAAACGTTTACGTTTCAGAGACATGATCGACTATTGTGCTGTTAAAATGCAACTGAATAAAATTTTACCTTTTATGAAAACATCTTAAGATTTAACAAATTATATTTGTACGTACTTAAAAACCCATTTACATAATTAGGTTTTATCATTCTCCGGTATTTCCAATAGTACCAGTAATAAAGTACCGGCTGGGTGCAAATATTCCCAGAAGGGTCGAGACGACCGCAATTAAGGGTAAAAATTCAAGGTAATTTTCTTAAAAGTTACGGATTTATGTGACCGTGGCCGTTTTAGAAGTGTTTCGGTATTCGAGGGGTCTTTTATTATTAAAAATGCTATAAGATTTATTTTAAGAAGCCAAAACTGACCGTTCAGAGGGGTGACCGTTTTTAACGGGTGGCCGAAATGAGAAGTTTTACTGTAATAACATCAACTTGAAAATCGCCCTATATTAAAAGGGACAATTCCCAACATGCCGAGAAGGAAACCTGGGCAAATTGGAGTTTACACTTAAATAAATTACACGAGTTTTGGGCTTTCCTGTTAAATATTCATGAAGCTGCTTCGTCGAATTGATGCCTATATGCCTGTCGAATTTGTGTTTCGCTATCTAAAACCTTCCTTTTTTTTTGGGAACCGTTCCTTATACAGGATGTTCCAGAGAGTTATTAAATTCTTTTAAAAAACTTACTTGTAACTTACAAAAACCAAATATTTCTTTTTTTGGAATTGACGAGGGTTAACAAAAAATTAGAAATAATATAGAGCGTTTTATTAACAGAAGATTAAAATATCTTAATTATCATTTAAAGTGCCTGACATCATATCTATTCTAAATAAGCCATTTAGGTATTATTTTAATGATATAATCATTATCAATGAACCCACGTTCATTTAGTTTGTTTAACACATTCTATGAACAGAATTAGCCCAATCTGACAAGTCAGTTAAATATTATTAAAAGGACTTCACCTTTGTCACTTTTATATCCACCTAATTTGTCTAAGTATAGTATATTTACTATTACTACACAATGGCAATGATCTGAATGATCCCTGATATATTTTTATAATAATAATTTTTTTCTCTCATGTCATTTTTTCAATTTATTATACTGTGTTTCCTACTGCCTGGCAGTAAGGAACCTTCATTATAAATACAAAATGCAAATTTTGGTTTACAGTGTGACAATTGTGTTTTTAGACTGAAAGTATATCTTTTCTTCGAAGACGTCAGCAGTCATTTCCTCATGATAATCTTCTGTTGATTTTGACTATATAAGTATATTTTTTCTTCTACTAACATGAGAAAACCCTATTATTTACCTTATTTGTCTACTGAGAAGTAGTTCATTATTAACCTAGGTAAATAATGATGATTCATTATTTACTTAGGTTAATAATGAAGATTTTTTTATCTTTTTAAAGAAATTGACTGAAAGTTTATTGATTTAACGAAGTGAACATGAAAAATAAACTCTAGAAAATGTCTCAAGATAATGAAAATTATCAAAAACTTTGAAAATCATTTAAAATAATAGTTGATTATACAGTTATTACATCTCATGTGCATTGCTGCATTTCCACTCCAGTATTATGAATATTTTCGATAATTTGTGAAAGTTCATTAAAACTTGGTACTAAGTCATTAGTCTGTTTGAATAATAGAGGAAATGGTATTTTGGTGTTAGCTCGGCTGTTAGTAGTAGAAAAAATTCTATATATACCTGGGTTGAGAAGGAGGTTATTGACCTTGCACATTATATCCCTCGGCGCTATGCGCCTCAGGTTATAAAAGTGCTCGGTCAATAATGGCTCACTTCTCTCCCTAGGTATATAATATACTATTTTCTACCTATATGCATTATTATTAACCGGCGACCTTTATCTGCAGGTATTTTCAAACCTGTAGACACACCTTTTATAAATGCTTAACGAAAGGTTTGAATATATTTATCCTGCCATATCTTTTGCACTGAATATCCTTCGTTGAGCTAGGGTTCGTCTAAATAAAAAATGTTTCTTTTTCACTTCTATATCAGCCAATATCTCTTAGATACTGCCGTCTCCAATAAGTAATATCTTGTCTATCCAAAAGATTTTCGCTTGTGTTTTTCCCAAGAAAAATTTAATTTATGTAAATATTGCCACTATTTGTTTCTTCCTAGGTTGAGTAAATTCTCATCTACTCCTATAACATTAAAAGTTGTATCTAATGTTGGGATCTCCACATAGAAATAAAAATTATGAACTTTTCTCCTTATGACACTTTTCACAGGGCGATTCCCATATCGGCACATCAAACTGGTAAAGTCTGTTCAGAGATATAAGAAAGTGACTAACTGATCCCTATTAGGAAAGACCTGGTCCAGCTGTAAAATTGAAATATGGCCGAACAGGTCCGTATTTTGCTTAGAATTTAATCATGGTTTGTAATAAAAATAAGTAAGACTTTAAATAATGCTTTATTTATGTTTAAATGTGAAATTACAAGTTATTTTATTATTAAAAATTATATTTATGATCACAAAAATATACAAATTATTCGGTACTTATAATAATTATTCACAAATTATTATTTGTGCTATATTGTTTATATGGATATAGGATTTTTCCACTTTTTCAACATGTGTAACAGAATTTGCCCAACTTTGTGAAGGGATGTTAAAAACTTCAGTTTCTATAAGCTCAAGTACACTGGAGTTAATAGTAGGGCAAATATTGTTACGACGAATGGCAGATTTCAGTTGGTGCCAAACATGCTCGATGGGATTAAATATACAATGGTATGGTGGAAGCCTTAAAACTGTATGCCCTAGATTTTTCGCATAATTATCACAGAAGTATTCCTTTTGTAGTTTTAAACTTTGTAAAACTTCAATTAATTGCATTTTGGTGTAATCTTCCTGAAAATAAATGTCATTATCATATATGTAGTTTTGGATTGTTGCTTTTGTGTCATTTAAGGAGGGAGTCTTGGTCAACTGCCTACTATGGTAGCTTGCAGTGTCTATTACAATTACGCGATTCGGAGGTATATTTGGAATTAGCTTGTTTTTAAGCCAATCTTCAAATAAATCATCTCATGGTAATCCAAAGAAGAATCTTTAATGTTTTTTGCAGACAGAGAAAGTCCATTTGGAAACCATCCGTCTTTAGATCCGGCATGCAAAATCGTAATTCGTTTACCTCTTCTTGATGGCGCGCTTGTTTAACACTGCCGCTTGGGTCATGGGTCTACCCAACCCTTTTCCGGAGTATCATATGTGTGAAACCAGATTTCATCCAAGTAAATAATCGGCCTTTGCTGATCTCTGTAAAGCCTAGTTTTTTGTAGATATTGGGATCGCCATTCCCGAATTCTACTGAATTCCATTAAAACTTGTCTTTTGTTAATTCTTTTAAATCTAAAACCCATGTGTTGGATGCACTGTTGATGTTGGAATTTTTGTTAATGTGGCCGTTTCTTCTAACGCTGCGCGCTGGTTACTTGCTGACCGTACGTTCAATGAGAGTTTAATAAACATTGTTTATAACTTCCTCAGTTTCCACAAAAAAGTGTTTTCTGCTTTTTGACGGGGTTATCTCCTGAGATACATTGGGCTCGCACATATTTTCTATGACTCACACACGATTAAACAAACGCTGTATTACACACGAAGTAAGAATAATTACTATATAGGCTTAAAACTAACTAGATCTTACTATATATACAGTCTTTAGAACATAATTTGTTTTATAGGATTAACCCTCTCATTTTGAATCAGGTAAAAATCGGTTTAAAATCACCAAACCATTACTTTACACGGAAAAAAGAAAATACTCGTTATAATACTATTAGTTTCAGTTTAAGACTAAGTTAGCTTTGTATATACTCAAGACGATATCGTTTCAAAAAGAGAATAGGAAATTCTTGTACAACCTGATTTAAATTAAATATATATATCTTCAATTATAACATTTACGAATTTATATTGAGACATGCATTTTAATTAATTTGTGGTTATGTAACTTTAAAATAAGATCATAGGTAACTTAGCTGTAATATAATGAGTTTTTTAAAAGAAGTATTTGGTTTCATTATTTTGAAGATTTCAAAAAAATTGAATCTTAGTTTTAAACCTGCAACATATTTAAAATAACAGACTATTTTTTAAATTGTTATTTTGAAAGCATACTATACTAAAATTGAGCATTTATATTGTCGGCTTAATAAGGACGAATAGATATTATTTTAAAAATAGTCATTTATAGTTTTAAACTGTAAATATCTACCCTTCAAAATACACATATCATAATATGTTCATTTTGAACATGTTTGAATATTCAGTTTGAGGCACTTATATTGCCAATATTAAAATACCATAAATTCAAATGAAGGCTGTAATAAGAAAGTTATGGTTCTTGAAATTAGACGGTCTCAGGCTGTTACATTATTTTCCGACGTTTCACAGACGATTCCACGTGGCATCTTCAAGGATTGTAACTATAAGGGATTAGAGCACTGAATGAATAAATCGATTTGATGAACATTGAAATAATTCAGTCAGTTCTCTAATCAGTCATATAGAGTAAAAAAATCCTTACAAATGCCACGTGCAATCGTTATTACTGAAACGTCGAAAATGTATGTAACAGTTTGACACGCACAAAACTTCCGTAGGTTTTTAACTTTTTACATTTGTTTTCGATGGACTTTTATTATTTTTTTCAAATTATAATTTCTAAGTAAAAGCCACCATATGACCCTCTTAATCTGTTACCTTAATAATTACAACACGAATTATAATGTTTCTGAAAATAATTGAAATGAGTTTTACCAGGTAAAAAAATAATATTCGGCCTTACTCACCAGGAAGAATGTAAACAATTAATTAAACTACAAACGATTTATTCATTTTTTTTATCTAAAAGTGTAAAATACACTAACACATTTAACAAATATATGTATATAACTTAAATATAAGGTTTTATGTTTACGATTTGCTCGTAAAATACAACATAAACACAAATACAAAACAGTATAGTACAAACTAGCTAACATTTCTTATCAAAACCATCACATCTTTTTAACTCTTATAATAAGCAAAATCCCCATATAGGCATTCCTTAAATACATAATATAATAAGGCAAAAAATAATGTAAAAACTGCTTAATTTTATCCAGTTGACAATTTAGTCACTAACAAATCTGTGTTTATTTCATGCAAAATGGTAGGAAATTTTGCAGAAGGTCACTAATATGTTGACGATTATAAATCAACTGGGCGAAGGTTTTCGGGCCTTACTGAAAATAACATGCATTTAATGTAGAAATAAAAACTGTTACTTACCTTTAAAAGTCTGAATAATAGCGTCAGAACATCCCCATTCTTTTAAAACATCTTCAAGGCTCATATTGGACCGTATACTGAAACAAGTTTAAACAAATACTGAGGCGTGAGGGCACGACCCACCGAAACCATGGACCATAATAACTGGATTGTCTCGCGATTCGCGCCCGCGATATTGTTCGGGAAAATTTCGGTTGCTTTCGTAGTACGACGGAAATCGTAAAGCTAGGAACAAGTATTTTGGGTTATTAAAACTATCATATTTAGAATATACTTTCAAATAGCAGCTCAAATTGAGTATTTCAAAATTTCAAACGAAATGGTTACGATGCCTTGTTTGGAGAATAGAATACTTTATTTTGAGGGTACTAATCTTTATTTTAAAAATAACTTTTAGTCACTGTAAAAATGTACAAAATCTTGAAGTACAGAAATGAACGAATCATACAGAAATTTGCAAATATTTGTTTTAAAGTAACTTTCTTAAAGTGAAAATATATATTGAAGATATGAAAATCTTTTTTCAAATATTTTCAAATGTTTAACTTAAACTTGTTTCCTTCAGTTAAGATTTTCTAGTCTAAATATAAGTAAATATATCTGAAAATATCAAAATGTTCTGTTTGAGAATATGTTTTTTTCTGTGTAGTAATGAAATTACGTTTTCCGGATTTGCAGTTTACTTTAAGACATTTTAAAGTACGGACCATAATTTACCTGCATTTATTCATTCATTCATTGTTTGTTTATGGTCACCCTTGGATAATCCCATTCAAAGGCAAATTGTAACTTTCTTATATCTCTGAACAGGCTTTAACCGCAATAAAATTAACTCTAATCGGCCCAAAGTTGAACTAAAATAAAGTTCGTAAAAAAAATATAAAGCGGTAAAGTTTTTGTGGGCCGATATAAGCGACATTGATCAAGTGCCTATTTCTAATATTAAAAAAGTAATAAACCCTCCTCAAGTAGGACGAAGGGAATGAAATATATTTTCATATTGATTTTCACATTTTAGACTTCCGGAGATTTGTTTACCAATAGTTTTGTTATTGTTACTAACTATTTAAACTTATTGTATAGTTTATCCTTATGTAATTTTTCAATTTTGCATATTACAGATCAATCAATATCAATTCCATTTATTGTATATAATTTCAAGGTATGAAACATTACAACGTCAATATTTTACAATATATAATAGTCTATAACTAGGTATTAAGCTAGTCGTAACACAGAGAGAAAAGTAAATTTGACTAGATAAACGTACAAGCAATAAGTGCATAAATAAATACAATAAGAATAAAATGCAATACTTGAAGAAATAACAATAAAATATAATACATAAATAAATATTAGGTGTCAACTTGTTACACAAACTAAAAGTAGTCAAGAACAAACAAACAAACAAACAAACGAGAGTTCAACCAGCAGCAAGAGACCCCCTCAAAAACGGCTACTTAGGCCTTAAATTTGAACCAGAACTTAACCATTTGAGAAGCCAAATCAACTCAAGCAGCCTCATAAAATTCGGTTAGACTATAAAATGTATTAGATATTAGGTGCTTTTTTAGCTTATTTCGAAAAATGCTCAGTTCGGGAATTGTTTTTATTTCATTTGGCAGAGCATTAAAAATTTTTATACAGTTAAAGTATGGACACTTTTCGTAAAAAGTTGTTTTATGGATTGGTACACTAAGATTGTCATTTCCTCGTGTTACCATATTATTATAATAGTCTCGATTCTTAGGAAACCTATTGAGATTTTTTTTGTGTACACCGCTATGTTGAAGATGTACAGAGAAGGAACCGTTAAAATCTCTAACTTTCTGAAGTAATCTCTACATGATGTAGTACGAGGCAATTTCATTATTGCACGAATCACTCTTTTCTGTGCCAAGAAAATTTTTTGTGCGTCAGCGGCCCTAAACCAAACCATAATGCTGTATGATATGATGGATTGAACATAGGCAAAATAAAAAAGTTTTATTGAATTCTTACCAAGCTGATTATGCAAAAATCTAATAACGTAACAGGCGGTATTTATTCTTCCTTCGATGCTATTTATATGTTCCCTCCAAGATAGATTATCCTCAATAATCAACCCTAAAAATTTTGTTTTGCACATTTGTGGAATCGATCGTCCATTCTGAGGAACATACAGGGAACTTGTAGGGTTCTTAAAACAAAGAAGTACTGTTTTCTCATTATTTAGTTTTAGCCTATTAAGTTTACACCAGTCAATCATCATTGCGACAACCAACGTAGCCTGTTCCGCGACCCGGCCGATACTAATGTCTGAGACAACACATGACGTGTCGTCGGCGTACTGATATGTACTGCTCCTGCCAATGAATCTTGCCAAATCATTGGAAAAAATAAGAAACAATAAAGGGCCGAGAATAGATCCCTGAGGCACGCCTGATGTTATCAAGGCCCTATTTGAGAAAACGGAGGATCTTTTTCCTGATTTTAGTGATGCTATACAAACCCGTTGATACCTATTCATTAAATAGGATTTAAAAAAGGAAAGGCCCACACCTCGCACGCCGTAAATCTCCAACTTCCTCAGCAATAGCTCATGGTTTATCACATCAAACGCCTTCGACAGGTCAAAATAGATTCCAGCCACGACCCTGCCACTTTCTAGTTCGTCAATTAGAAAATTCAGTGAATCAATTATAGCGTCAGTTGTTGATAAATCGGGCAAAAATCCGTATTGACTCGCAGAGAACACGTGACCCCTGATGAAGTAATCAAGCAATCTGACGTATGCCACTCGCTCCACAACCTTTGAAAACACTGATAGCAAAGATACTGGTCTATAGTTGTTTGGATCAGTTTTTTCTCCCTTCTTATGTATAGGCACTACTTTAGCCTCCTTAAGTTTCTCTGGAAAAATTCCATGACCAAAACAAGCATTTATTACCTCACACAAAGGATGACATATAATATCGGAGACGGACCTAACTACGTTTGTAGGTATTTCGTCCAGTCCGGTAGAATGTTTTGGTGGTAACTTCATTATTATTCTTTGAATTTCAGTGAAATCAGTTGGAAAAAGAAAGAAGTCCATGTTTGTACCAGCCATACATGACCTAACCCTATTCAAATCCAAAGTACTTAGGTCAGACATATCATGACTTACCCTAAATTTAGAATTAAAGATTTCAGCAACATCAGCAGATATTTGTAGAGATTTTATTTAAAACAAAATTAAATATTTAAAAGATTTTCTATAATAATTGTCGATTTGGGCAACTTCACATACTAGAAATACAGTAAAATCTCTCAATACCCTGCATTTTACAGTGTTTGTTTATTAATAAGTATTTACAATATGTAAATAATTTTAAACATTTTTGTTTAAATCTATCAGAACTAAAATTAAATGAAATGAAGCCAATTTCTCAAGTCTCTCAAACTTGCGCAGGATTCAGATAGGCTTGATATTTTCGACGCTGGAGCAAGTTTAGGTTCCTCTTCCTCTGTCTCAGAGTTGGGAGTAGTTTAGTTCACAAATGTGTCCTTAATGTTAGGAAACAGTTGTGCGAGCGGAATATTATCTTCTTCGAAGTCGTCAATATTATCTGTATTACACCTAAATCCGGCTTTTACAAAGCATTTTTTTATTGTCACTGAGGACAAATTGCGCCAGGCCACCGAAATCCCTATCACGGCGTTGGTTATGGTAATATTAAATTCGATTTCTTAAAGAGGAACCACTGTCTATACATGTTAAAAGCATCTTAATAAGGCAGCTTTTGTAGAGCCTTTTAAAATTCTGAATAATGCCTTGGTCTAAAGGTTGGCAATGTGAGGTAGTATTGGGTGGAAGAAAAATGAGTATGACGTTGCATTATCCAGAAACAATACCATTCTTCCATTCTGCTTCTTTATCTTGGTATCAAATCTGTGAAGCTATGTTGTCATGATGTCTGCTGTCATCCACGCTTTTTTGTTCGGGATCCATTGGAGAGGTAACTTATTGATATCTGCGCCCTTAAAACATCGAGGATTTTTGCTTTTGCCTATTATAAGTGGTTCTTCCTCCTCACCTTCCATATTTGCACAGAACAGAATTGTAAATCGTTGTTTTGCTGTTTCTTTTCCAGTACACTTATCATCTTTCAATGCATATGTTTTTGTTGTCAATGCGCGATAGTAGAGACCTGCCTCATCTGCATTAAATACGTCCCTTGGGGCATAATCCTTTAAAATGGTCAATAGCCTTTCTTTCCAAACAGTTACGTCTGTGATATTGATATCGGTTGATTCGCCACATATTTTCTTGAAGGTAACATCGTGCCGACGCGACGACGGAATTTTTTTAACCATCCATTTGATGCCTTGAAGTTATCTAGTCCTAGTCATTGAGCAGATTCGAGAGCTTTTACTTGATATTAAAGTCGAAACTGCTCTCCAGAAGGGACATGTTTAATGAGGGATAAATAAGATTGGGAAAGTCGTATCATCTTTTTTATTTAAAAATTTAATTCCTACGCGTTTCGATCGATAGATCATCCTCAGGGCGAGTGGTAGGTTAGAACGAAAAATTATCAACATTCAACAATCAGTAACGCACACACATAGTCATAGATTAAAATCGGTGAAAGTCTTAAAACACATTTAAAATTAATTTAAAAAAAAATTAAATTTTTATTCCTTTTTTTTTCCTACACAACCTATACGCTTTAGCAGAAACGACAGTGAAAAATAGTTTACCTTTGATTAATAGTTTTAATTTGTTTTGTGGTAGTTACGTGTTTTGTTTCGCAATTTTAATTTTTTTTTTAATTAATTTTAAATGTGTTTTAAGACTTTGATCGATTTTAATCTATGACTATGTGTGTGCGTTACTGATTGTTGAATGTTGATAAATTTTCGTTCTAACCTACCACTCGCCCTGAGGATGATCTATTGATCGAAACGCGTAGGAATTAAATTTTTAAATAAAGAAGGTGACAGGACTTTCCCAATCTTATTTATCCCTCTTTTACTTGAATTATGGGCTCGGATATTGGTAAGTGCTTACAAAATTAGTTAAAAACAACTTGGTACACTGCCAGTCCTTCGGTTTTGGGAAATTTTCATTTTTGTTCACCGTTGCCACCCTCTTTTAACAGATTTCTAACTTCTGCTTTATTTTGAAGCAACATAGTCACTTGGGTCTTACCCACTTTAAATTTTTCAGCCAATTTCCTGGTACTTTAAACAGTTTTTTCACTTGCCTTGATTATTTCACTTTTTTTGCTTAAAGAAAGACATTTCCTTTTTCCCGCCATCTTCAAATATTCACGTTAGTCCCAAAACACACAAGAACTGTTCAAAACAAAACTAATGTTAACAACCGATTTATCAGCCTTTAAAGCAAATTGAATGAATCTGCCTGCAATAAAGTAATTAGTGTAAGTAAGTACCTATATCTCTTAAGAATTGTCGGGTCGGGTCTTACTACCCCTAATATAGGGTGTTTTTAGCATTAATGTTTACTAAAAATTCCGCTGATGAGTGCCCGCGGTCGTTTGACAGACGGTAAAGAGGAGTATAAAATGATGGGATTTCAGTAGTCAAAGTTTTGACTACTGATTTCCATTTTTAAGTATGGGGAATTCATAAACGGTCGTTTAACGCAGGTGGTCACTTCATAGAGGCGGTCGCAAACAGAGGTTTTACTGTATTATCATGAGTAACAACATAGAAGACCGTGCTTTAAAAGTCGTGCTGTAAAAATCTCGCTCAGCCCAACACATCTACAATTTCTGGACGCCATATTATCGAAACTCTAATTTATATACATATATATATATAATTATTTATACATGTCATATGTAAAATGTAAAGTGAGTTTCATGTTCTTTATTTTACTTTTTGTCTGATTGTCTGCAATATAATTATCGACACTGGCTGCTGCTGCTATAAAAGCATGATACAACTATCATGCTATAAAAGCAGGTAAATTTGTAAGAATTCTAACCAGGGCCGGCCCTAATAAAATATAAGGTAAAGAGGTAAATATTATAATAAATATAATAAAATTAAGTAACAAGGATCTTGCTTTTTCCTACTGCCAGAACCATCCCCAGACGCGTTTCGCTATATAACAATTCGTCAGTAAAGCTAAAGGTTCTGACAATGACAAAAGACAAAAGGAATAGCATTGGTGTCTGTTTTAAAACAGAAAAATTGGTATGAAACAGAGAATGAAACCAGATGGCTCCATCTCGTGATGCTGGTAAAGAACACCAATTTCTAAGCATACCTGCGCCCTCCGCCTAATAAAATTAGTAAAGTGTTTTTTAATGGTAGCATTAAATACCTAGTTGAAGCCAATCCGATTCTGACGCCTTCTAAGAATCTTTCATATTTTTTCTATTCTATTCTACTTTCTTAAACTATTTATATGCTAAGTTCTTCTATATTTTCTAGATTTTTTTCTAAGGGTCGATTTTTAGGGAGATATGGCAAAGCACCACTTAAAAATAAATTCTAAACCTGTAAATTATCTAGTTAAACTAATTATTAGAAACTAATTATTAGAAACCAATTAACTACAATAGTTCAGAAAAACTTTGAGCATGGACATTTTACTGTTCATATGTCAACTAGCATTTGTCTTATACAGGGTGTAAGCAAGTACAAGAAATTTAAGAGCATATTCTTGAGCCAATTTTATGCCAAGCTTTATATTCCTAAACATGTGGCCTAAAAGGCTTCGTTTTCAATATACAAAGTGTCAAAGTTTACAAAAAAATTCCTTTTCCTGATGATTTGAAACTATAGCTTTAACGCAATTTAATCCTGAAAAATATGTGCGATCGTGCGAACCTACATTATAACGTTTTTGTGTATCAGTAGGTAAGTATTAATTTTTTATTGTTTTGTTTGAGGTCGACATTCAGCCGATGATGCAGCCAGCATTAAAAGAGTTCACAAAATGGACAAAAAATACGAGGTGTTATGAAAAATTTTGTAATAAAATAAAAGTCGCGAGTTTTACTTTATTTTATTTACCTAATAAGAAATATCGGAAGTTTTGAAACAAGACGCGTTCCGGATCGTGAATAAGTTCAATTCGACCACTGCTTATAACTGCTCGGGAAACCAACATTTTGCCCTCCGGTGGATTGGCCTGGGTGCTGACTTAACTAGTCAGTCGTGGACTGCAAGATCCCCTGATTTAAATCCATTGGATTTTTTTTCTGTGGGGGTCACTAAAAACATTAATTTAAACAAATCCAGTACAAAAGCTGGACGATTTTATAGAAACAGGACACTTGAAGGATGTGACAGAATATGAAAACTCCAGGTATTCTCGTAAATGTACGAAGAACTATGAAGAAGATAGGTCATTTCCAATTCTGGAAAAAATGCAGTTCTGTATATTGAACGCAAAGCAAATTCGACCACATATTTATATAATTTTTTTCTCATAAAATTGGCTGAAGCACATGCTCTTAAATTTAATTTTTTGTACTTACTTAAAAATCTCGACTATAAGACCGCAATATCATTCATAATAGTATGTGCATATGGATATTTTTCCCTTATAACAGTCCAATTAATATCATACGTCGTTAAAAACACAAATTACTCCAGAAAATTATAATTAGGTACAAGAAACATAATATACTAATTACGGTCTTATGTATGTTCAGAAAGTTTGGTTATGATGAGATTATGCTGCATTTCTCGAGGCTCTTCACGGTCGCAAAACTATGATCCATTCCACAATAATTCGTTGATTTCTCGACCGCAATAAAATTTAAATGACAACCCTCAGTCGTAATCCCAACCATAAATAAGCTGCCTGAGAAATATCTATTGTGTAGGCACCGGACCTTTTGAAAGGGTACAGGTCCTGATTACCTACTAATTTCAATAGTTTAGGTTAGCTATTTTTAACAAAACAACAAATATAAAATAATAGGTAAGTATCTTTATTTTAATCATGTAATTAAACAGCTATTAATATTTATACAGAAATACTAATCTACAATATTATAATAATACAATATTTAACTTAACCTACTATATATTTAGCTCTGTTTCACTATCACTATCGTCTTTATCTATGCCTAAACTAATTATTAAGGGCCTTACGTTACTATTAATTATGTTATAGGAAACTTCGACTTTGGTCACGTGTCTCACAGAAATTTTCCAACTTTCTACTGGGATATTATTTACACATTTTTTAATTAACTCTATAACAGAACTACTTAGTGTAGGGGATGTGTTTTCTCTTCTAATCATCGTCTTTAACTGGCTTCATATATGTTCTATTGGGTTAAAAATACAGTAATACGGTGGGAGGCGTAAAACTGTGTGACCATTAGCACTTGCGAGATTGTCAGAGATATATTCTTTTTCAATATTGAATGTTTTTAAAACATTTAAAAGGTCCTTTTTTGTATAGGTTTTCTCGAAATATATATTATTTTCCATCATATAGTTTTGAATTTCCACTTTTGTACTATTTGAATTCGGCACTTTACTTAGTTGGCGACTGTGGTAACTAGCGTTGTCCATCACAATAACACTGTTTTTGGGCACATTCGGAAGCAGACGATTCTGAAACCAATCTTTAAACAATGTAGCATCCGTGTCTTGATGGTAATCCAAAGATGAATTGGCAATTTTCTTCGCAGATAATAACAGAGCGTTCGGAATAAATCCATTTTCTGAACCTGCATGTAATATCGTAATTCTTTGTCCTTTGTTTGAGGGAGCTTTAGTTTGACATTTGATTGTTGAATCGCTCCAACCTTTTTTAGGAGTGTCGTGGGTATTAAACCAAGTTTCGTCCAAATTGAACGATTTTCTTCCCTATATTGTCTGATAAGATTTAAATAATCTCTACGCCATACTTGTAAACGCTGCGATTCCATTAGTACTTGTCGTTTGTGAATGGTACGATATTTAAAACCCATTGCTTTTACTATTCTCCAAAGGCTTGTCCTGCCACATGAAATGTCGGTTTGGTCTGCTGTAAGTACCTTTTTTAGCGTATCTATTGTTGGGACTATTTGTTTACTGTACATGTCATAAATTTTCCTCCGAATCAAGTCTTTATCAGCTTCTTCGATGCTTCTCAATTTTCCGCTGTCACACCGTTTTTTCCTTGGCTGGATGGGTTTGGTCACTATATCTTTTACTGTCGTTAATGCAACTTTGGTAAAAATACTTGTTTTACTAAAACTTGCACTTCGGTCATACCCTTTTTCTAAAATTGTACAGTAAACGTTCTTTATGATGTTTTTGGCATCAAGTGATAAATGTTTTTTCTTCGTTACACCATAACTTCCGGAAGCAATATTATCTGAAGTTTCACACAGATCTGACATATTTTGGATGCTCGATAACACACACGAAAAAACCTTTAACGCACAGCTTGACAAACACCAAACGACTGATGAACTAAGATGAAAAGACTCTGCTTTATATTGAACACCTGCAATTTGCCATTAACCTACTTCATATACCAATATTATAACATAATTAATAGTAACGTAAGGCCCTTAGTTATTAGTTTAGGCATATATGATATTATAATATTGTAGATTAGTATTTTTGTATAAATATTAATAGCTATTTAATTACATGATTAAAATAAAGATACTTACCTATTATTTTATATTTGTTGTTTTGTTGAAAATAGCTAACCTAAACCATTGAAATTAGTAGGTAATCAGGACCTGTACCCTTTCAAAAGGCACTTATTTATGGCTGGGTTTAAATTTTATTGCGGTCGGGAAATCAACGAATTATTGTGGATTGCGCATGCGTACGATATCCCCTAAGTGTGATCAGCTCATTAAGTCATTAAATGTCAAGGCTCAAAGTATCTGCGAACTTACTATACAGGGTGTTACTTAATGATAGGCCGTAATTCCAAGGGGGCATTCCTGAACTAAATTCAAGTAGAAAGGTTCATATCAACATGTGTCCTAAAAAGTCTAGTTTCCAAGATACAGGGTGTCAAAATTAAAAAAAAAAATCGATTTTTTATTAATACCTCAATGATCCTTTTGCCGATTATGGTGAAATTTGGCAGTGTTGTTCGTTGTGATCAGACGCTAAGTTAGCATTAACTAGATGATAATTTTAAAGTCCAGTGGCGTCCCGGAGGACCGTCTCACGAATAATATTGACAAGAACAATGGACGCCCCCGACTTGTTTAAAAATTTTATATTATTTTCGGGCTAAGCAGCTAGAAATACAACTTTTTTGTCTGTCTTTTGGCTTTTATTTTTTTTCTCGAAAACCAAGTAAGATACGAAACAATATCAAGAGACAAAAATGTTGTATTTTTAGCTGCATAATCCGAAAACAATATAAAACTTTTATACAAGTCAGTGGCGTACATCTTTTTTGTCAATATTATTCGTGAGACTGCCCCCGGGACGCCACTGGAACTCATAATTATCATCTAGTTAGTGCAACTTCGCGTCTTATCATAACGAACAACACTGCCAAATTTCACCAAAATCGGCAAAAGGATCTTTGAGATGTTAATAAAAATCCGATTTTCTTTTAAACTTTGACACCCTGTATCTTGAAAACCAGACTTTTTAGGACACATGTTTATATGAACTTTTCTACTTGACTTTGGTTTAGAAATGCGCTCTTGTCTCACTAAGTAACTCCCTGTATATACTGAACTTTGATTTAAAAAAGAAAAAACATACCTGGCCATGTTGCCGCATCCTCTGTATATTACCCAACGCATACACGCTGTGTCCTGAATTTTTTAAACAGTACCCCTTGTTCGTAAAGAGAGGAGAGTCCAGCCCCTCGGAGGTTGGCGTTTGGGTGGCCGCCTCGAACACTATCGAGCCCCCGCCAGTGGCTGTGCCGGGGCTTTCTGGAATGGCTAGGCGATCGGGAGCCGCGCCAGGTTCTCCTAAGTCGTTGTTCATTTTTGGGTTGGTCTATAAAAAAAACCCACTATACAGGGTGTCCAGTAAGTGTAGAGCAATATTTCCCAAGCGTACAGGCGAGGTAAAAATAACAATTATTTTACGCTCCGGAAGATTTACATTTTCGATTATAACTTTTAAGCAACCCTGTATATTTTAATGACATTTTGTAACTTTGTACAGCCCATAAGGACTAAAAAACTTATATTAGAATCATTCTTATACATAGCCAGGGAAGCCAGGCACGGACCTGGCACCGCATCCGTAGGGTCGTTATATTGATAGGTGCCATTTTTGGAAAACTAAAAAATACTTTTCTAAATACTTTGGGCATTTCTCTTTAAAATGGTACTCCTTATTTGTTTTAAAAAAATCAACCGTTTTGGAGATAATCTAATTCTTATACAATCTAGTATCAGCAGTAACTTATTATAAAATTTTCAAGATAACTTTATTTATCGTCAATTAAAAAAAAAACACAATGATATTTTCACATACTAATTACACTGGACGGCAAGAAAAATTTCTTTGTTGTAACAAAGCGGAATAGCATATTGTAATAATTTAAAGACATACTCCATTTTCAAGGTAAAGTTGAAATTATAGAGAAAGGAAAGAAAGTCAAAAAGTCTTTCTCCACTAATTTAGTGGGAAAGACTTTTTAAATTTCTTTCCTTACCCTATATTGTAATAAGTAGAATCTGAATATAAAAATGGCCAAAAAGAAGTTGTAATACCTAAGGTTTTCTTGTTAAAGTCCATCCGAACATATTTCGTTTGTCCTAATAACTGCAATAACAGTTTTATTATATTGTAAACACCCAAAGAAACCCCGTTACCTGTTCGATTGCCAAACCTACGTTTTTAAAAAATTTCTTGGTAAAATTACCCATATAAATCTGTCGATGAGCGTGCCAACCAGCGAAATCTACCTGGCCCCAGCTGGCATCACTGTTTATATTACTGAAATGAAATGAAATAAGGGGTACTGCTTTGCACAGGACGGATTTTGTAGTTAAATGAAAAGCCATAGTACGTAATACCTTATATTAGCAATGAATATTATTTTTACTTTTACCATTACTTGTATTAGATGTATATTAATATATTATAAGTACAAAACAAGTGTGAAAAGTTTGCGTGAGGAAAAGGGCAACTTTTCGCACGCGTTTAGATGAAAGTAATAATAACAATTAATATACCTACTTAAAAAAATATATTTACATACAGTGTGTCCCCGGATCGACGCAACGATAGGTGAAAAAGGCTAAAACTTTTTGAGTTGAAACTTTATCTTCTGGGGTTCAGCCCTGCTTGGATAAAAACTAATTTGTGGCATAATTTCAATTTGGAAAAATGAAGTGTGCTTTGGAAATTTTCAAAAAACTTTTTTCCCACCAGTAAAGTGCTTGATTTCTAGGAGATACGAAAGAATTTCGTTAAGAAAAGTTGTTCAAAATAATAAATTAAACACGATCGGTTTATTTTATTCCCTTTAATAGACATTTAGATAATTAAAAAAATGCGAACATAAAAATAACAAGCAATTCACTTCCTTCAAAATATAGTCAAATCTGGTCTTATCTGACGACTTCACGACAGTTAAAATAATAAAACTATGTATCTTTTCTCCGGGTATATTGATACCTACATAGTCTCACAGCATTTTGATATAAGCTGTGGAATTTTCGAATTGATTTATATGATCCGTGACCTTGGGACCCGCATTTTGAGACCGGTTTAGACTTTATACGTTTCTTTCTCCCACTTATTTTTAGCGGGGCGCTTATTGGCTTAACAGGGGCAAAATACGTGTAAAATAAATTTGGGATTTGATACCTCACCGGCTCTAGTAGCTTTTTCTCGTTGACTTTTGAAGTAGGTAACCTATTAAATTGGAAATATTTTTTTAGCCTGATATTACACAACAAAAATTTAGCCAATGTGTAATTTGATTTTTTTTATATTTAATTTATTATTATCTGCTGAAATAAACTAAAATTTGTTTAATTTATTTAACATTTCATCGACATTTTTGGTGGTCGCTAGTCAGGGGTTTTACTGTATATTGTTTATCTAATTTTCCACCATCATTTTGGTTATTAAATTTGTTAAATGTAAAACTATTGTGTTAACCGTCTGCAATAATACGAACGCACCCCTGAGAAATTAATGTTGGAACGAGACCCGTCATTTTTATTATGACTGATAGTTTCAAGTTAACGGTTAACCTATTAACATTCAATTTTATGGAAAATCAGCTGTCCATATACGGCCATATTGGTTTTTATTTACAACATTTTGATGAGCTCTGGAATTTTCGAATTGATTCATATAATCGGTGACCTTTGGACCCGCCAGATAAGACCAGATTTGACTATATGAATAAATTTGTTTAAATGCTATTCAGAAAAAAATAGTATGCCATGGAAGGAAAAAGAACAAAATAATATTTTGACAGTTTGTTGTCAAAAATAGTTTGGTATTTTAAATATTGTTGTAGTGTTTTGTGCTCTAAAACTGATCCGAACTTTCGAAAACATTACTGTAAAATATCAATTATGCTTAATATGCCAGAACGGATCTACCTAATGCAATATTATGGTATAGGTGAATTATCTATTCCAGAGGTTATCAGGCGATTTAATATGAAATTTCCGAACACAGTTTTAGTCAAATCGACAGTATCCAGACTGGTTAAAAAATTTGTTACTACCGGTACTGTACATAATATACTAAAAAAGAAGAAGAACTTTGATGAAGATGATGTAGGTACTGTGTTAGCAATGGATTCATTACGCGAAAATCCCAAGTTGTCACTAAGAAAGCGGTACGAGGAGACTCGTGTTAGCAAATCACATTTGCAACGCATTTATGAAGCAAATAAGCTAAAACCATATAAAGTTAGATTTCGTCACACGTTAGAAGAAGGGGATGAATCCCGAAGGTTGGAGTTTTGCCTAACTTTAGGTGAGAAGATTCTAGAAGATCGAAATTTCCATAAAAATATTATTTTCTCAGACGAATCGACTTTTACCACTAACGGTGTACCTTCATCACAGAATTGCCGATATTGGTCTAAAGATAATCCAAATTATGTAATAAATTCTAGGCGGCAGTATTTTAAAAAGGTTAATGTTTGGTGTGCCATTTCCTATCATTGTGGTGTAATTGGTCCATATTTTATTGAGGGAAGGCTTAATCAACATACTTATTTAAATATTCTAAATCAGTTTCTTGACGAACTACCATACGAACCAAGATATTTTTCATATTTTCAACACGACGGCTGCCCTCCCACTCGACAATTCGGGTATGTGAATGGCTCAATGATGAGCATTTTCAAGAAAGATGGATAGCCAATGCTGGTCCCATTTTGTGGCCGCCCAGATCTCCGGATCTAACAATAATGGATTTTTATTTTTGGGGTCGAATAAAACAAATTGTATATTTGAATAGGCTTCCAAATGACGTAGAAGTTTTGAAAAATCGCATTACAGATGCAATAAACTCTATTCCCCTGAAGGAGATAAGAGCAGCTTTCACTGCATTTCGGGAAAACATTGAGGAATGTGCGAATAAAGGCGGCGAACTTATTGAATAAATAAATCTTTCAGATGATGTTTTATAGTATTGAAATAAATGAATTTTTTGATGTATTGTATAAACCGTCGTTAATGTTACTATTGAAATAAATTAATTTCTTGATGTATATTATAAACCGATCGTGTTTAATTTATTTTTTTGAACAACTTTTTTCTTAACGAAATTTTTTAATATCTTCAATGTGCGTGCAATAAAAATAATGCAAAACATCAAAGTAGGCATAGGATTTTAAAATTTTGTATTCTTACTCATTTATTATTTCCGAACATCTTTTCTTTATAACATTTTTTCGTATCTCCTAGAAATCAAGCACTTTACTGGTGAGAAAAAATTTTTGAAGATCTCCAAAGCACACTTGATTTTTCGAAATTAAAATTATGCCACAAATTAGTTTCTATCCAAGCAGGGCTGAACCCCAGAAGATAAAGTTTCAACTCAAAAAATGTCAGCCATTTTCACCTATCGTTGCGTCGATCCGGGGACACACTGTATATTAAATTGTAATTATAAAACGTTTTAATCTATTCCTAATTCAGTCTCGCTATCACTATCATTCACATTTATAATAGGAGGATGTATTTCAATTTGTTGTGTAGTTATATAAGAGTCTTCAATTTTTAAGACATGGTCACAGATCAATCTGTGACATGGTTAACCGAATTTTTTCAACTTTAATCTGGAATTTTACCGAAAAATTTCTTTATTAGCTCTTTTACACTGCCACTAAGAGTAGGTGTGCTACTTTCAGTTCTCATTTTCGATTTCATTTGATGCCACACGTGTTCAATAGGGTTAAAAATGCAATAATAGGCTGGCAGTCGCCTAAGGTACAGAAATCTCATTTTTCTTAATCTTTCGGACTCCATAATAATTTATCTCTTGTTTATTGTCTTATACTTAAATCCCATCTCTTGCAAAGCGCGGTGAAGACTTGTCCTGCTACATGATATCGTTGTATCGTCAGTTGTTAACCGTGTTTTTAAAGACTCTAACGTGGGCACAACATTTTCTCGATACATTTGGTATGGTTTCCTGCGAATAACATCTTTGTCACAATCATCTACGCACTTCATTTTTCCGGTATTTTTGCGAACTTTTCTGTTAAAATGTCCTTTTAGCATAATATCTCGTACCGTCGATAATGGAACTTTCGTCATATTCACTGGTATTTTTATTGGCAATTACTTTAGCGTGGCCGCTCTTTAATAACGATTCACATACATTTTTCACGCTCACTTTGGCGTCAGAAGATAAATGCTTCCTGGAATGTTTAGGGTAGCTAGATATCGGATTAGCTGAAGATTCCCAAGGTCTCCCCATACTATTAATATTAACTTCTTGCACACTGTTTCAAAGTAAAATAGAATAGCACTAATCTATTTCGAATATTATGTTTACTATTTATATAAGCTATATAATCAAGTACCTGTAACTGAAGAGTTTTAAGAAATATCCTAATAATTAAGTTGTTTCTGGAAAACCTTAATTAGACAGTTTATTAATTTTGATAACAAGTCAAGCGATGTATCTATCTATGTTATTATAAACTGGCATTAAAAATAAATGTGGGTTAATACGTCTCTACGAAAGCGAAAGCCGAGTTTATAAGGGGTTTTATTGCAGTCATTAAGCGAAACGAAATATGTTGGGAAGTACTTTACATTAAACAAACTACATGTAGAACAGTACCATTCAATATTTATCGAAAAAAAGATTTTCCAAGCTTTTTAACCCTGTATATCCTACAGATAGGTGTGCTGTGTGATAGGCCTACCTGTGCCTCTACCTACCCGATCCCGGGACCCCTGACAATGAACATAATTAAATAATAATAATAAATGGACTACACCTATGGAATACGTCGAAGACCACTGGGTTTTATAGTTCCATAGTGATTTATTACTCTCTCGCATTAAACAACAGACTATATGTACAAGAATGATTTTAGTATGAATCTCTTAGTCCATATGAGCTGTACAAAGTTAAAAAATTTAATTACAATATACAGGGTTGCTTAAAAGTTATAATCGAAAATGAAAATATTCAGATGCGTCTTTGAGGCTCAATATCTTTGTTAGGAGGAAAACTCATTATATAAACTATTAGCATTATTTTGACCTCCCCTGTACGCTGACGAAATATTGCCCTATACTTACCGGATACCCTGTATAGGTAACAATATGATTCACAAAGTTCTATCTACTCTCCAGAAGAGACATGTCTAACTACTTGAAAACCAAGTGTGAGTCCTTCAGGCTTCTTTATTAAAAAAAGCAATGTGCTTACGCGTTTTGGTTATAAAACCATCATCGGGGTAAGTCTTTAGTAGTAAACATTTTTATTACTACAGACTAAATCAACGTATCAGTTTTGATCCCATAAACCCACAAGGTTAGCTTTGTGAATATATTATTAATAGTTTTAACCCCATTCCATATAAAGACCCCTGATTAATTAATAATTAATTTGGTTTCCAATTTTTGTTGTGCCTAAAAATAATTTTTCCATCATTTAAATAAATTACTTTTAAATATACCAAATGCATCCCCATTCCTAATTCTTTAATTATTCATCTAAGCTTTTTAGTCAAATTTAAAACAATAACCTAAACTTACCCTTTTTTACACAACAAATAAATTCTTGTAAACTGTAAACACCCCTCAACGGATCAGTTTCACCCCCATAAAAACAACAGCCCGATGTTAACTACAACTCGGCTCAATAAACATAAACCTCAAACTAAATATCAACCCTTATTTTCGCCCTTGCAGTACTTTTCCTCTTTTTCTACTCTTTTACTTTTCTGCCAGTAAAACGCATAAAAATGTCAAAGTATATCACAACACGGAAATGTCAGCCACTCACCCGCTACTGGGGAGAAACATGCGAAGAAAAACAAGTGAAAGCGCGCCGACGTGACGTCACAAAGCGTCCTGGACTGCGCCGCGACGGCTGTCGGGACCAACAACGCGAGCAGGAATAGATTTTGGCGGAAGCAGAAATCGCAATGTTGGTCGTTAATGTATGCGGAATAAGTACGCATGTTTTGAATTTTCGAATTGCTGTTGTCCGACAAGGCTGTTATGTTAATAAATGAACAATCATGATGATAATAAATTAACTTTTATTCTAAGGGCTTTTAAACCTACAGAAAAAAATATCTATTGACTTTGTTGGGTTGTTTTATTCTTGAAAACTATAGAATTAGAGAAACGGTTAAATGCGAAAAGTTTTAGATGAATATACAGTGAGGACATAAAGTCTGGAAAACTACCTTTTGCAAGTAAACAAAGCACCTGAATAAAAAACGCTCGGACACGTCGATTTTATTTAATTGTCTTCTATCTTCTAAGATTTCTGAGATATATACAGGGTGCTTCAAGAAAGCTGGGCAGCTGTTAACTTCTTTTTTTTTAATGGAACACCCTATATATTATTGCATTTTTGGATTCTACGGACAATTTTAAGTATATTTCATATAGGATGTCCTATACCTAAATTCAATTGTTTTTAAAATATTGCCAGTTGAAATTATACATTTTTTCATTAAGAGAAAAACCATGATACAACGTAAAATCTAGGAGAAATGTAGTAACTTGATGTCACTTTGACTCGTTGTCACTATGACAACTGTGCCAATTTTTAACATACTGTAGGACAGTTCTGTTACTGTCAAGTTATTAAAAATGCTCTCAGAGCGAGAAAGAATGAAAATTCTAATGGTGTTTGGCTGGGGAGATCGCCAAAGACATTTGGGCGAAGTTTGTGAACTTTTTAATAACACATATCCAGAGCGCGGACAAGAAATTACGATATCTACAGTCAGCAAAATTGTCAATAAATTCCTTGAACATGGTTATGTAAAAGATCTTCCCAAGACAGGTAGGCCGAAACTAGATGATAATAAGAAATTAGATGTTTTACTCAGTTATAACGAAAATCCACATTTACCTACAAGTCAAGCAGCATCAGATTTGTCCATTGGTCAAACATCGGTAAAAAATATTTTAAAAAAGGCAAGTATCATCCATACAAAATAAGATTAATACATGAATTAAATGAAGACGACTATGACCGCCGAATTCAGTTTTGCGAAAATATGCAAGAGCGGAGCATTATAGATCCATTTTTTTGTAGAAATATTTTATTTTCCGATGAAGATACCTTTTTTCTTAATGGTACTGTCAACCGACAAAACTGTAGATACTGGTCCACAGAGAATACTCATTGTGCTCAAGTTGCTCATACGCAACATCCCGAAAAAATCAATGTTTGGGCTGGAATATTTCAAGACAGGATTATAGGTCCGTATTTTTTCGACGTTAACTTAAACGGCGAAATTTATCTTGACTTTCTGCAACTAGAGTTGATTCCTGCCTTAGTTCAACTGTATCCAGGTAATGAGCCTGATATACCAACTCCAACTACCTATGTGGTTTCAACAAGATGGAGCACCACCTCACTATGCGCTTACTGTTCGGCAGTATCTCAATGAGATATTTCCTAACAGGTGGATAGGACGTCGTGGCCCCGTAGAATGGCCGGCCAGGTCTCCGGATTTGACTCTCCTAGATTATTTTCTGTGGGGATATTTAAAAACCAAAGTTTATTTCAACAGACCTCCTAATATCGATGCGCTGAAAAATCGTATAAGAGATGAAATTCGACAAATCCCACCTTTTTTCATTCGAAACGTGCAACAAGAGTTCATCGATCGGTTAGGATATTGCCAGGAAGTTAACGGACAACAGTTTCAGCATTTGTTACGTTAAAATGTCTCATTATTTAAGTTATTGTCATTAAAAATTCAGTGAACTAGTAAGGTGTGTTTTATTTTAAAAACAATTGAATTTAGGTATAGGATATCCTATATGAAATATACTTAGAATTGTCCGTAGAATCCAAGAATGCAATAATATACAGGGTGTTCCATTAAAAAAAAAGAAGTTAACAGCTGCCCAGCTTTCTTGAAGCACCCTGTATATATCTCAGAAATATTAGAAGATAGAAGACAATTAAATAAAATCGACGTGTCCGAGCGTTTTTTATTCAGGTGCTTCGTTTACTTGCAAAAGGTAGTTTTCCAGACTTTATGTCCTCACTGTACAACGTGTTTCCTAACTACGGAACGAAACTTCAGAGGGTCGTTTTAAGAAAGAAAAGTTTTTATGGACATATGTCCGAAGTTGCCTCGTTCCTGAGATACAGGGCGTTGGAGTTTAAAAAAAAAACGGTCATAAATGTTCTTAAACCGATTCGGTTGAAATTTGGTTGTTATTTGAAGTAATAAGGCGCTTATTTAGCTTTAGATTGAAATTATTAGGTCCAGTGGGGTCTCAGTGGGCGCCACAGCCAATTATTATTGAGAAGAAAAAGTACGCCACTGCGTTTTTTTTTAGTTTTTTTATTTGTTCAGATTAAGCAATTACAAATACAACTTTTTGGTCTCTTGTGTTTTTTTCATATCTGGCTTCGTTTGCGACAAAAAAAATAAAAATCACTTTAACTCATTCTAAAAGCTATCCATTGACAGTATACATACACAAATTAAAAATGAACAATTTTGACCTTACAGTAAATAAGCAAAATGTCCACCTTCTGATAAAATGCACGACTGCAATCGATTTGTCATTGACTGTCTGACACGTTCAAAAATACCTGGAGTATTCCTTATGACATTGCAATTTTCAATTATCCGATTCCTCAAGTCATTCACATCTAGTACAGGAGCTTTGTAAACAAGAGCCTTCAAATGACCCCATAAATAGTAATCTAGAGGATTAGTATCAGGACTGCGAGCTGGCCAATTTTGAGGTTCTGCCTGCATGTCCAATCCAGCGATTAGGGTAGGTGATGTCGAGATGCTGACGAGCAAGAACACTAAAATGAGCTGGAGCCCCGTCGTGCATAAACCACATGTTGACTCTTACATGTAGGGGTACTTCTTCTAACAAAATGGGTAAATGATGTCGCAAAAAATCCGTGTAGGATTCACCTGTTAATCTTGGCGGTAAACAAAATGGGCCAATTAGGTAGTCACCAATAATTCCTACTCAAACGTTGAACGAAAATTGTTGCTGAAAATGACTTTCTCTAATAACGTGGAGATTTTCGTCGGCCCAGAAATGGTCACTGTGAAAGTTCATTATAGCATCTCGTGAAAAATTGGCCTCGTTCGTAACTAAAGTATTTGGTAAAAAATTATTATTGTGTGCCATCCTATGAATCAACCACCTGCAAAACATTACCTAATCTTGGGTGAAAATCCCGAGGTAGTAGAGCTTGAACCCGCTGTATGTGATATGGGTACAGGAGGTTTCTTTTTAGAACTTTCCAGACGGTTTTTGGGCTGAAATCAAGCTGCAGTGCAATCTTCCTGGTACTATTTGAAGGATCTTCTTTTATCGCATCAAGCATAGCTTCTTCTAGTTCAGGCGTTGTTACAGTTTCTTGTCTTCCACCACCTGTATTTTTTATTCAAACTCCCAGATTCACATAATCTTGCATGTAGCGCTCTAAATGTTTTAGCACATGGGATTACTCTGTTAGGATATCTGTCCTGGTAAATTCTCCGTGCTTTTTCCGCATTTCCATTTGCTAATCCATAAATAAAGTGCATGCCAGCCATTTCAGCGTTAGCAAAATTGTTCATGATGGAATCACTGCTAATTGACAACTCTGAATTTTACTGATAATGTGACAATACTAGCAAAAATTTTTTGTATTTTAAATAGAACCCTATTTTTTCAGTCGAATTTTGAATTCTACGTCAAATTCTGCGCATAATTCATGTAGCATACCCTATTCTTATCTCTAACGGTTTTAGAGAAAAATTACATCATAAAACGAAAATTATTTTATTAAGTGTTGAAAATGCCAACCATAAACTTCTTGACAATATGCCAATCTACTTAAAACCCCTTCTAAAAGATTATTTACAGTATTTTCATTAATTTTCCTAATTTCATATCTAATTTTAAATTTTAAGTCTTCCAAATTTTGTGGTTTATCTTATACACTTTTGATTTCAAATAACCCCAAAGAAAGAAATCCATTGGTGTAAGATCGGGAGATCTTGCAGGCCATTCTATGGGTCCTCTTCTACCTATCCATCGTTCGGGAAATACAGTATTCAAATACTCTCGTACTTGTCGAGCAAAATGAGGCGGAGCACCATCCTGCAGAAACCAAATAGACGCTTCTGGTAGATTAGGCTGATTCGGATTTGGAAAATCCGCTGCTAGTGTGGGAATTAATTCATTTTGAAGAAATTGTAAATACCGGTCTCCTGTAAGATTTCCATCGAAGAAAAAAGGTCCAATAATTCTATCATTTAATATCCCTGCCCAAACATTTACTTTTTGTGGGTTTTGCGTGTGCTGTTCTCTCATCCAACGGGGATTATTTGTACTCCAATACCGAAAATTTTGTCTGTTTACCGAACCATTCAAACAAAACGTGGCTTCATCGCTAAAAAGTATGTTGCGATGGAAAAATAGATTTAAGTTGCAAGTTTCCAGCATATAGTTTCACAAAACTGTAGTCGGCGGTCGGGATCATCTTCGTTTAGCTCGTGCAGCAACCTAATTTTGTACGGATGGTACTTTTCTTGTTTCAACACCCGCAAAACAGATCGTCGGCTCACATCATTATTAAGGGCTACTTCAGTGGATGCACTATGGGGATTATCTTCAACTTCTAACAAAATGTTCAATTTTGTGTTTTCACTAATTTTTGGACGATCTGGCCGTAGACGATCCTTTACATTCCCTGTTTCCCTGAATAATTTCTTCTCAATTTTACTCACTGTAGATCTTGTAATCGGTCGTTCTGGATACTTAGCGCTAAACAAGTTACAAACTTCTTCTTGATTTCTTGTTTTGCCTCCACATCCAATTAAAATTAAAATTTCGAATCTTTGAGTTTTATTTAAATGCACCATGATCACCGTTTTTCAAAATTTTATTATACCTAAAATTATTTTTGATTGACACATGACTTGCTATAGTAGTGACAATTCATTTAAATTTACCTGTTTACCTTTAAGTAGGTACATGTAACGTTTTTTAAAGAAAAATTTTGTTTTATGATGTAATTTTTCTCTAAACCCGTTAGAGATAAGGATAGGGTATGCTCATGACTTATGCGCAGAATTTGACGTAGAATTCAAAATTCGACTGAAAAAAATAGGGTTCTATTTAAAATACACAAAAATTTTGCTACATCTAGTTTTTGACACACCCTGTATAATTTCTTTTTGAGGCAAAAAATTCGGAAGAAAAAATTATAATCGACGTGTCTAAGCGTTTTTTCAAAAAATTAATACCTGATTTATAAATGAATTTGTTCCATATTTTAGCCCATCACTGTATGTTAGTATGCACGTGCAGTATATACATATTGGTAAATTGGCTTCATCTCATTTAATTTTAGTTCTGATAAATTTAAACAAAAAAATTTTAAATTATTTACATACAGGGTGTCCGGATAAGGATACGGAGCGGCCATATCTCGGAAACGATACGTCCCACAGATCTGAAAAAAAAGCTCTCATCATAAAAACTGCCAAGAGAAATTCATTCAAAATAATTTTAAGTTTCGGAAATTGCCGCAAGAGGGCGTAACGGCTTATTTATTTTTTAAAGTTCATTTTACGGCAAAAAATGCCACTTAACCGTAGAAAAGCAAATAAATAATTAAAATGAGTAGATTGTTTACTACAACTTTTGTTATTGTTATTTTTTTTAATCTCGCCTAATAAAGGAGTGGGGGAAGCCTTTAGGACATTTTTCAGAAACTGTCATTATGTCGTTATCCTTCAACGGATTTTCTATAACTTGGACTTGTTTGAAAGGGAATTCCTTGGAGTTTAAATAAATGATTCAGGAATTGTCACAAGTTCCCTGATACAATTTTAAGATGGCGCTGTTATTCAATCTAACTTATTTTTTTATTTTTCTCGGTATTTGCAAATTGGATGGTATAATTTTTTTCGGTAGTAATAGGAGACAATTTGCATAGGGAACGATTAGTCCAAACCGCAAATCGATATCACCAGGGGTTTAAAAGTTATTTTGATTTTTCTTTAAAAAATGATACAATAGCGTCGCGAGAGTATGCAATGCGATTTCCACAAAGAAGACACTATTCTCGAGAAGTATTCTCAAGATTAGCTCGACGATTAAGAGAAACTGGTAATGTGCAGCCCATTCAACGACCCTTACGCATTCGTAGGACACGTAATGAGGTAAATATTATCAACGTTTTGGCTTACGTTCAATACGATCCCACTTTAAGCAACAGAAAAATTTCCCTTGACTTGGGGGTTCCAAAAACAAATGTCCTCGAGATTTTACAAACTAATAGTATGCACCCTTACCACATCGTTTTACACCAGGCATTGAACGATACTGATTATGATCGTCGATTGGATTTCTGTTACTGGCTATTAAATATGATTAGGGAAAATCCAAATTTTCTTTCACGGATATTATGGACAGACGAAGCCGCTTTCACTAACGCTGGGGGTGTGAATTTGCATAATATGCACTATTGGTCTGAGCAAAACCCTCATTGGATGAGGCAAGTAGATTTTCAAAACCGCTGGAGTTTAAATGTTTGGTGCGGGATCTTGGAAGGAAAAATTATCGGTCCCCATTTTTTTGACCAAACCCTTAATGGAGCAAGATTTTTAGATTTCTTGGCGACTTTCCTTCCACCTCTTTTGGAAGAAGTCTCCTTACAAACGAGAACAAACATGTGGATCCAACTTGATGGTTGTCCGGCGCATTACTATCGTAACGTACACCAATACCTAGAAGAGCAATTTGCGCATCGTGTAATTGGAAGAGGAAGCTTGTTTCCCTGGCCGGCTTGTTCACCGGATCTTACTTGTCTTGATTTTTACCTATGGGGTAGGTTAAAAGATCTGGTTTTCCAAGAGCGACCAACAACAAGGGAAAACATGATGGTAAGGATAACAAATGCCGTTAGAAACTTATCCACGGCTGAAATTGAGGCAGCCGTATTATCAACTAACAGAAGAATAATTAAGTGCTTACAAAATGACGGAAAACATTTTGAACATTTGTAATTATTATTGTTGTCTCGCTAAATTGCTAATAAAATTGTTTCTAGTTCTAAGATTTGTGCACTTTTTCATAGTCTAAGTCTCATAATATGATATTATCATAATATTCATATTTTATTCAGTGTTATTGATGTTTCTTTGACTCGTTAAACTTTTATTATAAATTTTATAATTTATTAAACAGTAGGCCATGAAATTAGTTGTTATCTTGCTTATTAGGGATATACGGGTACCGGTAAATGGAAACTGTATCATTTTTTAAAGAAAAATCAAAATAACTTTTAAACCCCTGGTGATATCGATTTGCGGTTTGGACGAATCGTTCCCTATGCAAATTGTCTCCTATTACTACCGAAAAAAATTATACCATCCAATTTGCAAATACCGAGAAAAATAAAAAAATAAGTTAGATTGAATAACAGCGCCATCTTAAAATTGTATCAGGAAACTTGTGACAATTCCTGAATCATTTATTTAAACTCCAAGGAATTCCCTTTCAAACAAGTCCAAATTATAGAAAATCCGTTGAAGGATAACGACATAATGACAGTTTTTGAAAAATGTCCTAAAGGCTTCCCCCACTCCTTTATTAGGCGAGATTCAAAAAAATAACAAAATCAAAAGTTGTAGTAAACAATCTACTGATTTTAATTATTTATTTGCTTTTCTACGGTTAAGTGGCATTTTTTGCCGTAAAATGAACTTTAAAAAATAAATAAGCCGTTACGCCCTCTTGCGGCAATTTCCGAAACTTAAAATTATTTTGAATGAATTTCTCTTGGCAGTTTTTATGATGAGAGCTTTTTTTTCAGATCTGTGGGACGTATCGTTTCCGAGATATGGCCGCTCCGTATCCTTATCCGGACACCCTGTATATCTAGATACTTATTAATAAACAAACACTGTAAAATACAGACCAGTTGTTTTAATTTTTCTCAATTAACCGACCACCCCGCTATAATTATAATCAGTATAATTATTATTATTCTAATAAGCTACCTGTAGCTACCTCTGTCACATTATTTTCATTCACCAAACTCGTTTTTCTATTGTATGTAAATTAGGACCGATTCGAGGTGTGTAAGTCTTAAATATCTGAAATACGGAATTTTTAAAAACTATCATTGCAATTTACCTGAAATTAACCATATGCAACCTTTAATTTATTACTCTCTCGCATTAAGCAACAGAGTATAGTGCACGGTAATCAACGGAAATGAAGGACTTCTTCGAGGAATCCAAGTAACCGTGCGACCTGGCTGACCAGATGCTACACAAAACCAGCGACTTCCAGGTGGAAATCATAGAATTTGAGCTGGTTTATTATAAAAAATGTATCGAGACATTTGAAAATGTTTTGAAAATAATATTCGAATTTCTGTTACAAAGAAAAAGGTCCAATTCAATTTTTTTTATCGCCCTCTTTATTATCTTCGACCTATATATATTTCCTCGTAACATATAAAACCTCTCCTTCACTACTTCTTTGCCCCAATTTTTCTGAAAAGAATTCCGATGAGAGTTTCCCGGAAAATAAATATGGATTTTCCATGACACCAAAACGGTCAACGACCCGCTATTCTAATGCTTCTCTCTTATGGCCTTTTTGACCTTGCGCGCAGCCATTAAGAATTTTCATTGTCAAGAATTAAACTGTACACGCGTTGAAATAACCGGCTGACTTCGCAATACATGTACAGGGTGTTTTTTTTAACGAGATGTGTGACCTTAGAGCTAAATACGCGCGAGCAGGAAATGTTACACAATAAATCTTTCCTGAGGTGCAATTTTCTTTGTCTTTTCTTGCACTTTTCGATTAATAATATTTTGAACGGAAGCATAGACAACGCTAAGCCAGAAAACAGATGCGATAAGCATAAGTATATTCCTAATAATATAAACTATGGCGCACTTTTTCCGCCATCTGCCAACGCAATTTTTGAGAACTTTTCCACAACGACGTTGCTCTTGTTTTTATTTATTTTATACGTATTTTTAAGTTGTCCTTTGTTTTAAATCACTAAAACTTTATTTTTAGAACGACAACCTCATATTTTACCATTTCTTGCGCATTTAAAGCTCGATTTTCAGTGTACCTAAAGGTATTTATTTTTCCTTGAATGAGAATGTGTCAAATAATATGTTTGGCGGCCTTGAAATCGGTCGCTTACAGCTGTTCTTTGTTGTAATTTAATTTTTGGCAAGAAATCTCATTTGTAATTTGCGAGACAATGAAAATTGCGGGAATTACAGCTCATAGTCTAGGTCGAATTGGATCGGCTTAAAATTGTGTATAGCGTCATCTGTGATAAAGCACCTGAATGAGCCGATACTTTTATGCAGTTCGTACATGGATTTATTTTTGAGATCCGTGCGTCCGTAACACTATACGGGAAAATATTATATTCTCAAATTGAATGTAGTATGTAACAGCTTTTATATGCCCAAAATATTTTTATTATAACATTATATTGTGAAATGTAAAAATAAAAACCATGGGAACTTGCTGGCCATCTAGCTTTAGATCTACTAAACTCTACAAATTAGATCTCTGTTTTACCCACACAATTTTTGGCGTCTTTTTCAAAATTTAACAAATTTTATGTTTTTCTAGCGTTTCCAATAATTTTCAAATTATCTCTTATTTTTTTTTTAGCAAGAAATTTCCCATTTTCAACATTAAATTCAAAATTTACGCAAATCAAAATATTTCACCCAATTTGACCACAACGACCTTCATATGACATTGATAACCTCAGCTCTGTTGCGAACTGTCACATACCGGCTTCGAACCCAAATTATAGTAAGATTTTCCTCAAAAATGGCATTAAATAAGTTATCTATAGACGCATTGGACCTCAATGGAAAGCGTATCTTAATGAGGTAAGAATTTCATTGCTAAATTACTTTTTTTTATATTGTTATGGAAATATTGACCTAACCTCAAATTTTTACCATTTTTGGGAGGCAATTTTTGAAATTAAGTTTTTGTTGCGGCGTTACAGCGTTTATAATACTAGTTTATTCCTCTTATACCTTTGTTTAACGTTCATTAGTTAAATACATAGTGTCCCGAATATAGTACCCACAAATTGTTTTCGGCATTATTATTTAAATATTTTTACCTACACCAGGGTACGGTACCAAAAGTAAGAGTTCTACAATTTCAAAGTTATCTTGTAGAGTTAGCAGGGCATTGATAATTTGAGCCTTAGAATTGTAATTTCCTCTCTAAATTCTATATCTTTTCCAGAGTTGACTTTAATGTCCCCTTGAAAGATGGTAATATTACCAACAACCAACGTATTGTGGCAGCTCTCGACTCTATTAAGTATGCCTTGGACAAAAAAGCTAAAAGTGTAGTTCTGTGTTCCCACTTAGGACGTCCAGATGGCAATCCCAATCCCAAGTATACCATGAAACCTGTAGCTACTGAATTAAAAAAATTACTTAAGAGGTAAATGTTGGTTTCATTAGTTCGATGTTTTGGTAGATTTGATATTTGATCTCAAAGGCACAATGGGTGAGGTTTTTATCGCTTATTTTTGAATATAGAGAAATCACATTCCTTCCTGATTGTGTTGGTCCAGAAGTAGAAAAGGCTTGCGAGAATCCTGCGCCTGGTTCTGTTATCCTGCTAGAAAATTTGAGGTATCACCTTGAGGAAGAAGGTAATACATATTTTATTTTGATAAAAAAAGGGGCATGTGTTGTCTTATCCAAGGTTTCAAATATATTGTTTTTAGGTAAAGGAGTTGATGCTGCTGGGAAAAAAGTGAAAGCCAGTGAAGCGAAAGTCAAGGAATTCCGTAACAGTTTGAGAAAGCTTGGTGATGTCTATGTCAATGATGCTTTTGGTACAGCGCACAGAGCACATTCCTCCATGTTGGGTGAAGGTAAAGAAAGCTTATTAATATTTCTAGAGTCCATTTGTTTAGGGCAGGGTTGGCAAATATCATGGTTTAAAAAAAAAAAATTTTAAATCAGATTTTTTTGATTTAAATCAGATTTTCTTTGTTGAAATCAGAATTTTTGAATTTTATTTAGATTTGTAATATTTCATTAGTTTTTGTTCAGCTGTAACACTGTTACAATAGCAAATAATAAGAAAAATACAGTATAGAGTGTGTCCCGCTTTTCATGAATACACCCTAATATCTCAGTTTAATAATGTGTTAATAATTAATAATAATTATTAATAATGAGATTTTCTTGAAATTTTGGTGGTAATTGTATGTTGAAAAAATGAAGTACCTATTTGGCTTAGTGAACATTTTTATTTACCATTGGCGTGCGGTGTTGGTGAGGTAAAAAAGGATATTAGGGCTGATTTTAGATAACTGTTTCTATCAAATTTAGAATCAGCATCCCCATAAACCCCTTAATTTATATTTTCCGTAAATGTTTGTCCATTAATTTGTACAGTTTTTTTATAAACATTTAAAATAAAAATTTTGCACTTTAAATGAGAGTTTTTTTATTAGCATATTATCATTACTAATGTTTTATCTTGTTAAAAAAAATTTTAGGATATTTTAAAGCTGTGTTTAATGTCGTTGCAACAACCATGAAGCTTGTGATTCCTTAATAAATTAAAAATTCAAATTAATTTTACAAATATGCTTGAATTTGAACAAAGATTTGTGAAATTGATTTGATTTTGATTAATTTATGAAGGTCTTTAGGGTAAATATAAAAAAAAATTTTTTGGGAAATTATTAATGTTTTCAAAAAAAAAATATTTTTTTTTAGGAGGTCACGTTTTCGAATCTATGCATAACTTTTAATTCTAAATAACTTTTCTTAATAACATTTTGCTGAATTTTCTGAAATAGGGGTACTTTATTCTTGTACAAGTTTTATATTTTTTTGACCTACCCTGTACGCCGTTTGACTTGCAACCATTCCAAGTGCACCTAATATGATTATCACATGCACCAACTTGTATCAAGAGTAAAATTTTCTGAGAAATTGGTTATAAAAAAAATTCCCATATGTTGCACACTTAAATGCCCACACTGTATAAGAAATTCAAAATAGGCAAATATATCTGAAATTTTGAAAAATGATTAAAAAAAACACTATAATATAAATCAAGCCAACCCTGGTTTAGGGTAAATAGTTACCTAAATTTTAACTAGGTAATAAAGCTCCGAGTCTTATTTGCATTTTATGATCTCAGTGGCGTCGCATAGGAAGGGACTGTTTAAATAAAATATATTTTAATACATCTATTAAAAAAGTGTCTTTATTATTTATTTCCTTCTTGCCCAACGAAACAAAGCCTAAACGAAATAAAGATTATTAGGTATACACTATTGGACAAAAGTAGAACAAAGTGCTTTTATTTCTTTGAATTTAAAAAATTAATTATATGATTGTGATCCCCAGCTAATTTTAATGAAATATTATCCCCACAATATTAGTAATATTGCACAATATTTTGGTGCACTTTAAGCAAAATGAAGATAGAGAAATATTTATAATTATAAAAATCGACGAAATGAAGTGCGACAAAAGTAAAGCAACACATTGTTTTTTGAAATTATAATATTAAATTAAGGCCTGAACAGTATCTGGGTCCTCTGGATGTCTGCCTTACCAAGGCCTATTGTTGCCATTTTTTTCATTTTTTGCCATTTTTGTAAAATGTTTGTACTTAACTGTTGAATGGTTGAAACAATAAATGTATTATTTATTTATTTATTTATTTATTGTGTTAACAGTAATTTATTTTACATATTACGTTAAAAAAAAAAACATTAAACACATTTAATAATTACAATAGCTAGAAATATTATGTTAATAGTTAATAGAATATCCATTATTTTTTATTACTTGCCGACAACGTCGCGGCATTGAGCCAATCAATTTCGAACAGTATTTTCGGGAAGGTTTGTCCAAACTTCATTGATTTTATTTAGCAATGTTTGTTTATTTGGAAATAATTGTGTACGAATTCTACGTTCAACTTCTTCCCATAGATTTTCAATGGGGTTAAGGTCTGGGGATTGTGCCGGTCACTGCAAAACCCGAACGTTATTTTCTTGAAACCAGAGTGTTTGGATCGTTATCCTGTTGGAAAATAAAACGCAACGGGATTTCCCACTCTGCATAAGGCAACATTACATTTTGCATTATATCTCTATAGACAAATCGATCCGTGGTGTCATTAATGAAGTTTAAAAGACCCACCCCATTCCATGAGAAACAACCCCATAGAAAAACACTGCTTTTGCCATGTTTAACTGTGGGTGTTACTTATTTGGGATTAAACCTTGTGTTGATTGGCCGTCTTACACGCTTCATTCCATTAGAATTGAAAATTTTATAACGCGTTTCATCGCTAAATAAAACTTTTTTCCACTCGTCTACTGTCATATTTAAATGTCGACGTGCAAATTCAAGCCTAGCCACTCTATTTCTTGCCGAAATTAGGGGCTTTTTAGCCGGGCGTCTACTAAATAACTTTGCGTCTACCTTCTTTGAACTGTCCGTGGATTAACCATAATTTCGGGAATTTCAACAATAATTCTAGGTGCAGACATCCAAGGATCGTTTTGAGAAATTCTTTTAATGCGTCTGTCTGTCCAAATTGTTGTTTTTCTCGGCCTTCCCGATTTCGGTAGATTCTCTAAATGTCCCCTTTGAATGTAACTTGAAATTATTTTGGATACGCTGTATCTTAGTAAAACAAACCGTCTTGAAATTGTGGCTTGTATTGTACCTTTCAAGTGTGCATTCACTACTCTCTGCTTTAATTCTTTTGAGATTGGAATACCTCTTGGCATGATTAATCCAGCACAGAAATATTAATTAAACATAAAATAAACTCTGCAAAAATATTTTAACCTTTACTTTCACCAAAAACCCTTTCTTTTTTAGGAAAATATTAAAATGTTGCTTTACTTTTGACGCATTACAATACTGTATTTGAAAGTTTACGTCAATATCAGTTCATTTGTTTTGATTGTTGGAAAAGCTGTTGCCGCCGAAAATAGCAGCCTACTTTGATATTAAAAGACAAGATGTATTTAAATACGATATCATGCATTTAATATTATAAAATCGAGATTTCTTTCATTTCTCGAAAGTGTTGCTCTACTTTTGTCCGATAGTGTATATGGGGTGTTCCACTTTTCTTTTGACACATTTTAAACGCTATAAGTTAAACACAAATAAAAATTTTGGGTTGAGATTTTCACAGAGAAGTTCACCCGACATTGACTTATTTTTTGGTGAATTGAATACTTACAATAACTACACGGAAAGATAACAAGTATTTTACGAATAGACCTTTCGTATTTCAAGTATACACTTATCTAGTTTAAATAAAAATGAGCAGTTGTAGAAAAAAATGTATTTTTAATGCAAACTGTTTTAATTTTAGGATATGATAAAAGGGCATCAGGATTTTTGCTTAAGAAGGAGTTGCAATATTTTGCCAAAGCCTTGGACAATCCACAAAGGTAATACAAGAATACAATAAGCACTGGATAAAAACGTTTAAAAATTGTTTTTTTTTTGTAGACCATTCCTAGCCATTTTGGGAGGTGCCAAAGTAGCCGACAAAATTCAGTTGATCGAGAATCTTCTAGATAAAGTAAATGAAATGATCATTGCTGGAGGTATGGCGTACACATTCCTCAAGGAAATCAAAGGGATGAAGGTAAGTACTTGTTCCGTTGGTTTTATCAATATTTGCAGGCCTATAAAATTTAATATTTACTAATAATGAAAACATGGTTATATTTTCGCTATTTCTGAATAGATTATTTTGAATTTTGGTATGTTTACCTATGACTCTAGGGCGCACTTTTTTATTGCTTAAAATTAGCGTATGGTTTTAAACATGGTTGAGATGATTAAAATCAATTGATTAAAATCACGATTAAAATCATGATTTTAATCAGTATGATTTTTTTTTAGAAAATCACGATTAATTTAAAAAAGAGTTTTAAAATTTTAACACTTAAAATGTACCTATTTGTTCATACAAAAAATAAAACCCAGACGCATTTTTATGTGGTGTTATTTATTATTTTATTATCATAATCGAAGAGAACACCTGGATATTACAAAAATAAAACTTTAAAAAAATTAAAACTTAAAAAACCTTTTTTAATACAAAAAAACACTTAATTTAAACAAAAAAAAAAATATAAAATAACCTAAAATCGATTTGTAGCGATGGACCGGTATTAACCGCGGTTATACCTTTGGTTAACCTTGAATTTGCCCTTTTTGACTTATTACGTCACGCCGCTCAAGAACCGCTTGAACGAAGAAAAGTTATTACCGGTTATAAATGTCAATTCTCAAATTTGTTTGTAAATTTAACTTCTAGTTGTAACCCTATTTAATTATTAAGCCATTAAAACCTCTATAGTGTAATCATTTCCTTCATAACTAATAGAACTGATATTTTTTCATCTTAAAAACAACAACAAAACATAACGGCAAAAAAGACACATGCACAAATAAAAAGAGACGGAGAATAAAAAACACCTCAGCAGCAAGGTTATTACCGGTCCAAGAAATGACAGCTAATGACGTATTGAAGGGCTTGGTGGTGACGTCAGACATCACCGAAAAGTTATAACCACAGTCGCTACAACGCGATTGGTAAATACCAATTAGGAATATTTATAACCGGTCCATCGCTACAAATCGACTTAAGTGTTATAATGCCTAAATAGAAAAATAGAAATACTAGTTTAGCTGCTTTGTCACTGCCAAGTCTGTTTCTTATATCTGAATGTACGAATCCATAAGTAGAAAACATCCTTTCGATATCAGCAGACGATGCACAGGCACACAAAACAAAAATCACTATAGGGAGCACTTGCTTAATTTCTGAAACATCTTCTTGAGATCTCCACCACTGTACTGCTGTTACATTTTTGATTATTTCCTCTGAAAACAGAGTTTTGTGAAAAGGGTCCGACTTAGCTTCCAACTTAATTAGTAATGGTAATAATCCTGTGCCTGCCAAATATTTGGAAATAATGTGTAGAGCATCTCTCTATTCTTCAGCTAGTAATGGATATTCTTCTTTGTTTATTGTAGGATCCAAAATATACGCCAAAAAGTGAAAGGGGGTTAGAGCTTGAACATATCTGTTCTTAAATAATTGATATTGACGCAAGCTTCTTTCTTCTTCAAATTCAAAACTGTCAAAAATAGCCAGTAACTTTTTCCATATGTAAATTGCTTGAGATAAAAATTCACCTTTTTGTTGCATTGCATCCAGTGCTATAGAAATTGGTTTTAGAAACTGTAGAAAATCTTCACCCATCCTTTTAATACAGATATCTGAAACTTTTTTAAAAATCACTGGATCAATTTGATCTTTATGCTCTTCACATATTAATAACAATTTTGGCCACTCATTTACATAGATCTCAAGACAATCTTTTTTTTTTTTTCAAATCAAATCATATATTACGGTTACTAATTTACATAAAATTTTACCGACGTCATATTGTGTATATATTATTATAAAAACAATTCTCCTTAACATTTCATGTACATATTAAAATTACAGAATAAAATAAGATAAAATAAAATTCAAAGACTATTATTACGACACATTAAAATTTGGAATAACATCGTCACACTGCATTTGTACTATGTGAATCTATGTTCCAAATATTCGTTAGTGCTGTAAAAGGCATTCTGTAGTAGAAGGCCCCTACATGCAGTCCCGAACTGCCTTTCTGTCAAATCTCTGACATCAACTGGGAGCTTGTTGTAAAAAAAAAAAAGTGTATTCCATCGAACATCCTGAGGTAAGACCAATTTCTTGCCCCCTTTTTCTTTATACCAAGCATTTGGCAAATGGGTGTTTTTGAAGTATTTCACAATATGTACTATATGTTCTTTTATCTGCGATGCTTCCAAATCTTTGGAGAGCAAACTAAGTAAGTGTGCCGAACAACCATATGTAATTATAGGGTAATTGGACGACTCGGTAATTTTTTTCTTCATACTGACCATGTTGCTCGCATTATCTGTAACAATACTGTCTACTATAGTCGGCTGTATGGGGATGACCAGATATATCTATGCTTTTTAAAAGAACACTGTTTCCATCCTCTGCAGTCAAGACGACACAGATTATCGGCTCATTATGTATATCGGACCATCCATCTAAGGACATGCAAACAGATTGTCCAGATAACTTGTTAAAGCAATTAGATTTTTCTTCTACAAATATTTCATTCAAGAGCGTTGATGATAACTGAAATCTAGATGGTGGAAGGTAACCAGGTCTTAGCACTTCTATGACCTTTCGAACCTCTTTATTTTCTATAGCTCTAAAACTGCAATTTATTGCGTAAACGGCTTTGGCTATTTGTCTGTCCAATTCTTTTTTCTTATCTTGTCCAGTTCGCACAACAAAAGAATCCAAATGACCGCTACTTCCACTATTTTCACGTCCACCTACACTTCCCTTTTCACAGTTATCGCTTTTCTGTTTCTTTGCCAACTGGATAATTTCACTCTGGCTAGTTCCAGGCTGTGACTGACAATCACCATGCAGAGTTTCAAGACCACTGCTGATATCACTAGTTTCACTTTTGCAGGTTTCCCAATGACTTTTTAGTCTGTCCACTAGACCTTGCAATTCTTTACCACACTTTTTACATACTGCTCTACAACCTAGTTTGCCCACCACTTTCTTTTTTATAAAATGCTGCCAAACACTAAATTCCTTTCTGCCCCGGCTTGTCATGAGTTCAAATGTTTTGATAGATTAACCCGTAAAGCAAAAATATTACTGATAACTAAAATAAGTGCGTATCGTTTATATAGCCGGGCGTTTTCTGCCAGTTATTACAAGTTTCGACAAAGCGGCAAACTTGCAATACTGCGCGGACGAAATTTTCACGTTAATACAAGTTTCGACAAAGGCGCAAACTTGCAAAAACTACGCGAACGAAATTTGCATGTTAAAACTTCTCCAGTTTTGCTTCGTATCTGTACTATTCCTGCCTAAAAATATTTGTTTACTTAACAAAACAAAATATAAGCAGTTAGAAATATTTAAAAATAATAATATTTGTAAAAGTTGGTAAATTTTTTTAAAAAATCAAAAAAATCATGATTTTTATTAACTTTGGTTTTAAACCACAGAAACTAACCCACATAAAACAACAAAGAAAAACTTGGCCGAATGAAATCTGTAATATTATTTGCCGCGCCATATCTGAGTGGGACACCACCTTTACTTTAAGAGTTTAATTTTTTAAAAAGTATTATTTGATTTTTAAAGCCGCTGTGATACGCTACTGTTTCAAAATACTATTTTTTGGTACTTGTGTAAAATTTTATGCGGTTTCTTTTTTCCCTCTTCGCTTTTTCTCGCAAAATTAACCATAATGGAGATAATTAAAAAAAAAAAAAAATTACAAGGTGTTTACGTATATTTTGCCCAATAGATATCTCCATTATTATTGGTTTTAGAGAAATTGTTAAATTAGCAAAGTTATATCATTTTCACCGAACCTTCAGACAATGAAATGAACAAAAACAACTGAGTATCGGAAGTGACAGTTTTTTCAAATGGAATACCCCCTATTTTTTCATTGTTATCAGTTAAAGAATTTTATCCTCTTTTTAAATATACATATTTATAATGGTTGTTGTTTGTTGTAAGTTTATTTTTTACCGTTTTGGAACGAAATTAAAACATAACACATATATGTATTATTTTTATAATTGCTCAAAATGCAGGATTGGTAACCATCTTTTAGTTTTTCAATTGCATTAGCAATCATATCTGGCCTACCAAAGTTGAGAAAGTCAATTTCAATTTGGATTTGTTCCTGCAAATCGGCAACACTATTTAGTCTGGATGCAGAAATCTTGTCTTTGAGGTAGCCCCAAAGAAATGTGTCTAATGGTGTTAAGTCAGGACTATTGGAAGGCCATGCAATCGTCCCTCCACGACCAATCCAAATGTCATAATTCTCATTGAGGTATTCTCTAACTGGAAGAGCACTATGACATAGAGCACCATCTTGCTACCGCATAAAATTCCTTGCGGCGTTTAGAGGAAAAGTTTTAAGAATATCCTCCACTTTATGTGGACGATATCTAACTCCATTTAAAGATCCATCAATGAAAATTGGACCGATGATTCTGTGTTGCACTATGCCACACCACACATTTACTGATACCCACCCAGAACGTATCACTTCAACTGTAAGATGCGGATTATGTGATGCCCAGAAATGTGTGCTTTTGGGATTTGGAGCTGAAGCCGTATTAAAAGAAGATTCATTGGTCCATATAATGTTCTCAGACAAATTGGCGTTATTGTTGAGGATGTTTGTCATAATGTGACGGCAAAACTCCAAACGTCTTTGCTTCTGTTCTTCTGTTAATTTTTGAACTTTTCTGAATTTAAAGTCGTGGAATTTATGCCGTTTCAGAATTGTAAAAACTACGGTGCAACATTTGCCAAGATATCTTGCGCAGTCCCTTATCGAATTTTGTAGATTTTCTGAAAACAAATTAAGCTTCTAAATGATACGAAGCGAATATAAAAACAAATAAAAATTACCTTGAAAATATAAAAGAACAGCAAGTTCTTCATCCTCAAGTATCCGACAATGCCTTTTCTTTCTTTGTAATATTTTTCACTCATAAAGTTGACGAAACACATTTCGGAAAGTATTTTCGCTAGGAATTACTAAATGTAGATGTCGCCTTCTGAATTTGCGTTGCGCTTCTCGCTTGGTGTGTCCACATTTGATGTATATTTTAAGAATTTCGCACTTTTGCTCTTCGGGGTATCCCATTTAGACCCTAATTTTGACAACGTTTATTAAGACTTGTCAAGAAGACGAAGGTTGCCAAGAGCAATTTAGTCAAGGTGACGGGTATTGCTATGAGTAACATGAGCCATTTATAAAGCTTTAATGAGGATAATAATAATTCTATTATATTTTCGTATAATTCCAAAACGGTAAAATAACCCCAACAACCACTATATATTTAAAAAGGGGAACAATGAAAAAATAGGGGGCATTCCATTTAAAAGAACTGTCACTTGTTAAAAAACTGTCACTTTCGGTATTTAGATGTTTTTGTTCATTTCATTTTCTAAAGGTTCGGTGAAAATGCTATTACTTTGCTAATTTAACAATTTCTCTAAAACCAATAATAGTGGAGATATCCATAGGCATCGTAACTATATATCCGACACGCCATTCATAAATGCTATAAAATTGTGATGCCAAAATCGTTTGGCGGCGAGACGCTGTGAGGAGCTAGGTGGGGTCGGGAGTGGGGATTACGCTGCCTTTACATATGCATGCGACAAAACCACAGAACAATAAAGGTTAGGTTGACAAAACGACAAAACTCTAGGAAAACCCACAGAAAAACGCTGTCACAAATGAAATGGAACATCCGCTATGCCGAGTATTGCCGAGTCGATGCGGATGGCCACGAAAAGGATGGGATGTGGGCGGATTCTTTTTTGCTGCGTTGCCATACTACAGATTTTTTACAAGGTTTTAGGCAATGTTATATATTTCCCATATCATGTTATTCTAGTAAATCATAGAAGTTAATACTTTTAACAGAGTAAGCCCAGAAAACTACGTTTTCTGTGGCGTAAGTCTGGCAAACCAAGTGGAGGGGAGCAGCTTGAATGTTGATTTACTTTACACTGGAATACAATGATAACAACACGTTTATTTGTTATTGTTCGGTCTAATAGTTACGATGTCTATGGAGATATCTATTGGGAAAAATATACGCGAACACCCTGTACATTGGGGGCGAGGGGGACTTTCAGTATGATACGTAGGACGGCAAAAACTAAAGATCACCGTAGTGCACCGTAGTAATTATGACGTCCAAAAATCATCACTGGATGACGCATGAGCTTCTGAAAAATCAAACTATTTATTACTTCTACAGTTTTATTGTACACATTTGTACTCTAAATTTAAAGCGGTAAACATTAGCAAATAGATAAACACGTAAATTCCTTTGAGCAAGCTCTCTTCCCCCGTACCCTTCACATGTGTCTTTATAATATGGATGTCCGAGTCTTTTCTACTGATAACCGGCAAGATATTGAAACTCTTTCTCTTCATCATACGAATCGATTGTCTCTTTTCCACTGCTTCCGTCAGTAGTCTCGAGTCCATGAAGTCGTTTAGGTTTTTGAGAGGTTCTAGCAAGGCGGATTCTTTGAGTATTTCGACCGATATGGTGCCGTCGTCGAAATTTTTGATTAGTTTTTCTAAGCTGTTTCGTTTCTTTACGGCGAGGTCTTGACTAAGGGAACGCTTGACTCGTTGAATCGATTGTTCGTTGTAGAAGCCGCAAATCAGCTGCAAAATATGAGTGTTACAGGGTGTTGCTTTTTTTTTAAACGGGGTATAGAATTCCAGTTTCTCATACAAAAATCATTGAATCCAATGGGCGACAAAAAATTTTTGTTGTAACATAAAGCGGAGTAGCATATTGTAGTAAGTGAAATGAACCTATCTGAATACGAAAATGGCAAAAAATAATTTACCGGGTGATGCATGGCTTAGTTGAACATAGGAAATCCCATGTAAATTTGTAGGTGGCTAAATGTTAGCTCCCCTGTATATTTCAGAGAAAAATTGTACTATAATTTTTTAAAGAGACCGATATAATAAACCCATGTGCCAAGTTTAAATAAATTTTAATAAGCCAATCCTAACTTATTCAATTAAATGTGATGGCAAAACTACGAAATTTTTATAGTTTACGTAATACAGCAAACGCCAGCAAATTATTATTTGTCATTGACAAAACGAGAAGTAGCGCCAATGACAACATTTTTATTGAAGGCGCTTTAATTATAGCTAAATATGAGCTTTTCCATTAAGGAAAAAGTAACTATGATTAAGTGGTATCATACAGGAAACAGTTTAAGAGCAGTGTCTGAAATGTTTTCAGTTTAATTCCCTGATAAGCCTATCCCTTCCATTTCATTAATTAAACTTATCATTAGTAAATTTGAGTAACTCAAAAAAACACAAAGTCACGGTCTCAAGTTCTAATTTTTGTACTGGTTACGCGTTTCACCCTAACCGGGCATCATCAGACCTACAAACATATTGCCTAATATACACCTGTATAGAAAATGTGTAAAAGAAATAAAATTTTACCTTATTACTATGGTCCACATAAAGTATTGCAATTAAAATATATAAAAACATAGACTCGACATCTCCACAACACATTAAAAACAACACTAAAACTAAGGTTAGGAAAGTACAACACTTTAAAAAGAAAATAGCAACAAAAAATTTTTCATAAAAAATTCTTCATATAATCCAGATTTGAACCCAGTGCCCCGAGAGTCACAGTCGTGTGTTTGACCGCTACGCCACGGAGTCATTTACAAACAGAAATTAAAACTTTAAAATCTAGGTCGTTACTCAAGTTATTAAAAATTAAACCAAGCTCAAAATTGAAAACATCATTCACACAGTTTAGAATAGGGCTCTTTTTGGCTTTTGTTATTTCTAACTTTTCCCACAAATCGAGTTCTTTACCCTTCGAGCGCTCATGTAGAACGCTAATGCCCTCTTGGGAGAAAGAGTGTTTTGTGCTTAGTAGGTGGGTAGCGGTTAGGGTGAAACGCGTAACCAGTACAAAAATTAGAACTTGAGACCGTGACTTTGTGTTTTTTTGAGTTACTCTACAATACTAAATTCAGGTCTCTTTGTGAACCATGGACGGATTCTTTGAATTAGTAAATTTGAGTCCAAAAGTACTGTAATAAATAACACTGTAAATGTCAATAGAGCTAAAGAAAGGGATAATAGAGATCTTGATATTTTACTGCACGTGAAGGAAAATAAAATGATTAGCACGAGAATTCTTGGGCAAGCCGTAGGAAAACATCAAACCACAGTGTTGCACACTTTAAAGAAATCATAAATATTTTCCTTACAAGTATGAAAAACATCAAGAGCTACGGCAAGGTGATGAAGAACGGAGAATGGTATTCTGTTTTGAGGTAATGGAAAGAGCAAATAATAATAAGGATTTTTTTGAGAAATATTTGTTTTACCGATGAATGACAAAAATCTACGTCCGTCAGAAACGTAGAAACTGAAACTGGAATTACAAAATTTAAGGCGCAAAGAATTTTGACGTCCAATAAATATTTTCCCTATGGTGTTAAAATTACCCAATATTTGCATCCTGGTAATGATGTGAGACGACTGGAATTTTGTCACTGGTTTTGAAATAAATCTAACGAGGATCGATCTTTTTACTAAATAATAATTTGGTCAGATGAATGTCGAATTACAAGTTGCGGTATTCATAACCGACATAATGAAAGACATTGGAACTCCACAAATCCCAACATTTTGGGGTAAATAAAGGTTGTTTTTTTGTTTCAAAACAAACTGGTGTATCGCTTTTTTGAAGAAAATTTAAATGCAGATGGATATCTGGACATACTCCAATCAAACCTTTTCGATATCCTTGATGATGTTCCTTTAAATGAAGTAATAGAGATTTACTTTCAACAAGATGGCGCCCCTACCTATAACGCTCTTCGAATAAGAGCGTATGTAATACTCACTTTAGGACCTATAAGGTGGCCACCCCGATTTCCGGATCTAACTCCTCCAGATTTTTTTCTTTGGGGAGTGTTGGAAAATATAATTTATAAAGTCATTTTAACCCGAGAACAACTTGATCAAAGAATTCATGAGGCCTTTGCAGAAATAAAACCATTGCACATCATGAATGCCCTAAAATCCGGTCGGAAAAGATGTCAAAAGTGCATTGAAATCAACGGAGGAGCTTTCGAATATTTGCGATGATTCCCGTTATTTTTTACCTTAATCTGAATCTTTTATTTCGTTTCAAAGTAATAAAATTTAAATAAATCGCCTAGGAAACCAATATCATTCATGGTGTGATATATATGTGAAAAGAAAATTTAAAATGCTATCTTTTTAGATTAAAATATACAGGGTGTTCCATTTAAAAAAATTAGGTTAGGTACGATAACTTTTTTACCTGACCCCTTTTACTTATTCTGAAAACGGCAGATTATTCAACAATCATTATAAAGAAACCTTTGTATAAAAAAATTGTCTGTATCTCTTTTAACTAAGAAAATATAGGGTAATTTTGAAATTTTCAATTTTTTTATTTTTCCCCGTATCTCTTAAGCGAGCGAAAATTTTCAAATTTTGATTTCACACCACTTTAAGTTTGACCCAAAAGGAGCACATGACACCTATATTATTTTTTTGATAGCACTAACAATTACGGAGATACCCTATAAAAGTGTCGAAAATGGGACATCCTGTACATTCACCCTCAACAACTAACCAAATGTTCAAAGTTGCCGGTATTTGAGCCAAGAAAATGAACATCGTCTTGATCATACTCAGACGCAATACCCACAAAAAAATGTTTGGGCGGGAATTGTAGGACATCACATTATTGGACTAACCTAATTGGATTTAGTATAAATTCGAATTGAACCCGCACTAGAAGAAGTTCTACGCGAAAATCGGGAGATCTGGTATGAAATGGATGGTTGTCCATAATTCTCTCATGGTGAGGGAATACTTGCAAAATATTTTTAACGGAAATATTATTGGCCCACGGCATCTAATCCAGCCAGGTCTAGTTTCCTTTATTTGATCAAGTTTAGTAGTATGCAAGACAAAAAAACAAACGGTAAAAATATACTAATCTAAGTTTACTAAGGCTGGATATTTTAAGCTGTTCTATTGAAGTAAAATTTTAAGAATCGTATAATTCCGCCATACCTAGAATTTACTGGACCCCATCATGTGTAGATACAATTTACTAAAAGTAGAAAAATTAGTGATATATTTCGCCTTACCTTCGAGTTGATTGTATCCTTGTTCAACGTGAAATCGTCATAAAAAATTTTAACTGTTTGATTGCCTGGTTTTTCCGAAACAGATTCACGTTCTTCCAAAATAACTTTATTAGCGACTTCTACTTCTTTGACTGCTCCTTCAGGAACACTTTTGACTTCAGCGGCGTTGCTTTCAGTCGTAAAAACTTTGGTTACTGAAGTACGATTGTCTTCGGAGTTATCGTTCCACGTTTGATTGCTTGGTTTTTCCAAAGCAGATTCAGGTTCTTCCAAAATAACTTCTTTGGCGACTTCTACTTCTTCGGTTGCTCTTTCAAGACCACTTTTGACTTCAGCGACGTTGTTTTTAGCCGTAAAGACTTTGGCTACTAAAGTACCATTGTCTTCGGAGTTACCGTTCCTAAATATTTCCACTACGTTTTTCTTGTCTACGTTTCCTCCTTGTTTTTCGAGCGTTTCCTGAAGGTTTTGAACAATTTGCTCTGGCATCTGCTGACAAAAAATGAAAAAAGTATTAACTGTCAGTGTTCTGTCACTAGTGTTACTGGTTAAAATGGATGCAAGTTGGTGTTTTGTAAAATGTACAAGGTTTAGCAACGAGTACTGCAAATGTTAGGAAATGGAAGAATAATTTCTTTTTACAATATACAGTGCGTTTATTTTAACGCGGGACATAGAGATTTACACGGTAAATCCTAAAGCCTATGTTAGGCACATTTCTATTGAGAACTACAAGTTAAAATTTTACACAAATATTTCTTGTGGTATCATACCCAAGATAGGATCATGTTTGTATTACTTTACTAACGCAGAATATTTAAAAATATCATTGTAAGTTATAATATCACGCTGTTTTGCCTAGCCCTGTATATTAAGTTTACTTAGGTATTTTTGACATATATATATGTGACATTATTATGATATTAGACAACTTGTAAATTATACAGTTTTGATGAGTATTTAGGATTATTATTTCAATTAAGTTTAATAATTTTCCTAAATATAATCTACAACAATAAACTTAAAACTCGTATAAACTGTTTAAAGTACCCTTTATTTACAGCCAAACAGTGCCCCAAACAATCATAAAAATGCTTTCTAACATTCGACAACTGTCGCGCTGTGATGCTGCGTGAAGCCTCGATTATCCTGTTTTTTAATTCAGCTGCATCATTTGGTCTTTCTCATACCTTATCAAAAACGTTTGATGTGAGGTATCCCCAATAGAAGAAGTCCAAAGGCGTGATATCCGGGCTTCGAGCGGGCCATTTAAAAGGTCCTATCCAGCTGCCCGGAGACACAATATTTAAATACTCCGTTACAATTATTGCGCTACGAGCTGGAGCTCCATCATGTTGAAATATAATTTCCTCCCTTCTGTGGGCTAGCGCAGGACCTGCTTCCATATGTGAGAGGTCCATCTATTTTTCTTTGATAAGTGTACCGTCTATAAAAAATGGGCCAATAATCATATTTTCTAGAATACCTGCCCATACATTTACATTTTGTCTACACTGGGTATACGTTTGCTGTACCCCGTAGGGATTTTCTCGCGACCAGATTCTAACATTTTGCTTGTTCACTGTTCTATTAATATTAAAGGAGCTTTAATCTGTAAACAGTATGTTATCAGCATTACCTGGGTTATTATTAATTCGATCCATCCATTCTTCACAAAACTGCATCCGTTCAAAATAATCATGCGGAAAAAGTTCCTGTATGTTTCGAATTTTAAAAGATTTTTATTTTTCTTTCTTTAATGCGTTGTAACAACTGCTTCTAGATTTGTCGAAGCGATCGGCAAGGTGTGTCAAATTGGATGATGGTTGTTCTTCTAATCGCCATGCACAGACCCATTCGGAATTCTTGTTAACACAGAGGAATTTCTTTTCCGTTTTTTATGAGAGTCATCAAGACATCCACTAGTCATGAACTTTACATGCAATCGTTGTACGGTCGACTTGCTGGGAATGGGACGGTTTTGATAGACAGCGGAAAATTATCAGTAACTTCCCGATATGGCATTCCTCTTATGCAGTTTCAAACCATTTCAATTCGTTCTTTTACGGTGTAGATAGACATGATAAATTACAAAACCAATTTCACGAAAATACTGACAGCGGTGTCATAATATTTTTCTTTATCTAAGGTAGTTAATTACATAAATTACAAGGGGGTTAAAAAGTGTAATTTTACCAAAATGAAAAGGTCTTAAGAGTTTTTTTGCACAGATTGTACTATAACTTATTCCACCCATCTCAAATTTTGTCTATTCTCGAGTTTTAGTAATATTTGTTTAATACAAATGTGCCTAACATAGGCTTTAAGATTTACCATGTAAATCCCTATGTCCCGCGTTACAATAAACGCACTGTAGAGCCAAACCTATAAGTTACCTGTTGTCAGATACTTCAAATCAAGGGAATCAATAACCGTAAAAAATAGTAATACCTGAAGAATTTTGTTGTCTGAAGAATTTTCGTCGCTGAATTCAAAACTGCTCTGATACGTATTCTCGTCGTCGGGCAGCGACATCTTGTCGACGCTTTTGTTTTCGTAAGCATCCATGTAGGCGCTCAGTTGTTCGTCTTTCTTTGTGATGCTCAACGTGTCTAAAATTAAACGTATAACAGGAATATTTTCTCTAACATGGACCTTATACCAAAATCGCATGCGAAAAGAAAAATCTATAGTTAAATTGCCATCTATGAGAGAAAGGGGGAACACATAGTCTTTGTTCTTCGTTTACTGATACTTGAATATCAATATTAGAAACATTTTGTTGTACAAAATTATCTTTTAAATAATATTCTACATGACTATTTCAGGAAGGACACTAAACAAGATCTAAACACAAAAACATTTATTTACCAAAATTAAAATACAATATTCATGTATTATTATTTATGTTGAAAGTGCAGCATTTGATTTTTCGTCATGGTTCTTAACTATAGAAGAATTACTTTCTGTTTGACTGAACTGCAGAGATCGAATAGAGGAATCTGCATCATTGGATGTTTCACCACTGTTGTTATTCGTTCATCGAAGGTTTTCTATTTTTGAATAATGATCAGGATCTATCGGTAAATATGGTTTGAGAGAGTTTTTCTAAGAGCTTGAGGAATAGTCTGACGGGACTTATTGATTTGTCTTCGAGAAAATGCTGTTGTATCTCCTGCTAGCTTAAACGAGCACAGGTGTAAAAACTTCTTCTGTAGCCCATCAGGATTTTCCTCGTCATGCGTATACATTCTACATTATCTTTGGCACATACGGCTTTAGAACTCACCTTGCGTTTTTCTTGGCTCCCTTGAAGTTGTATTGTTTTTGTACCTCGCTAGGCGAGCGCTGCTGAAGGATACGTTTCTGCACTGTACTACTTGAAATACTATTCTTGTATACCGGGTGTTGCATCTTCGAGCGGGACATAGGAAATCCCATGTAATTTTAAATGGGGTCAATTATTGGCTTCCCTAATTATTTTAGAGAAAAATTCTATTTAGGTTTATTAAAGAGCACTAAAACCCACATTCAAAAGAATAACTTTAGACATTTTTGATGAGCCCGTTTACGGGTTATCGCCGATTTCTTTTTAACTATTTCTCCTTTTTATGGCGCCGTATTTGCGGGCACCAGTCAAGGTAAAAGATGACTGTCAAATAAAGTTGTCATTTTGAAATGTGTGCTTTATTGTTATAAAAACTCGTACGTCGAAAATATTAAAGGTGTATTTATGAGTACAAATTAATCTGAATAAAACTAAATTAAAGTATCCAATTACAAGGTTAATTATGACATTTTACATGTTTCAATATTTGACTAATTAATAGGTAGGTACTATTAAATTGTTAGAACTTTAGGATTTAAGAAGATGTTCAAATATTCCTCAAAATGACAACTTTATTTGACAGTCATCTTTTACCTTGACTGGTGCCCGCAAATACGGGGCCATAAAAAGGAGAAATAGTTAAAAAGAAATCGGCGATAACCCGTAAACGGGCTCATCAAAAATATCCAAAGTTATTCTATTGAATGTGGGTTTTAGTGCTCTTTAATAAACCTAAATAGAATTTTTCTCTAAAATAATTAGGGAAGCCAATAATTGACCCCATTTAAAATTACATGGGATTTCCTATGTTCCGCTCGACGATGCAACACCCGGTATAATATATAGTATTTGTGTGGTGGTGTTTTAAATGACTTTCAATGAATATTCTTTGTAAAGCTCGACACATTTATCTGTAGCTGCCGAAAGAATGCGGACAAAAAACGTTCAGTGGTTTCCGATGTTGCCACATACCGTCACTAAATTATAATTGAATATGTATTAGCAAGGAAAACCTGGAACTAAATGTATTCATTAAAATAAATATTTATATATTTTTAAGAAACTAGAGTATTTTAATATAATTTCAACATTATTCAAAATTTCTTCTTATCCTATTAATTTTGATATTAAAATGGCATAGAAATATGACAACATAGTGTACTATCACAGCCCTCTTGTAAAGGGGGCTGTGGCATTATTAAAGGGAATGAGATGGATATTGTTAATTTAATTTGTTGACACGGGTCGTGTGCCGCTCGCAAAAACAAGCGGCCAATATTTGTGTGTGACAGTGGAGTAGTCTTTGACACTAATACGACGAAAACTACAAAATCATTCTCACTGAATCAATAATGAAACTGTTTTTTTTTTTTCATGCCGAAATCCAATTTCCTATTGCACTGCGACATGTTTTAAGAGATTGTGATTCCTCTTACCGATATGTCGTAGCCACAGACTCATGTGGGTGTCCAGTTTTCGATGGTTTTACGGGGTATCTCCGTTATTAGTAAAGATAGAAGGATACGGTTTTTGCAGCACTGGGCTACTTTTTTGTGAAACAAAAGATGCCGCAATCAGAATTTTTCTAGTCCTTCTTGTTTTTGATATACGAGATGTTTTTGAAAATCTTACATTTTGGGACATCCCTCATATTTAGGTTACCCTGTAGCTTATCAAAGAGAAAACAAATGTTCTTTTTGTAGTTTTTTACGTAGAATCCAGTGACGTACTCAGATTTTTTCTACATTCAATAGTTTCCGAGAAAAAAACAAAGTTGATTTTTTTTTAACTGGTCACCCTATATATTTTTTAATAATATAATTTAGTTTTAACAAGCTTCTCAGAAATATATAATATCTTATTTTTATTTTTAATATTAAGCACGAAATTTACGTTTTATTAAAAAATATACATTTTTTGTTAGTAGGCCATGACGGGTATTTAAAAAAAACTATTACTGGTATGATAATTACTGCAGAAGAAATATATTTTGGACTCTTTAATCTACTCAGCACCGCCTCGGTGGCCGAAGTGGGTAAAGCGCCGGAAACGGCGTGAGCCTGCTTTCGCGCTGCTCAAGTCGAGCGGGTTCGAATCCCGCTACAGTACGCTCAAATAAAGAAAAGTACTCGGTTTGGTTGTTGTATGTGTGAGTGCAGGTACTTCTGACTAACGATTTATCGAAATCGAAACCGCAGGGTCATCCTATAGCAGCGGATCTTTAACCCGAGACTTGCCTCGGTTGCGGGCTGTGTGGGCAGGCTGCTGTAGGAGTGTGATTCTGTGGGGGGATCAGGATGGTGGTTGGTTGGAAAGCGACTGCGCGTGGTTCGGATCCCACGATAAACAGTAGGTCCCGTCTGGCTGACATTACCCAGACGTAAAATTACCGTGGGCGGGCTAGTAACGAATAACTAGGGGATACAATAAGTCTGTAAAAGGCTGCGGTGTCAGGACGTAAGTGCCGACCTAGTTATTTAAGAGTAATCAATCAATCAATCAAAATCTACTCAGCAGTTATATTTCAGTAAAAATAATAACAATGCGTAAATCTAGTACTACTACGTAAAACATTAGAAACAAAAGCTGAAAATTTATAGAACTTTCTCATAAATATTGCTCAAATTGTTCTTCATTATGCCTTAGGCCTTAGACATCTTTCACACATAGTTCTTATTCACCTTAATGAATTTAAAATAACAAAAGGCCGCGTTTGTAACTCCCTAAATGCTCTTTCAGAGGAATTTCTTAAATCTGCAATTGTTTGGTATCGAATAGAATAAATTTTATTTTCAAGGTATCCCCACGAGAAGAAATCCAAAACCGACAAGTCGGGTGACCTAGGTGGCCGTCTTACAGGTCCATTAGTTTCAGTCCAGTGGCCTGGGAAATTATTGTTTAAGTAGGCCCTGATAATTAGCGCATTGTGAGCGGGAGCTTCATCTTGTTGCAGATGCAAGTTATTGAGACCCGCTAAGGGCACGTCTTTTATTATTTCCGACACAACGTTTTCCAGAATTTCCTGGGCTGCCTTCAAATATATTATAAATTATTTTGCTTCCTAGTATAAAGCCAAACCTACCTTGCCGTTCGACTGGAAATATTACATGCTGATTTTCCTGAGACCAAAACCTCGTATTGTGCCGATTAAATATACCAGCACTGGTAAAATGAGCCTCATCGGACCATATAACGGTTCTTTCAAAATTATTTTCCCTGTTGATATTTTGTAAATACCAAGTTTTGTGCTAGGTGGAATTTATATAGCTTAAAATTGTGTTTTTTTTTAGGATTGTTTGAACTCTTGATTTAACTACTCCGATCAAACCTTCAACCGTTCTGCAAAAACTAGTTGGATTTGTTTCAGTTGAAGCTAAAACATTTATTTCATCAGTCTCGCGGTTTTTCTTTGTTGTAGATTTTAGGCCAAGGTTTGAAAAATAAACCGTGATCAATTAAATTGGATTTCATCCTTAGAAAGATTCTTTTATCCGGCTGTCGTCTTTCGGGATATATACAAGTAATTTAACAAATCTTCATAAAGATACTACAAAAAGGCGTATATTTACCTATTGAAATACACTTCTAATGCTTCATCTGCATTTTCATTACAATGGACATAACAAACGAGCATGTCGTATTTTTCATTATTTTCAAAGTTTACATTTTCTGCCATAATTAGGATAAACTGATTTTTTACTATTAATACCCCGTATTTTACTATTAATACCCCGTAAACCATCGAACATTGGACACCCTGTACACCTCTAGTCTTGATTTCGTTAAATGCATGTTTCTGCAGATGATTTCGTTGGGAGTATCTTTTTCCAGGTGGTATTTTCAAACCCTCATGAACTGCTAAAACTGGTCTCATTTACACTTCCTTCTTCCATCATCTTCAAAATTGGCAAAGTAACTCTCTACTAGAGTGGTGACCATTCTAGTCCTTCAAATTACAGACCGCTCTCTCTCCTTTCCACTCTTTTCATACTTATTGAAAGTCTGATAAAGTAGAGGGGCTTATTGTTTATTGTTCTTCAACAGTTAAGACATCTTAACTATGAACCGGTATGGCTTCCATTTCAATAAAAACACATTTGATGCCATGATTGACTTCTTGGCGGGCGTCTTTCGGACTGTCAATGGACGGTAGGCCTCCGCCGCAGTGTTTTGTGACCTGTCGAAGGCATTCGTTTCATCATCGCGCCATCGATACATTGTCGGATACCGCTCTTACATAGATTAATTTTCAAATCTTGTAGTTTGGATTATTGTCTTCTTTGTCTAGATGTATCAAATTTTCTTTCGACGCTAACATATCTTTTACATAAAGCTTTAATTTCAACTTAAACGAAACTAATCTATTACTAATTGCTATAACAATAGATTAGTTTTAGCTGAGTACCTCAGTAGACTATACTTACCAGTAGATGCACTCAACTGTTGATGGCTCAGAATCTTCACCACGCTATGGAACGGACACGACGTCACCTGGGTAGACTTTTCCTCTTTGTGCAGCAGGAAGCTCACCTTCTGCCTACTCTTTGAGGAAACGGTGTTCACGCTGGAGAGGCTCACGCCAGGTATTTTCAGACATCCCGATTTCTTTCTGGGTTCTTCAAATGGTGATGGTTGTACTTTTTCTTCTGGAATGGATGGTGGAGGAATGATTACTTTGATCTGCTGTAGGATGGTGGATTGATGGTAGATTTGGGGGATATGGACCATGTACGAAAAATAAATGAGCCTAAAAAGGGAATGAATTTTATTATTTGTGGGATCCTTGAAGTTATTTATTTAGTGACCAAGATTTATTCGTTTTTTGTCTCCCTTTACCTTCTGACATTTTCTCTTCTGTTCTATAATGAATATTTAAAGGAGTAATCCGAAATGGGATGCCAATTTTGTACCTAAAAAATAAAAAATGCATTAATGACAGTCAGACGCAAAAGTTGCAAATACATACCCGAGTCATATGCATTTTCGAGATTTTAGGTCCAGAATTGTTTTTCCCCCCCCGGCAAGAAGGGTATTATGGTATTTGACTAGTAGTTTGGATATTTGTCCATATGTAATCAATCAGTTTTAATAGTTTAATCATCACAAAGGCGAATTTGCAGACATTTATATTGAAGGAACATTTTGGGAACTCTGTTCGAACGTGTCTAACAACTCCAAGCTTTCGAAAAGGGTAACAAGGGGTAAAATTAGAAGCACAGTTTTTTGCGTAAAAGAGACTTCCCTTCAGCTTTAAGGTGATAGTAATTTGAGTATTCTAGGAATTTAGGCTTAGACCTTTAAAAATACCCTGTGTCTTTTGTCTCAAAGTTTAGTCTCATACTTGTATAATGCAGGGTGTTTACTAAACACTTAATGGGCGATTCTTTAGGAAGAATATTGTGACCTTTTCAGAAAGCCGTATTGTTTCGAGGATACAGGGCCATAAAAGGTTTTCGACATACATATATTACAGTAAAGCTTCTTCTTCTACAAGCACCGCTGAAAACACAACCATCTACGATGCATAAATATCCAATCCTTCTCTCATTGATCGTTAAACTCTTTTAAAAAACACCAAGGTTGTTTCTTACTGCATTACACCCATTAATAATGCGAAATATTTTCCATTGGAGTAGTAGACTTCAAATGGCCCCCATAGGAAAAAAATCCAAGGGATTTAAGTCCGGGGGTCGAGCAGGCCATATGTAGGGTCCACCTCGACCAATCCACACTAAATCGCGTTGGTGCACCATCGTGAACAAATATTACATTTCTCGTTGCCTATGTTGAAAAGTTACTTAGTGTAATAATTTAGGTTCTGTTCTAACTAAGGAATAATAAAATCCATGCTTGCTATTGAACTCTGTATATTGTCTGTTGATTCAACTTACAATTTCCTGTTGTACTTTTATGAAAAATCGGAGTCAGCAAGTTGCTTGTATGCTGATTCATAATTTACTTTACTATTATTAAATGATGCATACTTTTTTGTGTTATTATACAGGGTGTCTTCGTACTATATTACATTAGGTGTTAAATATTTTATTTAATATTGTATTATAATGTATGCACCTGCAGAGGTAGGTAAAGGTAGTTGAATATACAGAGTTGACAGAAATTACGACGATCTCTTCATTTTAAAATTGATACTCCAACGAATTATCATGTCCAATTCAGCATAGTTTGCATCTTCTTCATAGTTACATATCGGGTTTTCCAAGCAGGTGTATGCCATCCTCTCGGTGGCAAGTATGAGGGAGGTCATAGACCGTCAAGACACGGTCAAGAGTGGACTGTATACATCTGCTCTGATAGCCAGGCCGCCCTTAAGGCAGTCTGTCAACCCAGAAGCAGTTCGACCCTCGTGAAGGAGTGTGCGGACGCACTTGGTCTGGGTCCCGGAACACTGTGGAGTACATGGCAACGAGACTGCCGACGAGCTCGCCAGACTTGGAGCCGAAACTCCCTATCTAGGACCCAAACCAGCAATAGGTATATCAAAGCAGCAGGTGGGGACGGCCCTGGGGGAGTGGGCCGCCAACCTCTCCAAGGAGGAATGGCGGCAGACGCCAGGGTGTAGACAGGCCAAAGATCGGGCCAAGTTAGAATGGATTTTTAACAGGAGTAGGCGTGCCCTGAATCCTCTGGTAGGACTCTTAACAGGACACTGCAAATTGAGGAAGCACCTGCATACGATGGGGGTGGAGGAGGACCCGATATGTTCGGGATGCTTGGAGGATGAGGAGACACCACTGCACTTCCTGTGCACTTGCGAAGCACTGGGAAGACTCAGACGACAAGTTTTTGGGACAGTGGTGATTCCACAGGGGGAAGTCAGGACTCTTGCTTGGAGTAACATTCTGACCTTCATGAGAAGGTCGGGTAGGTTCGGCGAGAGCCTGGATGGTTGAGTGGATGGGGGAAGACTCAGGGGTAGGTAAAAAGGATCGCATCTGGTCTACGTGCCAGGTCCGTGTGCCTCCCCTCACCTACTACTACTACTACTACTACTACTACTACTACATATCGGGTGTTGCATGGCTTAGTTGACGCTCAATATGGTATGGGTATAGTCGATAAAGATGCAAAACCCTCCGAACAGTCGATACACTTGTTTGAAGTTACACTGCTACCTTCCTGGCACTAGTTGAAGGATCATCTTCTATCTCTCGAAGTTTAACCTCTTTTTCGCCATTTCAGCATTAGTAAAGTTATTCATTTTTGACTTGTTATTGACAAAACAAGTAAATTAGACATCAAAACTTACCTTTACCTCATATTTTTATTAACTTTGAAATACATATACTCCTGTACCAAAATAATTGACAGTGACTCATTTTTACTAGGGCGTGCAAGACATAAGGGGAACGCCAATTCCAGAGGCGTGTCATTTTAAACAATAATAATTCAAAAAATATAATTATGAATTTTGTGTTTATTATTATAATATATTTACATTTTCTATAATAAATATAATATTATAAATTAAACGGAAAAATTAAATAAGCTTTTACATTTGGTGATCTAATGAAGTAATTAGAGAAACTAAATTACGCAGGTATAAAATCCAAAAAGAATAATAAAGCAACGGTATATGTTATTTTCATAATGTTTTTTTATTATACTACATAATAATATAAACATATAATAGTTTATATAGTAATATAAATATTTATAAATTTCCTAACTATTGTTACCTAATGAACACTAATTGATAATAATTTGACAAATTATATTTCACGCCGATAATAAAAAGTGTTATAATGGCAATACGTTACAATTTTAAATTAATTATTACCATTATAGTGATTATTTACTAACTGACGATGAAAACATTTCATTACTGTCGCTACTGCTGTCATCTACAGGATTTATAATAATAGGTTCTACCATGAATTCAACGCGTACATCTAAGTCCCACATTTTTTTTCTTACGCCCTCGACATGTAATACGCACTTATGCCAATCTGCTGCTTGCACATTCGCTATTGCCGTTTTTAACAGTTCTCTAACATCTTTTAATTTAAAAGTTTTATTTTCACGCACCACTTCGCCTTTTATCTGTGCCCATCTAAGCTCGATTGGATTTAGCTTACAATGGTAAGGCGGTAAACGTAATATTGTAACACCTCGTTCACGAGCCATTTCATCCACTACATATTTCGTATATTTTTTTTTGTGAAATCTTGCAAGATCGAGCAACTGCACTTTTAGCATTTTTCGCCAAATACAATATTTTCTTCTTCGAGCCAATCAACAATATTTTATTTTCGCCACGCAGAAGTTGGCAAAGCTTCCACGACGGTTGTGGTATGGTGCATTATCCATCACGATTACCGACCCACGTTCAATACGCGGTAAGATGGATTTTAACCAATCCTCATAATAATCACCGGTTTTACGAGATTCAAACACGTTTAACCCACCTTCAAGAAAACCAGAATCGCTCCCGATGTGGGTTATAATTAACCGACTACCTTTTCCTGAAGGAGGTTTCAATCCAGTGGACAGTCCATTGATAAAGGCGTTACGTGCACTTTCCGACGAATGATTAACTTTGTTTGCTGATCAATAAAAATCTTTTTCCGTCCTCTTGTTTCATTCTGATCGGACACTTTAGTATTTCTATTGTCCTTGATAGTTCTATAAACAGTACGGCAAGATGTCTTAGTCAATGTGGCACAAAGTTGTGCGGCATCAGTGAATGATATTTCACTGTGTGTACTTAGAATTCCCTCATACACATTTTTTACAATTGTACGCTCCCCAGGTTTTAAATGACGTCGTTTTGTAACTTGTTGGTTACTATCATTTGAAGAACTCGCCTGCATTATAATATTTGCTGTTTTGAATAACCACCAAAATAACACCAAAATAATAAAACTGAATTGCTAATATCTTCTTGATTGAAACTTGTCTACGACACTGAACGCTGGTTAGAGGCGATACGAAAGCGTGCGAGCGCCTTTAGACATGGGTTTTTCTTACCTGCGTTGCCAAATTGAGTAGGGTGTAAAGTAATGACATGCTGATTTTGGTACATTTTATGAGAATTTAAATGAAATAATTTAAAACCTGGCAACATGTAACGACTCATTAATGCACAATCTTCCCAAGCGGTTTTGAATGCTTTTATTTCAGTTAAAATGTGTGAATCGATGTTAATAATTTTCTCCGCACACCGTCAATGGTGATAAGAACAGTTTTGCCGATTATATTGGGACCGTAGTATAGGTATTTGTTTTTGTACATGCAATAAAGTGGTTTTTATTTTATCTCTCGAAAATGAAGCAATATACGAAAACAATTTAGGGAACCAAAAAGTTGTATTATTAGTTGGTAAATCCGAAAAAAAATATCAAAATTGGCACCGATTTCATTGCAAAATTTTATCTTTTCATCAAGTGCAGGTAGTACCACCCGGGTTAGGGTCAATTTATGGGTTTTGCCTATTGTTATCCATTCACAAACACTGAAAATGGTGTGACAAAGGCGTGCCGGTAGGATATTCGTAAAAAGGAAATAATTTTATTTTAACAGAATAAAATTTAGGCATTATGTACATAGTATTAGGTATACTTATTTTTTATTAAACATTATAAAAAAAATACAAAATACAAAAAATACATTATACAGAAATTAAATTATAAAAAATCATAATATTCTTCGTCATCTCCTTTTCTTTAATGACATGATGGACTGCTTTTCGCCAGTTCTCTGGTGTCACTTCCTTAATGGCTTGATCAAACAGTAGCTTAACGTCTTTCATTTTGAATGTCGTGTTGTGTCTTGCTACAAATCCTTTCACTTGCGCCCATATAAGTTGGCAATGATATGGCGGTGTGCGCAGCACAGTTACACTATGTTTTTCTGCTATATCTTCCACGGCATATTTCATAAAACGATGTTTGGGTACATTTGCTATCGCTAATAGTTCCTTCTTTATCAAATTATATTCAAATTCAATACTTTTGGTGGTTAACCAGTCGATAATTTCTTGTTTTCTCCAAGATGAAGTTGAAGTCTTCTCTGTGCGTCGTGAATGATAGCTTGCGTTATCCATAACTACTACTGAATCAGCTGGAAGATATTTTATCATTTCACCAAAATAGTCCTCAAAAACATTCGAATTCATGTCCTCGTGGTAATTTCCCGTATTGAACGACTGAAAGGTTAGCAAACCTTCTTTTAAAAATCCCTCTTCGCTTCCAATATGGACGGTTATTAGTCTCTTTCCTTTACCCGAAGGCACCTTAATACCCGTTGACGGGCCTTCCATGAAAGCTTGGCGATCACTGGTTATATTTTTGTCTTGCCACAATTTTGGTACTTTATAACCTTTATTAATCCACGTCTCATCAAGATAAAAGATTTTCTTCTGCTCTCTTCTGTACTGCTTTATAATTCTCAAGTATTTTCGTCGCCAGCAAACAATTTCATCGCTTTCCAGTAAAAGTGATTTACGGTTAATGTTTTCCCAGACAAAATCCATATTTTTTAAAGTGATCCATAAAAGTTTTCTAGTTATAAACGGAATACTGTCATCCTGGCCAAGCTCCATTAGAATCTTATCTAGGGTGGGTATTTCTTTTTTAAAATAAAAAGAGTGAACTTTTCTCAAACTACACTTTTGGTGTCTTCATCAAGAACTTTTACTGATCTGTCTGGACTTTTCTTGGGAGGTTCCACTTGACCTGCTGTCTTTCTCTCCCGCAATAATTTAAAAACGGTGAACTTTCCAACTCCAGTCCTTCGGGAACATCGGTCGACAGTTTCTTGTACAATGAAATTTGGATAATCGTATTTTATGCAATCATGCACATTTAAAATAATAACTTTTTCACTCACTGATAGTGGAGAATTATTGGAACATCTTTTTGTTGGTGTGAATGTCGCCATTTTATTACTAATCTTATAATACTGTGAACACTATATACAGCTTAACAGCAAATACTGATGCGTTAAACTAAACAAATATACTAATTAAGGTCATACACACACACGATATATGAAGTTTATTCAAAATTTCCACCTATTTATATGATTCAGCCAACAAGGCTAGAGCCAAGCTCGGTACCTGTTAAACGCAAAACGTAACTTTATAATCTACTACCTAACTAATCCCGACACAATATTTCGATTTTGACGCTTCAGGCCAGAAAACATACCTTTCCTAATCCTCTTACGCAATTACTTGAAATTTTAATATTACAAACAATACTATTTTATCCTAATACCCGTTAACCTAATTCTCTAAAATTTTTGGTTAGTTATCATAAATAATTTAATGCACAAAGTTTACCTGCGCCTATGGCCGACACCGAAATTGAGCCGAACTGGACGGAATTTCCCATTTTATTAATCTACACCTTTCTGAAATAGTAATGTTTTAACCTTCTCTGTACGCTCACGAAATATTGCCCTATACTTACCGGGCACCCTCCCTGTATTTATACTAGGGAACACCACTTGTCCGAATTTTAATGAACTGTACACACCCAATAAAACAAAAAAATCGCACTTAGAAATAAAACAGTTACTACATAATGGACGTTTATTAACCAAAAAATAAAAGAAACTTGAAAATGACGTGACGCGATAAAGAAAAACGAATTGTACAGAGCAGTCAAATTACTGACTAAATTTACCTCGGCGTGTGAACTTCGACGGGCCGATCCTCCTCGAAGTCCGCGAGATTGTCCAGGAAATTGAGCACGTTGTAGAGCGAGTAGCTCCTCCTCGGGGTCGATTTTTGGGAACCAGGCGCGGACACGTTTTTTCTGAGGTCTTTGACGGCGTGCATTAAAGGAGCGAGAAAGTGGTCGTCGGCTTTAAGGGTGGACGTTTCCAGGTGGTCCTCTTCGATCAACGCCATTTTACCAATGAGCGAAGATTTTAGTTTTTCTTCTTCCTGTAGCATCTGAAAAGTATTGTTCTTTTATACACTCGGTGACAAAAATATCCCGTTTATGTTAAATGTAAAACTTGTTACTGTAAATCTTTACTAAAAGTTAATATAATCAGGTAAAGTCTGTTCAGAGATATAAGAAAGTGACTAACTGATCCCTATTAGGAAAGACCCGGGCCAGCTTTAAAATTGAAATATGGCCGAACAGGTCCGTATTTTGCTTAGAATTTAATCATGGTTTGTAATAAAAATAAGTAAGACGTTAAATAATATTTTATTTATGTTTAAATGTGAAATTACAAGTTATTTTATTATTAAAAATTATATTTATGATTACAAAAATATACAAATTATTTGGTACTTATAATAATTATTCACTTAATATATCAATATCACTATCGCTATCATCATCTGTTCTAATTAGTATTTGTGCTATATTGTTTATATGGATATAGGATTTTTCCACTTTTTCAACATGTGTAACAGAATTTGCCCAACTTTGTGAAGGGATGTTAAAAACTTCAGTTTCTATAAGCTCAAGTGCACTGGAGTTAATAGTAGGGCAAATATTGTTACGACGAATGGCAGATTTCAGTTGGTGCCAAACATGTTCGATGGGATTAAATATACAATGGTATGGTGGAAGTCTTAAAACTGTATGCCCTAGATTTTTTGCATAATTATCACAGAAGTATTCCTTTTGTAGTTTTAAACTTTGTAAAACCTCAATTAATTGCCTTTTGGTGTAATCTTCCTGAAAATAAATGTCATTATCATACATGTAGTTTTGGATTGTTGCTTTTGTGTCATTTGAGGAGAGAGTCTTGGTCAACTGCCTACTATGGTAGCTTGCATTGTCCATTACAATTACGCTATTCGGGGGTATTTTTGGAATTAGCTTGTTTTTAAACCAATCTTCAAATAAATCAGCAGTGGTGTCCTCATGGTAATTCAGAGAAGAATCTTTAATGTTTTTTGCAGACAGAGAAAGTCCATTTGGAATCTATCCGTCTTTAGATCCAGCATGCAAAATCTTAATTCGTTTATGTGTTGGATACACTTCCATAAAGTTGTTCTGCCACATTTAACGCCGGTTTCATCTTTTTCAAGCCTCTTAATTAAATTATCTAATGTAGGCACGCTTTGTTCCTCGTATAACTTTTTTTTTTCCTCGCTGAAATGGAATTATTTACAATTTTCCATAGAGTTGATGTTGGAATTTTTGTTAATGTGGCCGTTTCTTCTAACGCTGCTTGCTTGCTGACCGCACGTTCAATGAGAGTTCAATAAACATTGTTTATCTACTTTCATTTAGTAATATGAATTTTACAGTTCTGTAAATCGTTTTGTAAGGGCATCTATTACAGCACTAGTGCTGTAATAGATGCCATTACAGCACTAGTGCTGTAATGAAAAAAAACACGGTTTTATTAACATTTTGCTGTTAAATAAAACCACACTTTTTAGAAGAATGATTTATTATTAACAATTATAAAATTAATTACCAATTATTAATTAAAATTAATTATTATTAAATTATAACACTTAAGGTTTATTATAAACATTAATAATACACTTTTTACAGTTAGAAATTTGTATACCAGAAGTGGATGTGATGGAGCCCTTTACGTTCGAATTTCCAATCATTAAATCCGTGTCTGACCCCATGATCTTCTTTGCTATTTGTTTCTTATTTTCTAAAGAATTCTCAACGTAGCCTTCTGCCGTAGAAGAGGATTTCCAGCCCCCATGTCGCTTTAACATCTGCATATCTGCACCACCATCAACTAGAATGGTGGCTGAGGACCTCCTAAAACAATGTCCACTGTATCCTTCGGGATTATTCAATCCAAGTTTTGTTGCAATCTTTTTTGGTATACTTCCAAAACTATTAATTCCGACAGGCTGGGAGGTGCATTTTCCTTTTCCATAGAATACAAAAAACCGCCTGTGAGTTGCATTAAGAGGACGAAGTTTAGCATACTTTCGAAAAATACTTAAACAGTTGACACCCGTCACATTTCCTTCTGTTATAACAAATTCTCGCATAATTTTGGTTTTCGAGAATGGAATCACAATTTTTATATACAAATCATTGTGTTCAATATGATCCAACATTAACTTAGCTAGTTCTTCGCGCCGACAAGCCCCAAAAATGCCGATTATCATAACAACCTTCATAAGTAAATATGTTTCATCATCTGCAGTACTAAGAAACTTACATACGTCTTCCTTTGTGAAAACTTTTGACTTTTTGGCCTTGTATCCCTCTGAACTTCTTTTCAAAAATGCGATTAGTTGAAAAAATCTGCTTATATCTTGATTTTTCTTGACTGAAATCATAGTTCTCAACATTGAATAGTGAGTCCATAGTGTAGATGGTTTCTGGGAGCGTTGCTTTCCGGAAAAATAACCCAAAAGGATTTTCTCAGACACCTCCTTTATTTTGTTAGCTTTGCACCAATCTTCAAACTTCTGGTACTCCAACTCATACCGCGCCTTGGATTTTGTCGGAACTAAACTTGAGATCGCTTCGTTTGCCGCTGCTTCTATATCAGAGGGTAAACTTCCATCAGAATCGCTCATTTTGAAAAACGCTTTTTATATTTTTGAATTTGTTTGACAAAGTTTCGACAGTAACCATGCAAAACAATAACCATGCGAAAGGTAACATAAAAAACTTGATTAGTAAACTTAATAGCAGGTGCATTTTTACAGGTGCATTTTTATTTTTAAAAAGGCCTTTTGCCAAATATTTTTATTCATAGATGAAAGTAGATAAAATTTTGTACAATATTCTTGTTGTAAATTCATATTACTACACTCGATGTTTTATTAAACTCGGCTGACGCCTCGTTTAACAACTTTAACATCTCGTGTTGTAATATGAATCTTTACAACACTTATATCGTAAATAACTATTATAACTTCCTCAGTTTCCACAGAAAATTGTTTTCTGCTTTTTGACGGGGTTATCTCCTGAGATACATTGGGCTCGCACATATTTTCCATGACTCACACACGATTAAACAAACGCTGTATTACACAGGAGGTAAGAATAATTGAAGACATAAGTGGATAAAGGTGTCATGTCACATTTTTTTAAAAAACTACTTTCTCAACTTTTTGAACATTCCTAGCATAGGTCTAACTGTTAATAAACCCTAAATGCCACTTTCTTTATTTATAAAGATTTTTTTAAATGATAAAGGTGTTAAGTCACACCAACATCTAGCATGTGGTAGTGGATAAAGGTGTTATGTTACAATTTTGTTACGTAACACCTTTTTCAACTAAGCGATTTAAACGTCTTGATGATAGTGTAGTGTCATGTTTAGCATTTTAGGTTATGTTTTTACCGTGCGGAACTTCTACGCTGTGCTATTTAAAGTTTAGTTCTAATACTTTATCAAAAGATAAGTAAAAATATTTCCATTTAATATTGGGAACTAGACGTAAAAAGATATTACAGTTGTTAGAAAGTAGCAAGATGAGTAATAGTAATGATAATCAAGGTAAGCTATTTTTTTTATTTTTAATTTTATTATGTTTCAATATTACTACCAGAGAATAGGCTGAACCGTTTTTTTTACTACCTATATAAAAAAAGCAGGTGCCTAATTTCATTATTTTCTTTTTAGAGGCGACGTCCAGTTATGTTAAAACTCAAGATGCAATCGAAGTTGCAAAAACACATGGAGATGACATTAAACGAGATGACAACCGTAAAGAGTCCACACAACAACCAAGCACTAGTGGGACTCAAAGGCACAAATCAAAAAGTAAGGGCGCCTAACCGAGGCAATAAAATAGTTATAAAAACCACTAAACAACGTATTACTTGAGTGTCTTAGGACTCAGTATACTTAAAAGATAACCGGTGATTCCTTTAAGAATAATCTTGACACGTTAGGCTAGTTAGGTCGTCGCGTTATTATTATTGCATTGTTTAAATTAACATTAGCCACATAATATGGTAGGTATAGACAATATCTGAATCTAATCGTACACGTCTTGTTTTAGATTTCATTGAAAGCAGCGACGAAGAAAGTGTTACATCAGGTAGTGAATATTGTCCTTCTAACTATCATCACGATTTAGATGGGTCAGACCTTGAGTCGGAGAGTGACCAGCAGAATGTTCCTTTACCCTACAATCATTTACAAAATGTCCTAAATGTTAAAAGAAACATTTTTTCTAAGAATCCTGACATAGAAAATGATAATGATACAATAAAAAAAACAAATCATAACCCAATAGAGACTAGCAAGGAAACAGAAAATATGAATGATATTAATATGACAGAGGATAGGGAGACTAACGAAAATGAAATAAGTGTGCATTGTACCGCTGATGGCATCAACACAAACATCAAGAAAGGGAAAAAATTCTATTTATTACCTAAAATATCTAAGAAAAGAACTCGCAATCCTGAGAATTGGCGAAGAAAAAAAGCAGCAATATTGGGGCGAAATGGTGAAGAATACGTTACCCACAAGGGGAAAATAATAGACAAAAAAGTAATAAAGGAATTGGTACTCTGCAAGGAAAACTGTCGCATGAACTGCAGTGAGAAATTTAGTAATGAAGACAGAGAAGTAATTTTTCTAAAATTTTACGGACTAGAAGAACTTCCGGCCAAACCTCGCTTGTATAAAAAAAAATAAACAATACTGCTAACGATAAAGTTAATTTACGAGACAGTGTCAAGTGGATTAGAGTAGACCACTTTGGGTTTTATTATTATAAAACTAACTTGGATCCGTTTACCCCATTTTTACAGGTTGATTTACATAAAAAGGGCACAAAAGAAATCCTTCCTGAGGAAATATTTTTAAGTAAGTTATCAAGGTGTGGGGGTCTCGCAATTGAAAAAATGAATAACTTACAAGAGCAGCTAAAGTTTATTGACGAGGATTACCTATAGATGGTTCTATGAAGAAATTTTGACTGAAAATATTGACAATCCTAAGAAAAAAAGAAAAACCTGTTAGTTTGCTGTTGCTATTGTATGTTTTCCAAAGTTAGATTACCGATTAAATATTGTAGACCCTATTCTGTGAAAGTTCCTATATTATATAATATTAAAAACATATTTAAAAGCAACATGACTCCTTTATTCAATTAAACCATATAACGTTTTTGATTTAAAGTTGGTGGCATAAGGTGTTATGTACACATAAATCTAAATTTATCAAAGACGTATTACAATTTTTTATTATCATAGGACAGCAAAGAAAATTACTTAGTTTCCCTAAAATATGCCGTATTACCAAATAAAATAAAATTGTAATGTAAAAAAGTTCTAGTTCAAAACGCGTTTTATTAAATTACTCCAAAATTTAAAAATGTTACATGACACCTTTATCCACTTATGTCTTCAATTATTAAGCTTAAAACTAACTAGAGTGGCTATATATACAGTCTTTAGAACATAATTTGTTTTATGGGATTAACCCTCTCATTTTGAATCAGGTATAAATCGGTTTAAAATCACCAAACTATTACTTTAATAATGAACTTACGTCTTCCGGATTTGCAGTTTACTTTAAGACATTTTTAAGTACGGACCATAATTTACCTGCATTTATCCATTCATTCATTGTTTGTTTATGGCCACCCTTGGATAATCCCATTCAAAGGAAAGTGTAACTTTCTTATATCTCTGGACAGGCTTTAACAACTATAGTCTATCCTTAAATGGCGCGAAGTAATAAATGCTCATTAAATAAATTAAATATGCAAACGGTATGTCTTTTCAACGAACATTATAAGCTGAACCCCACTCCCCTCTTACTTCAACAGCGCAATCCTTCCAAGGTAGTGTGAGACATTATCAGGGAGGGTTGCAGTCAGGAGAAGAAATCATCACCTATTAATATTAACCTCCATAGTTTTATAATTGATATGTGATGTGGTTTTAATAGTTATAATATAATATAATATAATATACATAGTTTTAATCAATACTTTGTTAATATAGCTAACAGACTCATCGATGGCCGTAACGCCGGTGGTCATCACTACGATCCTACATTAGACACAAATAGGGGTCCGGGCTTTTGACCAGTTACGTATATTGAGGTTAGGGACATAATAAGGAATCTAAAAAACAAATCAAGCCGGGATATACATGACCTTAACGTACCTCTTTTAAAGACAATCCTAGAAGTAATCTCACTGACAGCTTATAAACTTGTTACTCCTGAGCGCATGTTTTCCTGGCTCATTAAAGAAAGCTTTAGTCGTGCCAATATACAAAAACTAAGGGGACAAGGGCGACATGGTTAACTACCGGCCCATCTCTCTGCTTCTAATAGTGTCAAAGGTGTTTGAGAAGTGCATTGCGGGTCACATACTTCAATATTTTGAAAATAATAACCTTTTTACTGAGGCATAGCATGGTTTCAGAGAGAATCACAGCACTATTTCTAGCATAATGAGTTTGGTAGCATCAGTACTTACCAGATTTTCTGTCTGGAGCTTTGGTGTGGGTGACCGATGGATCTAAGACTGAAGAGGGTACAGGGGCTGGGATACACGGATTAGGACCAAGAAAAAGCTTGTTCTTTTTCTTGGAAAAGCTCCCAACAGTATTCCAGGCAGAAACCTATGCCGTACTACAATGTGCATGGGAAAACAATAGAAGAGCCTACTAAAATAGACGAATCGAATGCTCAGATAGTCGAGCGGTCGGAGAATACTAGAATGAACTGAGAACCCTGGCAGCCAGCAATATTGTGAAACTTTTCTGGGTACCGGGTCACAGAGGCATTTTTGGCAATAAAAGAGCAGACGAGCTTGCGAGGCAAGCATCAGCTGCACCATACATTGGTCCTGAGCCAGCCCTAGGAGTGCACAGTACGAGAAGCTATTAAGCGATGGACCAAAAATGAAAACAAAGTCTACTGGAATCGCAGACAGGGACTCAATTATAGCAAAAGAGTTATGGGGAGTATTGGTCCTAAATTCTCAAAACAGTTGCTTAACCTTAGCAGGAATCAGCTAAGAATAACAACGGGAATTCTAACAGGACTGTCAATGATCACCTGAACAAAATGAAGATATACAATGGAGATCTTAGCTGTAGGCTCTGCGGCAAGGCTACCATCTTCTGCGACTTGAGCAAGGCATTTGATTGTGTCTCGGACGCTCTTCTTGCCAGGCTCGTATAACTTTGATTCTGTTAGTCTGCAGCTTATGGAATCCTCTAAAGGTTACTTCCTTTACTCTGTTTCTGACTGATTCTTGTCGGACTGGCCAGGTGATGCATTTGATTGCCAAGAGGTGTCGCTAGAAGCTACATCTGACATTCGTCTATGGAATCCTATCTCACCAATAGGTCTCAGAGTGTTAGGGGGAATGATGTGTCATCTGGGAGTATGAGGCTGACGGGGGGTGTCCCTTAGGGCTCAGTTTTGGGGCCATTGCTATTTTTAATATTCATCAACGATTTACCTGCAAGCAGTAATACCGCTGACTTTAACCTCTTTGCCTATGACACCACTGTTGGCCTTTGATTTAAGAGTTGTGATGAGATTGCTGAGGGGACACGTGAGGCGCAGTGGGGTATGGTTTGCTAATGGTAGCCTTAATTTAAACGAAATAAAGACTAGTCGCATGATATTTCCATTACGAAATTGTGAAACTGACTTGGAGACTAAGAGTACGGTGCGCTTCCTGGGTGTTACATTAGGCCCGAAGTTAAGGTGGGAAAGCCACATTGACAACCTTGTAGCAAAGAGGAGTAAGAGTATTTTTGTGCTTCGCGTCTGGCTGATGGTGTAATTGTATGGGGGCGCGCTACAACTGCGGGTCGAATTTTTGCTCTTCAACGAAGAGCTGTAAGAATAATAGAGGCATTACTTTACAGAGAAAATTGTTGGCTTGCATTTATTAGACTGGACATTTTAACATACCCTTGTGTTTTTATCTATGAAAATCTAATCGATGCCAAATTAAACATTTACAAATACATTGCAAACAGCAATTTCCATACAACACACGTAATAAAGACGACCTTATTACACCCTACTTCAGACTTAAAAAGTGTCAGAACGGACCTAATTTTCTAGCAGTAAATATTTTAGCTAGTGCAGTTTAAGACAGCGGTTAGAAATCCTTGTTTTTAAGGGCATTTTATTCATGAGATGATTTTGAAAATTGTTATATGTTTTTTGATGTCTAATTAATTTATATGTTAAGTATTATTATTACTACTATTGTATTATTATTGTTATGACGTCTGTAAATTGTAATGACAATAATAGCACCAATACAGAATTAAATAAAATAAAAATGCTCCTCCTTAAGGTGGTATCCAGCCGCAGAGGGAGCTTGCTATGTTAATATTTTTGACGCCAAAACATCTACCCTGAAGCAGATCGAAATCTGTATCCCTAATAGTATAGAATTAACAGACCAAGGAGGCTGAGTTGCAAGACCCTGTATAACCGATTAGTTACCTCTTCCTCGAACTCTTCCAACTGAGTATATACATTTTCCACCCTCGAAATGATCTTATTCACATTTTCGTAAAAATCTACTTTTTCCTCCTCGCTTTCTTCTTCTTCTTCGTCTTCATCGGTTGACTGATCCAGTTTCCCCACGCCGTGGCTGTGCTGAGTACTACCTGCTTTTTTTGCTTCCTCCATGGGTCCTCTTTCTTGTTCTTTACTAATTTCATTCCGATAATATTCTTCTTTCGAACCACCTTGTTTCTTTAGTTGATCGTCTACGTCTTCAACTTCATCGTCTTGCTTTAATGTTTCTTAATGCATGGAAAAATAAAGTTTACAATGAACTAACAATAATTTTTAATAAGATGGCTGACGCATTTAATATAACCGATGGTTTCATTAATGTTGGTTGCATCCAGTATCAAGTTATACAGGGTACTACAATACTAATACTTACCACATTCTTTAACATGATTACTCTGTTTCTCTTCCACGATTGAACGACATAATGTATGATCGTTCATCGGGCTACGAGCATTTTGAACAGGTGACGTGAGTGGGGTAAAGTACGGACCTGTATCTAGGGAGAGCTGGGAGCCTTGTCGAGTTACGGTAGGTTGTTGCCAATTGACAGTTATTTCCTTTGGTGATTCTAGTATTGATGTTTTGGGCGGGCTTCTTTCGATTTTTTCCTGTATTGTTCGGATGTCTTCGATTAGTTTTGGTAAGCCTAAGAAAAAGTTTTGGTTAATCAGTTGAATTTAGACCAGATCCTGATGTAATCATTGATTAAACTTTCACAAACAGGCCAGGAAGGCCAACTTGATTTTAATATATAAAATAAAACATGGGCAGCTTCCCACATATTTACAAAAGTTTCTTAAAAAAAGATGGAAACTTCTATGGCTATAATATTCGTTCTAGACAGAACACAATTAGTTAAGACGGCAGCATTGCATAAAGTATTGATTGATTAAGGTGTTCGCATTAACAATGTCCTCTCGGAAACGGTAACGGCATTTTAAAAATATTACAACTAAATAAAACTCGGGAAAACTTTTGGTCGTTTTAGAAATAAAGAATTTATTTTTGTTATCATTCAAATTAATAAGAAAATAATAACTTTATTAAATTTATATTCAGTGCGAGGAGTCTTTAAGAAACGAAAAATATTTTATTTAAAATAAGTTTTGAGAGAAATATTGAACATTAAAATAATTCCAGAATAAAATAAGAAACCTTTTTGAAAAATTTTAATTTAACGAGATTATTATGCGATTTATAATAGTCGAGGACATTGCTAGGTGACGAGGCGACAGCCGAGTCACCCGCAATGTCCGAGACGGTGTTAAATCGCTAATAATCGAGTTATATTCAAAGCTTTATCGTATCATTGACAACGGCGATGCGAAAATAAAAACAAGGTGTTTTGTCATTTCATTTTGGCATTTCAAAAAGTCATCATTAAAATCATGCATGATTTTGATATTCCTGACGATATATTAGCTGCAGCCAACATTATAAGGTTGAACTTGCTTCCGGACAAATCTAAAATCCATTATGAAAAAGAATATCGGCAGTTTTGTGAGTGGCGAAACAAAGTACATGTTCAAGGTGCAGAAGAAACGGTATTGCTGGCGTATTTCGCAAAACTCTGCTTCATCCTTATGGCCGAAATATTCCATGTTACGAGCGACTTTAGAACTGAAGGAAAGAGTGGAAATCGACAAATACGGCGCCTTAATACGTTTCATCAAGAAGAAAAATGTTGGATATAGAGCAAAAAAATCAAAAGTATTTACAAGAGAACAAGTCAACGAATTTGTGTGTTCTGCCTCAGACGAGAAGTTTTTAATGATGAAAGTGGCTTTTTTAATTGGAATTGGAGGAGCCTGTCGAACTAATGAATTAGCGAAGATGACCACGGAAAATGTTGACGTTTTAGAGGACAAGCTGATTGTTACTATTCCCGGCTCAAAAACCCACAAGAAACGTATTTTCGCTGTGATATTTGACGGCGAAGTCAATCCTGTGCTTTTATTTAAAAAGTACGCAATGTTAAGGCCAGACCATGTCACTCACCAAAGATTGTTTGTATCATATAGAAGAGGGAAATGTACGGTACAGCCCTGCGGCAATTATTTCTTCTCTAAAATACCTCAAAAAATAGCTGAGTATCTCTCACTTGAAAATCCTAATTTGTATACTGGTCACTGCGTTAGAAGATCTTCGGCAAATTTTCTTGTTAATGCTGGAGGAGATATATTAGACCTACAAGAACTTGGTGGATGGGAATCGACGAAGGTTGCTAGACGGTATTTAGAAGAAAGTGTGACCAAGAAAGTTTCCATTGCTCGCAAAATTCAAATCGGCGATGTTTCCGGCAGTGGATTAGGCACTGGGGAACCGCACGAAATCGAAAGGAGTGCTTTCTCGGTCATTAATCAGTCTTCAGAGGGCATACCTAAGATCGTGGACGTTAAAGACAAAGGTGTATCCATCAAATTTGAAAACTGTCAAAATATTGTTTTACATGTTCATGAAAAATAGTTCTAATATTATTTGGTATCTAACGTATTATGCTTTCGTAACTAACGTATTAAATTATGGTAACTAATGTATTATGAGTAACTAAGGTTTTATGTAGGTTTTAGTACGTTTATGATGTTAATAATTATTAATAAAGATATCATATAAAAATGACTTAATCTTCAATGATACGATAAAATAAATAATATCTATAGGTGAATCATCAACAAAAATGTTATTTGAATTCAGATCATAACTCTAAAATAATTTTATTAAAATTTAAGAAAAATAAATGCATTAAAAATATTTGGAACACTCACGTTCATAAAATAAAATAATCCAATAAAGGGGTTTATAACAGAACACATCACAAATTAACAAAAATATTTCAAACATAATAAATTAAAATTTAATAAAATTTCAATTTATTTTTCACTTCACTTTTCATTTCCGACTATTTATTTAACCGAGCTAAACGTACCGTACGAGACAAACTGATGAAATAAGGCGCTGCCAAAGTTTAAATAATCTCTCTCCCACCTCGGAGAAGACGCACTAGTACGATTCCTGATTGGTCAAAACTCTGACTTAAACTAGTTTTATCTGGATAGATCGCGAATTGGGGACGGATCGCGTTGGGGTCAACAAATAACACCTGCAGAACATCTGCCGTCCAGCTGCAACTGTTTTCTAGTAACTGTCAAATAAATTAAGATAATTACCTTTGTAAAATGCCGAAAAGCGTAAAGTAAGCGCATTTCTAAAAGTCAGTGTCGACGTTAGGAATATATGTAATTTAAAAAGTAAGTGAAGAGATTTATGAAAATGAATGTTATTGTGGGTGGCTCCGATAGAAATTTGTTATTTTAATAAATAAGTGATATTGATAGTGACTTTGTCGTTTTACTGCTAAAAATTTGAAGTAAACTTATTTAATTTAGAAGTGAATATTGCTCCCTTTCAACAAAAATATTGCTGTAGGGATAATGTATATTGCTTCAGTAGTTAAAATAAAGTAATGATTAATACATGGAACGTGTTACTACTTAAAATATTCTTCTAGGAAGCACCAACAGGATTTCTAACAAGACTTGTATTTACACCAAGTAGCAAAGATTGCTGATACAACACTTTAAGAATAATAAAGGGCTTAACACTCACACATATAAGAGTGGGATAGCCAATAAACAGAATGGGTCCTAACCCTAGCAGATTATAACATTTGCAAGAATAGCAAGCGGGAAGACCAAAGAAATGATGGATCAATAAATCTACCAAAACAGAATAAAAGGCATAAGGCAGACGAACATTAGCAAACCTAGTCACCGACAAACTGCTGATGCATGCTTTATGAATATATTGATTTACCTAATTCATATTCTGTGAATAATGATCTGCAGGAGATTAAATTTAACTTACTCTTTGAAACTTTTGCTTCCTCATCACTCGTGGAAGACTCTTCGTTGCCTTCCGAATCGCTTTTAACGTCCATATCCTTTCTCTGTGATAGTTTCTCCTCGCTGATTATATCGTCCTTTTCTTGAACTGCATGGTAGTCGCCTTGATTAAACGAAGCGGCTATCGAATGGGTTCTTTCGTCACTGCCATCAACTGATTTTAGGTCGTATTCTAGAAGCTGTTTCAGTTGTTGTAACTGATCTCCAGCTGATCCTTCTGCACTTTTTGGGGTTACTAATGTCAAGGCCAGGTTTATTACCTGGAAGAAATAAATCGTTTGGTCAATTTATATACATTAGCGAGAGCACCGACACTTTAGAGTGAGCATGGGTATTTTTAAATCAGAATAATTTGATCATTTGGTTTGGTGGTGAATCTTGTTAGAGACGTTGTCCTATTTCTAAAAACCTTGTAGTGGTTTCCACTCGGATGATCTTCGATATGGCATCGGTTGTTCTGGCAAGGTTCTTTCCACTGTTTTTATTTCTTTATTTAGAATTGTATATTTTAGTGATGACGCCAACGTTTGTCTCTTCATGGCACATTGTGCAGTTTTTAGTTTGTCTGCGATCTCCTTAGTGTTAGGGTTTCACCTGCAGCATTGATTGAACATTTTTCTTTCCAAACTGCCAATAATCATGTAAACACCAATCAGTCGACATTTTTCCTTCACTCATCAACAAGACATTCAATTAAAAAAATCCAGTATTTTCATTTTGTTTTTATTCACTTTCGTTTCTAAATAACAAATAGGGGTATCTGACTTTCACACTAGGCCTGTTAGGCGGTGGCTCTGACATTACCTGTTTGTGTGGCGGTATACTTCTTCTGGACAGGGCAGACAGCCTTTTCGTTGGCGACACATTTTTTATCGGCTCAAATTCGTCCTCCAGGTCAGTTGCTTGCTTGGCGTCTTCCGTCCTTCCCGTATTTTTCAATGTATTTTCAAGTTTCCTTATATCGTCGCTGATGACCGAAGCGTCTTCTGGGGTGGCCTGCCTGGAGTCGGGGGTGTTCTTGATGTAGGGCATCTTTGTCGGAATTTTATAAGGTCGTTTCGGTGAGATGGAGGTAATGGTGAATTTCTCGTCACCTGTGGCTGACGTTCCACTGTAAATTATAATTTATAAAGTTTAAGAGCCTTATGTAAAGTGTATTCACAAATATAAGAAACTGACCTTGTTGATTTCTACCTAAATAGGGGTATTGACGCAATCCCGACTGAGCTAGGACCGTCTTAGAAAATACATAGTATTGAAATATTTAATTTAGCAGCAAATAAATATAAAACTGATGGTTATTAAATTCAAAATATAAAAATAGAATTATGGTCTTACACTTACACTTATAATGCTAAATTATTATAGTAATTAATAAATTACCCAACTACCCAACTAAATTTACTTCACTATCGCCATCATCATCTAAAGTAATAATAAACCTTTCTGTTGCATTCCTAATGCAAATGTAACTTTCTTCTACTTTCTTTACATGTTGTACGCAGTTTTTCCAGTTCACCTCAGAAATTTTTTTAGTCTCATCATGAATTAGAGTTAATACACTAAAATTAAGTGTGGGTGAAATATTATTGCGACGAATTCCAGCTTTAAGTTGGTGCCATATTTGTTCAATAGGGTTAAATATACAATGGTAAGGCGGTAGCCGCAATACTATGTGCCCCATGCTTTTCGCAAGTTCATCGCAGTAATATTCTTTTTGAATAGACGTACTTCTAAGCACTTCTAATAAGTCTTTCTTTCTATAGTTTTTATGCAAATATATACCATTATCAAACATATATTCTTGAATTTTGGCTTTAGTGTCTTTTGAAGAAGGAGCTTTGTTTACTTGTCTACTATGATAACTAGCGTTATCCATAACAATGACACTATCTTCAGTTCTGTATTGATTTACTTTTGTCAGATATTCCCACCGTCATTCTTGAAGACGCTTGGACTTCATCAAAACCTGCTTTTTATTAATCCTTTTGAATTTAAAGCCTATGTGTTGAAGGCGCTTCCACAATGTCGTTCTTGAGCATTTAATTTCTATTTCATCTGTTGTCAGCCTTTTCATTAAATTGTCCAACGTTGGTACACTTTGCTCTTCATACATTTTATAAATTTTTCGTCATATAAGTTCCTCGTTTCTGCGTTCCAAAATTGGCTCTTATGTAATTTTCCAAACTGTGGAAAAGGATTTTTTTGTAAGTAAAGCCGTTTCCTTTACAACTTCTTTAGGGCACAAATTTCCGCGCGACATTAATATCAAAAACACATTATTTATAATCTGTTTGGCTTCTGTTGATAAATGCACTCTGTTATTTCCTTCAGTTTCATTGCTTTCACAAATCTCACTAGAACACCAAGGACGAAACATTTTCAAAAAACAAACTAAACTCAACAGTGTACGTTGACAAACTAAAATCAAAAAGGACCCTGGTTTATCCGCATTTTTATTTACCTGAGTACGGTACTTAAAATTTATTACGCCCGTATCATTTCACAGAACTGGTTTATTGTTGTTTATTATATTATGAATACCCTAATAATAGCAGTCATTTAGGTCGGTTTCTTATATTTGTGAACACACTTTACCGTGTAACTAAATAGGAATGGCCAACGGTGTAGGCTTTATTAATATTTATTTTTTGAAGAATGAAGTTTGATTAAATCCCTTAAAAATGTCCCACTCCTAACCCTGGATAGAGTGTAAAGGAGGGTAAGGACGAGTTTAAAGTCTGTGCGTTTTAAGAAGTCCGCTAAGCCATAAAACCTCTTGAGCATTAGGTCGGTGGCTCTCAAACAATAAATTATATTGAAGGTAATTTTGGATGTTGATGAATTACATTTTCTAAATAAAATATTTTAAAGTAAATAAAAAATTAGTTTAGGTAAAGAAAAGTAATAATTTTTTAGCTTTTGTAGTATTCAGACAGATTAGTTTTACGAATTCTTTTTTATAAAGTTTTGGTTCTAAAAAGAACCGATTTTGTAGTCTTGCGACAGAACGTACCTACTTGTAGATAGGTACTACTAAAAGTAGTCTTCCTCTGCATTTGAAATTTCACCCATGCTTTCAGACTCATCAGAATCAACATCATCGTCATCATCATCATCATTCGTAATAATTAACGGTCTTACTTCGTCTATAACCTGTTCTGTCTCATAAGATTCAAAAATAATTTTTTCTGTGTGTTCAATGCATTTCCGCCATTCTTCTTTGCCCGCTTGGCTAAGCGCCTCCTCCCATAACTTTATAACGCTAGGCTTACCGATATTTTTACAGGCATGTTTGTCATAATAGTTCTTGCTAATACCCCATACCAATTCAATTGCGTTGTAATGACAATGGTAGGGCGGCAATCTCAAAACTTGATGTCCATATTTGAGGGCTAATTCGTCAACAACATACTTTTTTTTAAATGACTGCCCTTTACACTTGCTTAAAAGTTCACTTTTTAAATATAAATTTTCATGGTTTATGTTTTTCTTTGACAACCACTCTTTTATTTCTTCCTTTTTCCAGCTGCTTGTAGGGAATTTCTCTTCGAGTCTCGTATGGTAAGAGGCATTGTCTGAAACAATTAAGGAAGGTTTTTCTAAACTTTTTAAAAGTTTTTCCTCGAACCAATGCTCAAAAATTTCAGCATCCATATTGCCGTGATAATCATCAGTTTTTTTTGTTGATGAAAATATCAAACTGGCATTTAAAACAAAACCTTCTTCATTACCAGCATGTAATATAATATACCTTTTTCCATTACTTGCACGGGTACTTGAATAACAATGCTTTGAGTCATCCTGCCAAGACGTTTTTGTTGAAGTTCCGTTTGCAAATACCCATGTTTCGTCAAGAAAAACAACTTGTCTTGATAATTCCGATTTTTTGTTGTTTAAATAATCCCTTAAAAATTGCCATCTTTTCGAAACAACATCGCAAAGCAGTTTTCTGTTGTTCGTTTTTTTATATTTGAAACCCATATGTTTTAAGATGATGGACAAACTGTTAGTTCCAATATCGCAAAGTTTTTTCTGCTTTATCTTTTCAAGAATAGCTTTGAGGGTAACATATTCCTTGGCTTCATACATATCGTAAACAATATTCCTAATAGAGAGTTTTATCCCTTGGGATAAATCCAAGGTTTTTGAATGGAGTCGAACCCTTTTATATGGTCTGTCCAAATCCTCTTCACTCTTTTTTCGAAGTCTTCTTAAGGTCTTCTCTGAAATGCCGCAAGCATCAGACGTTCGTTTTTGCACTGCCAAAACAGACTCTAACGGGCCCGAGTTATCTTTTTCTAAAGTAAAATAACGTTCCACTTGTAATACCAAACGGCGTTCACCTGGAGATAAATGCCTTCTAGGCGATGTGCCACCTTGCTGAACATTTTCCATAACTTTGCCTAATAACTGATTTTAATTCACACACAATGAGAAACAAACTAAAAGTGAAAAGCACAACTACTTATTTAAAATAAAGTAGAACATACCATCCCGCACTTCAGCAAATTTTAATTATTTCTTGGAAAATAGTAATTATTATGAAGATTTAATTATAATAATCCCAAAATAATGTCATTATCGGAAAAGTATATACCTGACAAAATCTTTAACATATTTAACCATCCCGCACTTAAGCAAATTTTAATTTGTTCTTGGAAAATAGCGATTATTATATAGATTTAACTATAATAATAGCAAAATAATTTAATTATTATTTATGCTCAACGCGTAATTCTAAGATAATTTTGTTTTGAAACCTCTGATTTCGCCCAGTAATAGAATACAGTAAACCAGTGGGATGTTCGGTGTGATCAAGTATAGCGAAGGTGCGAAGATATTGTAACTTAACCGACTTACTGTTTTAAAAGCGATAACATCCCTTGGTGATTTAATCCGATATCGGACTTCTTAAAACGCACAGACTTTAGTACGCAATGAAAGGTTTAAATTTAATTATCGCAGGAACAGTTCAAAAGATGCATTGGAACAATAATTTATAATTAGAAATTTAATACACCAAAACACAAAAAAGTTACGAAGCATTAGATATATGCGAAGTGGTGGTGTTCTCTGAACATTTTCGCGGTTTCGTCAGAAAATGCGATATCGACAGTGAGACACGTTAGAGCCAGAGTACCGCAAAGCTCCCCACTGGCGCCGGCCCTGTACAATATCTCTACCAACGATATACGAAGATCTGGTCAAACACAATTAAACCTGTTTGCTGACGATACCGCAATCACTGCCACCGCTAAACAGCCCAGGCTAGTGGTCTCGAAGTTGCAACGACATATAAAACTTTTAGAGTCATGGTTGGATAGGTGGAAAATTCGCTTAAACGACGCGAAACCCCAAGCCATCTAATTCTCGATACTGCTATAATTCCAGACATTTCTTTTTTACCTGAAGCATACTTGATTCATATCGCTACTCTTTGGAAGTAGACTGATGTTCCGTTTAGCTTTGGTTTTGGAAGTTTCTTCTTTTCTCGTATTACTGGCAGTGCTGTGGTTCGAACTAGTGATACCTGGGGATTCAAGTATTCTGTCTAGACGGTGAAATAGCTGAAATAAATAAAAATATATTTCAAGGTATTTGACATGAACAACCTGTGTCTAGAAGTAGTGTCTTTTGGAGACGCCACGTTGGTGTTTTGTTATTGTTGTGATGCCGACCTGTTTTAAGAAACAGATCATATGTTCAGGAAACAGACCCTGTTTAGAAACAGACCTGTTTGGAGAAGCATACCCGTTTAAGGGCACGACAAAACATAAGTGCATTGAAATAAATGTGGAAAGAGCATTGGAAGAAGAAAAGAGCTGAGCTCCTGGCCTGGGTATGTTCGCAACTCTGATCTTCATCGAGACCTTGACATTTTAACAGTGAAAGAAGAGATCAAAATGTGTGCCGGCAAGCAAGAAGCCCGCCTTCATCTACATATCAACGCAGAAGCTCTACAGCTGCTGGACAAACAACATCACGTCCGAAGACTGAAGAGAACCAAACCATTTGATCTTATGTAGTATGTAAAGTGTTTAAAGCATAGCACAAAACACGAGTGTCAGTGTATCCTCTAGCTTGAACACTCTAAAAGACATCAATGTATATACTTTAGTTGATAAGCATATTCAGTTTTTGTACAGACCGAAAGATAATCGACGCCACACAGTAACAATAGATGATTCCCGATTTATTTACCGCTTACCACAACAATAACAAAACACCAACAATACAAACACCAGAGATATTTCCAGGTGGTGGGGTGGTGGACGTTAAAGACTAAAAGAGACAAAACGTTTTTTATTTTACCTCGTCGGATATATCAGTCTCATAATCGATGCTTTCATTTGTTTGTAACGTTTTCTTTTTCTTGATAGAGCCTTTGTGTGAGCTCGGAAACTTCATAAGACTTAAAACGTTCGTTATTTCTTTCTCCATGTCGTCAAAAGCTTCTATGCTCGCGGAAGTGTTCGGCCTAAAAACATACAAGAAACCACAATAGTATAAAAATTGTTAGGTGTGCCTGTCCTTTCAACTGTTAAGGTTTTAGGCCTTTGCTGGTCACTGTAAAATACTTACTTTGAAAGAATGTCTACCATTTTATTCTCGATAACATGTATAGCTTTCTGTATGTTTGTCTGGATGTTATTGTTTTTCTGTTTTATGCTTTGCAGTTGTTCTAACATCACTTGCTGTTTTACTTGGTTATTGACACCTTCTAAAATTATCGATGATTTAGAAATAACGTGTATTTGTGTTCGGAATTAACGTGGCTTAACTTTAAGGATGGTCGAAAGCTTTGTAAATAAGCTAGGCCCTTGAAGACCACGACGTGCGAAAAGTGATTTCTCCATTAAAGTTAAAGCATTGTGCTTCTTTAGATTCTCGACGTGACTTTGGAAGCATGGCGACAAGAGTATCTATTTTACCTAAAATACTCTTATCAAAATTGTTTTGCACGCGACTGGCTATAATTTGGATCCAGAACTAGTTCAGCGATCGAATTTTCAAAATGCTGGATCGGAGAAAATCCCTGAAATATACAGAGACGCAAAAAAAGTCGCGCATAATGCCTGTAACTTTTGAATTACCTCCATTCCCCACATTTCTACCTGCATGAATTTTTTCTGTCATTTCTGGTTTGGTTGCCATAGAGACCAACTTACTTTTTTAAAATGAAACACCCTGCATATGTCTGCATATTTGGATTCTACTGGGAAAGTTCTGAATTTTTTGTATTTCAAATTTTTATTTATTTAAAATTAAATAACAAAATAAATAGCCTAGATTGAACAACTTAACATCGGAATAATAAACAAGTGAAACCTTTTCAGTGAATCAGGTGTTTAAAATGACCACCATTTTTTGCTATCCCTGAACCCGTCTATAACGTTTAAAAGGAAGTCCTCTGGAATGGTCCGAATTTCAGCACTAATTCTGACTTTAAAAGATTCATCATTTGGACGGTTAACGTAGACTTTGTTCTTTAAGTGTCCCCACAAAAAGAAGTCGAGCGGGGTTAAGTCCGGGGATCGCGCTGGCCGCATAATGCGCATGTGCTCCATCTTGCTGGAACCATACCTGTTCGTTTATGCCATTATTTACACCCGGTAAATTAATTCTGCACGAAAGAATTATGTGATTCCTGAGGAGGTCCAGATATTTTTCGCCATTGAAATTACGATCTCTGAGTATGACCTTCCTGGAACCGGTGAGTATTCTCAGCAGACCAATAACGATAATTGTGTCTATTAACAATGCCATTTAAGTGGAAAGTAGCTTCATCCGAGAAAATGATATATTTGTTGCGAAGTTATTATCGTTATTGCATCTTTCCATCATCAGCTCACAAAATTCAGCTCTGCTGTTAAAATCGTCCTCGTTTAACTCGTGCACCAACTTTATCTTGTAGGGATAAGCTAGGTGACTGACGACGGAAGGAGGGATTCCAAACAAATGGCAAAATGCTGATGTCAACCTAATATACAAGGAAATAAATTAAAACATATCCCATGTGCATGCGACAGCATCTGGCTTTTTGGTAGACTAACGAAACCCTTTTGGTTCCGTCGAAACCTCGGTAATTCCGAGATCCCCCGATAGAACAAGAATCGACTCTAGATACTCAGGCTTTATTAAACATATCTACGAGAGCAAGAGTAGATGAGAATGTAAAGACCTATGATATCTTGATCATTAAGGGAACCCTTCAGGGATAGAACATTTTTTCACCCTTTGAAGATGCTTTGGGTCGATATCAAGGAAGTTCGCCTTTGCTCTTTACATGAGACCATCCTCTTATGCAATATTGATCTGGTAGACTCTATTTCTGATTAAAAACTAGTCCCGGGCTGCTGTTTGGAACAAGCCTAATATTGTTGTCATCAGCACCATAGCAGAAGAGCTTAAGATCATGCTTAAAGAAGTACATGAAGCAACAAGACAAACCAGACTTCAAATGAACCTAACAAGACCAGTCAAGTAGTCAGGTTTTAATCAGCTAATTGAAAACTTTTCTAAATACATTTATCTTGGTCATAACGCCAGCAAGGCAAGACCCCGACTGGTTGGTGTCCAAGTCCAAGAGAGACCAAATGAAGAGCCTGGAAGCGATGGAGGGAAGAAATCCAAAATATCGCAGGGTGAAATTGGATCGAATGTGCTGCAAATGAAGGGCATGAAAATATTTGAATGTACAGGATAAGGTGAATACAGACTGAGAAAAAGGAATACATGTTATACTTTATTCAAAATCAGTCTGATGACATAAAGAAGCTTCGAATGGGCTTCAAAGGGACCGGCATCATAGTTGGGGTTGTCAGATCTTTTATTAAAAATTCTTTAAGTTTTTATCATTAAAAATGTTTTTTTATATCAGTATTAAATTGATAGTCAGCAACTCTCTTTGAAAGCTAGTTTGCAAATGAACCAAGAAATTTTGAATGTCAAGATTTTTTTAGTACTTGAGAAATATTAATTATACAAAAATAATTGAAATCAAAATAAAAGGATTGTCGCTGTTGTTTAACAAAAAAAATAAAAAATTAACAAGCCCTTACGTTCCTCCTGCCATTACGTAAACTTTGTAGAACTGGCGATTGACCGTCGATGCCCACTCGCAATTTAAGGAGCGAACTATTTTGTTCGAGTGGGACAATTAATATAGCAGCATATAAGTACAAATTTATATGCTGTAGACAAGAACAGCAAATAGTTTAAGTTCTGTCTATTGATTTATCCCTTATCAGCTTTAAAATCACTTGATGTTTGAGGTGTGCGATATTGTGAATCGAACAGTGGCGTGACTGGTTGAAACGATTTGCTGTAATTTACATAAAATTTGATTTTTTGCTTTAACTGTGTGTTTTTGTACAAGTAAGTTTGTACTTGGTACCTATATTTTATTATATCAGTATGACTTTTTGGCGATCATTTGAAGCAGAAGGGTCAAGGTGAATTATTGCAGGAATATAATGAGTCGGTGCCAGAGTCGGTAATCGAAAGCGAAACAAGTCCGGAATTAAGAAACAAGGATTTACATGTTTGATGTCAAGGAATTATTTTATTGTATGTACGCTATACATATTAATGATGTACGCATGTTTCAAAAAACAAAATCCGGGAAAAACTGAAATGAGCTTTGTACAAGAATTAATGAATTAACACAATTTGAGTTTTATGAGAATTTATAGCGTAACTAAATTGGGGACTGTAACCGGTCATTCCAGAAAGCGCAAAGAAGTAAATCAAAGATTCAAAACGGCTGACAGTACTACAAGTACTACAAGGAATTATATTCTGCGAACTATTTACAACTTTTACAAAGATATTATAGTGTCAAGCTTAGAACTGGTTCGTGATAAATTGCGAGGTTACCCTGATTTTAATTACCAATCTTTACAAACATTGCATGGTGTTTTGTTAAGTTGTGGCTTTAAACATAAAAAATTAGATAATCTATTGGTTTTAATGAAATCCCGGCGTATCAATGAACTTCGACAGGACTGTTTGCGCAAAATAAAGAAGTACCATAAATCCGATTACAGTATAATTTATTTAGACAAAACTTGGTTTGATACTCATGATATTGTTAAGTATGGTTAGGTAGACAGTACAAATTGTACTTTTGGTACACTGTGTTCGATAAATATTCTGTTAACCTGGAAACTATTCTACTTCTGAAAGTTCTGACGATTCCAGTCATTAAATTGTTTATGACTTTTAAATTAATTATGTTCGTTTAACACGTATCTTAAAAACTTGTTATATTACAGAACATTTACTGTGATTCTACTGACTACTAACTGTATATTTCAACTAACAAAGTACTATGGTCAGGAGTTTATTGCTATTTTATGTCATCAAATTAGGCTTGGAACAACTATACCCAAACGTAATTTGCTTTCTTTTAAGCGTTTTAAACTTATTGAATAAAAATCACGTTTTGGACATCGTCTTTAAATACACCTAGCTTTCTTGGAATGCAAATCAGCAATCTGCTCTTAAAGTTAAGGATCGTTATTTTCGAAATATTATCATTAAGTTTTTGAAAACGAGTATTTGTCAAGATGAGCCGGATTCTTTATCACATGAAAATGTACATATTTGTATGTGTTTATCTCTTTCTTACTCGGCAGAGCATATCTAGGCGCAGGTTGCTCGTAAGGAGCAGGTTGTCTCTCGATGAAATTGACCAGCTTCTGTCCCACCGTCTTTCCGTATTTATTTTCCCACAGTTTTCTTTGTTGGTCACTTTTCATTCTCAGGGTAGCTTCTGTGCTGACAGTTTTTTGAATTTTTCGTTTGACGTCGCTAGCTAGAAACGCGAACTTTAAGCTAGTGGCAGGGTGACAGTTAAAGTTAAGGATACAGTAACATCGAAATTCAAATGTTAAAGCGACTGGCATAAGTAACTATTGTCATAATAACTTTCTCTGTAATATTGAAAAATGAAAAGTACCTCTTTGATGCTTGTATAAATCTAGTTTGGGGGAATTCCAGAGAGGTGGCACCGCCATGGCGGTCTGAACTTTTTCTGAATTGGGTGGCAGGGTCCTAAAATTATTAATTTTAAGTGTCAAAGGTCTCACAGACGCTCATCTAATGAAGACCCCTGTGGTATACCTGTACAAGGTGTCCAGTTTTCGATGGTTTTACGGGGTATCTCCGTTATTAGTAAAGATAGAAGGATAAGGTTTTCGCAGCATTGTGCTACTTTTTTGTGAAACGAAAGATGCTGCAAATCAGAATTTTTCTAGTCCTCCTTGTTTTTGATATACGGGATGTTTTTGAAAATTTTACATTTTGAGACACCCGCTATATTTAGGTTACCCTGTAGCTTATCAAAGAGAGAACAAATGTTCTTTTTGTAGTTTTTTACGTAGAATCCAGTGACGTACTCAGATTTTTTCTACGTTCAATGGTTTCCGAGAAAAAAGAAACTTGCTTTTTTTTAAATAGATCACCCTATATACTTTTTTATAATATTATTTAGTTTATAACAAGCTTCTCAGAAATATATAATACGTTATTTTGCTCGTTTGTTATGTCCATTGTAAAGAAAATGCAGATGAAGCATTAGAAGTGTATTTAAATGGGTAAAAATACGCCTTTTTGTAGTATCTCTATGAAGATGTATTAAATTTCTTGTAGATATCCCAAAAGACGACAGCCGAATAAAAGAATTTTTCTAGAGATGAAATCAATATTAATTGAACACGGTTTATTTTCTAAACCTCGGCCTAAAACCTACAATCCTACAACAAGGAAAACCGCGAGACTAATGAAAAAAATGTTTTAGCTTCACTTGAAACAAATCCAACTAGTTCTTGCAGAACGGTTAAAGGTTCGGTCGGAATAGTTAAATCAAGAGTTCAAAAAATCTTAAAAAAACACAATTTTAAGCTAAATAAATTCCATCTAGTACAAAACTTACATCCTGGTGATGCACAGCGCCGTACAGAGTTCTGTAATTCGCATTTACAAAATAACGAGTGATTATTAATTATTTTGCTCAAGGGCGGCTGTGACCCAGTATACATAGTGTAGCAGTAGCGCGTAGATTAAATCATAGGGCGAATTTGCAAGAAAGCAGCGTTGTCACGTTGAAAACCTAAAATATTGTTTTTTGACGGTATGTAATATAAAATCCTGAGCTATCTTACTTTGAAAGCCTACTTTATATGGCCGCCTCCTACTTCTAGACACCTTCTGATGTTTCTTCTTACCCTCAGAGACACATTAACCAATACGTTTGGAGAATTATTAATTTCGGCAATTTTTTCTGAAATCCTTCGTTTAAGATCATTTATATCCTCAATTGGTGTTCGATAAATGGAGTTTTTTATAAAAGGCCACAAGAAGAAATCGCAGGGTGTTAAATCGCAGGAACGAGGTGGCCATATTTGTTGCGTATTTCGGCTTATAAAACTCTGTTTTCAAAAAATTCACTTAAAAAATTTAAATTTTCTCTGGTTACATGAGGTGTAGCGCCATCTTGTTGGAAGTAACCTTCCCGCAATTCATCATCGTGAAGCTCATTAATAAATGTTGTCAGAATTTCGATCCGATATCTCTCAGCTGTAATTGTGCCATCAAAGTAAATTGGGCCTACTATTCTTCTAGAACTAATTGCTGCCCACACACCAACTTTTTGAGGATGAAGAGGTCTTTCTACAAAAACATGCGGATTTTGCGTATTCCACATTCGCATATTTTGTGAATTAACATAGCCTGATAAATAAAAATAAGCCTCATCGGTAAAAAATGTTTTTTCAAAAGCACCACTATTTTCTTCTTGAAAATTGTTTAAAAACCATTCACAAAAATTAAGTCTTTGGGGAACGTCATTGGGAAAGAGTTCATGAATAGCCGTAACATGATAAGGGTATAGATGCAGATCCTTTTTCAAAAGTGTTTGACATGTACTGTAGCATAAATCCGTTTGCTGAATTTGTTGAGATAAATGCCTAATAGAAGTTGAAGGATTATTTTCCATAATTTGTCGCGCTTCTTCAATAACCTCATTCGATCGTTTCGTTGGTCTTCCAGCCCCTTTTTTAGGTTGAATAGAACCAGTCTGACGAAATTTATTAATTAGGTATTGTGACCCAGTACGAAAATTATGAAAGGTCACCGCAACATCAGGAAAATCGGTTCGAAATTCATCAAAGCAGTCATGCATAGAGTAATTCCACACACCGCCTATTTTGTTTCCATTTCTAAAAAAACTTTCAACAATAAAAATTTTTTGTGCTTCACTAAACATTTTTACTGTAGAACTTTCAATCCGGCAACAAAGCTTCACCAAAACTTGATACGCTGAAAAATAAAAAATTAAATCATATCCTGCAAATTGCACTTTATAATAGTCAAAAGACGACTCCCCGGAGAAATATTAGTTAAAGCAATAGTAACCTACCTTCAAATAACTGCAAAAATTACAAAATTTCTTCAATTTTTAAACTTTACAAATACACAAATTCAAATAAGACGTAAATGTCATAAAACAATCATGTCATCTTATCTACGCAGTACGGCCATGATGCTTTTAAAATGCATGGCCTCCCTTGAGCAAAATAATTAAAAATCACTCGTTATCACCAAGGAAAATAGTTTTGAAAGAACCGTTATATGGTCCGATGAGGCTCATTTTACCAGTGCTGGTATATTTAATCGGCACAATACGAGGTTTTGGTCTCAGGAAAATCAACATAAGTAATATTTCCACTTGAACGGCAAGGCAGGTTTGGCTTTACCGTTTCATGTTTTATACTAGGAAGCAAAATAATTTATAATATATTTGAAGGCAGCGTTAATACAAATAAATATTTGGAAATTCTGGAAAACGTTATGCCGGAAATAATAGAAGACGTGCCCTTAGCGGGTCTTAATAACTTGCATCTGCAACAAGATGTAGCACCCGCTCACAATGCGCTAATTATCAGGTCTAGTTAAACAATAATTTCCCAGGCCACTGAATTGGAACTAATGGACCTGTAAGATGGCCACCAAGGTCACCCGACTTGTCGGTTTTGCATTTCTTCTTGTGGGGATACCGTGAAAATAAAATGTATTCTATTCAATACCAAACAATTGAGCATTTAGGGAGTTACAAACGCGGTCTTTTATTATTTTAAATTCATTAAAGCGAATAAGAACTATGTGTGAAAAAGATCCCTGGGCTTCACTGAACATATTAAATTTATATTTTTTGTCTTAAAATACCAACCTTTTGAATATTTCTGATATGGGTATTAGTCGGCTCTTTGATATTGTGGGAACCTTTTGTTTATAAAGGCCTTTATCGAGGGCATCCACTTTATTCACGCAGGCGCGAGAATCGGCGGCCTGGCGGTTCGGTGAGCAATACTGCTTGAAAGCTGAAATGAAACAAGTATCCCTTATTTTTCTGTGGTTTAAACTCAAGCCAGTAACTTTGCACAGAAGTTGCATATTGATCTGTTTAATGCTTACTTTTTGGTGACCACGAAGAAGTTTGTAAAATTCTAGAGTTCCCAGTTTTTTCTGTTTTATCGTGGACGATACGAATTTCCTTTTCAATTTTTCGCAAAATTGGATCGTACACAACTTTTGCTGCAAAATAGTACATTTTGTTTTATTGTTATTTGTTGTCTTGTGTAGAACTTCAAGTCATTCGATTTGGTAACTTGCCACAAAGAAATAATTAGAAATCTACAGCTTAGCTGCTTCCTTTCGCCGTATAACGGCTCGTCAGTCAGTGAGGCTATAAAACCCGATGAAAGGAAGCGACACCGGAGAGTCTACTTAACCCTTAAAGGTAGATGATCAACGGCAAAAGTATTTTAGAGCGACACAACCCTACTAGACTGGCTTATCTTATGTCACAGTGAAATTGATTCTCTTACATCACTTACGTTTTGTTTTTTTCGCCGTCGCGTTCCATTCGGCTTTCTTGACGAGCTCCTTCGTTTCTTTCATTGGAACCAGCGGCAGTCTGTTGGGTAGTTCCGCACTTCTTCTATTGTCCGTAGCATGTCTTGATTTGTCGTAGAATATGTGCACTAAAAATTTTATCTAGTGAAAATCCTAAACAATGCTTTGTTGTCCAATGGCAATAAATTTTAGTTCTTGTCTGATAAAATAGAAAGAGGGTAGATTCCAAATGTACGAGTAAAAGGTGATAAGTAAAGCTCACTCGTATGAGTTATGATTAGTTCAGTAAAGTATAGTCGTTTGTTACTTTTTGGGGGATAACAAGTAAAGTTTGTGGGGCATTTATCATACCTGGCATTACCGTATATACAGGTGTCGGTGATTCCATTTTGTCGTCTTCAGTGAAGATGTATTTTGACAGTTTTTTTATAATGTCTCTTTTTTCCAAGTCGCAGTTTTGGGCCATCTCAAAAGGATAGTTGGTACACTAAAGCATTTTTATTTTTTAAAACTTTTACTCGTAATTAAGCATGTTAATTAAATCTTTATATGAGGTGTCCCCATTAACGTTTATTATTTACCCTGGTTGGTGCATTACTTGTCTCCAATAGTTCTTCTTTGGAGGCAATGGTCGTTATACTACAATTTCGACAGTTTTCCAGAGAACACCTTGTAGACGGCTGGAAAAGTTGATCCCAAGCGTTTTGGGTTTCCCCCTTTTTGCCGTATATTAGCTTGTATAGGTAGGAATCCTTTGACACCCCAGTCGACTGAAACATAAATGATCAAACTGTACCGAGTGATTACAAAAAATTTATTTAACGGATTATACAGGGTGTCCGGGAAAATGTGAGAAATTGGATTCAGATAGAATATGAAAAAATAAGTTGACAAGTTCCTATAAATTTTTTTCTTATAGACCCTCCCTACGGAGATATGTGCCCCTGAAGGACGCCTCTAAAAATCGGATTTTTTTGAATCACTTTTAAAGTACCTAATATTATTTAATAAAAATTCAATGTAATAGACACTAGACACTAAACTTTACAACCTAACACTTCAATTTCTAACACCCTGTATGATAAAGACTTTAAAAAAAATCGCTACCTGGGTAGCTTGCATCTTAGACTAGAAAAGGTACTCTTGTTTATTGTCGATAAAATTAACCGTTTTCGAAAAAAGGAATAATAAACGAATTCATGGTTCATTTTCAAGTATTAACGAGATAATGGGAACAAAAATTATAAAAATATCAATTTTGGGTTAAACCGGAAGTACTATATTTCCGGTTCTCGAGTTACATCCGGTTTAACCGGAAGTTTACACTTGTGGGAAGATAATAAAAAAGTAAGATAGGGACATGTAAGCCGTTTTGCTCTACAACGTACCGTTAGAAAGCTAGAAGCTGTCAAAGTTCAAAAATGTAATTTTTTGAATGTCGATATCTCAGAAACTATTAAGTTTAGACTTGTAGTGTGCTTATTAAAAAATAAATGATATTTTATGTAGAATCCAAAAGTATTATAAGATATAAAAAAATGAAAGTTTTGTTTACCATGACTGTTTGAGGCACCCTGTATAATTACAGGTATCCTAGTTTTATAGACTTTTTTAAGGCCTACAACTTTTATACCGAAAGTTTTTTTTATATTGTGCGCCATTTTCTAAATAATTTAAGAAGTAGTCCATGGTCTGTGGTTATGTATTTTAAAGGGAAATGAAAGTCTGTCTTTACCACCAAAATTTCTTTATATTAACTACAATACACCCTAGATTTGGGTATCGAGGGCATATATATGGGAGGGATTCACCATATGAGTTAGATGTTCAATATAAGTTTGAAAATTGAGTCGGACTAGTTTCGACCTTAGAAAAGATCATCATCAGCAACTCTATATAATTGTAATATAAACAAGTTAAAACACAGTAGTGGATGGTTCAATGAATGTGTATGCCTGCCCATGGACTTGACTGGGAACGTCCCTTTGGCTACACAGATGGTTAAGAGTAAGGGGTTAATTGATACACTTGTTGAGTATCGAGTGTAGAGGTTTTATATTTATTTGACGTAAGCCAATAACTGTAAACAGTAGGAGAAGTAAGTCTTAAACAAGTTTGTTTTTACTCTTGACACATGCTAGTAGAGAAATGATTTTATTTATTTTCATTACATATATTATTGAGAGAAAAAAAACCACAAATTCAAAATCATAATCCTTTTCTCTCAATAATATATGTAATGAAAATAAATAAAATCATTTCTCTACTAGCATGTGTCAAGAGTAAAAACAAACTTGTTTAAGACCTACTTCTCCTACTGTTTACAGTTATTGGCTTACGTCAAATAAATATAAAACCTCTACACTCGATACTCAACAAGTGTATCAATTAACCCCTTACTCTTAACCATCTGTGTAGCCAAAGGGACGTTCCCAGTCAAGTCCATGGGCAGGCATACACATTCATTGAACCATCCACTACTGTGTTTTAACTTGTTTATATTACAATTATATAGAGTTGCTGATGATCTTTTCTAAGGTCGAAACTAGTCCGACTCAATTTTCAAACTTATATTGAACATATGGTGAATCCCTCCCATATATATGCCCTCGATACCCAAATCTAGGGTGTATTGTAGTTAATATAAAGAAATTTTGGTGGTAAAGACAGACTTTCATTTCCCTTCTAAATAATTGACCGGTCCGGGACTTTTTGAACACAGTGTATAATAATCTCAGTTTCAGATCAAAATTATTACTTACATAATATAATCACAAACTTTACATTAAGGACACAAACAAGCCCACAATGGCGAACACCCTAACTATATAAAATTGATCAATAGGATAAGCCCAAAAAACATTTAAAAAAATAAAACAAAATATACCGAACCAGAGCGACATCTAGGTTGCACAAAAGGAGGTACTATTATTTAACCAAACATTCACTACTTAAACTCGTTCACAATTCTCGCTGCCTCTCTATAGTGGGCGTTGACAGGAGCGTTCAAACACTCAAATTTGATTATTTATCTCTTATTTGGCTATTTCTATATTTTCTAAAAAATTCAGCTTATGGCCTTTATTCGCATTATGTAGCATTTTAAAGTTGTCTTTAGTATTAAAATTATGTAAATTCTCTCTTAAATGTAGGCCAAAAGCTGATCTCTTGTCATTAGGCGATTTCTGAGAGTTTAAATGTTCTTTTATTCTAATATTAAAACTACGTCCTGTCTGACCAGCATACTTAGCTGTACAAGAGTTACAGGACAACAAATATACCCCACTTTTGTCAACCACGTTAATTAAGTCGTTAAAAAGTTAAATGAGGAATTAAATAAAATAGATGAAGGAATGGGTGAATTAGATACCATACTTAATCCCACACCACTAAAATACCTAAATACTAAAATTAAAGGTAATATTGATAATGTAAGCAAAAATATTGATAAAATTGCGGAATATCTTAAAGAAGAGGATAAAGTAATTTTAGCTCAAAAGCTTAAAGAATGGGATATTACGTATAAAATCTATTGGGACAGTTATTTTCTTAAATTATTCGATTAATCGTAATGTCTCTCACTAAGGAAACAGTTGTTGACGAATGTTCATGTGTATGAAGAAATTTACATATAATCAAATTAATATTCAGGCAGATTAAAAAATCGTATACTTACTGTGAGTATATCCCTTCTGGGATATTCAGCTTTGATAGGTACGAGGTCGTTCTTCGTTATATCATCCAAAATGTCTAGGTACTTGAGCTTTCTGTTCTTCAATAGCGAGTACTTTACCCTCATCCAGTGAATTTTGCACTTTTGAGCGTCCGACAAGGGTTGTTCGTTTTTAACATGTATCTTATAATTACACGATACTAAAATAACCAAGAAATTATAAGAATTGTTTAAAAGTCGTTCTCCACTACAGTGGAATCGTCAAATTGAGGCAGTCTAGTCAATGTTAAGTTCATCTTTATATTATGTTATGAGATATGTGCAGGTCGACACGTGGCACCGCCTGGCGGTAGGTTAGTACCCTATTGCTTTGCACATTCAGTACTAGTTCTTATGTCAAATTTTGGCGTTGTTTAAATTAGGTTATATGACACACTATATAAATAAGAAATGCTCAAGTAAATTCATATTTAATTTTACTTGTGCGAAATATTGCACGCGGCGACATCTCGCGGCAATCGAGCAATCCACCCAACCAGACCAGCGAGGACTTAAAGAAGACCAAACGCTGGAATGGAACCTGCGTAAGCAGGTGTCTACGTCAGGTGGCGCTGAAAGCCAATTTATCGGTTTCTGCGAACCGAGAACGCGGTTTTAAAAAGGTTTAAAGAAGTTTGTCCCTTTTTTTCCGCCAGACCCAATCCTTGGACGCGTTTCGCCGTATTACGGCTCATCGGAAAGGCTATAGAGTCTGACGAAAAAGAAAGGGACCCTCACGGTGCATTTCAACACAAAATGTAACGGTTCTTGTGAGAGATGTTACACGTGACGACATCTCGCGGCAATCGAGCAATCCACCCAACCAGACTAGCAAGGACTTAGAGAAGACCAGACGCTGGAATGGAACCCGCGTAAGCAGTTATCTACGTCAAGTGGCGCTGAAATCTGCGAACCGAATAGATGGCGGAATCCTAGGCCAGAAATGATATCCTGTGCCTTAAAACTGGGTTTGTCTCTGTCTATCGTATATAATATTAAATTTGTGGAAAGGTGCTTGTCATCATGGCATCTTTACAAATTTTACAGGCATTGATGGAGTTTAGAATTATGTTATTTAATTTATAATTAATAATTATATTTAAAGGTATGTAGCTGTCCTTCTCAAAATGAAATCGTACTACTTGATACGTATTATATAAGTCTACAGACATTTTTTTATGTTCTTATGTTTTTACAAATTTAATAACTTATAAAATATTAATATGAAACCAAGCACGCACACACCTATGCTGCTACATTTAAAACTGACTTTTTACCCCGTGTCTCCTCAGCCGTCGTAGCCACAGACGGGCGGACTATACTCGCTTATAATAGTTAATAAATGAAGACAACTAAAGTTAAGAAAATAACCAACCTTGTGACGCCGTTTTGATGTACAGTTTGCTTGGTTTGAGGCCATCTGAAATAGAATTTCCTAGATTATAGATTTTTCTTCAACTTATAGGCCAAACTAAACGTATTTAACTGACCTTGGGAGCCGGTTTTGGCAAAAGGTTTAATGGTCTTAGGTGATTCATTGATTGAGCTTTCAATGGTATAACTTTGTGGTAGGACTGACTTGGATTTTATCTTCTCCTTTTTGTCTTTTCTTTTCTTTAAGGATACCGATTCCTTTTTTGATCGTTTCGACTAGAATTTAAGAAAATTTAATTCAGAGAGCATAGAAGCAGTTACAGCCAATTCCACAAGACATTGTGCACTCAAAGTTGTAAGCAGGTGCACTTTATCGGCATAGTAGGGTTAATCCGTTTACGTGAGTTCGTACGCTTGTTTTCAGTATAAAGCCTGGTGCTCAGAGCTTCGTACTGTTATCAGCGACACTTATCTGACCAATCAGAAGAGACTGACGGAATACCCTTAACCCCTTCCCAAGTGTAACGGAATGAACAAGAACTAATAAGATTGAAAACTATTGTCGTTGACAGTTCCCGGCCGGGCCGATTTGTTTTGTGTGGCACGACACCGCGCGCCAGAGTGTCGTGGCGATAGTACGAAGTTCTAAGAACTAGGCTTAAGGCGCAACGTCCACTGGATGAATATTCGTTTGTCCGACTAATCTTTCAATATGGAAAGGCAATACTGAGCGTCCTTTGTATACGACCGGTAACAGTGGCACCAAAGTAAGGTTTTGAAAAATTGTGGGATTACTAGGATCTTGATAGAATCCAGTATGATTGAACTTAAATTAATTAATGCTATAACACTGGACCGGCCATTGCAATCCCCAGGTCCAAATCCTATTGAAAATGTGTGATGAAGGAAAAACTCCAGGCGAAGCAATAAATTGATCACTTTAAAAGGACACTCTTGAATATTTAAAAATGAGTTGATAGTTGTGCCCGATGATGTCACCTTCTTGGATCTCGGCGATCATAACTGTATTTACTACGCCACGGAAAAGTCCACAGTTGTTGATGTAGCAAGCCATGTTCTGATATGTTTCAAGCCACCTGGGTCGTAATTCTCGAAACTGGAGAACACTCTTCTTCCACGCAACGCAAGAAATGGCATTCTTGAACACACTGGACCATTCATATCACTGATTAATGAAAGAACCTGCTTCTCTTACTGTTTTTGGAGTGATGTGACCATCCGCGTTCTTTTACGCTCCAGAATTAGGACCCTAGTCCTCGTCGTCCGATGATGTTTCCTTGTAATATTCTTTTTAATAGGCGGTATATTCTCGTTTCGCATTATGTATCCTAAATATTCGAGTTTCCTTGACTTTATACTGCACTTACAATTTCGTCTTTACCTTACGAAGCTTTGCTTCATAAGGTTTATGGATTATCCATGCAATTCTCATAATCCTAGAGGTAGAGTCACATTTCGAACCATTGGGGTAGCCTGAACTAACCTTACGGTGATTGGACTGTGAATATTAGTTCTAATTGCGATAATGCTTTTTGTATTGGCTTTCAATAAATTGCTTAGTTTTTTTATGAACTATAATAGTTAAAATTGATGTTAGGTTAACTGCAGCAAACACTTAAAACTTTAACAAAATTTGGGTATTATTTTCCAAACAGCCTGGTTTTTAACTGATAATTTTATGCCGATTTTTAGGGGAGATACCACAATTTGTAACGGCAAATCTTTACCTAAACATACGACAACATTTTTTGATATTTGACATTTTTGTTCATGAGTGCATAATTTTCGAATTACCTCTGTTTTTTTCTGTTTAAACCACAAGCTGTCTTGATATTTCTTGGACAAATCCGACAAGGAGCGCTCTTTTTTGTCTACCTGCTGCCGTTTTGTTGGTACTAAGTACTGCATGGCACTTTTGAGATTGTTGCTAAAAAATGTCCTGAATTAAAACCTATGGTATCAGTGACAGAGCCAGGGGTGGGGCGCGGGGGATATACCAGAACATTGTGCATTAAACAAAAGTGTTTAGGAAACACGTTCTAAAAATCAAATTCATAAATGCAAATCAATTAGTCAACGTCGCAAATCAGCAACGCTGCAACAAAATAAAAACACCGCCTGCCATTCTAATAACAACTGACTTCTAGCATAGCAACAGCTTAATAATTTTGTTTGGTTTAACGAATCGCGCAACCTCGGTTTAAAGATGACAGCGACTTAGGGACGAGGAAAGCACGAACAAGTAGCGTCCAAGACTCAAGGCGAGAAGCTGCTCCACGCAGGCCCGGATTATCCATAAGGCACATTAGGCACTTGCCTAGGGCCTACGAAACGCGAAGGGCCTACGATCATAAAATATAATAAAAATAGACACAAAAAAAGCATCAATACTGTATTCTACAATAAGAAAAAGAGTTCACAGACACAGAGACAAACTACAATGTGATACAAAAAACCTTATAACAGTTTTAACAACCTTTTAACACATATTTTTACAATAAGTTTTTTTTTCGTGATTTTGATTCGACGAATTCATGCAGTATGTCGTCGAAGTCCATCTCGCGAGTCAAATCACTTTCAATACATAGTAGGCCTAGTGAAGAAACTCTCTCTTGGCCCATAGTTGAACGCATAAAATTTTTGATAAGGTTCAGTTCAGAAAACGACCTCTCACCTTCTGCATTTGACCCCAGCATTGAAAGGTATATGCGAAAAGCAACATTTACGTTTGGGAAACTTGAAACTAGCAATTATTTTCGATGGCAAAAAGTTAGTTTTGTTCAATAAAAAGCTAAAATTTCTAAATTATTTTGTAAGTTTTTTTTAATTAACAACTTTTGGCCATATATTAAATATGATGTTTTTAACTTTATCTGTAAAAACAGCGACTTCAGGGCATGGGCATCCATTGGGTTCTTCAAACGCATAGAAATGTTTAGGAAACCACTTAATTTGTAAATTTTGTTATTTCTTGGTAAAATTAGGGCGTGGCACCCCAAAAATTTTCGCCTGCGGCGCATTTTTCCCCGCAGCCCGTTAGGAGACCTCCCCGAATTAAAATCTAAAAATCACCACTAGTGCCTAGGGCCTACGAAACCTTTTATCCGGCGCTGGCTCCACGTGGGGTCACTCTAGTTCGATCACAGTAAAGTGATATTCTTCTAGAAGGTTTTCTTTCGGCCAAAAAGGGCAATTACGTCGTGTGTGTTTGGGTATGCAACGAGCTTGCATATCATAATTCTTTCTTAAAGGGCTTTCGTACGAGAATTGCAGTTTCCCGACGGCAATGATTAATTAGTCTGGCATCTTAGTAAGAGAGATAGAATAATAATAATAGAAAAGTGTGTTGATTCTATATTCCAATGTAAACAAGTGATTATTAACTCCAGCATCAAAGTAAAATGGACGTATATGTATAAATAAAACAACCCAAAAACATGTTGATTTGATTGTCTAAGCTAAATGGAACTAAATCCCAAGGGTATTTAAATTGACCTCAGTTGCAAGGTGTCTTACGTGTCAATATGAACATAATAGGTTGTTCCTTTGAAAACAATACAAGGTTAAATTGATGTAAACATCAAAAAGTTACCAAATCGTGGAATAAACGAAACATGTTAAAGTAATAATGTGTTTTATTAAATCGGGCAATATTTCATGAACCATTCGTTTACTGTCGGAAATACAGGAATATGTAAAGGCAGGTCAGAACACCTCGCCCCATCAAAAAGTGTTTTAGTGTTGTTATTATATTTTTTTTTAATTTGTAATTTACCTTAATACAAATAATATTTATGTTCTTAGAACAATAGAGTGTTTTTATTATAATAAAAAAAAGTTTCCTATATCTTACCCCTCTGCAGGCGGCTCCCTATTATTTTTATTTGTAGTTATCGGTCTGTCCTGGTGCAAATGTTTTCGTGTTTTGGCCATTAGTTTTTGGAAAAATACCAAACTGTCATTGGCCTCCACCTGCGCTTCCAGTCTTCCGTGCAGGTCCGTAATGGCCCTTTTTCGGTAAACATCCGGGAAGGTGAAGTCCAATTTGGTCGGGTCTATAAAGGAAAATATAATTGAAATAGTATTTTCAGGCGACACCGCGAAATTTCTTTCTCCGAAAAGGAAATGATGAGTTTAATTAATTAGGTAGTTCGGTATACCTAGTCTTATCAGCATTAGTATCAAAAGCTTTAGAGACGTCGAAAAAGACCGCTCCCATGTGAGAGCGGTCGTTAAATCTCTTTAGGATATTAGTCGCCAGTCGTGTCGTTTGGCGCACCGTGCAATAAGCAGTTCTGAATCCGAATTGCTTGCTCTGGTGCCTCTGGTGGTAAAATTTCATTTATGTGATTAAGTATAATTATTGTTTTAATGATTACGTGAGAATGGCATCACTTTACATTCAATTATAACTACTAATAACGACTCTTGAAAACTACACATTTCATACAGTGTTTGCAAAGTATATTTTTCACACACTATGTGAGTGGTTGGTATATTATGTTTTATATATTAATTAGTTAAACAGCAAAATATTTCAAATTTGCAGATGACACAGTGCTAATATATTCTGGAGAAAGTGAAAAACAACTTGAAGAAACTGTCGATAGTGATCTAGTAAAGTATTTTAACTGGCTGTGTTACAATAAACTTTCTTTAAACGTCCAGAAAACAGTATTTATGGTTATTAGGCAGAAAAGTAAACCACCGTGCAATCCCCAAATCAAAATTAATGAAACAAATATCAAAAGAGTTACTGAATATAAATACCTTGGACTAACTATCACAGATAATCTATCCTGGAAAAACCACGTAAATGGTGTGATAAACAAAATAGTTCCTATGTTGGGCTCTATTAGAAGATGTGCTCACCAACTCAATAAAAAATCTGGACAGCTTCTCTACAACAGTTTTATAGAGCCACATATGCGATACCTAATGCCCTGCTGGGGAAATACAAGTACTACTAGACAGTTGAATCAGCTCCAAAGACTACAAAACAAAGCGATTAAAGTGATATTCGGGATGAATTACTACACGCCCAGTGAGGAAATATATAAAAAAGTGACATACCTGAAAATAAATCAATTGAAAGTATTTGAACAAACCAAACTAATACATGATATACAAAATAATAAACTTAAAACCAGTGTAAAACTACAAAATAACAGACAATTCTACACATACAACACAAGAACAAACCATGAATTAAGAAATTCATATGCTAGAACTAAAAAGGGACAGGACTCACCAATATATAGAAGTATACAGGAATATAATAGGATTCCACAAAGAATATTCCATGGAAATACCAAGAAACTGACGTGCAATATTAAGAAATATATAAAGGAAAATAGAGTATAGACATTTAAGTGGCAGGATAAAGAAACATAAACTACATTTTTTTGCCTTTCGGAATAACTTTATTTGAATGTTAATAATTATACCATACAATTTGTAGGCCTCGGTGCCAGTTTTATTGTAAACTGTTTTGAGGTCAATAATTAATTATAATTAAAAAAAAAAAAAAAAAAAAAATTGCATGGTTCCTGTTTGGGAATCGTGTGTCAATCTAAATCAAAGCCAGACATAAAGTCCTACTCTTTTACAACGTAAAATATTCTACTAAATTAAAGAAAACCTTGGCAGTACTTTATGTACAAATGCAAGTCGGCAAAACCACCAAAGAAAATCACTGTTTATAATCCTCTTTTTAAGATATTATTTAAAAATAGATCTATTTATATTTCAACAGCTTTGTGGTAACGCGATACTAAGGCTTTGCGCGCACGAACCGAAGCGGAGACATTGCCGTCGTTTATCGGACGTATATTATAGTCTTAAGTATCCCCGCGCACGAACCGCGGCGGTAAATAAAACTTCTATTTTCAACGCGGCACGGTCGCCTTTTGTATAGTAAGTAGTGGAAGCGAGCGCACGAGCGGCTGTTTGAACCTAGTCTGTGTTTGTTTCTAAAGTTTGACATGGATGCCGATAGTGTATTCTTCGACACCCAAAAATTATTCCTAGAAGTCAAAAAAATGGCCTGACATGTATGACAAAAAATTACCAGAGTATAGTAATAGAAGGAAGAACAAAATGTCAATAAACATTCCTAGTGAAGGGCAGCAACGATCACCAGTACCAAGAAAAGGCGCTAAGGAAAGGATCCTGACGTGGCTCTTTGTCGGAACGTCATGAGCATGACTGAAACAGTTTGAATAGTTATGATGCTGCGGTGAGGAAGGCAAGTGGGAAACCACCTCAATAACTTTTCCCTAGAACAATCATCATAATAGTACAAAACCAAGCAATGGCCCCGAGTCCCCGGCGTCTCTTGAATGAGACAGGTGTGCGAAGAATCCCGGGGTGGAATATCAAAGAGTCAAAGACTCTCACAAGATCGCAACATGCACATCGCAAAACTAAAAATATGAGTATACTTAAAGACTCCAATGGAAAAATCATAACTGATCTGGATCAACGTTGCAAAGAGTGGGAGAACTATGTGTCCAATCTCTTCGAGGATGTTGAACGTGTAGACCAACACTTCTCTCTCAGAGAAAACTTAAACAGGAGAGGACCAGATATCCTAAATTCAGAAGTTGAGAAAGTCATAAAGCAAGCAAAAAACAACAAGGCACCCGGGCCAGATCAGATCCCTGCTGAACTACTCAAGTTACTGGATGAAGACAGCATCACACGCTTAACCAGCTTTTTCAATAAAATCTACAACACTGGGCAGATACCTGAAGACTGGTTGAAATCCCTTTTCATCACGATTCCGAAAAAGAGCAAACCTTGCAGGTGTGGCGATTTCAGATTAATCCGTCTGATGAGTCACACTCTTAAGATTCTGCTACGTATTCTTTAAAATCGCATGTACGCATTATGCGAAAGTAATTTAACGGATGAACAGTTTGGATTTCGGAATGTGTATGCGAGTCCTCCTCCAAAAGAATTGTGAATTTCGAAAAAACGTTTATGTATGCTCCATAGATTTTGAAAAGGCTTTTGACCGAGTCAGACATAATCTGCTGCTCGAATATATGGGGTCGATAGGACTGGACAATTACGATCTTAGGCTATTAAAATACCTATACTACCACCAGGTGGCTACCGTTAAAGTAGATGGAAATATCTCTTCAAATAAAATCCCAATTAAACGAGGGGTACGTCAAGGGTGTGTGTTGTCGCCCACACTATTCAATATATATTTCGAGAGGCTGTGGATGGCCTAGCAGAGGGGATAAAAATCGGAAGAGAAACAATAAATAATATTAGATATGCCGACGATACCGCCATCCTGGCTGAAAGTCTAAGGGAGCTGCAGATCCTGGTTTACACAGTATGCGAATCAAGTCGTCGAAGAGGTTCAAAAATTAATATTAACAAGACTAAATGGATGGCAGTGGGAAAGGTGGATGTTGACCCAGGGCAACTACTCCTGGATGGGGAGGTGGTGAAGCATGTTAATCACTTTAAATACCTTGGTAGCTGGTTGAATGAATGAAATAGCTCGTAAGGCATTTATATCATGGAAACCAGTGCTGTGCAATATAAACCTGTCCATGTATCTTCGTAAGAGAATCCTGAGGTGCTATATTTGGTCGGCATTGCTCTACGCCTGCGAGACCTGGACTTTGAAGGCTACCACCATTAATAAACTGGAGGCTTTTGAATTGTAGTGCTATCGTAGAATCCTTAAAATACCCTGGATCACACACACTTCCAATGAGGATGTGCTTAAAATGATTAACACAGAACGGGAGCTCTTGGACACTATTAAACTAAGAAAGAAGTACTTTGGCCATATTATTAGAGGTCCAAAATATCACTTGCTCAGACTCATAATTCAGGGTAAGGTGGAGGGAAGGAGATGGATTCGTCGAAAAAAGCTATCCTGGCTACGTAATATCAGACATTGGACAGGTCTACAAGTGGAAGATCTTTTTAGAATAGCGGCAGACAGGGATAGATTTCACTTTATATTTGGAATGAACTGTTGTTGCGGTTTTACCGCTTATGCGCTCGCACATTTAAAATTAGGGATTGTATAGCCGCCTCCGCTCATCAGCGCCTCAGAGAAAAAACAGCTCGTGCGCGCGTACCCTAAGTAAAAATATGCGAATTAGTTCCTTTGGTACAACGCCGACTTACCGCCGGGTTACTATTTTATCTCAATATCTCTGCTAATTTCTTATGGGCAAAGAAAAACCGGGACACCGGTTAGCGTAGGCAGGGTAAAAAAGGGTAATATATCGTCTCCGGACTTGCGCAATACGTCTCGAATTCAAAATAACGTGCTAGACACCCACAATAGTTATTAGCAGTGTTGTCACTTGATTTCAAAGTCATCGTTTTAATCTTACTTGACCGAAGATTAAAATCAATGTTCGTCTGTACTTACATTCACTAAATCCGGATCTTCTGTCCTTAGAATATTTATAAGTCAACTCGTTTTCAGAAAGTTGATCTTCTATGTCCCGTTCACGGATATGGATATCATGAACACCGTGATACCTCTTCAGTTGTTCACTTATAGCAAATTCTCCCTTGCGTTTTTGTCCTGTTTTCTATAATAAGCAAATTAAAGTTGTCAAGCATGTGAAATTATCAAGTTATTCTAGACAATTCCTAATTAAAGAATTACTAATGATGCATCAAAATCATAAAATAAAATTTTCCTGTTATATGACCATTGTTTATAGTGGCCCCTTAAAGTTGCTTATAGTGTCGTAAAACCCCACTTTAACGCACCCTGGGGCTGGTAAAGTGGTCATTTTTTACGTCACGTGATATACTTTTAATCCGAAATACAATAAAATTGCTTAAGGCTCTACAACGTGCAAATTTATAGAACTTAACACGGTTTCGCTACTTATTTTTACAATCCCAAAAATTCAGACAGCAATTTTGTAATAAGCCTGTAATCTTGAAGCGCGCGCAGCATGTTTATGTCGAAATGTATTAGGAGTTGCCTATCCACAGCTATATTTATTGTCAGTCGACGTGAAACAATCGATACGGAGGCAGGAATATGATACACCGAGAAAGAGTTCGGTTAGGAAAATAAGAATTAAAATGGCACGAGGTAAATTTTATTAATTATTTTAAGTTTTGTAGTCAATAATTAAATATTTGCGTTAATCCTAAATTGGAACAAATTCACAATATACCGGGTGTACCAAATTAAGTGCGCACCATTGCTAACTTTTTTTGTTTTCATAGTCTCGATGAAAACGTCAAAGGCAAACCATTTTTTATTTCTATGACTGTGTTTTAGGCCAATATTGCATATGAACTTTTTCATTCCGTATACGATTTGCAAACGTTTCGGTAAAAAATATACAGGGTGTGCCATTTAAAAAAAAATACATTTTCCTCATTTATTCAGAAACGTTATGTCCAATTGTTTTTCTGCTTCCACCATTTTAATTAACAGAAAAGATTCTACTACTTTGCTAATTTAACCGACTTTGCATCTCCAATAATAAAAAAGTTAGCAATGGTGCGCACTTAATTTGGTACACCCTGTATATGTCGTATTTATAAGGCGGCTAAGAAGCTACTAAAAATAAATCTGACACCATGCATACCACGCATACCACGCAGGGTATTGTGAATCACGTGATTCTGAATTCTGGTATAAATAATAATAAATCTTATTATAGATTATTAAAAATAATGAATCCCTATTAGCTATATGTAGTTTGGAAAAATATCATTAGCACCTTAAATTGCAATTATGGCATAAAATGGTAGTAATACTATAGTATGCAATGAACTTGACATATCTAAATCAGTAGAGTCTCGATATAGTGAACTAATTAATGAACGAGTTTATCACTCCATCGTTCATCGTTCACTATTTAGAGTGCAGATAAAAATATACAACATGGATACTTACAAGCGAATAAACCGATATATTTATGATCGAGATCTGCTTTTTGCTTGCTTTTCTGAATTTTCATTCTTCGTCTGATATGCCACTAACTTATTTAAAATTTAGAGATTATTACAGGCGCTAATATACCTTTGTACTTATAATTGCTTTGGCTTTGATATTATTGGTCTTTGATCTGATCAGCGTGACTGCGGCTGCAATCGCAAAATGTCGGTGATGCTTTTGGCCAAGGGCAAAAAAGAGTTGCGATAACATAAATCAATATTTATCAAATCAAATCAAATCAAATCAAAATTAATCATGATTCATCAATTACCTTATTTCCATCGTTCGCTTTTTCATCCTTGGATCCATTTTTGTCCTTATCCCTCTCATCCTTGGACCTATTTTTGTCCTTACTCCTCTCATCCTTGGGCCCATTTTTGTCCTTACCCCTCTTGGTGCCTCCCTCGGGCTTCGGCAACTTGGAATACCACTGATCAATCTGATTGTTAATCCCTTCCACCATGGTAGTCAGCAACGCTTCGTAGTCTTCTAGTTTTTCCACTTCTCGCATTGTCTGCTGAAAACTTTCGCTCGTACATTTGCGGGAAAGCTTCAGTTTGGACGTCATCGATTTCTTCTTGCTGACGCCGACGGCTTCGGCCGATTGAGTCTGGGGATTTAGGACGGTGAAGAACGGGAGAAGGCTTAGGGACCTAAAAATAATCGTATACCTAAGGGTAGTTCCCATTGAACATTTGCTAAACTCCAGTGACTTTCCAGTATTACACTTTATTACCAATGATATTCGTGTTGTTTTGACTTTCATACCTTTTCTTATTGTTTGCCTTATCGTTTTCTATATTTTGATCTTCGTCGTCCTCCACAATTTCTTCCACTATATCCGCTATTTCATCGTTTGGATCTTCTGTTAAATCTGGGATGTTATCAAGAGAGGCAGTTATCTCGGCCTCTTCTTCGCAAGTGCTGAGCGTATTGAATTGTTCGATTCTCTTGTCGATAGTGTCAATGGTACGACTGTGTACACTATCAGTTGTGCGGGATTCCAGATTGTCCGTCATATAGCTGTCTAGGTCTTCAAATGTACGGGTTTCTCGATATTCACTGATGAGTATCTGTAGATTTTCGGGTGGTCTACAATAAAAATATGTAACGAAAATTTGGCAGGAAAGGAGTAAATTTCAACCGAGATCTAAAAAGGTTAGATATGTGCCCCAAAAAATGTTCTTTTGCCTCCTCTTCACATTAAACTTGGACTAATGAAAACCTTTCCGTAGGCTATGAATAAAGAGGGTGAAGGATTTAAATACCTAAGACAAGTATTTCCCCACTTAAGTGACGCCAAACTGAAAGAAGGTATTTTTATTGCAATTTTTAGAAAATTGGCGGACGATTTTTATACCACGCAAGAACTCAGGGCTTGGAACTCATTTGTAAGTGTAGTGAGGCGATTTCTAGGCAACAAGATGGATGCAAACTACAAACAACTAGTTAATGTTATGAACGCGCCTTACTGTTTGAAAACAGATTGATCAATTGAAACAAAATTATTGATGAAAGAGCTGCTTGACTTACTTGATAGTATTCGCTTCCAATAGACACAGTCTAACTTTTTGACAGATGCTGTCAATTCCAGCAAAACTTTCCTTGAGCATGAGACTGAGATTATTGTTGATCGACATGAGGTTCTCGTTGGCGGATTTTTGGTAGTCAATGTAGGTGGTCGACGACGGTATGGATGAGGACGGTTTGAGGGAGATGGTGTCGCCATTTTTCTCTTCTCTAAACGATCCTGAAAAGTATTGGGTTTTAATAAATTTCCTGACAACCTTGTTTATGTAATAGGTTGTCACATAGTACGAACAGACAACATTTAAAAACATTGAAAGTAGTAGTAATAAGTTCCTGCAGAATGACAGTAAACGTTCTGTAATATAACAAGTTTTTAAGATACGTTGCATAAACAATTTAATGACTGGAACCGTCAGAACTTTCAGAAGTAGAATCGTTTCCAGGTTGGATTACTACTGGTGCTATTGGTAGTGAAACAGAATATCCATTTTCTGTTCTTATGACATGAGCTTCGCAATTTTTCCATACATCGCTGCTCATTTCGTTATTACCTGCAAGGGCAACTGCGCTTAAAGTTGGTGATTGATTATTAAGTAATATTCTTTCCTGACAAGAGCAACATATTAGGTACAAAGTCATGTTTACTCCCGGCATGAAAATAATAACACGTTTTCCTCTCGAACACGGTGTACATGAAGTACAATTTGTACTGTCTGCCCAACCATACTTAACAACATCACGAGTATCAAACCAAGTTTCGTCTAAATAAATTATACTTTTATCGGATTCATGGTACTCCTTTATTTTGCGCAAATAGTCCTGTCGTAGTTTAATGATACGCCGGAATTCCATTATAACCATTAGATTATCTAATTTCTTATGTTTAAAACCAAAACTTAACAAAACACCACGCAATGTTGCTAAAGATTAGTAATTATAATCAGGGTAACCTCGCCATTTATCACGAACCAGTTCTAAGGTTGGTACTATATTATCCTTCTAAAAGTTGTAAATAGTTAGCAGAATAAAATCCCTTGTAGTATTATCAGCCGTTTTGAATTTTTGATTTATTTGTTTACGCTTTATCGAATGACCGCTAACAGTCCCCAATTTAATTACGTTATAAATTTTTATAAAACCCAAGTCGTGTTAATTCATTAATTCTTGTACAAAGCCCATTTTCAGTTTTTCCCGGATTTTCTTTATTTTAAACAGGCGTACATATTTAAAATAATGCGTTGACATTAAACATGTAAATCTTTGTTTCGGTATCAAGCAAAAGCTTACTTGTCCAAAATCAGAAAGTTATAGCACAAAATCAAATAATTTGTAAATTACAGCAAATTGTTTCAACCAGTCACGCCTCTGTTCGATTCACAATATCGCACACGTCAAACATGAAGTGATTTTAAAGCTGATAAGGGATAACTCAATTGGCACAACTTAAACTATTTGCTGTTCTTGTCTACAGCATATAAATTTGTATTTATATGCTGCTATATTAATTGTCCCACTCGGACAAAATAGTTCGCTCTTTAAATTGCGAGGGGGCCTCGACGTTTTATCTCCAGGGTGTTGCCAGTTCTACAAAGTTTCCGTAATGGTAGGAGAAACGTAAGGGTTTGTTAATGTTTTATTTTTTTTGTTTAACAACAGTGAAAATCCCTTTTATTTTGAATTCAATTATTTTTATATAAATAATATATTCTTTTTTTCTTTGACATTCAAAATTTCTTGGTTCAAAGTACATTTGAAAACTAGCTTTCAAAGAGAGTTACTGAGATCTGACAACCCCGATTATGATGCCCCCCTTTGAAGCCCGTTAGAAGCTTTTTTTTGTGATCAGACTGACTTTGGATAAAGTATACCATTTTTGGTTTAATAACTTTCAAATTTTAGTTTATTCGTTTTTTAAATATTGTATTGTAAAATACCTTTTAGTTGAGCTGGTACAAAGAAAGGTCTGGCGGACCTCACGGTGCCAATGGAACTCAAGGGCCTTCCATGTGGAATAGCATTTCTCTTGTTTTCGCTCAAAATTACAGGCCTCGCAATTAGAGTACACTCTTGTGGCATAATTACTATAATTTCTAACAAAAATTCTTTTCGATTTTTAAATACTTTTGGGTTTTAGTCTACATAGGGCGAGTTTAGTGACAGTACTTGGAAATACGATTTTGACGGTGACAGTATTTTGAAAGGGCTGCTGGTGAGAGTTTTTCTGGGTCTGGTATAATATGTTAAGGTGATACGTCGGTAAATTAAATCGACGTGTGTACAGCAAAATTGAAATTAATATGTATTTGAGGTTCTGGTTTCTAATATAGTCTTTGTTTGTTACAGATTGGTAACTCCCTTTATGACTCTGACGGTGCAAAAATTGTCAAGAAACTTATGGACAAAGCCAAGGCTAACAACGTTCAGATTCATCTTCCGGTGGATTTCATTACTGCTCAGAAATTTGATGAAAATGCAGACGTAAGTGTCAAAGACGCTGTGGTGTGTAATAAAATTTACTGCGGCACTTACTCTTTTGTCTTGAAAAAGAAAAATAAAGCTTATCAAAAATACCGTCGCTCACGCCTACCTTTCGATGAGACTAACTACAAATACTAAAGCTTTATGGGCTTACATTAAAAGTCAACGTAACTCTGTTGGATATCCTACAAAAATCAAGTATAATGATTTCTGCTCTGGTAACCCACAAGTAATCGCTGATTTATTCGCGGACTTTGCCATTTTGTTATCTCTTTCAGCTTTCCCTTAATTCAGGTTCATTTCCCGATCTCTGGAAATCAGCGTATGTCACCGCAATTCACAAAGGCGGATATAGAAGTGAGGTTAGGAACTATCGTCCGATATCTGGTCTTAACTGCATGGCAAAAGAATGCATAGTTGTTGACCAGCTTTTGTACAGGGTTCCCCATAATAGACTACCCATTTTAATATTTGAATTAAAATTTTTTTAGTTAACAAAACAAACTTTTTATTTTACTAAATTACAGCTAACTCTTTGGGATTTATGATAACTTATAAATATTTGGCTAATTTAATTCTAACTTTTAAAAATCACGTCTTCTAAATGACCTCCACCAACACATTTTTCAATATTAGATAAAAAGTGGTTCATTACACGGCGCGGCGTAGCAAACCTTCGTCTATTCCTTCAACTTCTTCACGAATTTTGACTTTCAGTTTCTCGATTGTACCTGGACGACTCGCAAACACTTTGGCTTTTAGATATCCCCACAGGAAAAAATCGGGTGCCGTTAAGTCGGGGGACCTCGAAGGCCAAGGCAAATCTCCGAATCGAGAAATGAGTCGGCCAATAAACATTTCTCGCAGGACCCTCATTGAGTTTCTGGCGGTATGAGCTGTTGCCCCATCTTGTTGGAATAGTAAGGCATTGTTTAGTAATCCTCGTCTATTTAATTCTGGAATGAGAAATGTCTCTAGCATATTAACGTAGCGCTCGGATGTTACTGTTACAGCGCGGTTATTTTCATCCTCAAAAAAAGAAGGGCCAATAATACTCCACACCACACAACAACTTTTGGATTATGGAGGTTCTGTGTAAAGATTTCACGAGGATTTTCATTTGACCAGTATCTAAAATTCTGTTTATTGACCATGCCGTTCAAATAAAAATTTGCTTCGTCGGTCATTAGGAGACTGTGAATTGCTCCTTGATGTAAATCCAAAAATTCTTGACAAAATGCTTACCTTGCTTTCTTATCTTGATTGCTAAGGTGCTGTGCCATTTGGTATTTATAAGGATGAAATTTTAAATCCCTTTGAAGAATTCGATCTAAGCTTCCCTTCGATATTCCTAGGATAAGGGTTTGTCGATTAGCAGACCTTTTAGGACTTCTCGTAAACGCAATTCTAACTCGTTCAATATTTTCAAAAAAATTAAATAATTATTGATGAAAACTAACAAACTTCTCGTAGAAAAATGACGTTCCACGAAATTATTAATTTAAAATTTAATTGTGACAGGCGCCTACTTGATTAATAATTTACTTAAATCCGAAAGACTACAGAAGATAATCCCACAGAGAACAACCTATTTAGTTATCTCGTAGGGAATTTATTAATAATATAAAATGGGTAGTCTATTATGGGGAACCCTGTATAACCTAAAAGATACTATCTCTAAATCTCAGCACGGATTCCTACCTGATCGCTCTTTGTATTTTTTCGCAATATTTGTCTACCGCGATTGATAAAGGAGCTCAAGTCGACGCCATATATCTCGATTTTAAAAAAGCCTTTGACCGAGTAGATCACAATATTCTAGTGAGCAAGCTTAGATTATATGGTATAGGAGACCCTCTGTTGTCATGGATTTCAAGTTACTTGCGCAATCGTACTCAAACTATCAAAATAAATAGCGTCCTTTCTAAACAGATTGATGCTGCATCGGGCGTACCCCAAGGGTCACACTTAGGCCCGATCTTATTTTTAGTCTTCATAAAAAATGACCTTACGGATTTACTAAAGAACTGCCGATTTCTTCTATACGCAGACGATTTAAAAATATTCTAAAGAGTCGCAGATGAGGATGACTGCACAAAATTGATGCACGATCTGGATAAAATAATGGATTGGTGTACAGAAAATAATATGGAACTAAATTCCTCAAAGTGTAAAGTCGTATCATTTACAAGGAAGAAAACACCAATTATACACTCCTATTTCATCTCAAACTCCCCTATTCCTCGAGTAAATTTGATAAATGACTTGGGTGTAATTTTCGATTCTGAGCTGAGATTTAACGAACACATCAGCTATATTTCATCAAAATCCTTATGAATAGCAGGGTTTATAATGAGGCGTTGCTGGGAATTTTCGAACACTGAAGTCCTAAAGTACCTTTTCTACTCCTTGGTACGAAGCCACTTGGAGTACTGTTGTGTCATCTGGTCACCATATTATAAAGTCCATATAAAGCGAATTAAACGCGCCCAGTCGAAATTTGCAAACTTCTTATTGTATATTCAATGGATGTAGCCGTTACTTGATGAAGATCCATTATAGAAACTTGATAGGAAAAATACAAAATGTATAAATCTTCACTTATATTATTTATTCCACACTATAACAATTGTTTCGACACACAGTGTCTTCGTCAGATAGTAGAAACTGAATAACAAATTATCCTTTTACAATATAGAGCACACTCCCAAGTTTAGGTACCCTAATTTATGCTTAACAATAGAATTATGTTATTAAGGTATAAAACTTAAATTATGAATACACACCTTTTCCTAATTATTTTTATAAATTATATTATTGAACTATTGTTATGATTACATCTGGAAATACCGGCTGATTATAAATTTAACAGTGGGGAACTATTTAAGTCGAGCTGATCGTTTAATAAAATATCTAATTTTTTACATTTGTTTATTTCCATGCTTTCTAAGAAATTTAGTTTTATTGATTTGTTTTCTACGTGCAATATTTCAAGATTATCGTCAAAATTGTGTTGTTCGGTATTAAGATGTAACGCGTAATGGGAGTTGTTATGTTTTTTATTATAGCTTGTTTTGTGTTCTTTAAGTCTTTTTTCAAAATTTCTACCTGTTTGTCCTATGTAAATTTTAGTACAACTGCCACATTTTAGTTTATAAACTCCACATTTATGTTCTTTTTTAGTTTTGCTTTTGTTATTTTTGATTAGTTTTCCTAACTTATTATTAGTTTTATATGCGACTTTAAAATTTCGTTTCGTTAAGTGTTTTTTAGCAAGTAGTGTAAGTTTACCTGTATATGTTAGGGTTTTATAACTTAAGGTATCATTTTGTTTAACTATTGGATAAGCTAAGCTAATTGCTTTATTGTATTGTTTTTTGTTTATTATTCGGTCTATTATATAAGGTTGATAACCATTATTTATTGCTAATTGTTTAATTATATTTAACTCTTGGTTATAACTTTGCTCTGATAACGGAATGCTGATAAGCCTATGCACAAAAGAGTTAAAAGCGGCCATTTTATGAGAATAAGGATGACTAGAATTATTGTGTATCAAAATATCTGTGTGAGAAGGTTTGTGGTATATAGCAAAATTGTGCTTATTATTTTCTTTAGTAATTGTTAGGTCCAAGAAATTGATCGTATTGTTCTGTTCTACTTCAAGAGTAAAAGTTATGTTAGGATGTAAAGTATTGATAGAATTGAAAAAACTTTGAAGTTGGCGTTCCGTCCCGACAAAACAAGCTAGAATGTCATCAACATACCTATACCAGTATAGAAATTTACCACCACGAATATTTTTAAAGATTCTATTTTCGAGGTTGTCCATAAATATTTCAGCTAACAGCGGACTTAAAGGGTTTCCCATTATTAATCCTTCTGTTGATACATAAGTTTTGTTGTCAAATTCAACAGACCAAAATTATTTTGAATTTGACAACAAAACTTATGTATCAACAGAAGGATTAATAATGGGAAACCCTTTAAGTCCGCTGTTAGCTGAAATATTTATGGACAACCTCGAAAATAGAATCTTTAAAAATATTCGTGGTGGTAAATTTCTATACTGGTATAGGTATGTTGATGACATTCTAGCTTGTTTTGTCGGGACGGAACGCCAACTTCAAAGTTTTTTCAATTCTATCAATACTTTACATCCTAACATAACTTTTACTCTTGAAGTAGAACAGAACAATACGATCAATTTCTTGGACCTAACAATTACTAAAGAAAATAATAAGCACAATTTTGCTATATACCACAAACCTTCTCACACAGATATTTTGATACACAATAATTCTAGTCATCCTTATTCTCATAAAATGGCCGCTTTTAACTCTTTTGTGCATAGGCTTATCAGCATTCCGTTATCAGAGCAAAGTTATAACCAAGAGTTAAATATAATTAAACAATTAGCAATAAATAATGGTTATCAACCTTATATAATAGACCGAATAATAAACAAAAAACAATACAATAAAGCAATTAGCTTAGCTTATCCAATAGTTAAACAAAATGATACCTTAAGTTATAAAACCCTAACATATACAGGTAAACTTACACTACTTGCTAAAAAACACTTAACGAAACGAAATTTTAAAGTCGCATATAAAACTAATAATAAGTTAGGAAAACTAATCAAAAATAACAAAAGCAAAACTAAAAAAGAACATAAATGTGGAGTTTATAAACTAAAATGTGGCAGTTGTACTAAAATTTACATAGGACAAACAGGTAGAAATTTTGAAAAAAGACTTAAAGAACACAAAACAAGCTATAATAAAAAACATAACAACTCCCATTACGCGTTACATCTTAATACCGAACAACACAATTTTGACGATAATCTTGAAATATTGCACGTAGAAAACAAATCAATAAAACTAAATTTCTTAGAAAGCATGGAAATAAACAAATGTAAAAAATTAGATATTTTATTAAACGATCAGCTCGACTTAAATAGTTCCCCACTGTTAAATTTATAATCAGCCGGTATTTCCAGATGTAATCATAACAATAGTTCAATAATATAATTTATAAAAATAATTAGGAAAAGGTGTGTATTCATAATTTAAGTTTTATACCTTAATAACATAATTCTATTGTTAAGCATAAATTAGGGTACCTAAACTTGGGAGTGTGCTCTATATTGTAAAAGGATAATTTGTTATTCAGTTTCTACTATCTGACGAAGACACTGTGTGTCGAAACAATTGTTATAGTGTGGAATAAATAATATAAGTGAAGATTTATACATTTTGTATTTTTCCTATCAAGTTTCTTATTGTATAGGCTGGAAATGGATAAGAGTTTTTTTTTACCATCTTAAATATGGACAGTCTGGAGAAACGTAGAATCTTGTTGTCCATAGTGTTTGGGTATAAAATAATTACAAACAGCATAGACTGCGCTGAACTTCTAGCATTAGTTAATTATCGCGTTTCTCCGCACAATACGCGACTTTCTGAGTTATTTTCAATTAATAGAGGACAAACTGATGTTGGCAGAAACGGTGTCATGAACCAAATCATGCAAAACCTAAATACATATATCCCCTTTAACACAGAGTTTAATTGTTCATTTATAACGTTCAAAAGAGCTCAGTTTAATGCTAAATACAGTGGCCTAATATAACTCATTGTTCACACTATGCAAACAATTGCAATTCCGATGATCCTGACCTTTTATGGGCGTATTTTATCTGTCCTGTTTGTCCCTATTTTGCAAAATGTTCTTTTATATCACACTAATTAGTTCTAAGTAATGTATACTATTTGGATTTCTTGATCTGTGATGTAGAAATAGATAAATAAATAAATAAGTAAAAAATGGCGCTAAAAATGTGTCTCCTATTTAGTCTAGTTGTGCATCGGCTGAAAATGGTATTCCCGACGGTTGGATGGGACTAGACATCGGCCAGAAAACGGTGGAACTGTTCAAGGCCCCAATTAGAAGAGCCAAAGTGATCGTATGGAATGGGTAAGCATAGAATCTTTATAAACATGGGACAAACACGATGAAAATGCATACAGAATGATCTCTCAATGCACGAATTGAATCATATTATTCTTACTATTAAAGTTTGTGATGATGAGAATTTAAAAAGTATTTACGCTAAAATATACCTAATATAACGTAATCTTTGGTAATTATGCATCATGCTGTTTTCTGGCAATTTTGTGAATTTCAAGACACTGCCTATGTAAATATGTTGGTAATGTGATGCGGATGAAGAATTCCGAGACGAAAATTAGAAAAATTAAAAAGCGCTAACCTTTTAGGTTAATTGACCTGGTGAAATTAAAACAGGGTTAGCGCTTTTTAATCAGATAATTAATTTTTAATTTTGGTTTGGTGTTAATAAGTAGCATCCTAAGGCAGAGCGCCCACCAAAGATGTGCACTTCAAGTGACGAGGTATGAGGTGCGCATGAGGTTGGTATAAAGTGGAGCGTGCCATGTTTTGATGTGTAATGACTAAAGGGCGGAATATATGCACTTAAGTTCAGCCAATATATGCGCATATACAGGGTGGTGATAAAGTTTGGAATAATAGGAATATTTCTGAACAGGTTAACTTAAAAAAAAAAACGCTCAGACACGTCGATTTTTATTTTTATTTCTGCATTTTTTTAGCTAATACTAGAATATACAGGGGGTTACATAAATAAATTGTCACGTCAATGTCACTTTTTTTAAATGGAATACCCTGTATATTATTTCATTTTTTGATTATACGCAAGATTCTAAGCAGATTTCGTTTATGATGTCCTATATACCTATCTTTAACTGTTTACGAATTATTGACAATTGAAAATTAGACATCTTCAATGAAAATTAAAATATAAATTCAATTGTTTCAGCGTTTTTTTTTTTTTAAGTTAACCTGTTCACAGATATTTCTATTATTCCCAACTTTATTTCATTTTGATTTTATAAACGAAATGACACTTTTTTAAATTTTAAACATATTATTTTATTTAATGAACATTATTTACAATAAAGGAATATGCCTGCCTATTTTAATAAATGTTGGAAGTGGTATCCATTCACAGCTCTACAATGACCCAATCTATCCACAAACTCTCTTTGGACGTTAATAACAATATCTGGGGCAATTTGCCGTATCGTGGCTCTTATTCTTATTTTCAAGTCTTCTAAATTTTTTGGTTTGTTTTTGTATACTCTCTCTTTAACGTATCCCCATAAGAAGAAGTCGAGCGGAGTTAAATCGGGTGACCTTGATGGCCACTCTATTTCGCCCCGTCGGCCTATCACACGATGATGAAACGTATTGTCCAAATATCTTCAAACATTTGCGCTAAAATGGGCAGGAGCTCCATCTTGCTAAAACCAAAGTCTATCATCAAACGTATCTGGAATATCTTGATTTGGAAATAGTGTAATTAAGGCAGGTACAGGGTCTTCCAACGAGGACTGAACAGGGGCTCATTTTTGAGCTTCCTTGTATTTAAAGAAAAATCCAAAATAGCCAATCGATGTACTTTTTTCTGCAGAATTCAAAAATGAAATCAAAAATTTATTTGAACCAGAAACAAAAGAGTTACGCTATGGATAAGGTGTTTTTTAAATGGAACATAGCTTTTTTTATACGATTTTTGGAACGAGTGATTTTTTTTTGTCCGTTCTGATTAAAATATTTAATATTGTGACAGCTATTTTTAATAAATTTTAATGTTTTATCCAGTATAATTTAACTTTAACCTGTTTGAAACATACACTAGGTAATAAAGGTATAATCACCTTTGAATCCTTCAAAGTCAAAAAATTTGACAAATTTACTATAATATTGTCGAAATGAAATATTCATTAGATGAGAGATTGCAGATTGTTATCTTGTTCTACAAATGCCAAGAAAATGCAAGAGAAGCAAGGAGAAGATTTATTGCAAATTTTCACAGAAATATATCCGTCAATACTATTCTAAGGATAAAGAACCTATTTGAGGAAAATAAAACATTACATGACAGAAAAAGAAATCCAGAAAGGAATAGAAATCGAGACCGTGCCATTGTGAATTATTTTCGACTGACCAACCAAATCAATTTCGGACGCAGTTCGGGACGTTCAATACGGCGGCGGTGTAAGACGCAGAAGAGTTACCCAAGGAACTGTTCACAGGACTTTAAGAAATCATAAATTTAAGTCTTATCATATCCTTCGACTTCAACATCTAACACCGGCACAAAAAGAACTTCGCTTCCAATTTGTTTCCCAAATTGTGATTCGGAAAGAAAACAAAGACCCTAATTTATTCAGAAATATCTTATGGACTGACGAAGCCACACTCACAACATCGGGGGTTTTCAATAGACATAATAATCATCACTGGGCCGTTGGAAATCCAAGAAAATTTCAGACAATTAAATTTCAAGGAAGGACTTCAATCCATGTTTGGTGTGGCAGAAAAAATAATAGAATTTTGGGACCAATATTTTTTAACGGGACTTTAAATGGACAGAGATACTACGAGTTCTTAGGAAACGAAATTGAGAACGTTTTGGAAGATTTACCATTGGAAGAATATAAAAATTTAATTTGGCAACATGATTGATGGGGCCCCTCCGCATGCCGTGCGTGAGGTTACTCAATATTTAAACGGACGCCATGAGGAATGGATTGGTAGAAATGGAACCTATGCTTGGCCACCCAATAGTCCCGATTTGTCAATATTAGACACATTTCTTTGGGGCCATTTAAAGAACGTGGTATACAAGCAGCGAAACCACGATATTGAAGAGATCATGCAGAAAATTGTGAATGAAATAAATCGCCTTAACCAGGAAAATCACAGTATAACAGCAAGTTTGGAAAGGCTACAAAGAGGTTATCGCACATGTTTCGAGAACAACGGAGGTCACATTGAACAATTAAATTATTAATGTTTTTTTTTTTAAATTAGTATAGAGTTGGATTTCTTTTTCTGTCATGTAATGTTTTATTTTCCTCAAATAGGTTCTTTATCCTTAGAATAGTATTGACGGATATATTTCTGTGAAAATTTGCAATAAATCTTCTCCTTGCTTCTCTTGCATTTTCTTGGCATTTGTAGAACAAGATAACAATCTGCAATCTCTCATCTAATGAATATTTCATTTCGGCAATATTATAGTAAATTTGTCAAATTTTTTGACTTTGAAGGATTCAAAGGTGATTATACCTTTATTACCTAGTGTATGTTTCAAACAGGTTAAAGTTAAATTATACTGGATAAAACATTAAAATTTAATAAAAATAGCTGTCACAATATTAAATATTTTAATCAGAACGGACAAAAAAAAATCACTCGTTCCAAAAATCGTATAAAGAAAGCTATGTTCCATTTAAAAAACACCTTATCCATAGCGTAACTCTTTTGTTTCTGGTTCAAATAAATTTTTGGTTTCATTTTTGAATTCTGCAGGAAAAAGTACATCGATTGGCTATTTTGGATTTTTCTTTAAATACAAGGAAGCTCAAAAATGAGCCCCTGTTCAGTCCTCGTTGGAAGACCCTGTACAAGTTCTTCTTCTAGAAATGACAGGTATCGTTCGCCATTCAATGTCCTCTCAAAAAGATATGTCCCGATGATTCTATTCTCAACAATTCCCGCCCAAACATTAATTTTCTCCCTATACTGCGTATGGCCCTCTCTATACCATTGTGGAGTTTCATTTGACCAATAACGAAAATTTTGCTTATTTACTTCCCCATTAAGGCAAAATGTGGCTTCATGAGAGAAAATCACGTTTTTTACAAAATTATTATTATTTTGGCAGATATCCATCATTACCTCACAAAACTGATTCCTTCTGTCCGGATCATCGTCATATAGCTCTTGAACTATTTTATTTTATAAGGACGCCACTTTTCTTTTCTTAAGAACTTCACAATAGCTGAATGATCCACATCAATGTTGGCTTGGTTTGAAAGACATCCAGTACCTAAATGAGGATTTTCTTTCAGCGACATTAAAATATCAATTTTAGTGTCTTCAGGGATGCCTGCATGGTCGTCCTGAACGCGGCTTGTCTCTGACATGTCCAAGATTATTAAATCTATTTATTAATTTACTTACAGTGGCCTGACTGATTGGCTGTCTCTCCGGGTATTTATTATTGAACAGCTCACACACTTCTTCTTGCGTTCGAGTTTTATCTCCACAACCAGCCATAATGAGGATCTCGATTCTTTGCGTTTCTGTTAAGAACATTATGATAAAATAATTCAAAATAATCAAATAATCACAAGGCGTTTGTCAAAAAAGTGAATTAGAATGTTATCAAATAGCATCACTATAAACGCCAGATATTGGAACCATGCTAACGTCCAAAGAGAGCTTGTGGATAGATTGGGTCATTGTAGAGCTGTGAATGGATACCACTTCCATCATTTATTAAAATAGGCAGGCATATTCCTTTATTGTAAATAATGTTAATTAAATAAAATAATATGTTTAAAATTTAAAAAAGTGTCATTTCGTTTATAAAAACAAACTTGAAATTGATACTGATTTTTTGAGACACCCTATACAAATGAAAATAAAGTTGGGAATAATAGAAATATCTGTGAACAGTTAACTTAAAAAGAAAACGCTCAAACAATTTTAATTGTCAATAATTCGTAAACAGTTGAAGATAGGTATAGGACACCATAAACGAAATCTGCTTAGAATCTTGCGTAGAATCAAAAAATGAAATAATATACAGGGTATTCCATTTACAAAAAGTGACATTGACGTGATAATTCATTTATGTAACACCCTGTATATTCTAGTATTAGCTAAAAAAATGCAGAAGTAAAAATAAGAATTGACGTGTCTGAGCGTTTTTTAAGTTAACCTGTTTAGAAATATTCCTATTATTCCAAACTTTATCACCACCCTGTATATGCCTTGTTTGCCTTTGAAATATGCGGTTGTATGCAATTTTTTGACCAAATATGCATACTGGTATGCAATATTTCTTAATTTAATATAGTAAAATAGGGTAAAGAAACACACTGCAAAAATGCAAAACTCAAAAAAAAACAAAGAAAAATAAAAGTAAACTATTTTCTAACCTAAAATTGTATAAAAAGCATTTATTACTAAATATTTTTCAAAATTTTCAACTAAAAAGAATTTTTTTCTATCAGTAAAAATATGTTTATACAAAGAGAAGCTTCTTTGGACACTGATGTAATCGGACAATACTGCAACTTAGGTAGTAAAGTATAAGGCCAAGATACAACTTCGTTGGATGGTTTACCTTCATAAATGGTTTTTACTGCAGTTAAGTATTTAAATCCTTCATTCTTTTTTACAGTGACATCCAATTTGTTCCTTACTTGACCTCCTACTTTACCGGGAATGTTGTTACATTTAGCGGAAAAAGCTTCAACAATACTAATTGAGTCTCTTAAACTTAAATTTCTACTCTCTAACGAGGATATTATGTCCGGTATGAAACTGAAATTATCCTTAATAAAAACAAGGCCTTTAACTACACTTGCACTTTTTAACAAATTTTTACCTTGAACAACACAGTGCGAGTCGTCATCTAAATCCAAAATAAGTTCTTTAACGGCTTCGAAATGTTCTGCGTAGAATATTGCCTTAATCCATGTTTGCCACCGGGTAATTACAGGTTCTGGAGGTAAACTAACTCCTGGTAATCGCTCCTTATACAGCTGCACTCTTAGAGGTGCTTTTAGAAGCACTTTTTTTTACATTTGAAATTTATTTATTTACCAAAAGATATTCAGTTCTGACGGTTTCTGCGACTCGGTTTATTCCATGTAAAAGACAAGTTACATAGTTACAGTTTTGGCCTACTTCTATCATATACGGTGCTGCATCAGACAAAAGCACTAAAAACTTCTCATCTGGGACTGGATTTCGTAAGAAAAAGCTCGATAGGGACTGCTGAATAAATCGGGTTACGGTCACATTATTAGTTTTGTCTAGCTGCTTAGAAGCTATTAAATATGGGTTTGTTGCTTTATCTTCTTCAAGTGCTCCAATCATAAGATGTGCGATATATCTGCCACAAGCATCTGTGCTTTTATCAACAATAATGTAAACATTTTTGTTACCCAGTGAAGCTCCAATTTCTTCTTAAACGGTTTCGTATACTGAATGGATATTCTTCTTTCTAAGCGTGGATTCGTCAGGAATGGTTTGTTAACAATGTTTTTGCAAATTTTGTAAGGGTATGCTTGCTTGGTTCAGGTTTCATTTTTTGTAACTTTGATTTATTCAGCGGTGTTTTCAAATGTTGACCGATTTGGAACTTCTTTTCACAGACAGTAATTTTTGCACAAGCTTAACAGAACACTTTTTCTCCACTAAACTCCAACTCTGTGAAATCTTTAATTCACAAAGACGTTTTCGCCACTTTAGACATTTCGAACACAAATTTGAAATCGCTAGTTTCACACTGAAAATACTGAAATCTTTCGACAAACTAAAACAAAAGTACGTATTACAATCCGATATAAATACAGTGTGTTAAGCAGGTAATAATGAGGCATTATTAAATGACAATAAATAACTCCTAACAATATACCTGCAAGCCCCGGAAACCCCAATAAATACTTTATGTATAACCAAAATGTAAATATTAATTATTATATAATTATCTTCATTGGAAAATCCCTAAAACTGGACATTAATCCTATGAGACTACGACTATGACCGGGCGTTTTTAATTTTTTGATAACGCCGAAACCCATGCATTTTATTATAAAATTGACAAAAAATGCATATATGTATATGCACTTTGCATATTATTATATTCCGCCCTTTAGTAAGGACGCACAGAGAAGCCGTGCGAAAGAAGTGAGTCGCCTCACTATGCAGTGCCGCATGCCGTGCTGAAAAATGGGACCTGTTCTATTTTCACTTGACGCGCGCCGAATTAGGCAATCCACGATGTGCCAAATTACGATTTGCCTGCCACGGCCATATTGAATTCAATGAATTTGTTCCACAGAACTCAAAAACATTCAACGAACAATTCAATGTGGCTGTGGAAGGCAAATATGTGGCCAAACATACACGGATTCAATGCTTAGTTTTTTTTAAATTGTTGGTAAACTTTAAGTATTAATAAATATAAATAACAGAAAAAAACAACACACACATTTTTTCTGACGTTTGCCGTCGACGGCCATATTGGAACGGAATTGGAAGCACTTTGTGACTCCAATATGACCGTGGCAGGCAAACATAACCTGGTTTGGATTGCCTAATAACTTTTTAGGTTATAACTTGCTTGACATTGACATTTCCAGGACGGTTTACCCCTGGACAATTATTTTAGTGTTTACAAATTTAATAAAAATGCGTGATGATCAACAATTTAATATTAAATTCGTGCAGCATGTAGAATCATGTAGAATTCTAAAACATCTTTATCATCAGACGATGACATTTTGACAATGACAATTAACCTACGCACCTCATGCAATTCGTACACTGTTTTGATATGCGTGTACTTTAAGCACACATGAAGTGCGTTTCAGATGTGCTTCATAGACCTTAAGCAATTCACTGCTCTGGTGGGCGCTCTTCCTAACAGCTTAGTAAAAAAAGTTTTTAAAAAATTGCAGAAAACAGTATACTGCATAATTACCTCATCTTTTTCTAACCAAATTAAATTGATTATTTTTTCTATGGCTCATCGAGTCATTATTTATCCCACACCCTGTAGACGGCGTTGCTAATTCCACACCAAAACTACAGGCGCGCTAAATACGATAGGTATATTTCTCACGAACCTTGCTCAATCCTACAGGTAATTTCCACAGTATACAGGGTGTTATGTAAGTACGTGGCCAAATATCAAGGGGTGATTCTAAGACGAAAAGTTTATATAAGCATAGGTCCGGTAATGCTTCGTTTTCAAAATACAGAGTGTCAAACTTCAACGTCACGTCAAACAAAATAGTTTTTTCGTAAATATCCTAATAATCCTTGGGCCGATTTTGTTGAAATTTTACAGTGTTATATAAGGTAGCAAGGGGCTAATTTAGCCCTAACTATATTAAAATGTTTAAGTCCAGTGGCGTCCCGGAAGGCACCTTAACTTAGATTTTTGACTAAAAAAATGTGCGCCGCTGATTTTTTTGCAGTTTTTGTATTTTTCTCGCATTAGGCAACTAAAACTACAACTTTTTTATTTTTAGCATTTTTTTCGTACCTTGCTTCGTTTTTGAGAAAAAAAAACATAAAAATCACTTTGTTGGAGTCAATAAAAAGTATATCAATTCGCCGAATTCAATCGGCCCGGCCTTCGATACAGTTGCGTCTCGTAGTATGTAAGCAGTGTTTAGGGTATATTTTGCAGCACGTTGTGATCTCGCTAGTCTGTCCAGCTCAGGTCTGTTGCAGTCGCCGATAAATTTCTTGCTGAACAAAGTAGACCCTTGGGAAGCAAAGCGTTGCGTTTATTTGCATATGGCTATGCGTCTATCAGAATTGGATAAAATTGCATTTATGTCCTAAACGAAGTCAAAATCAGAAAAATATCAAAATATACTTTGAATTAGACATTGAACTGTCTACATGCATGTGCTATCAAAGAGAAAATAGAGAGTGGCGCAGTGCGCACATATGGTAGACCTCAAATAAAGTAAAAGTAAGCAAAGGAGTACCCCAGGGTTCCATATTAAGCCCTTTACTGTATATTTTGTATACTAATGAACTCTCTGATATAACAGGTCAGTATACCGTTTTGTATGCTGATGATACTACCTTGATATTCAGTGAGGTAATGCAAATGAGTGTGCGTGAAACATGTCATGTTCTTGATAGGTACTTTGCAGCCCATGACCTGCTCTTAAATGTTTCAAAAACACAGTGTCAATCGAACAGATAACGCCTTAACTTTTTCATACAAAAATAATGACATCCAATCGATCAATTTCTTGGTGTTGATTGGATTGGAGGAAATGGACAATGCTGCAACGCAGTGACAGTCATTTAAATATGTCTAAAGTCATCGAACGATTATTGGTGTGGAAATTACCTGTGTTGCCTGTAAAATATAACGTTACGGGTGCCCCCATAATTTAATTTCTACTCTTTATTAGTTGTTTTTGTTTGGTAAATTGAAATATAATTCGGTGTAGGCCGGCTGGAGTGTTTGAATTTGAGAAATTCGCAAATGGAACCAAAGCTATAATGGATGAAGTTGTAGCTGTTACGGCAAAAGGAGCCATTACTATCATTGGTAAGTAGTATGATGAATTTTGCGAATCTTAGAAGAACACAGAGCACCTTACAGAAAAAACTCTGTAGTAAAATGCACTGTCATAAGACTACATAAAAGAAACAAATGACAAGGACATCGGTCACATTTTATAAAATCATTTAGGTAATCTCTGCGTAAAATGGTATACGTTTTTTGATTAACAAGTCTATACAGGGTGTCCGGTAACATCTCATTAATGCTCGCATGCATGTATGGACATGTACTCGGCAATTGTGTGGATGGCAGAAGAAGAATTTATTCTGATACATTTCCAAATCGAAGTGTGCCGCATTGAAAGGGTTGACCTTTCGGAAATCACTTAAACGCAGGAATGTTAAAAATGTGAAAGATTTGTTTATTCTTGTTTACTTCAGCAGCTTTTCGAAATGGTACCTCTTTACATTTCCTTAGCCGATGAATGTTTTCTCGTTGTGCAGTGTGACCAGTTTTCGATGGTTTTACGGGGTATCCCCGTTATTAGTAAAGATAGAAGGATACGGTATTTGTAGCACTGTGCTACTTTTTTGTGAAACAAAAGGTACCGCAATCAGAGTTTTTTTAATCCTCCTTGTTTTTGATATACGGGAAGTTTTTGAAAATTTTTCATTTTGCGACACCCCCCATATTTAAGTTACCCTGTAGCTTATCAAAGAGAAAACAAATATACTTCTTATAGTTTTTTACGTAGAGTCCAATGACGTACTCAGATTTTTTCTACGTTCAATGTTTCCGAGAAAAAAAAACTTGTTTTTTTTTAAACGGGTCACCCTATATATTTTTTAATAATAATATAATTTAGTTTAAGCTTCTCAGAAATGTATAATACCTTATTCTTATTTTTAATATTAAGCACGAAATTATATTATTAAAAAATATATAGGGTGACCCATTAAGAAAAAAGCAAATTTCTTTTTTTTTTTGGAAACTATTGAACGCAGAAAAAATCTGAGTACGTCACTGGATTCTACGTAAAAACTACAAAAAGAACATTTGTTTTCTCTTTGATAAGCTACAGGGTAACCTAAATAAATATGGGGGGGTGGCCCAAAAAGTAAAATTTTCACAAATATCCCGTATATCAAAAACAAGGAGGACTAGAAAAATTCTGATCGTTCCATCTTTTGTTCCACAAAAAAGTAGCACAGTACTGCGAAAACCGTATCCTTCTATTTTTACTAATAACGGAGATACCTCGTAAAACCATCGAAAACTGGACACCCTGTACTTGAAACAAAATTCTAGGATTGTCTCGAATTTCGTTGAAATGGTATGTTATTCTTTCTATCAGATCTTCCCTGGTGTGAACTGGCGTCGAATATACAAGTCTCTTTAAATGTCCCCATAAAAAGAAATCCAATGAAGTCATGTCGGGCGACTCGGTGGCCATAAACTAGGCCCGCCTGGACCTATCCATCGATTACCAAAAGTATTTAATAAGTGTTGGTATATATACCACATCTGATTTCTAATTTTTAAGGGCACATTTTCTAATAAACCTTTTAAGTTTTATTGCAAGAATTGCAGATACATGGCACCATTTAATCTGCCTTCAATAAAGAACGGTCCAATCAAAAACAAAATAGTTTATTTGTGTCGATATGCACATAGTACTCACACAAGTCAATATCATGGTAAAATAAAATATTTAAAATGTTTTAAAATATAAATTCAACATATTACGTAAAAATTTAAAACATCAAAATTGTACAGAGTTGCAACATTGAGGCAAACAACTCTTACTGTTACATTACACATTAAAATTATATCAAGACAATTAAAATTTGATAACACTATGCACTTTTATATTTCTTCTATACAAAACAACAAATAAAAAGCATTAATTAATAGATTATTTAAATGGGTGACAGTTTAAACTCTATATTATCTCATTTACATCCCAGGCCATATATTCATTTGTAGAGTAGGTAGTATGCCTGACCGATGAGAGGGTTTTTTATTTTACTCTTAAAATTTTTAATTGGCAGATTTCTTATCGTTATAGGAAGTTTATTGTATAGAAATGAATTGCTAGATGTCCAGGGCCATCTTGACACCTCTTTAGCAGCCAGCTGTTTAGTACTAGATTTTGTTTATGACGCGTATCGTGTGAGTGAACAGATGTATGCGCCGTGTATTACCCAACGTGAGTCCTGACGTGTTGAAGGTTTTCCAGAATAAATAAGCATGATAGAGTCAAAATTTGATTGTTTATAAAGTCCTGTCTACAGTCATCCCGGTAATACGTTCCTGTAATAATCCTTAGGGTCCTTCTCTGTAGGCCAAAGACCTTGGACGCAGCACTGCCGTTACCCCCTACAAGTATTGAGTGCATGACATAAGGAGAAGTATGCCTACGCAATACAAAGATGTTAGTTGCTAGTCTTTTACATAGCATAGCAATATAGACGTTCCATCGGAGGGTCTGATCTAAGGGCACCCCAAGAAATTTAACATTCTCAGTATCGGAGTCTGGAGGAATTTATCTCATAGAAAATATCATGTTTTGGGTTTATTCATTATTCAAAAAAAGTTGGTTAGATGTAAACCATTCATTCGCTCTTGCACGCGCCACTTCAGAAGCTTCTCTCGCCTCATCACAATTCTCATGCACACGGGAAAAGCTGGTGTCATCCGCAAAGATAGTATAGTGCGTACTGGGGTCTATGTTCAGACTCCTAGGGAACCCCTACAGTCAAATCTCTCCTTGCGGACGTCACCCGTACAGCCTGAAGCCTACCTTCAAGGTAACTTTTTATTAAGACAATACTGTTTGGGTGAAAGTGGTAGAGTTTAAAAGCTTTTCTAGGAGTAAGTTATGAGAAACACAATCAAAAGCTTCGCTTAGGTCACAGAATGTTGTAGACACAAAGCTACAGTTCTCAAGGACTTTTAAGAGCTCCATTATTGCTGAAATGGTGCTTTGCTGTTGAGATGATTCCCAATGTATCAGAATAAACTCTTCTCGTCTCCACACACTCGAGAGTGTGCTATATACTTACCGGACTAACCCTGTATTATTAAAAAAAAATGAGTGGTTGACATAAAGTGCGCTATTTTTATAGGTGGTGGCGACACTGCTACTTGTGCGGCCCAATGGGGCACCGAAGACAAGGTTTCTCACGTTTCTACAGGCGGTGGCGCCAGTCTTGAACTATTGGAAGGCAAGGTTTTGCCTGGAGTTGCAGCACTGTCCGATGCTGCGTAAGAAGTGCTTTGTCATTGGTCAGTTTTTCTTACTAGAGTATAAGTAGGGGGTGGCATGATCAATTAGATCGGCGCAGAGTTGGATATAAATTATTATATGTATAAAAAAAAGGCAAATAAACGTTACATTTGAAAATATGATAGTGTTGGTGGTTATAGAGAGATTAGAAAAGTTGTTCATAAATCATCTCTACAGTGCAAGCAAAAATGTTTAGTGGTGTATGTGAAGATTACCCAAATAAAATAATAATGGCTTTAAATCTTTTTTTTTGCTTGAACCCCAACATTAAAAGCACAGCATAAAGAAAGAACCAGAAGGTTTTCGTCCACTTCGATCATATTTCTGGGTTCGTCGTATGCTCCATTCCACAATAATTCGTTGATTTCCCGACCGCAATAAAATTTAAACCCAGCCATAAATAAGTGCCTTGAAAGGTCCTGATTACCTACTAATTTCAATAGTTTAGGTTAGCTATTTTCAACAAAACAACAAATATAAAATTATAGGTAAGTATCTTTATTTTAATCATGTAATTAAATAGCTATTAATATTTATACAATAATACTAATCATCTATGCCTCAACTAATATAGTGACAATAGTGATAGTGAAACAGAGCTAAATATAGAGTAGGTTAAGTTAAATATTGTATTATTATAATATTGTAGATTAGTATTTTTGTATAAATATTAATAGCTATTTAATTACATGATTAAAATAAAGATACTTACCTATTATTTTATATTTGTTGTTTTGTTGAAAATAGCTAACCTAAACTATTGAAATTAGTAGGTGATCAGGACCTGTACCCTTTCAAAAGGTCCGGTGCCTACACAATAGATATTTGTCAGGCAAGTTATTTACGGTTGGGATTACGAGTGAGGGTTGTCATTTAAATTTTATTGCGGTCGAGAAATCAACGAATGATTGTGGAATGAAGCATACCGATATTGCAAGCGAAAGTTTAGGCGCGCAACAATCAGTTCAACGAGACTTTCGCTCTGCATACGGAGAAAATGGCTTAAGATGCAAACTCTTATTTTTACGCTAGGAGCTCCTGCTGGTCCTTTCCTTAGGCTGTGTTAAAACCTCTACGACCACGATGCAATGCAGGTGAAATCAGTAAATGGCATGACTAGGTTTTGTGATATTAGCGCCCCGGGTGCTCCAGGGTGAATCCTTAAGTCCGACTTTGTTTAATCTTTATCCATTATCTGTCATTGAAATTTGTTTTTGTACAGGGTGTTCTATTTTTGATAGTTTTATAGGGTATCTCGAAAATCATAAGGAATTTCATAAATCTGATATAGATGTTATGAGTTCTTTTTTTGAGGAAACAATTGCTGCGAAAACAGATCATGGCTACCTTGTTCCCCTGGACAGCTACATGGTGATTTTCAAATTTTGACAGTTATTAAAATTCCATGTAACTTCTTTGTTATTATAGATACGAAAAAACTGTAAATTGATAAAATATGTAGTTTTTTCCGTAAAGTTCAGTGGCGTAGCCAGTTTTTTTTTTATTTTGTTTAATTTTTAAGAAATTGACCCAACTTATATTTTTTCTTATGGGACACCCTGTATATTTTCAATTACGTTTATTCTGCTTACCATTAGCTTTTCAAATATATATATTTGTAATCAGTTTTTTGATAAAATAATTCGATAATAAGCGATTTTCATAAATTTTCCTCATTTTTCGTAGCGGGCGAATTTTAGTACATGCAATACAAAATTCTAAAAACTATTAATTTTTTATTATCAACACTATGCCCAAGGCTCGACCAATTTTCTGTAATTTGTTAAACTAGCTTTCTTCCAAAATTATGTTTAAAAGAAATAAAAATAATAATTTTTTTAATTGTTCATATAATTATTTAATTCTTTTTATATTTTTTGTATTAAAAGTGAAATTTTCTATAAATGCATGATGACTTTTTATCTACTAATTTCTTTGCATTTGCAAATTTTACATTTTACCAGATAATAATTTAAAAATCTCTTAGTAAGCCATGGATAACAAAATCATTTTTTTAAATTATTTATAGACATGTCAGTCTGTCTTTAATTTGTCATAAAGCAAAGTTAATATACGCGGTTAAGAATGGAAAAGTTCCAAAATTTTGAAAAATATAATATGCTAGAGTGTTTTCTTGAGTGTCAAAAAAATAGTCGGGCAGCATCTGATTTGTATTTTGAAAGATATCCGGAGCGGCAGCAACCTGATTTAAGAATTTTTCAAAGGCTTGAAAATAACCTTATTAATTATGGATCGTTTTCAAAAGCAAGACCAAAGACCTATCAGAAGGAAAATAAAGCAAATGAAACCATTAATGTATTGGCATGCGTGGCTGCGGATCCGACCACTTCACTTAGAAATATTGAGAAAGATATTGGCGTGGTACCCTCAAAATCATCCCGTCTGTTAAAAACTAACAAATTTAAATGTTACAGACCTCGAAAAACTCATCATTTGCATCCTGGTGATTCAGAGAGGAGACTTCAGTTTTGCAATTTGTATTTAAATATGTTGCGTGAAGATGAATTATTTTTTACCAAAATAATCTGGACCGACGAAACACGAGTAACAAGCGACGGAATATTTAATCGCCACAACAATCATCTGTGGGCCGATCATAATCCTCATCAGCAAGTAAATAGAGTATATCAGGGTCGATTTGGATTTAATGTGTGGCTGGCTCTATTGGGAAATAGAGTTCTAGCCTATGAAATATTTGAAGGAAATCTAAATTCCGAGATTTACTTGAATATTTTGGAAAGACATATCATCAGTTATTTAGACAATATACCATTACAAGAGAGGGAAAAGCTTTTTTTTCAGCATGACGGTGCACCATCCCACAACGCAGCCATTGTGGTAAATTGCCTAAACACCAATTTTGGAGAAAAATGGCTTGCAAATAATGGACCTATTAGGTGGCCAGCCCGTTCACCTGATATCACCCCATTAGATTTTTATTTTTGGGGATTTTTAAAAAATAAAATTTACAGCGTCAGAAGTAATACGGTTGAAGAACTAAGACAAAATTTTGAAGCCGCTTTAAGAAGCATAAAACACCTGAATATTCGGAACTCCCTGAATGGTGTTCGTAGAAGATGCCAGCTATGTATCGATGCCAGTGGGCTCCAATTTGAGCATTTTTTGTAATTGTTATGTATATTTTTTTGTTGTTTATTTAAAATAAAAATGGTTTTGTAGATCTATATTTCTATGCTTTATCTTTTACTTAAAAAATACAAAATCGATGTATTTCCAAAGTTGGTGACACTAAATGATGAGGTAAATATTTTCAGAGTTTTAAACATATAAAAAAATAATTAGTCATACATATTCTTTTGTCCTTTTCTTACTAACGGGGCTTGCGATGTGCAAAATAGGCCTATCTAAAGTAATTTGCAAATTACTCAGCTATTTCTTTAGAAAACTGCAAAAATGTATATATATTTGGAAAGCTAATGGTAAGCAGAATAAACGTAATTGAAAATATACAGGGTGTCCCATAAGAAAAAATATAAGTTGGGTCAATTTCTTAAAAATTAAACAAGATAGAAAAAAACTGGCTACGCCACTGAACTTTACGGAAAAAACTACATATTTTATCAATTTACAGTTTTTTCGTATCTATAATAACAAAGAAGTTACATGGAATTTTAATAACCGTCAAAATTTGAAAATCACCCTGTAGCTGTCCAGGGGAACAAGGTAGCCATGATCTGTTTTCGCAGCAATTGTTTCCTTAAAAAAAGAACTCATAACATCTATATCAGATTTATGAAATTCCTTATGATTTTCGAGATACCCTATAAAACTATCAAAAATAGAACACCCTGTACACATAGTCATGTTTTAGAAAATTATCAACTTAATAGTGAAATGGCAATCAGTGATAATGCAACCTTAATTTAAGTACTGGTCAGAGGAGGAGTATGATTTTGTTTACTCACAACAGCTTTCCTGTCCCTTAATTAATCAAATTTGCAACAATGCACTGGTTTCATCGAAATCAATCTACCGCGGTTGATGCATGGCTTAGTTGAACATAGGGAATCCCATGTAAATTTTGAGGTGGCTAAATATTGGCTCCCCTGTACATTTTAGAGAAATATTGTATTATAATTTTTTGAAGAGGTCGATATAATAAACACATGTGCCAAGTTTGAATAAATTTTAATGAGCCAATCCTAACTTATTCAATTAAATGTGATGGCAAAATTACGAAATTTTCATAGTTTGGGTAATACAGCAAACACCAGCAAATAATTTATATGACGCTATTTTCAAAAATTGACGTAAAGCTGGACATAACGAAAAAGGATTATTTCACATTAGAAACACATTGTCGTTTCACCAATCCGGCAATCACACATCCAAAATAAAAGACACCATTATGTTTTTCTTACTAAACCTTTAATTTAACATAACACACCTAGGACTACAGATTTTTACAAAAATATTAATTAATTAAATGTTCAAACAACCCTTTATTAACAGCTAAACAATATCCTAACCTATCATAAGATTCATTTCTAACTATAAATAATTTTTTTTAAGTGACCCCACAGAAAGAAGTCGTTTGGCGAAAGGTCAGGAGACCTGGCTGGCCAAAGAATTAGATGCCGTGGGTCAATAATATTTCCGTAAAAATATTCCCTAACCATAAGAGAATTATGGGCGATACCAGATCTCCTGATTTTCGCGCACAACTTCTTCTAGTGCGGATTCAATTCGATTTTGTAGTAAGTCCAAATAGGTTACTGCTGTAAGTTTGCTTTCCATAAAAAATGGTCCAATAACATGATGTCCTACAATTCTCGCCCAAACATTTATTTTTTGTGGATATTGCGTCAGAGTATGAACAAGACGATGTTCATTTTCTTGGCTTCAATACCGGCAATTTCGAACATTTGGTTCGTTGATGAGGGTGAATGTACAATGTACATTCATCGGTAAAACAAATATTTCTCAAAAAATCCCTATTATTATTGGCTCTTTCCATTACCTTAAAACTGAATACCATTCTCTGTTCTTCATCACCTTGCCGTAGTTCTTGATGTTTTTCATACTTGTAAGGAAAATATGTATGTTTTTTTTTGTGCGCAACACTGTGGTTTGATGTTTTCCTACGGCTTGCCCAAGAATCCTCGTGCTAATCATTTTATTTCTCTTCGCGTGCAGTAAAATATCAAGATCTCTATTATCCCTTTCTTCAGCTCTATTCATATTTTGCGATGAACATTTACAGTTATTTATTACAGTGCATTTTAACTCAAATTTACCAATGATAAGTTTAATTAATGAAATGGAAGGATTAGGCTTATTATTTTAGAACACTGCTCTTAAACTGTTTCCTGTATAATTAATACCACTTAATCATAGTTACTTTTTCCTTAATGGAATAGCTCATATCTAGCTATAATTAAAGCGCCTTCAATAAAAAGGTTGTCACTGACGCTACTTTTCGTTTTGTCAATGCCAAATAATAATGTGCTGGTGTTTCGTGTATTACCCTAAACCATGAAAATTTCGTAATTTTGCCATCACATTTAATTAAATAAGTTAAGATTGACTTATTAAAATTTATTCAAACTTGGCACATGGGTTTATTATATCGGCCTCTTCAAAAAATTACATTACAATATTTCTCTAAAATGTACAGGGGAGCCAATATTTAGCCACCTCAAAACTTACATGGGATTTCCTATGTTTAACTAATCCATGCATCACCCCGTATAAAATAACGTCTGTCATTGACATGGGGAAAGTAGTGATAAAATCGGTTAATTTGGGCCCTTTCGTAATTCCTTAAGCACTGCTTTTTAAATTTGTTCTTCAGTTTCAAAACAAATCAATTGTTTTATTTTAAAAAAATTTGAACCCTACATTAAACGTTTTTTATTAATGGTATGATCTGCTTTTCAATATTTAATATCGAAGTCTAATAATTGAATCCTTAATCATTTCAGGGCGTTTTGGAAATCCTAATGCGTTCTGCTTCAGTTTTAAACAAGATAAAGGAAGTTTTCTTCGTCTAAAACTGACGCCAAATAACATTTAATTTAACTTAACCTTGAACCTTGCTATTAAATAATGAAAAATAGATCATACTATTTAAAAAATATCTGTAAATTAGGGTTGAAGTCAAGATTTTTTTAAAAAATGCAAAAAATATTTCAAAACCTGAGGAACAAGATTGATTAAAGAATAATTATTGTAGAAGGGTTCCATTTAACAAGTTTTATTGTCAGTTTTCTGTAATGTGACATGGACTGTCATTTCATCATATTTTAAGCGATGCTAATTGGGCCTATCCCGCTATACAAGGAAGCACGCCTTGTGAGTGCAAAATTTTCCGAGAATTATGTCAATAATAGTCGTAAAACTGTTCTCCATGTCTAAATATTATCATGGTTTATTGTAATCAATTCTTCGTAATTTCAAGAATAAGAATAGTTTTTGTGTTACTTCACAACAGTATAAAAACAATAACCGAATATAATCGGTTTAAGTTGACCTCAGGGAATTACCCTTGTCATGCTTTACGAGTTGAAATTTCGCTTCAATTGCAAAGTCATTAAAAATATTATGATCTGAGATGAAACAACATTGTGACAAATCATATTGAAACTGACCGACACCCAGGTATGTTCATCACCTGTTGTAGGTCCCTCCTAGAGAACTCTTTAGAGTTATTATATGTTTCCCTAACAATTTATATTTTTCTCTATATGCCAATAAACAAAGAGTTCTGTCAACTCATTGAATAAAAGAACTTAGGTGGTTTCTTTATACATTGAATATTTTCATCCTACAGATGTTTACCTTTTTTTTTTTATCTCATCCTTACTTTTAAATTTACAAAGACCTATATTTTAACCTGAAACCGGTCTGTCTCCCTCTGTTGTTTACCCACTGCCATTACCTTTATGCAACAAGTATTGTGGCTTTTTTCTTTCCCTTGCCATTACCTTTTTGCGACAATTCCTTTGACTTTTTTCTTTCCTGTGCCATTATGATCGTTAGACAATATCATATAGCCTTGTATATTACGTTGTGTATGTTTGCCCGTTCTTTTTTTAAAGTTTGGTACAACGATAAAGTTTTATGTCCCTCCTTGAGAACTCTTTAGAGTTATATGCTTACCCACTGCCATTACATGTATGCGACAAGTAGTGGCTTTTTTCTTTCCCGTGCCATCACCTGTCTGCAACAAGTACTGTGGCTTTTTTCTTTCCTGTGCCATTGTGATCGTTAGACAATATAATATAACCCTGTATATTACGTTGTGTTTGTTTGCCAGTTCTTTTTTAAGTTTGGTACAATGGTAAAGTTGCATGTCCCTCCTTTAGAACTCTTTGGAATTATATGCTTACCCACTGCCATTACCTGTATGCGACAAGTAGTGTGGCTTTTTGTCTTTCCCGTGCCATTACCTGTCTGCAACAAGTACTTTGGCATTTTTATTTCCCGTGCCATTACCTTTCTGCGACAAGTACTTTGGCTTTTTTCTTTCCTGTGCCATTGTGATCGTTAGACAGTCGGGCACGAATATTTTAAGAAAATTATCGTGCCCTCAAGAAAATTTCCGGAAATAATTTAAGCTCTTGTGATATTATAAGTGAAAATTTTATTGCCGCAAACAAAATTTTCATAGCCCTCTCAGTTTCTGACATACAGGACTATTTTGGAAATTTGTCATTTTAGACGCTCCCCTGTATCTCGATTATTTGATAGCTTATCAGTATGGTAGAAATGGGTTATTATAGAGTTTTTATGTAGAATTCAGTAACGTAGTTAGTTTTTTTCTAAAAAGTTTTGTTTTTGAGTTATGACCCAAGCTTATGGGTTTTAAATAGGACACCCTATTTCTTTGTCTTATCCCTCTTTTTAAAAGTATTTCAAAAATATATAATAGTTCATATTTATTTCTTTTAAAAAGGGTTCATTTTAACATTTTTTGTAAAATTAATCATTTTTCGTATATGCTATGCCCGCTAATAAAAAACAAAAATAACAACATTATTTTTATTATACAACTTTATATTATTACATAAGATATCAGAACTAGTAGAATAAGCCTTGTCGGACCATACCACCTTTCTTTTAAATGTGCGGTTTCCTGCAACATTTGTAGGTACCAGTTGCAACAAAACTATCCTACGTTCTGCGTCACCGGGATGCAAATGTTCGACGAGATGGAATTTTTATGGTTTAAATTTATATTCTTTTAGTATTAACTGCGTTTTTGATTTTTTAATCCTAACTTCATCATACACTTTTCTGCATGATATGAATGGTTGTACCGTGACCAAGGCCAAAATAGTTATTTCTTCTTTCCTGTTTCCCTAGTTACAAAAATTAGGCCTTGGTTTCTTAAAAGATCCGTGCTCAATGAGATTGGCTTGGATTTTTGTGAAATATTTTTTTATCAGGTTGTTGTCTTTCTGGATATCTGCAAAAAATTTAAATATATAACAAAAAGCTAATAATAGATAACAATAGTGATAAACAAAATTATTTTTATTATACAACTTTATATTGTTACAACAAGAATTGCTCGAATTGGGCTCCGTTGTGTTCCAAACACTTGCGACACACCGCTTCGATTCTTCGCAATGCATTTAATAAAATAACTGGCCTTCCCTGCAAAAGCATAAGGTTTGATGGGTAGCTTCTCGAAGTTGACTAATTCCTGCGAATTTCTTTTACCCCTAACTTTCTAACTTTAAATTATAAAAGACACACTTATTTTAAACACAAAAGGTATAGTTGTTCCAAGCTTAATTTGATGACATAAAAAAGCGTTAAACTTCTGACGATAGGCGTCGCTTCTACCAAATAATTAAAATGCGGATTGCTGTATATTTTTAATATGAATAAATACTATATATTATAGCTTGTTCATTATAGTTTATATCCATAAAAGGTTTGAACCCGTGACTTCGCTTGCAGAGAATATCCTTAAAATGGTCTTTCTGTAAAGAAAAATGCTAATTTTGCCAAAAACAATTTAAAAAGAATTGTCCTTGTCCAGCCAGGACCGCGAGGAGGTACTATCAGTTTTCCTTGCCAAGAAAGGGGAGGGTACTATGTTAGTTGTAATATACAGTTAGTAGTTAGAATTCACTATATATTTTTTAACAACAAATTGAAGCAGAATCACAGTAAACGTTCTGTAATATAACGAGTTTTTAAGATACGTGTTAAACGAACATAATTAATTTAAAATTTATAAGCAATTTAATGACTGGAATCGTCAGAACTTTCAGAAGTAGAATCATTTCCAGGTTAGGTTACATTATTACTGGCGCTATAGGTGGTGAAACAGAATATCCATTTTTTATTTTTATAACATGGGCTACGCAATTTTTCCATACATCGCTATTCATTTCGGTATTACCTGCCGAATATTATCAAGGACAACTGCGCCTAAAGTTGGATGTTGATTATTGAGTGATATTCTTTGCTGACAAGAGCAACACATTAGGTACAAAGCCATCTTTACTTCCGGCAAGATAACGCGTTTTCCTCTCGAATACGGTGTACCAAAAATACAATTTGTACTGTCTGCCCAACCATACTTAACAGCATCATAAGTATCAAACCAAGTTTCATTTAAATAAATTATACTTTTATCGAGTTTATAGTACTCCTTTATTTTGCGCAAATAGTCATCTCGTAGTTCAATGATACGCGGAGATTTCATTATAACTATTAGATTATCTAATTTTTTATGTTTAAAGCCACATTTTAACAAAAAATCACGCAATGTTGTTGTAACCTCGCAATTTATCACGAACCAGTTCTAAAGTTGGCACTATATTATCCTCGTAAAAGTTGTAAATAGTTCGCAGAATAAAATCACTTGTAGTTATATCAGCCGTTTTGAATTTTTGATTTATTGGTGTGCGCTTTATGGAATGACCGGTTACAGTCCCTGAATTAATAACGTTATAAATTCTTATAAAATCCAAGTTGTATTAATTCATTACAAGTACATTCTTGTACAAAGCGTATTTTTAGTACTTCTTTTACTTTAGTAATTCCGGACTTATTTCGCTTTCGATGACCGACTCTGACATCGACTCATTATATTTCTGCGATAATTCACCTTGAACTTCTGTTTCAAATTGTCGCCAAAAAGTCATACTGATATAATAAATTATAGGTAACAAGTAAGAACTTACTTGTGTGAATGAAATATGTAAATTACAGTAAATCGTTTCAACCAGCCACGCCACTGTCCGATTTTCAATAAAGCATACCTGAAGCGTCAACTGATTTTAAAGCTGATAAGGGCTCACCTAATTGGCAAACCTTTAACTATTTGCTGTTCTTGTCTACAGCATATAAATTTGTATTTATATGCTGCTCTATTAATTTTCTGACTCGGAGTCTTAAGCTGGGTTTATGCACCACTTTCTTAAGCATAAGCTTTGTCTTATTTTTTGTATTAGTCTTAAACTTAAGCGGATGTGTTTATGCAACAGTAATAAAGCTTATGCTTAAGGAAAATTTTGAGAAAAGGTTGTCATCTGATTATAAAAACCTAACCTTATTTTTTGGCAAAAAAGTCGCGGTATTTTTACTTTTATTTTTATTTAAAATGAGAGTATCAAAAAAAAAGTTAAACACTATCACTTTAGCCACAATAATTGTATGTGCTAGTATAGGTAGTAGGAATAAAATATAAACTAAATGGTACAACCTCCCGCCGCCGCCGCTATGCCGTGAGACCTATGAATCGAAAAATAGATGAAGAAGGGGTTTTTGCAACATTAATAAAGGATATGCTATATAAGGAGGAAGATAATGAGCAATTTTTCAAAAATACCAGGATGAATCCTGCTAAATTTAATTACTTGCTGTCCTTGGTGAAACCATATCTACAAAAACAGAACAATCGAAGACCTATATCACCAGCTGAAAGGCTGATTATAACCTTAGCGATAAACTATCCCTGTGTTTATCATGTTTTGTATCCCAAATATGGGTAAATTTTTCAACATGTTGTACTAAGGACCTCTGTAGGTCTAACTTCTCGTCACCCATTATAAAATTAACGAAATTATCAAACTCCAAAGAGGTTTCAGCAACAGATTGTCAACAAAAATCTCACAGCTGTTTTCTGTCATTATGTACGTCATCCTGTGCACATGCGCATTGTCTTAAGAATTAAAAATTAATCAATTTTTCAAGGTCTTTCCTTATGCTTAAGTTTATGTCTAAGACTAAAACCTTGCATAAACGTTTTTATGAGATTGCCCAAGTTGAATACCTAAGACTAAGACTAAAACAAAGCTTATGCTTAAGAAAGTGGTGCATAAACCCAGCTTTATTTCGCACTTTAAGTTGCGGGTGAGCCTCGACGATCTCTCGCCAATGTGTTGCCAGTTCTACAAAGTTTTTTGTAAGTGTATTAGGAACATAAGGGTTTGTTAATTGTTTATTTTTTTTGTTTAACAACAGTAAAATTCTTTTTAGTTTGATTTGAATTATTTTTGTATAAATACTATTTCTGAAGTAATAAAAAAATTATTATAATATTCATGAATGGCTTGTTCTTTCTTTTATGACATTGGAAATTTCTTGCTTCAAAGTAGATTTGCAAACTAGCTTAGAAACAAGTTATTGACTATCAATAAATACTGATATAAAAGAACACTTTTAATAATAAAAACTTAAAGAACTTTTAAAAAAAGATCTGACAACCCCGATTATGATGCCGGTCCCTTTGAAGCTTTTTTATCGAATTTTTTATTCATCAAACTGTCTTTGGAAAAAGTATACTCTTCACTTTATTGATTTTAATATCGCAATCCGTTTTCAAGATATTTACATTTTAATACCCTTTTGCAGTTAACCTTAACCAAAGAATACTGTAACTAAAATTAAACTCATAGATCCTTCAGCCTTCTCAATAAAAATTTGCCAACGCCTTTCTGTCTTTACTCGACCATCTTTAGGGTTAACCTCCACTAGTTAAATTATAATATAACAATACAATACGGATAAAATTATCTAAATTACTGACAGAATGAAATTCAACATCTGGGCCAGTCATTGTGTTTACTTACTTGATATCATTATTCTAAATTTGTTATTTTGTTATAGAGCGGACAAATTATGCAAAGTAATGTTGGATTACAAATTTTGTTGTTGTGCACTCGTCAAATTAAATTAGGCTTTTGTGATTCAGTAACGCTTTGTGGACCTATACGGGTGTTTCAGAAGTAGGGTACGTAACTTAAGAGGGCGATTCCTTCTAATATTCTAAAAGAAAAAGTGTATATGAACATGTGTCCGGAGTTGCTCCGTTTTTGATGTACAGGGGGGGTTAAAGTTAAAAAAAAAATCGTTTTCTTATAATTTTTTAAATATCCTTTTTCCGATTTTATTAAAATTTGGTACCGTCATTCATAATGATAAGAGGCTTAATTATCCTAGATTGAATTTATTAAGTCCAGTGGCGTCCCGGAGAGCTCTTTAACAGATATTATTGACAAAAAAATGTACGCCACTAAGTTTTGTCTAACTTTAATATTTTTTTTCGGGTTTACCAACTAATAATACATCTTTTTTGTTCCCTGAATTGTTTTCGTATCTGCCTTCATTTTCGAGAGAAAAAATAAAAACCACTTTATTGCATGTACAAAAAGAAATACCTTGTATTTCAAAGTTAATTAAAATATGAGGTGAAGGGAAGTTTTTTTGTCTAATTTACCTGTTTTGTCAATAACAGGTTGAAAATGAATAACTTTACTAACGCTGAAATGGCCCAGATGCAATTCAATTATGGCCTAGCAAATGGAAATGCTGTAGAACTCGGAAAATTTATCAGGAATGTTATTCACACAGAATACTGCCATATGCCAAAACATTTAGACAGCTCCATGCAAGATTAAGTGAGACTGGGAGTTTTAAACTTAGTACGTAGTCTCTCATGAAAAGCAAGTCCCAAGTACTTGACTTCTTGGACCCGGTTTATCTGAATGCCGTTAGCCAAGAACCTAGTTTCGGGTTCTCTAACTCTGCTCTTCGAGAAGAAAATGGCATTCGTCTTGGCAGGAGTTCCTGTTTAATTTTTAGTTGTCTGATTTCTAATTTGTTTACACTATGGTTAATCTGAATGAAAAACAACAAGTTGAAATTTTAATAATGAGCGGTTACGGAAATATGAAGAGATCGCAAGATCAGGTTTGTCAACTTTTTATTGAATTATATCCAAATGAGCCTCCAATAAATCAATCAACGGTGTGTCGAGTGGTAAAGAAATTTCGAGAAACAGGGAGTGTTAGGGAAGCCGCTAGATCAGGTCGACCTAAAACAGCAACCGGGGGAGACAAAGCTTTGAATATCATGCTCTCAATACATGAAAATCCAACACAATCATCCAGGCCAATGGCAATGAATTTTAATGTGTCTCATCAGTCAGTGAAAAATTTGTTTAAGCAGAAGTTGCATCCCTACAAGATAAAGTTGGTGCACGAGTTAAACGAGGACGATTTTGATAGAAGAGTTAAATTTTGTGAGCTTATGACGGAAAGATGCAATAACGATAATATCCTCGCAAAAAATATCATTTTCTCGGATGAAGCTACTTTCCATTTAAATGGCACTGTTAATAGACACAACTGTCGTTATTGGTCTGCTGAGAATACTCATTGGATCCAGGAAGGAAAAAGTTAATGTTTAGGCGGGCATAGCTGGTAGACATATTGTGGGACATTTTTTTATAGATGGTAATTTGAAGGGCGAAGAATATCTGAACCTCCTCAGGAATCCCATAATTTCTTCTTGCAGAATAGTTTTACCGGATGTAAATAATGGCATAAACGAACAGGTATGGTTTCAGCAAGATGGAGCACCTGCGCATTATACTAACCTAAACAATACTTAAGCGAACAATTTCCAAGACGTTGGGTAGGCAGAAGAGGTGCTATTGACTGGCCAGCGCGATCCCCGGACTTAACCCCGCTTGACTTCTTTTTATGGGGACACTTAAAGAACAAAGTCTACGTTACCGTCCAAATGACTTATAATCTTTAAAAGTCAGAATTAGTGCTGAACTTCGGGCCATTCCAGAGGACTTCCTTTCAAACATTGTAAGCGGGTTCAGAGATCGACTGGCGCTCTGCTTAGCAGAAAATGGTGATCATTTTGAACCCCTGATCCACTGAAAAAGTTTCACTTGGTGTTCAATGTTCTAGGCTATTTATTTCGTTATTATAAAGTTTGTTACAATTTTAAATAAATAAAATTTTGAAATACAAAAAATTCAGAACTTTCCCAGTAGAATCCAAATATGCAGGGTGTTCCATTTAAAAAAAGTTAGTTGGTCTCTATGGCAACCAAACCAGAAATGACAAAAAAAATTCATGCAGGTAGAAGTGTGGGGAATAATTTCCTGAACAACATTCATAAAGGTCACTTTTTCGTATACGAGGTAATTCAAAAGGTACAGGCATTATGCGCAACTTTTTTGCCAATCTGTATAATTTCAGTAGAGTATAAATAAACACGGGAGAAATAAATAAATACAAAGTTATTCAATGCTATTGGTACAATTGGTTGTTAAAATGTTTGCATCCTTTACCTGCATTATAGATGAACTGTTATGCAATGTTATTATTTGTAGAAGCAATACTTTGCTTGGCATTTTTTGCGCCTAATATAAACAGGCTTTACGAATCCCTGACGAACCAATACTTCTACCATTGACCAAAGCTGGCCCTTAATAATTATTTTCAAACGCATGTTTTCTGGAAACTAAACAAATAAATTCTTGTAAAATACTTACAGATAATACGTTAATTTCGTAATAATTATCTTAATATTCGCGACGAGACCAAAAATGAGCCGGTAATCCAGAAATATCCAGTTCAAATGAAGAGCAAGTATATTGTTCTTTTTCCGAGCGGGGTTATCAAAAAGGTCAACAAAACAAGAATAAATTAGATTAATTTCTTTGTTGTGCAATGATGTTTTTTTGGTGTTTTACTTTTTAATAATTGAAGATATTATGACATACTTACACTTGCTGGCTAATAATAAATTTTTGTTCGAACACCAACGAGGGAATTTTGCAAATTTTTGGGTCCTAACATAAAACCTGATAAAAAAGAAAGATGTTTGTCCCTTTTCTTTCCGTCAGACCCAATCCTTGGACGCGTTTCGCCGTATTACGGCTCATCGGCAAGGCTATAGAGTCTGACGAAAAGGAAAGGGACCTTACAGTGTTTTCAACACATAATGTATAATAACATATGTAAGAAAAAAAATGGAGCACGGTAGATACAGTGTTCGTATTGTTTGGTACGATATCACCTAAAATGTCAATCATCGGATGAAGACAAGGTTTTTATGTGCGATCGATGCACTGGTAGTAGCAGCGATGACTTAAATCGGCTAATTTTTGATTGATTCAATTATCTGTAGCTAAGAGTAAAATGTCGGTGTCTGCAACTTTATAATTACAGTTAAGGAATGGAAGGGAATACCTTTGGAGCACTGCCCTAACCCTAAATACTTGGGCGTAACACTGGACAGGGCCTTAACGTTCAGGCGTCACTGCCTAAACTCCAAACTGAAAGTCAGCGGAAGAAACAATATAGTACGTAAGCTGACAAGCTCTAACTGGGGAGCCAAACCTGGGGTTCTCAAGGCCTCAGCACTCGCCCTCTGCCACTCCGCCGGCGAGTATGCATGCCCGGTTTGGTATAGCTCAGCACATGCAAAACAAGTTGATGTCGCCCTCAACGAGACAAGCAGAATTATCACCGGATGCTTGAAGCCAACTCCCCTGAACAAAATCCACCACCTGGCTGGCATCGCTCCTCCTGCCATCCGTAGGGAAGCAGCTGCACTCAAAGAGCGATCCAAAGCAGCAACATCTGAACGCCACCCCCTCTACGGCCTCCAATCGGCCCACCAGCGACTAAAATCAAGGCGAAGCTTCCTGAGATCGACAGAAGATTACGAGGCACCTAAAACCAGAGTGGACCTCTGGGGGAAGACCACAAACCAACACTGGATGAAGCCGAGTGAAGAGCTGGCACCGGGAGGCGGTGAAAACTGGGAAATCTGGAAGGCGTTGAACAGACTGCGGACGGACACGGCGAGATCGAGAGACACCTTAAATAAGTGGGGCTACCTTGTGGACTCCGACCTCTGTGATTGTGGAGAACTGCAAACCACGCAACATATGTACACCTGCCCGCTGTGCCCCGCTAGATGTACCATGGAGGACCTTATGGCAGCGAAGCCGAACGCAATTGACGTCGCCCGCTTCTGGGCACAAAGTGTTTAGCTCACGTCTGTGACTATAGACATTTGGTATAATGTGTTAATTAATTAGTATTTATTGTTATCTAATGATGCTTCTGACACGAATAAATAAATTACAGTAACTTTATGAAGACTTTTATAGAATAAATTTCAAATATAAAAATAAGTTATTAACATTTTCTTTTTAATTTACCTGCATTATTGGCACTTTTACGAAAGATAACTTATTATCAGTGCTTTAGTGGCAAATTTTATTAAAATGCTTGTAGTGCAAATAATGACAATAAAAACTGATAATTTTTCAAAGAATGCACTTTTTACATAGCTGTAATTATTGTTTTATTAATATCAAGAAGCAATAAAACAATTCTTTATTTATGCCTAGTGGAATAATTCGATTTATCGGCAGACAAAATATATTGGATAAGATAAATTAAATGTATTCGTGTGATAATACGCCCGATAAAATAAATACATTTAAAAGCTATTTAATAAAAGTTGGTCGTAATTGGTATTTAAAAACCACACACGCACAGATGAATATAATTCAGCTTCGTCGAGAAGTCAAAGTTTAGGAAAAAGTAAATTCTGTGTAACGCAAATGGGATGTTTTTCAAGAGGTTCGTTCAGTGAAGGCTAGAAATTGTTTTCTGAAGCGAATGAAAATAGAGGGTGTATTTATGTCTCTCTTCTAGTTCACTTTTTATGTGTCAGTTAATTCACTTTCAGCTCTTAGTGCCTTGGCTGAACATGGCGCCCCCTTGGCAATCATTTGATCCATTTGAAAGTTTCAAATCGTGCTAAGCTTACATTATTCGCACATTGTTAACACAATAACTTGAACTTTGACTATCGCCGATTGAATTCAGATATCCTATCACGAAATTAACTTTTCTCGACTAGGGCTACTTTAAAAGTTTCTGAGTTTTCTATAAAAAAAATACCAAAATCTAAAGGCATACTGTTAGGTCTTAGGTCCCCGGCAATTATAGCAACAACGCATCCCATTTACATTACTTTCCGACGAAAAAACTATAATTATCACGAACATACCTTACTTCACCCTACTTCAGAAATATTATTTATACAAAAATAATTTAAATTAAACTAAAAAGGAATTTCACTATTGTTAAACAAAAAAATTAAGCAATTAACAAACCCTTATGTTCCTCCTACACTTACGAAAACTTCGTAGAACTGGCAACACCCTGGCAATAGACCGTCGAAGCCCACTGCCAATTTAAAGTGCGAACTATTTTTTTCCGAGTGGGAAAATTAATAGAGCAGCATATAAATACAAATTAATATGCTGTAGACAAGAACAGCAAATAGTTAAAGGTCTTGCCAATTGGGTGATCCTTTATCAGCTTTAAAATCAGTTGATGTTTTAGGTATGCGATATTGGGAATCGGACAGCGACGTGACTGGTTGAAACGATTTACTGTAATTTACATATTTCATTTTCTGCTATAGCTGTGTGGTTTTAGACGAGTAAGTTTTTACTTGGTACCTATATTTTATTATATCAGTATGGCTTTTTGGCGACAATTTGAAACAGAAGGTCAAGGTGAATTATCGCAGGAATATAATGAGTCCGTGCCAGAGTCGGCCATCGAGAGGGAAATAAGTACCGAATAAGAAACAAGGATTTACATGTTTAATGTCAACGCATTATTTTAAATATGTACGCGTGTTTAAAAAAAGAAAATCCGGAAAAAACTGAAAATGCGCTTTGTACAAGAATGTACTTGTAATGAATTAACACAACTTGGGTTTTATGAGAATTTATAACGTAAATAATTTGGGGACTGTAACCGGTCATTCCATAAAGCGCAAACCAAGAAATCAAAAATTCAAAACGGCTTTGCCTGCAGAAGGGTATTTCTTTATTAACATTTCGCGCGTTTCGGGGAGCAGCCCCGCGGAAAGGATGTTTTTCCATTGTGTTGCAATCTTATCATGTAAGAAATCGCCATGTGTTTTTGAGCTGGATCCTTCTGAACCCAAAATGGTAGCAATGGACGGGTCTAATGGTTGAGAGTCTTCAAGTGGGTCTTGACTCTCTCTGGTTCCCTCTCTTCCCTCTTTTTCACCACCTACAAAAAAAAATTACCTATAAATGTACCTATCCGTCAAATATAAGGGAACTGAGGTCAAGAATCACATAGTTCGTCACCTTGTGACTTCCCCATAGAATTTAATGAAGGGAAAAACGTATACAATCGCTAAAACTTTTCTAGCATACTATAACATCTTGTGATATGAGGCATTAGATCTTGTCTAGTGAGGCGAGCCAGGTCTGGCCCGATTTCACTTGTCAACTTGTGACGAGCGAACTGGAATTCAGTGGGATTTCGTCATCTTGTGACTAATCTCAATTCCTAATAGTTTTTTGCCACCATGTGGCGAGGTATGTATTATACTTACTATTTATGTGTATATATTCCGGGGAGGGAGTTCTTAGTATTGGTGACCCAGAGCTATATTCGGTGTCTCCTGCCTTTCCTGAATCTTGTTCGGATAAGTAATTATCTGAACTTTCAGAGTTTGATGTGTCGGTGTATCCATTTTGGTCCAAAACGGTTGTTTGTTTGGAGGTTGAGGGCCTTGACCTTGCGATAGACCTTTTCGATCGAATACGTTCGATAGTATTAATTTTTTTCCTCCAAGTCCCGTAATTTCCTTTTTAAACTCCCTATTTTCTTCGTCTGGGCCAGTTTTCCGTTTATATTTTTGTATTTTTCCCATTTTTTCTTTCAATATTCCAAAATTTCACAATTTTTGATGCGTCACTTTAAGCACAAAGAAGTTAGGTACACAAGGGCTGTGGTTATAGATACGGCGGTGTAACTTTTCTTTACTTGGAAGTTGTGGTCGTCACTAGTAGAAAGCAGGGTTACTACGTATGTGATCTTCGAAGAAGAGGTGTGCAGTACAATATAGTGCCAACTTTAGAACTGGTTCATGATAAATTGCGAGGTTACCCTAATTATCAGTACCAATCTTTAGAAACATTGCGTGGTGTTTTGTTAAAATGTGACTTTAAACATAAAAAATTAGATAATCTAATGGTTATAATCGAATCCCCGCGTATCATTGAACTACGACAGGACTATTTGCGCAAAAGAAAGGAGTTTCATGAATCCGATAAAAGTATAATTTATTTAGACGAAACTTGGTTTAATACTCATGATGTTGTTAAGTATGGTTGGGTAGACAGTACAAATTGTATTTTTGGTACACCGTGTTCGAGAGGAAAACGCGTTATCATGCCGGAAGTAAAGATGGCTTTATACCTAACGTGTTGCTCTTGTCAGCAAAGAATATCACTCAATAATTAATCTCCAACTTTAAGTGTAGTTGTCCTTGATAATATTCGGCAGGTAATAACGAAATTAGTAGCGATGGATGGAAAATTGCGTAGCTGATGCTATAAGAACAGAAAATGGATATTCTGTTTCACCACCTATAGCGCCAGTAGTAATCCAACCTGAAAACGATTCTACTTCTAAAAGTTCTGGCGATTCCAGTCATTAAATTGTTTATGAATTTTAAGTTAATTATGTTTCTTTCAACATGTATTTTAAAAACTTGTTACATATATTACAGAACGTTTACTGTGTTCTGCTGATGCGATCAATTTGTCGATAAAATATATATAGTGAATTCTAACTACTAACAGTACTAACTGTATATTCCAACTAACATAGTACCTGCCTCTATCCAAAGACCATTTCAGAAATATTTTTAAATTGTTTTTGGCAAAATTAGCATTTTTCTTTACAGAAAGACCATTTTAAAAATATTCTCTGCAAGCAAAGTCACGGGTACAAACCTTTTATCAATATAAACTATAATGAACAAGCTGTAATATACTATTTAATCATATTAAAAATTTAGAACAATCCGCATTTTAATTACTTGGTAGAAGCGACGCCTATGGCTTTTTATGTCGTCAAATTAAACTTGGAACAACTAAAAATCGATCTGACATGTCGTATCCAAGTATCCATGTTACCAGAAATGAGTGGTTGTTTTGTTTTTTTGGTCTGATGATGCCAAGAAAGGCGAAACATGTAGCCCTCACTCTTTAATTTGTTGAACAAAATTATCGTTAAAACCTGGACTTGGAGCTGTTAATTATATTAAGACAGGTTTCTTTGAGATTCTTTGAATTCATCAATTAATTCATTGGGTGTCAATTCGGATGGACATATTATAGTAATATTGCGGCCATAGCTGCGTACTCTGAGACTGCTGCATGAATTCCACCCAAAGACAAGTCACCTGGAGAAGGTAGTGCTCCACAACAAATTACGAATATAACCTCCAGAGATCCCAAACCACCCCGAATCGATTCCCTCAGCACAGGGCTTGACATTGAACTAATTCCTATCCTTAACTCTGTCGCGTGGTCCAAAACGTATAGTGGCACACATGTTGACCCTCTATCTATAGCTTTCTATTTTTATCCCAACCGGTATAGCTGACAGTTATTTCCAACAAAACAATTAAATCTCCATAATTTGCCGACAACAGGTCAAGAAATCTGAAAACAGAACTGGATATAACCGGATCGAAGAAATTTTATAATAGATGCATATCTGGTTCTTACATTTTTATGCGGCCATCGATAGGTACTTGACGTAAATTGGTGCCGGAGTTAAGATGTACCACCATCGGTGTGGCAAAGAGAACAAGGTCTAATTGGAACAGCTGAGAAAGATACCAATGTCGGTAAAAAACCGTATTCTATCTATAGTCTATCTTTAAATGATGTGAAGTAATAAATCAAATCAAAACCGGCGTGCAAGAATTTTCGGCATGTATAGATTTAAATAGGCCTGAATTTTTAAATGTGTGCAGAATTAGTACAAGTATCGACATTAAATTCAAATTTTGTCTTCAAATATATATTTTAATACTAATTTTTTTAAGCTTAAAATTATGTACAGGGGTACCATTTACCTGGAATTTTAGAAAGCAATTTTATCAAAACTATGACTGCCATTATTAGGGTATTCAAAATATAATAAACAACAATAAACCAGTTCTGTGAAATGATATGGGCGTAATAAATTTTAAGTACCGTACTCAGGTAAATAAAAATGCGGATGAACCAGGGTCCTTTTTGACTTTAGTCTGTCAACGTACACTGTTAAGTTTAGTTTGTTTTTTGAAAATGTTTCGTCCTTGGTGTTCTAGTGAGATTTGTGAAAGCAATGAAACTGAAGTAAATAACAGAGTGCATTTATCAACAGATGCCAAACAGATTATAAAGAATGCGTTTTTGACATTAATGTCGCGCGGAAATTTGTGCCCTAAAGAAGTTGTAAAGGAAACGGCTTTACTTACAAAAAAATCCTTTTTCACAGTTTGAAAAATTACACAAGGGCCAATTTTGGAACGCTGAAAAGGAAGTGATATTGGAAAATCAAGAACGTTGGACCAAGGGAACGAGGAAATTATACGACGAAAAATTTATAAAATGTATGAAAGCAAAGTGTACCAACGTTGGACAATTTAATGAATACGCTGACAACAGATGAAACAGAAATTAAATGCTCAAGAACGACATTGTGGAAGCGCCTTCAAAACATGGGCTTTAAATTCAAAAGGATTAATAAAGAGCAGGTTTTGATGGAGTCCAAGCGTCTTTAAGAATGGCGGTGGGAATCTGACAAAAGTAAACGAATACAGAACTGGAGGTAGGCCGATCATTTATTTAGATAAAACGTGGCTTGACACCCACGACACCCCGTCAAGTGATTGGATCGATTCTAGCGGCAAATATGTGACACGTGCCCCGTCAAACCGTGGAAAAAAGAATAACAATCTTACATGCTGGTCCTGAAGATGGGTGGGTGCCGAATGGTCTATCTCTCTCGGCAAAAAATATTAGTGAATCATGTGTTGACTATCATGAAGACACAACAGCGGAGCTATTTGAAAATTGGTTTGAAACAATTATTGCAGAACATTCCATCAAATATAGTGTCATTGTTATGGATAACGCTATAGTTATCATAGTAGACAATTAAACAAAGCTCCTTCTTCAAAAGACACTAAAGCCAAAATTCAAGAATATATGTTTGATAATGATATATATTTTCATGAAAACTATAGCAAGAAAGACTTATTAGAAGTGCTTAGAAGTATGTTTATTCAAAAAGAATATTACATAGTATTGCGGCGGCTACCGCCTTACCACTGTATATTTAACCCTATTGAACAAATATAGCACCAATTTAAAGCTGGAATTCGTCGCAATAATATTTCACCGACACTTAATTCTAGTGTATTAACCCTAATTCATGATGAAACTAAAAAAAATTCTGAGATGAACTGGAAAAACCGCATACAACATGTAAGGAAAGTAGAAGAAATATACATTTGTATTAAACACAAAGGTTTATTATTACTTTAGATGAAGTGAAGTAGCTTTAGTTGGGTAATTTATTAACTAATATAATAATTTAGCATTATAAGTGTAAGTGTAAGTGTAAGACCATAATTCTATTTTTATATTTTGAATTTAATAAACTTAAATAAACATTAGTTTCATAATTATTTGCTGCTAAATTAAATATTTCAATAATATGTATTTTCTAAGACGGTCCTAGCTCAGTCGACATTGTGTCAATACCCCCATTTAGGTAGAAATTGGTCAGTTTCTTATATTTGTGAATACACTTTACTTATTTCGTTTCTGCTCTAATCATTTTATTGGAATAATACACCTATTTATATCTATATATACCTACCTTGGGTGTTTGTTTCTCAGTGAAACTTGTCAGAATGTGAAGTGTCAGTGTTTTTTTAATTAAATATGGAGAATTTTTAACAACCCTAAACGCCCTAGAGTGGGTTCATGTACGGTAAATGAAAAAAATTAATTCTTAACTGTTACGATTCTATTAAAAGTAAGAATGCGGATTTGAGTGTTGACAATACAGTGCAATTTACAGCAGATATGCTTAAGGTTGGGAAAACAACAATATATAAACTTTTAAAAGAAAAAAAGTCTTGGCGTCAAACTTTCAAAAACTTCTCCAGGACGAACAAAACTTCAGCTGGATGACGTTTTAATGAAGAAATTCCCACGCTGGACAAAATTATGTCCTCAATCCTAGACGACCAGGACGGGACTACCCAGTTATGTGTAAAAATATGCTTTGGAAATTATCCAAAAAAATGGGTTCTCGGTGGAAAAAACATAACAGGCAGTCGATTTTAATAGACAGAAGCGATATAGTCTGTTGGAAAAGAAATTACTTAAGAAGCATCCGCAAAACCAGAGAAGAAAACAAAAAAATATTTAACCTAGACGAAACATGGCTAAATGAAGGCCACACTGTGACTAAATGTTGGCAGGTTGAAAGTATTAAAAGTGCATGGCAAGCTTTTTTGGAAGGATTGGTAAAGCTATGGGTAAAATCAGTGCGGAAAAGTGGAAAAAATGTATCGATCATGTGATAGAGGAAGAAGCCAAAATGTGGCAGGTAGATATAATACTCGAAGAAATGGTTGAATCGCTTATTATAAACGATGTTAATAAAAGTTCATCTACCGAATCGGACTGTGATTAAGCCATCACGACAAAGTATAAATCGATTTTTGAAAATGCTTTGTTTGTAAGATTCTATATTATTTCTTGTTTTTGTAATTATATTATGCAAAATAGTACCACCCATGGTAATTTATTAGTTAATACGATTTTTTAAATGTTTTCATATGTTGTAAATACCTACGAATATAATATAATACAATTTTAGGACAATAGGCATGTTTAAGATTTTTAATTTAAAAACTTCCCCAATACACGCTCCTGGCTAAGGGATTTTCCCAATAACAATGGCAAATCATCAAATATAACAATAGCTTGCAATAAATTCAGGGTGGACCTACCTAAAGAATGCTCATCATTTGGATCCTTTAATGTAAACACAATATATTTTAAGGGATGGTATGCGTTTGCATATTTAATGAGCATTTATTACTTCGCCCCATTTGAAGATAGACTGTAACGTTATGGATTTCTTCCATAAAAGTATAATATGAAAATAATATTTGGATCCATGTGTCGGCATGATGGTGGAAGACAGTGATCTGTCATGATTTCACTGATTTCCTTCATAAATTTGTCTTATAAAGGCTGGTGGGTAAAACACAGCGTATAACACTACAACAAAAACTGACCATTGGCGAAAAGGGACAATTTATTGCTGCTACCTGGCGATTATATTACTATACTATTGCCTTACCTTTTTATGAATAATTTAAAAAGCTGTGAGCCAGTTCATTGCAACATAGTAAAATAATAAATTATTTAAACTGCTTGTAATATTTTATAAACTTATTATTATATTTGTCCTTCCTGTTATTTTGTTAATAAATAATATGAAGGTATTACATTTTGTAAAGTTTGGTTTAGTACCCACTTTATTACAAAAACTTATTCTGATCGGTATAGTCTCTCTTTAAATGGCGCGAAGTAAATAATGCTCATTAAATATACAAAACGCATAAAATCTATTGTGTTTACACTAAAGGATCCAAATAATGAGCATTCTTTAGGTAGGTCCACGCTGAATTTATCGCAAGCTATTGTTATATTTGAGGATTTACCATTGTTATTGGGAAACCCCCTTAACCAGGAGCGTGCATTGGGGAAGTTTTTAAATTTAAAATCCTTAAACATGCTTATTCTCCTAAAATTGTATTATATTATATTCGTAGGTATTTATAACATATGAAAACATTAAAAAAATCGTATTAACTAATAAATAACAATGGGTGGTACTATTTTACATAATATAATTACAAAAACAAGATATAATATAGAATCTTATAAACCAAGCATTTTCAAAAATGGAATAATTACTTTGTCGTTATGGCTTAATCCTAGTCCGATTCGGAAGATGAACTTTTATTAATATCGTTTATAATAAGCGGATCAACCATGTCTTCGATTATTATATCTACCTGCCGCATTTTGGCTTCTTCTTCTATCACATGGTCAATACACTTTTTCCACTTTTTCGCACTGATTTTACCCATTGCTTCATTAAAGAGTCTTTTAAATCCACTATTTTATAAGTCGTGTTTTTTTCTGGCGACATCTGTCTTTATTTGAGGCCATTAAGTTCGATCGAATTTAATTCGCAGTGGTAAGGAGGGAGTCTGAGCACAGATATTCCTCGTAACTTTGCCATTTCATCAACTACCTATTTTTTGAATGCGTTTTTATGTAAATTGGCTAGTACCAATAGTTCTTTTTTTAAGGAATTTAATGACAATTCTATTTGTCTTAAACTGAGCCATTCTGTTATTTCACTTTTACGCCACGCACTTGTGGGTAATTTTTCCCTCAGCCTGGAGTGATAACTCGCATTATCTAATACAATTATTGCACCTTTTGGTATAAGATCCAACATTTGCTCGAATTATTCTTCAAAGACAATTTTAGATTGGAACATCAGTAGACCACCTTTAGCAAAGCCTTCAAAACTTCCAATATGGGTTATGATAAGTCGATGTCCTTTTCCAGATGGCGGTCTTAATCCTGAGGGCACTTCTTCCATAAAAGCTTGCCTTGAACTTTCAATATTTTCATCCTGCCAAAATTTAGTCACAGTGTGGCCTTCATTCAGCCATGTTTCGTCTAGGTAAAATATTTTTTTGTTTTCTTCTCTGGCTTTTCGGATGCTTCTTAAGTAATTTCTTCTCCAACAGACTTCTATCTATTAAAATCGATTCCCTATTATGTTTTTTCCACCGAAAACCCATTTTCTTTTTATAAATTCCAAAGCGTAGTTCTACACAGAAATGTGTAGTCCTGGTCTTGTCAGATTGAGGACAAAATTTTGTCCAGCGTGGGAATTTCTTTTTCTTAAAAGAAACTATGAATTTTTCGCCTCTCAAGTTTTGGTCGCCCTGGAGAAGTTTTTGGAGGTTTGACGCCAACACTTTTTTCTTCTTTTAAGTTTATATATTGTTGTTTTGCCAACGTTAAGGATATCTGCTGTAAATTGCACCGCATTGTCAACACTTAAATCCGCATTCTTACTTTTAATAGAAAATAGAATATATATGGACCGACTCTAGGGCGTTTAGGCAATTGTTGAAAATTCTCCATATTTACTTAAAAAAAAGCAGACACTTCACACTTTCACTAGTTTCACTGAGAAACAATATTCCAATAGAGGCACCCAAAGGCATAATAACCACATAATTAGCAAACAGGTAACCAAGATTAGGTAAAAAAAAGGAATAAAATGATTAGAGCAGAAACGGAATAAGTTTACCTAAACTCTAATTAGTTATGATAAAAGTGCTTTCTAAAATTCCAGTACATAATTTTAAGCTTAAAAAATTTAATGCTATTAAAAAATATATTTGAAGACAAAACTTGAATTTAATGTCGATACTTGTACTAATTCTGCACAAATTTAAAAATTCAGGCCTATTTAAATCTATACATGCCGAAGAATCTTGCACGCCCATGAAAAAGACGGTTTTGATTGATTTATTACTTCGCATCAGTTAAAGATAGAGTTTTAATAATATGTGTTAATTAAATTTTCATAAAAAAGACCTGACTCAAATATTTGATTGAGATTATTTTAAAGACAGTCATAAACATGTACCCCGGTAAAGTCTGTTCAGAGATATAAGAAAGTGACTAACTGATCCCTATTAGGAAAGACCCGGGCATAAAAATAAATTTGAGGCCGAGACTTTGTGTTTTTTTAACGTTTTTTAACGTATTAATTAAGGAAGACATTAAATAATATTTCATTAATGTTTAAATGTGAAATTACAAGTTATTTTATTATTAAAAATTATATTGATGATTACAAAAATATACATATTATTCGGTACTTATAATAATTATTCACTTAATATATCAATATCACTATCGCTATCATCATCTGTTCTAATTATTATTTGTGCTACCTATATTGTTTATATGGATATAGGATTTTTCTACTTTTTCAACATGTGTAACAGAATTTGCCCAACTTTGTGAAGGGATGTTAAAAACTTCAGTTTCTATAAACTCAAGTACACTGGAGTTAATAGTAGGGCAAATATTGTTGCGACAAATGGCAGGTTTCAGTTGGTGCCAAAGATGTTCGATGGAATTAAATATACAATGGTATGGTGGAAGCACAGCGGTCTTAACTACCGTGGAAGCCTTAAAACTGTATGCCCTAGATTTTTTGCATAATTATCACAGAAGTATTCCTTCTGTAGTTTTAAACTTTGTAAAACCTCAATTAATTGCCTTTTGGTGTAATCTTCCTGAAAATAAATGTCATTATCATACATGTAGTTTTGGATTGTTGCTTTTGTGTCATTTGAGGAGGGAGTCTTGGTCAACTGCCTACTATGGTAGCTTGCATTGTCCATTACAATTACGCTAATCGGCGGTATATTTGGAATTAGCTTGTTTTTAAACCAATCTTCAAATAAATCAGCAGTAGTGTCCTCAGAGAAGAATCTTTAATGTTTTTTGCAGACAGAGAAAGTCTATTTGGAATCCATCCGTCTTTAGATCCAGCATGCAAAATCGTAATTCGTTTACCTCTTTTTGATGGCGCACTTGTTTTACACTTGCCGCTTGAGTCAACCCAACCCTTTTCCGGGCTATTATATGTGTCGAACCAGGTTTCATCCAAGTAAATAATCGGCCTTTGCTGATCTCTGTAAATCCTAACTTTTTGTAGATATTCGGATCGCCATTCCCGAATTCTACTGGATTCCATTAAAACTTGTCTTTTGTTAATTTTTTTAAATCTAAAACCCATGTGTTGGATACACTTCCATAACGTCTTTTTCAAGCCTCTTAATTGAATTATCTAATGTAGGCACGCTTTGTTCTTCGTATAACTTGTAAATTTTACGCCGTATTATATCTTGATCACTGCCATCTACCTTCGAGAAAATGCCAGTATCGGTTCTTTTTTTCCTCGCTAAAATGGGTTTATTCACAATTTTCCATACAGTTGATGTTGAAATATTTGTTTGTCAACTAAAAATTCTCACTTTTCCATCTCAGTATATATTTGAATGCCTGTTGCATGTCAAAAAAAATGAACAATCTCTTACCACACATAGAGACGTACATGAGTATGGAACAAGGGGCAGAGATGCTCTGGTTCCAACATACTGCAGACTAGGGAAGTGTCAGAGTCGACCGGATTTTATTGCAATCAAAATCTTTAATAAATTGCCTACTATTGTAAAACAATTACCATTTCTCCCCTTTAAAAATACGGTCAAATCGCTGCTCATCTCTAACGCCTTCTATAATGTGGAAGATTTTTTGAACTCTACATTTTAAATTTTACATTTTAACCTGTTTGTGTTTTGTCAATTATTTTAATTCTATTAACTTTGACTTTTTTTTTACTACTCGTATTGACTTGTGTAAACACTTTGTTATACTGACATCAATAAATTATTATTATTATTATCTGCTTTCAACGAGTGTAAAAATAAAATAGAGAGTTTTCTGATCAGTCGGGCTTTCTATAGCTACGAGGAATCCCTCACTCATGAGTTTTAATTTATTTTATTATATACAGTAAGTTAAATTGTTAAACGCTGTTTAGTTACCTCAATCTTGTCTTATACATTTTTTTAATTTTCTGATACAACTAAGTTTCGAACTGTATTATCTAATCAATGTTAATTGTAGTTAATCTTCTTAACTTTGTCTTTATATGTATTTTTTTTTACTACATGATTAGGCACAACTACTAATACTATAATTTTATTTTATCTTATTAAGTGACATCTGATACTTTTTTAACTTTATCATTATACTGACCTGTGGAAATACTTTTTGTATGATAACACCAATAAACTATTTTGTATTTTAATGTGGCCATTTCTTCTAACGCTGCTTGCTTGCTGACCGCACGTTCAATGAGAGTTGCATAAACATTGTTTATAACTTCCTTAGTTTCCACAGAAAAGTGTTTTCTGCTTTTCGACGGGGTTATCTCCTGAGATACATTGGGCTCGCACATATTTTCCATGACACACACGATTAAACAAACGCTGTATTACACATGAAGTAAGAATAATTACTAAGCTTAAAACTAACTAGAGTGGCTATATATACAGTCTTTAGAACCTAATTTGTTTTATGGGATTAACCCTCTCATTTTGAATCAGGTAAAAATCGGTTTAAAATCACCCAACCATTACTTTAATAATGAAATTACGTCTTCCGGATTTGCAGTTTACTTTAAGACATTTTTAAGTACCGACTATAATTTACCTGCATTTACTAATTCATTCATTGTTTGTTTATGACCACCCTTGGATAATCCCATTCAAAGGCAAAGTGTAACCTTCTTATATCTCTGGACAGGCTTTACCACCAAAACTACAGCTACCTACCTATTCTATGTTTGCCCTTAAACTTGCTTTCACAGTAAAGTGCATAAACATGTGTCCAGCCGGTATAACAATTTAACACAGCTGAAAGAGAAAGGAACACATGTCGGTTAGTTCTCTAAAAGGCTTGTGATAAGAATATGTTTAGATTTAGGATTTGTATAAATTATAGCGGTGAGATAGGCAAGTATCCAGTTGAATGTGAGAAGCGTCAGTAGCGAGTACCAAGAATTGATTATTAAGAAAATCGGTTCCCGATTTTGGAAATTTGTGATCGAGTGAGATATATTTTAAGTGAGATTTGAAGGAGATATAGCATAGGAGCAAAATGCCGCCTAACGTAAGTACCAGTTTCTTATAATAATATTTGTTTTAAATTATTATAAGCATTCAGAGCAAATGTTTTTTTGTTTTAATCCAATAGGAATGACACCAAAAATGTTATTCCTATTTTGTTCACGCTTTTTACGGGGGGGAAAAAAATTGCACCTATATCAAAATCTTTGCAGCAAATTTTAGTGAACTTCAAAGGTAAAATCGGGTAGATCCAATCCAAAGAAAACTCGTACAGGGCTGTTTATATTGATACTCTGTCCAGACAAGGGTTTAACACGTCCCTCCTACATAAATATTTAATACACAAAATTGTAAATAATTTTATTTTGACAAACATCATCTTATTATAATGGTTCTAAGTTCTAAAAATTGGATATGCAATTTGGATAATCACGCTCTCATTTAAACATCAGCAAAGTTGTCCTTAACTTTCATTTTTTCTATACCAGGTGAAGACTTCAACGTATTACAATGCAAAATCCGAAAACGGCTGGAAACATTTCATTCGAATTTTAGGACGCCAATAGGGCAGTTGTGGGACATATTTTAAAACCTTTTTGACATGATCTGGAGCGGGGTAAATGTCAAAAATGTTTTAAAACTTGTCCCCCAACCAGGCGCGGATTCAGGGGGGGGGGGGTTATGCCCCCCCCTCCCAAGTGTAATGCTTCATTTTATTATTATAACCATATCTCCAACCGACCTTTTTGCATAGAAATAGAAATAAAATAAGAATGGACGATAATTTTAATAAATTTTCGACTGCGGCGCTATTTTCGCACTTCGGTGCTCCTTGACCCCCCCCCCCCCCCCTCCAAATTTATTTCTGGATCTGCGCCTGCCCCCCAACCTCCCTATTAACGTCCTACAATTTGAATAAAATATTTCAGCCGTTTTTCGGATTTTACATTGTAACACTTTAAAATCCACGCCATGTATAACCAAAAGTTGGGGGTTATCGAAAGAAGGTCAAAAACATAATGTATAGAGAGCCAATATCATGATGATCCAAATTTATTAGAAATATCCGTTGATTTAACATTAAAAACTAGTATATAGTAGAAAGAAATATCCAGTTTTATCAGAACATAAAATAATTTTATTTCTGACCGGTATATTATTAGCTTATAACGTCTTAGTTCTGTTTAAATAAAGCAAAAACCAATGCCGTACTTTTTAGAACTAAACAAAACAAAATTGCTAAACAGGAATCTGTTCATGTTGGCAGCACTGAGCTCAAACTTCAAAACAATACTAAGTTCTTAGGTATCTATATCAATGAATCTTTCGATTGGTCCTGTCACATTGAGCACCTTAGTGAAAAGCTGAATAAAATTTGTTACTGTATTCGTACTATTGGTAAATATTTAAATGAAACGGCTAGAAGAACGCTGTACTTTGCAAATTTTGAAGGCACTGCACGATACGGAATAATTTTCTGGGCTGCACACTTTAGGGCTCAGAATATTTTCATAATTCAAAAACGGCTATTGAGAATTATCTACAAAATTTCTCCACTGCAGTCTTGTAGAGGAATCTTTAAATCCAAGGCCATATTGACAATATATGGTTTATATATTTATGACATACTTTTATTTGTTTTTAAAAACAAGGATAAGTTTGAAAATATTTTTCATAATAATTGCACAACTCGAAGAAGCAATTTAATATATCCAAGACATAAACTAACCTTATACGAAAAAAGTCCCTATTACATTGGCCTTAAATGCTACAATAAATTAGATAATAGTTTAAAATGTATATCAGTGGAGAAAATATTTAAACGGAAACTGAAAGAATATTTGATAAATTTGGAGCCCTACAGTGTGAATGATTTTTTGGGTGGATGAATGGATGTACCAGCATATATTGTATACTTGTAGAAATATGGGCTACATTAGCCATTTTGACGTAATTTCATTTTATGTTTTTTGTATAAACTATGTAATTTGAAATATAAATAAAATAAATAAAATAGTTACGCGGGAATTATAAGGGTCATAACTCCCTTGGGATATTGAGTAACCCTTTATTGTTCTGTGATATTGAGAAAAATTTGACATAAAATCAAACGATTGACATCTAATGTCAATTTGATTGTCATCTATTGAAACATTTATTCCACTTTAAAAATGAACAAAATGTTACTAAAATCGGTCAAAAATAAAATTATCTATGTATCACTGGAATTATAAGGGTCTCAATTATAATTCCCTAGATACATAAATAACTATTAAAAATGGGTTTAGCTAAGCTGTAAATTAATATTTATCAAAGATATGATGAAATTAAATTAAACATTACATGCATAAGCTTTTTAAAAATCATTGTCCTTTGCTTGAACAGTAACATATATGTATACAGTGCGTTTATTTTAAGGCGGGACAAAGGGTTTTACATGGTAAATCTTAAAGCCTATGTTATTTCTATGGAGAACTACAAGTTAAAATTTTACACAAATATTTATTGTGGTATCATACCCAAGATAGGATCATGTTCGTCTTACTTTACTAACGCAAAATATTTAAAAATCTCATTTTAAGATATAATATCACGCTGTTTTGCCTAGCCCTGTATATTAAATTTATTTTTGACATAAGCTGTAAGTATGTGACATTATTATAATATTAGACAACTTGTAAATTAAGTATACAATTTTGATGATTATTTAGGATTTTTATTTCAATTAAGTTTAATAATTTTCCTAAATATAATCTACAACAATAAACTTAAAACTCGCATAAACTGTTTAAAGTGCCCTTCATTTACAGCCAAACAGTGCCCCAAACAATCATAAAAATGCTTTATGTGAGGTATCCCCAATAGAAGAAGTCCAAAGGCGTGATATCCGGGCTTCGAGCGGGCCATTTAAAAGGTCTTATCCAGCTGCCCGGAGACACATTATTTAAATACTCCGTTACAATTATTGCGCTACGAGCTGGAGCTTCATCATGTTGAAATATAATTTCCTCCCTTCTGTGGGCTAGCGTAGGACCTACTTCCATATGTAAGAGATCCATGTATTTTTCTTTGATAAGTGTTCCGTCTATAAAAAATGGACCAATAATCACATTTTCTAGAATGCCTGACAATACATTTACATTTTGTCTACACCGGGTATACGTTTGTTGTACCCCGTAGGGATTTTCTCGCGACCAGATTCTAACATTTTGCTTGTTTACTGTTCCAATAATATTAAAGGAGCTTTCATCTGTCAACAGTATGTTATCAGCAATACCTGGGTTATTGTTAATTCGATCCATCCATTCTTAACAAAACTGCTGTAAAAGTTCCTGTACGTTTCGAATTTTAAAAGATTTTTATTTTTCTTTCTTTAATGCGTTGTAACAACTGCTTCTAGATTTATCGAAGCGATCAGCAAGGTGTGTCAAATCGGATGATGGTTGTTCTTCTATCGCCATGCACAGACCCATTCGGAATTCTTCAGTTAACACAGAGGAATTTCTTTACCGTTTTTTATGAGAATCATCAAGACATCCACTAGTCATGAACTTTACATGCAATCGTTGTACGGTCGACTTGCTGGGAGTGGGACCGTTTTGATAGACAGCGGCAAAATTATCAGTAACTTCCCGATATGGCATTCCTCTTATGCAGTTTGAAACCATTTAAATTCGTTCTTTTACGGTGTAGATGATGATCTTTTACTGTGAGACTGGCTGTATGGCATTTTAGCCAAATGCCAAAAAAAAAAAAAAAAAAAAAAAATAGACATGATAAATTACAAAACCAATTTCATGAAAGTCACAAAAATACTGACAGCGGTATCATAATATTTTTCTTTATCTAAGGTAGTTAATTACATAAATTACAAGGGGGTTAAAAAATGTAATTTTACCAAAATGAAAAGGTCTTAAGAGTTTTTTTGCACAGATTGTACTATAACTTATTCCCCCCATCTCAAATTTTGTCTATTCTCGAGTTTTAGTAATATTTGTTTAATACAAATGTGCATAACATAGGGTTTAAGATTTACCATGTAAATCTCTATGTCCCGCGTTAAAATAAACGCACTGTATAATAACATTATCATTTCTAGCAAAACAATGTCACCAGTAGAACCGCCCTTAGGGTGGCCGTCATCGGTCAAAGCCCCTTCGCTGTGGAAGTACTGGAAAGACTCATTCAACACGGACACAAAATAGTAGGAGTGTTTACAATTGTCGATAAAGGAAAAAGGGAAGATCCATTAGGTAGGTATTAATGTGGAACACTCCGTATATTGTGTTAGAAGCCTACAAACAGATGGAAGTGCTTGTCACAGCTTGGCACTACGTAGTAGCTCTCCTGTAGCTACCATTTTAATGTTAGACTTTGACAAGAACTTGATCTTTTTACTCTTACGATTAAATAAATACCCTTACTTACTGAAAGTAAACTGGCTTACATTTACTGTTTCTTTTAGCCAAGGCCGCCAGAGAAAACGACATAACCTGCTTCAAAATCAAAGCATGGAGAAACAAAGGAGTGCCTCTTCCAGAGGTGTTGGAAAAGTACAGAAGTGTAAATGCAGAATTGAATGTTCTCCCCTATTGTTCCCAATTCATACCGATGGATGTTATAAATTACCCAAGGTAGGTAAAAATGATTATGATAATACAACCATGACTGAGGCTAGGTTAGAGTGGCGGACTTCTGGTAGGTTCAGACAGTCTCACGTAATCCTATAAGGACCGTTGTGATACCACACATGTTCCGCCGAACCTATTAACATCAGCTCTCTGATGGCTAGTGCGACGTCCAACGCAGAAGAATCTTGACAGCTGACTCAAACCAGCCACTGTTAATAAACCTAGTAAGCAGACCCAGCTATAAGCTGCTTACTTCCTCCAGATTATTGAAGAGTGGCTTGCCCATGCAAGGCATTAAAACTTCTCCTTGCAAGACCAGGGCATTCACACAAGAAATGTTGCATACTTTCCTCTTCTTCTTGGTCTTTGCAACTTGTGCTTGACTATTTATATAGGTAGCTATTGACGCAGCTGCTTTCAAGGCTAAATGTTCCTACAGGATATTTACCGCTTTATCTACTGCCGTAACTTCTGCTTGAAAAATGCTGCAGTAGTCCGGGAGTCTATAAGACCTCTGTACTTGCATGCTCTCAGAGAAGATACCAGCTCCCACACCAACGTTCATTTTTAAACCGTCTGTGAAAAACTAACCATGACTAAAAGAAATGTGTACACAATCAATTTTGGAATTGTGGTTTTTAAAGTGATTTATTTGGGTTAGCTCAGTTTTCCAATCAAATAAAATAAACCTATACTATGTAAACTTCATGGTAATGGTACTTTTAAGCTTGATCTTAATAATCAGATCGCGACCAGTGCGTAGGCAACTAATCCCAAACGTCCAAAGCCATTTAGCGGTTACCAAATGCCCAACCTTGGATTTAATCAGATATTTTGACTAATTCACCATTCACTTTGTGTTTTAGATTAAAGAGTATTTGCTACCATCCTTCCCTGCTGCCAAGACACAGAGGAGCCAGTTCCATAAATTGGTGAGTACTGAACTAAACCATAGACGTTATGACGTTACAGTGACAACATCTGTTGTCATTCAAAGAATTCTTCCCGTAATTGTTTCTTGTCAAATTTTAGGACTCTAATCTGTGGTGATAAGAAAGCAGGACTGACAATCTTCTGGGCTGATGATGGGCTTGACACTGGACCAATTCTTTTGCAAGAAGAATGCGATGTATTAGAGGATGACACTGTGGACACGCTCTATAAAAGGTAGGAATTTTACATTAGATCATTGTGGCATCCATTAGGCTAGGACCAATATATTTAGATAAGAAGAACTTCAGCTGCAAATAGTAATTGAAAATATAAAGACTTTCATACGCGCGAAACTGTAGGGATCCGTCCTTTAATACCAATATTTGCCGGGCTTAGTGCCCTGGGGACTTTGAGCGGCGGCGCCGCAGGCATTGCAAAAGCTGTTAATGATGTTAAAAGAGCTAAAGAAAAGTTACAAGAATCCAAACGTGACAATATAACGATGGAAGCCGGAAAGAAGACTTTAAGTCAATGGAATCCAGGTGAACTGGTGCCAGGAGGTAAAATACCTGGGACTTATATTTGACCAACGACTGAAGTGGAGGCTTAATTCAATTAACGGGAGCTTGCATTGCGACAATTAGGCTCTATCTACCCCCTGCTTCACAGGCGGAGTAGGCTTGATAACAGGACTAAGGTCAACCTCTACAAGGTATTGGTCAGGCCGGTTTTAACTTATGGTGCACCTTCGTGCTATAGGATAGTTCACAAAAGTACAATACAGTCTACTAGTAAGATTTTTAACCAACCAAACGGCCGCATAATCAAAAACAGGAATATTTAAGGCAAAAGTCAATCTCAAATAAATGAAAAAACCTAAACAGTTTACGAAAAGTCAAGAGAAGTCACAGGATGTATCCTAACCTACAGAGAAGATCCCAAAACCTATTGCGTATGAAAACAATCGTTAATATAACTAAATGCTACAATGATATTTTGCACTTTAGAGAATTTAATACTTTCAAAATGGAAAGACAGTTGCACCAAATTCATTTTATTGTTTTAACACATACCTTTTCACTTTTCTTGGCATTGTAGGATAGGCAATTTAATACCCTTTGCAACGATATATCACTCGATAGGCAGTGCCATTTGATATTTCAAAGTAAGGTTGGCTGGAGTTGTGGGGGTCAATAATACAATTTTATCAACTTATAAATAAACTTCCCCTTGATCTTAAAAATGACATGTTTTTTGTCAAATCTTATTTCCCTCAAAATCAACAGACATTTAGGGTGGATCTGTATATATTATTTCTATTGCAGATTTTTGTATCCTGTTGGAGTATCAGCAGTAGCAAGAGCTGTAGATATGGTCGCTGATGAAACTGCTCCCAAAGCAACCCAGAGCGAGAAAGGAGCTACGTACGATGCAATGCTAAATAAACCTGAACTGCAAAAGGTAAAATAGTAACCTTTACAACCAACCAACCAACCTTCTTCAATGAGGTATGATTATTTCAGATTGATTTCACAAAAACTGGAATCGAACTTCACAACTTTATAAGGGGCATGGATTCAGTGCCCGGAGCCAGCTGTCAAATTAAACTGCCTGGTAGTGAGGGCTTTCAAGAGGGGCTTCTGTTTGGATCCAGTTTATGGAGACGAGCAGTTCCAATCGGAAAAGAGGTAAGTTACAAATATATTAATCCATTTCCGTTCCCTGTATAGTATTTGCTTCCTTCTTGATTCATAGATTGAAATCCAAGGAACCATACCTGCTATCATTCACGATGAAGGACTGCTGCTTAGGGGATCAGATGGAGACTATGTCAATGTCAAAAGAGTTAAAGTAGCAGGTAGATACGCATCCTAATATACAGAGTGGCAAAAAAGTCACGCATAATGCCTGTCACTTTTGAATTACCTCGTATACGAAAAAGTGACCTTCATGAAGGTTGTTCAGTAAATAATTCCCCACATTTCTACCTGCATGAATTTCTTCTGTCATTTCTGGTTTGGTTGCCATAGAGACTAACTTACTCTTTTTAAATGGAACCCCTGCATAGTGCATATGATTGTATATTGGGATTCTACTGGGAAAACTTTGAATTTTTTGTGTTTGAAATTTTTATTTATTTAAAATTGTAAGAAACTTTATAACAAAAGAAATAAATAGCCTAGAAAATTGAACAACTTAACATCGGAATAATAAACAAGTGAAACCTTTTCCGTGGATCAGATCAGGTGTTCAAAGTGACCACCATTTTCTGCTAAGCCAAGCGCCAGTCGATCCCTGAACCCGTCTACAACGTTTAAAATAAAGTCCTCTGAAATGGCCCGAATTTCAGCACTAATTCTGACTTTTAAAGATTCCAAGTCATTTGGACGGTTAACGTAGACTTTGTTCTTTAAGTGTCCCCACAAAAAGAAGTCGAGCGGGGTTACGTCCGGGGATCGCGCTGGCCATCCAATAGCACCTCTTCTGCCTATCCAACGTCCTGGAAATTGTTCGCTTATGTATTGTCTAACATTTGCCGCATAATGCGCAGGTGCTCCATCTTGCTGGAACCATACCTGTTCATTTATGCCATTATTTACACCGGGTAAAACTATTCTGCAAGAAGGAATTATGAGATTCCTGAGGAGTTCCAGATATTTTTCGCCATTCAAGTTACCATCTTTGAAAAAAGCGTCCACAATATATATGCCTGCCCAAACATTAACTTTTTCGGGCCTCTGAGTATGACCTTCCTGGAGCCAGTGAGTATTCTTAGCAGACCATTAACGGTAATTGTGTCTATTAACAATGCCATTTAAATGCAAAGTAGCTTCATCCGAGAAAATTATATTTGTTGCGAAGTTATTATTGTTATTGCATCTTTCCATCAGCTCACAAAATTCAGCTCTTCTATCAAAATCGTCCTCGTTTAACTCGTGCACTAACTTTATCTTGTAGGGGTGCAACTTCTCCTGCTTAAACAAATTTTCCACTGACTGATGAGACACATTAAAATCCATTGCCATTGGCCTGGATGATTGTGTTGGATTTTTATGTATTGAGAGCATGATATCCAAAGCTTTGTCTCCCCCGGTTGCTGTTTTAGGTCGACCTGATCTAGCGGCTTCCCTAACCCTGCCTGCTTTTCGAAATTTCTTTACCACTTGACACACCGTTATTGGAGGCCTATTTAGATATAATTCATTGAAAAGTTGACAAACCTGGCGATCTCTTCATATTTCCGTAACCGCTTATTATTAAAATTTCAATTCGTTGTTTCTCATTCAGATTAGTGTAAACAAATTAGAAATCAGACAACAGAAAATTAAACAGGAACTCAAAATTGACACCTCTTAGGTCGCTGTCATGAAAACACCTTGACTCAACTGGTGGGCATTAGGTAAGAATAATTATAATTAGGAAGTTTTTCAATTTTGAGCAGTCATTATCTCGGAAACGCTTGCAGATAGGTGAAAATTTGAAATACCAAAACTCAGAGTTTTCCCAGTTGAATCCAAATATGTAATCATATGCAGGGTGTTCCATTTAAAAAAGTAAGTAAGTCTCTATGGCAACCAAACCAGAAATGACAGAAAAGATTCATGTAGGTAGAAATATGGGGAATAATTTACTGAACAACTTTCATACAGGTCACTTTTTCGTATACGAGGTAATTCAAAAGTTACAGGCATTATGCGCAACTTTTTTGCCACTCTGTATTTAGCATACCGGATAACTTACTTTTTGTGTTTTGAGTTGACCATTCTGTATATTAATTGTTTTAGTAGTATGTTAATTTAAAGATATTTGTTATTCAAATTTTAGGCAGAATGAAAAACGCGGCAACGTTAAACCAAGCCACCAAACAAATCCAAATAGAATATACATCAGAGGAAAAAACACTGATTGAAGAAGTAAGGGACGTGTGGGAGGCCATTTTGAGTGTAGATATAGAGGATGACACCGACTTCTTTGCTTCTGGAGCTGGATCCATGGACGTAGTAAGGTACAAGAACAGTCTATAGTAGAGATTATTTAAAAAGAACGAAACCCCAATAAAACGTGCAACAAAGAACGCTACAGGTATTCTTTGTTTTCATACAAATCACAAGCAAGAATAAATTAAAGGGAATATTCAGTTAACGCCCTTCAAAGAGAGTATAATAATAAATCACATAAGTCTTAGTGTTCTATCTTTTACTAGGTAACCAAGCAAGCAAATCTTAAATTATGCACATTAAAAATACATTAATTAATACTTTTTAAATATAAATATAATAAAGAGAGAAAAAAAGAACAATACAAAAATATATTTCATATTTATATTTATAACATTTTTATAAAAATACAACTACATACAAAAAAGTTAATCTGAATCTGAAGATAAAGAAATGTCACTTTCAGAATCTGAACCAGAATCTGACACATGAATTATCAGTGGCTTAACCTGAACATCCAGAATGTGTTCTTTTTGCCAATAATCCCTTATAATATTATTTGTATGGCAAACACAATCAGAGGGGTATGGTTTGTAAGTAATGCCTTCTTCCAAACATCCAAAACAGCATTTTCATCTTTCCTGCCTTTTCCAGTAATTTGTTTATTAGAAAATGTTTTGCTTTGGGCCTAAATTAATTTAATAGCGTGAAAAATGCATGCAGTGGTAGGGCGGCAATCTCAAAACTTGATGACCCATAGTACAAATTAATTCATCCACGGCATGTCCTAATTCTGCTTTGTATTGTTTTACTATTTGTAGCAATTCGGGTTTAAGTGCGTTTTCCATAAAATTGATATTTTTGCTTTGTAGCCAGGAAATGTTATCAGCTTTTCTCGTTGAAGCATTTGGCACATTTTTGCTGAGCCGTGAATGGTACTTTGCATTATCCATAACAAGAAGCGAGGGTTTTTCGAGCCGAGGTAAAAGCTGTTCTTCCAACCATTTTTCAAACATTGTAGAGTTCATGTTGTCAGCGCTTTTATTTTTTGTAGAAAAAACAAAGTCTGTTCCATCTATAAAGCCATCTTTGGTGCCAGCATGTCGTCTGATTGTTTTTTATTTAAAACTGATTTGATGTTGTCATCATGCCATGTTCTAATGTCGCTACCATTTTGAAATATCCATGTTTCGTTTATAAAAACCACATTTAACGGAGTTTCTGATAACAAGTTTTCTGTATATTGTCTCAAACATTTTATACGTTTTGAAACAATATCCGGTTTGTCCATAATGTAGCGCCTGCCACTGTCCCTTTTAAATTTAAATCCCAAATGCTTTAACAAATCGCCTAATGTAGAGTTGCTTAGGTCAATAATTTGTCTGGCATGCAATTCCTCTTTTAGCTTTTGCCGTGTGACATACTTATGCGCGGCAATCATATTGTAAATTACGTTCCTTATTTGAGATTTCCTTGCCTCAGCTTGTTTTTGGGGCACGCTTTTCTCTATTAACCTAAAAAGGAAATTGAATATTATGACTACATGTTCTTTTATTACTTTATAATTGAATATAAATACCTATAATAAATTACAATCCTTATATATTACAAATTATAAAAATCGCATAATTTTTTGGTCCATAAACGTCTAATACGCCATTCACATATGTGAATAAATTTCAAGCCACTTACCCTGGGAGAGGTTCCTGTTGTATATTCCTTTCGGATCCTAGCTACAGTTTTCTCACTAATCTTACAGGCTGCTGAAGTTCATTTCACAGCTGAAATTGGCTGAAGGCTATTTTCTTTTTCATTTTGAAAGTACTCCAAAACGTTTAAAATAATTTTCCATGTCTCAGCGCTAAACATTTTGCATCAAATATTCTAAGTCGAATGTCGAATAAACCCCAAAATTCGTCGCCCGTACCTTCATTTTTGGGTACCTGGGAAAAAGTTCTTTGTTCCGCTTTAATTTCTCACAGCTGACAAAGAGAGGCAATTAAGGGTTTTGCATTTGAATGGGATTATCCAAGGGTGGCCATTGACCATAAACAAACAATGAATGAATGGATAAATGCAGGTAAATTATGGTCCGTACTTAAAAATGTCTTAAAGTAAACTGCAAATCCGGAAGACGTAATTTATATATTAAAGTAATAGTTTGGTGATTTTAAACCGATTTTTACCTGATTCAAAATGAGAGGGTTAATCCCATAAAACAAATTATGTTCTAAAGACTGTATATATAGCCACCTTTAGTTAGTTTTAAGCTTTTATTCTTACTTCGTGTGTAATACAGCGTTTATTTAATCGTGTGTGAGTCATGGAAAATATGTGCGAGCCCAATGTATCTCAGGAGATAACCCCGTCGAAAAGCAGAAAATAAGAAAGCTATAAACAATATTTGTTCAACTCTCATTGAACGTGCGGTCAGCAAGCAAGCAGCGTTAGAAGAAACTGCCACATTAACAAAAATTCCAACATCAACTGTATGAACAACAAAATTTTTATTATTACACCACTGCTGATTTATTTGAAGATTGGTTTAAAAACAAGCTAATTCCAAATATACCTCCGAATAGCGTAATTGCAATGGACAATGCAAGCTACCATAGTAGGCAGTTGACCAAGACTCCCTCCTTAAATGACACAAAAGCAACAATCCAAAACTCTATGTATGATAATGACATTTATTTTCAGGAAGATTACACCAAAAGGCAATTAATTGAGGTTTTACAAAGTTTAAAACTACAAAAAGAATACTTCTGTGATAATTATGCAAAGAATCTAGCACATACAGTTATAAGGCTTCCACCATTCCATTGTATATTTAATTCCATCGAACATGTTTGGCAACAAGTGAAATCTGCCATTCGTCGTAACAATATTTGCCCTACTAATAACTCCAGTGTACTTGAGCTTATAAAAACTGAAGTTTTTAACATCCCTTTACAAAGTTGGGCAAATTCTGTTACACATGTTGAAAAAGTGGAAAAATCCTATATCCATATAAACAATATAGCACAAATAATAATTAGAACAGATGATGATAGCGATAGTGATATTGATATATTAAGTGAAAGAAAAAAGAAAAAAAAACAACACGGAACAAAATAGCGAAAATAAGCAAGCAAATCAATGAAGAAAACAGAACAATGCAAGAAGATCATCGCAACAAAGAAATTCCAGTATAGTAGAAGAATAAGCACCAACAAATTTAAAAGAAGTAAAAGCTCAAGGGAGCTGACTTAAGAGAAATACCAATACCAGCTATAATTATTATAGGTACCGAATAATTTCTATATTTTTGTAATCATAAATATAATTTTTAATAATAAAATAACTTGTAATTTCCAACCATGATTAAATTCTAAGCAAAATACGAATCTGTTCGGCCATATTTCAATTTTATAGCTAGCCCGGATCTTTCCTAATAGGGATCAAATAGTCACTTTCTTATATTTCTGAACAGACTTTACTTGCTAATTTCATGCCTATGATTTGTTTAGAAGAAAGAAAGATGACTAAAAGCTGTAGCTTTCTTTGTTGCAGGTTTTATTACCCTTTCGGTCTTTTTAAATAATCTCTACTATAATTACTTTTTTTGTCGTGTAACTGTTTTAACACGAGTTCAATATGATTTTAATTTTTTTTCTGTTTCAGGCTTGTCGAAGAAGTAAAAGATGTATTTAAGACTGAGCTAGAAAACGAAGACGTATTTCTGGCGCCGACCTTCTCCGAGTTTATATTAAATGTAGTTCTTAAAAGCAGAGGAGCTGGAGGAAACATAGAAATAAAATACAGGTATACCTACATCAGAAATTAACAGAAATTTAGGGTCAAGGAGTGTTCTGTCAATGAAGCAGCTGTCACTGTCAACTGTCAATTTAATTTCAGAGCAATTGAAATGGCCGTAAACAAACGAAAAATCAAATTCCCCTGCCAACTGTTCATCGACGGAGAATTCGTGGATGCGGAAGGAGGCCGAACATTACCGACCATCAACCCAGCAACCGAAGAAAAGATCTGTGACGTGCAATGTGCGTCGGTGAATGATGTCGACAAGGCTGTGTCAGCTGCCAAAAAAGCGTTTGAAGAGGGGGAATGGAGTAAGATCAGTGCTAGGGAGAGGGGACAACTGTTATTTAGGTAATTATTTTTAATGCCCAGTTTCATTGACACAGAAGTAACCATGTACGTATAGATTAGCAGATTTAATGCAAGAACACAAAGAGGAACTGGCGACGATCGAGAGCATCGACTCCGGAGCCGTCTACACGCTCGCTCTGAAGACGCACGTCGGTATGAGCATCGAAACGTGGCGATACTTCGCCGGTTGGACTGACAAAATCACCGGGTCCACTATCCCAGTGTCCCATGCCAGGCCCAATAGGAATTTGAGTTTTACTAAAAAAGAACCAATTGGGTAAGTGAATGATAGTAGTAGTCCAATTATTATTAAATTATGTTTATTGTCAGGGGTCCCGTACATCGGGTAGGTAGGTAAACTACCTATGCCTCACTGTTTCAAAAATTTGAAATGTTTAGTTACTTTCCGGCAGTTGTTGGAAAACTTCGTTTTTGATTTTTCTATAATATTCTCCAAAAAAAGCAAGTTATATATAATTTGTTTATACCGTTCTCCGTTAACTAATACTAACATTTTTCTTATAAGACTTAAGAATATTTTATCACAACTTCCCCCCTTATCATATTGTATTGTGTGTGGAGATTTTAATATTAATTTTGAAGATTTAAATAGCTGTTACACTATAAATTTGAAAAATTTACTACTATCATTTAATCTTAAAATGCATGTTAATTCACCAACAAGATTTTCTCAATATTCATCTTCTATAATTGACTATGTTTGTTCTAATAAAAATAATGTTAAATGTGAAGCCATATTATGTGAATTTAATGATGAGATAGGGAAAATAGAGAAAAATCAACATATTTGAAAATCGTATTAGTAAATCGTTAAATCCACGAAAAGAATGTTGGAAAATTATTAATGATTTAAGAAGAAAAACAACATAATACCTATAAATACTTCATTATCTTCTGACGAACTGAACCATTTTTACTGTTTGATTGCTTTAAATCTTTCTAAAAATATTCATCCATGCATTGATCCACTTTCGTACATGAAGAATTTTAAAATTAAGGATACATTTTTCTTTAGTTCAACCGATGTTCAAGAAATAAAATTAATCATTTTGGAGATAAAAAATAAAGATTCTACTGGATTGGATAATTTATCAATAAAAATTTTTTCACAACTATCTATTCCTGCTTTAGAAGCTTTAGCGAAGGCAATAAATGTTTCTTTTAAAAATGGAATATTTCCAAAATGCCTTAGATGAGCTATTGTTATTCCAATTCATAAAGGAGGTGATTGTGAATCTGCTTCTAATTTTCGACCAATTTCTTTACTTCCAACACTTTCTAAAATTATTGAAAAACTTGTTAAAAATAAAATGTTTTTTTTTTTTTTAAATAAAAACAATATTTTTAAATACAAACCAATTTTCATTTCAAAAAAATAAAAATACTAGTGATTCTATTTTTCCATTTCTTGAACATCTTTATTTTAAATTAAATGAAGGAGATCTTGCTGCAGCAATATTTTGTGATATCTCTAAAGCTTTTGATTGTGTTAACCATGATATATTATTAAAGAAGCTTGAGCTTTATGGCTTTAGAATTATGTCATTTAAATGGTTTAAATCATATTTATCTAAAAGATCTCGAGTAGTATTGTTAAATGGTAAGAAATCAAAAAGTAATTAAATTGATTGTGGAGTACCTCAAGGTTCAGTTCTCGATCCATTACTATTTTTAATATATATAAATGACCTTGCGTCAAATTTTATAAATGGTAAATTTACCATATTTGCTGATGATACAACAATACTTTGGCATAGTAAATATTGTATTGAATTAATTAAAATAATTAATGACGATTTAATAAATGTTAAAAAGTGATGCGACTCTACTCCCCTATCATTTAATATCACTAAAACAAATATATTAACTTTTAAATGTTCACTTAATAATATAATTTTTGACAATCTCATAATTATTAATAACCCCAAATTTATAAAATTTTTAGAAATCTATATATTACTAAAAATCTTTCTTTTAATGAACATATCAAAAAGTTATGTGGAAAATTAGCTTCAGGTGTTATGCCCTGAGAGTACTTTCTCATGAAATGAATATGGCGGTTCTTCGAAATGATTATTTTGCTTTAATAGAATCTTTTTTGAGATATGGAACTTGTTTCTGGGGAAATTCAAGCCAATATCTTCTAATTTCAACTAACAACTTTAATTTTCATATTGGAAACAGTTTGTTTGATTCATAAAAAGCATAGAAATAGTATTAATTCACATACTTAAATCTAATACAAGACAAACCTTTAATATATGTTTACCTATCCCTTCTTCAAGTCTTGTAAAAAAATCCATAATTTATGATTCTAAAAAATTTTTTAATTATCTTCCAGATTTTATTAAGAAAATGTCAAATTTTAAATGTTTAAAGAAAAATGTTAAACATTTAGTATTGGAAAAAGCTTATTATACTCTCTAGATGAATATTTTATTGATACTCTGTCATAATTATTTGCATTTTTTTTTATTCCGATATTTTAAGTTTTACTATATTATTATATTTTATTGTAAATTTAATTTAAAAAAAAGGCTTTGTCGATAAAAATAATACTTTATGGCAATAAAGCATATTATGATTTGTTATGCTGAAAAAGGAGCTACTAGAGATTGTAAAGTTGAATAAACCTCTTTGTACGAAATTTGTTGTCGACGAAACCGCTTCAAAACGAAATATAACGGTACTTCGCCTTCCGCCATATCACTGTGAATTAAACCCCATAGATTTGGTGTGGGTGCAAGTAAAAGGATTTATAGCAAGGCATAACACCACTTTTAAAATGAGAGACGTTGGAAACCCCTTGCACGAGGGAATAAAGACAGTGGATTGTGAAAACTAGAGTAAGTGCGTCGATCATGTGATTGAAATAGAAGAAAGAATGTGAGAAACTGATAACATGCTAGAAAACACTGTAGAGCCCCTTATTATTTCTCTGGACCCCGACGGCGATAGTTCATCGGACTACTCGGAACATGATGACTAAAATTTAAAAATTAAGTTGTTGTATTGTACATAGTAGATTTTTTTTATAAATATTAATATTTAAACTACCTGTAGTAACGCCTCTGTTACATTACTTTCATTCACCAAACCCGTCTTCTTATGCTAATTAGGGCGACCCTAATTTAGGACCGATTCGGGGCGTGTAGGTCTTAAATATCTGAAAAACTATCATTGCAATTTACCTGAAATTTACAATGCAACCTTTAAGTTGTCCACCCTGCTTAATGGGTCCAGTCATTGTCAATTTACATTTTATTACTATCTGGCATTAAGCAACAGAGTATACAGCAGTTATTATAGAACTATTATTTTAGGGTGTGCGGCCTTGTCACTCCCTGGAACTACCCCCTCATGATGTTATCCTGGAAGATGGCCGCCTGTTTAGCAGCTGGCAACACTGTAGTTATCAAGCCAGCTCAGGTGTCACCTTTGACAGCTTTGAAGTTTGCCGAATTGTCTGTCAAAGCGGGAATTCCAGCTGGAGTAATAAACGTCATTGCAGGAAAAGGTAAGATTGGATTCTTAGTAGGGTTAGGCAAAATTTGGTTTTTATTAAAAAAATTCAAAAATGATTGATTTTTTTGATTTTAATAAAAAAATTAATCATCTCGCTTTGTTCAAATTGATACAAATTATTTTAATGTCACTCCAAAAAATATAGTACAAATTACAGCCTAAATAGTACTTTGGTTCTTGAATGTTTTTTTACGTCAGGTCTAAAACCTTTAACATCAATTGATTCTTCGTTTAGCTTTTACACCTTATCATTTACAAAGAATGTAAAACTAGCATTTCTTGCCTTGATGATTGTGTCTTGTTATCTGGCTGGAAGTATTAGTTATGCAGTAGTATGGCGCCTCAAATACGTTAAATCATAACTAGGTACAGTGCCTCTCTACTATTTATTCTAGTGCCTCTCAACTGTATTTTAGTGCATCTCTACTATTGAATTTGTAAAGGTAAATAGTCTTTTGGGAGTTTCTAAGTCGAGTCTGGTCTTGCTCTTGCATGTGAGTTGGTGATTTCAGGGTTTGTCGATACATCTGTGGGTTTGTAATTTGTAATAGTCTATAGTAATTTTGAGAAGAAATTCGTCTAAAGTTGGAATTCGAAAATCTTGATGCAGTATCCGATTCATCGTGTAACGGGGGACATCTGCGATCAGTTTCAGAGCCCTATTTTGAATAACCTGGAACTTATTCAGCTCAGCCCTGCTTATGTTGCACCACGAGGGCGTACCATAAGTCAGAACCGGCCTGACCAGTACCTTGTAGAGATTAACTTTGGTGCGATTACTGAGTCTACTCCGCCTGTGAAGCAGGGGGTAGATGGAGCCCAATTGGCGCAATGCAAGCTTGATTCTATTAACTGAGTTCAACCTCCAGTTCAGTTTCTGGTCAAAGATAAGTCCCAGGTATTTGACCTCCTGGCACCAGTTCAACTCGATTCGATTGACCCTGAGCCTTGTTTCAGGCCTTCGTACTCGACTTTTTGAAAAGAAAATGACCTTCGTTTTGGCGGGATTCAGACGAATCTTCCAATTCGAAAGGCATTTTTCCAACTGATTAATATGGCGCTGCATCCGGGTAACGATCAGCCACGGTTGCTTAGAGGTAGTCGTAATTGCAGTATCGTCAGCGAACAGATAGAGCTGATTCTGCCTATCGCGCGGAATGTCATGTGTATAGATGATATACAACATCGGGGAGAGAGGTGAGCCTTGCGGCACTCCCGCCCTGATGTTTTTCGTTCTCTGACGAGACTGCAAAACTTCTATTCTCAAGAAAAGAAGCTACTACCTTGATGAGGTAGTTCGCCGCTCCGAGTCTTATCATCTTAAGTATGAGACCATTATGACAGACCTTATCGAAGGTTTTACTAACGTCAAAAAAAATCGCTCACGTATGAGCTTGTCTGTTGAAGCCCTTTAAAATGTTTGAAGTTAGACGTGTTGTCTGCCTGACTGTGCAATGTTCGGCTCTGAATCCAAACTGTTCATCAGGCAGCACATTTCGCTCAAGAACAAAGCCGTTTAAGCCACTTAGAATAATTATCTCGATTATTTTACCCAGGCTAGACAGCAGACTGATGGGTCTGTAACTTGTCGGTGCCACCTAAATAGTAGTAGTTATTCAAGGGAGTGGAAGTAATTACAGTAAAACCTCTGTTTGCGACCGCCTGTATAATGTGACCACCTACGTTAAACGGTTATGAATTCCCAACATTTAAAAATGGAAATCCCATTATTTTATACTCTTCTATACCGACCCATCTGTTAAACGACCGCGGGCACTCATCATCGGAATTTTTAGTAAATATTATTGCTAAAGACACCCTCCATTAGGTGCGATCAAACCCGACCCTACAATTCTTAAGAAATATAGGTATATGCACTAATTACTTTATTGCAGGCGGATCCCTCTAATTTGCTTTAGAGGCTGATAAATTCACTCCTACAATAAAATGTCCATTTGACATTTAGATTTTTATCACTTTGACATCGATAAAAAAAGTGCGTCCTTTTTTATCGCCATAAAACCCTCTCCAGCTAAAAATTAAATAGTAAAAAACCTCTCTAGCTCAAAATCGAGTAGCTTTTCTTTTTCATTGCTTGGCAACCTCACATATTGTTACAATCTAATTTGATGCTGTCAAACATTTTTTTAGTGAAGTATTATTTTTTTTTAGTATCTATTCATGCCAAAATTCGTGAATTTCTCTAGCTAAAAATCTCTCGATCTTTTTTTTAAGATCGGATAAACTTTTATTTTTTAAACTGAAACTAGATCACTTTTTAGCAATTTAAACTCGAGCAAACGGTAATAGATAAAAACCCTCCAGCTTCGCTGTCGCCTTTTTATCATTTCGTTTATTCTCGTTAAATTTCTAAGCAATCTAGTTTTCGTAAAAAATAAAACTTTATCCGATAAAAAAAAAGCTCTTGTGGTTTTACGTATGATAGATCGGTTGTTAACATTAGTTTTGTTTTGAGCAGTTTTTGTGTGTTTTGGGACTAACGTGAATATTTAAAGATGGCTGGAAAAAGGAAATGTCTTTCTTTAAGCAAAAAGATTGAAATAATCGAAGAAAGTGAAAAAACTGGTTTAGGTATCAGGAAATTGGCTGAAAAATTTAAAGTGGGTAAGACTCAAGTGACTATGTTGCTTTAAAACAAAGCAGAAGTTAGAAATTTGTTTCAAGGAGGTTTTCAACGGTGAACAAAAAAGAAAATTTCCCAAAACCGAAGAACTGGCAGTGGATTTAGTTGTTTGTAAGGCACGAAACAAGCACTTACTAATATCCGGGTCCATTATTCAAGCAAAAGCCCTCGAATCTGCTCAATGTCTAGGACTAGATAACTTCAACATCAATAGCATCAAATAGATAGTTAGAAGAATTCCGTCGTAGGCACGATATTACCTTCAAGAAAATATGTGGCGAATCAGCCGATGTCAATAGCTCTTTGGAAAGAAAGGCTATTAACCACTTTAAAGGATTATGACCCAAGGGACGTATTTAATGCAGAAGAGACAGGTCTCTACTATCGTGCTTTGTCAACAAAAACATATATATGCATTGAAAGATGACAATTGTACTGGAGAAAAAACAGCAAGACGATTTACAATTCTGTTCTGTGCAAATATGTAAGGTGAGAAGAAAGAACCACTTATAATAGGCAAAAGCAAAAATCCTCGATGTTTCAAGGGCGCACATATCGATAAGACACCTCTCCAATGGGTCTCGAACAAGAAAGCATGGATGACAGCAGACATCATGACAACATGGCTTCACAAATTTGATACCAAGATGAAAAAGCAGAATAGGAGAGTAGTATTGTTTCTGGGAAATGTAACGTTTCATCCCAAAATTACACTGGATAATGTCAAACGTATTTTTCTTCCACCCAATACTACCTCACATTGCCAAGCTTTGAACCAAGGCATTATTTAGGATTTTAAGATGCTCTACAGAAGCTACCTTATTAAGAGGCTTTTAACATGTATAGACAGTGGACAACCGTTGTCCTCTTCAAGAAATTGAAAATAGTATTACCATAACCAACGCCTTGATATGGGTTTCGGTGGCCTGGCGCAATTTGTCCCCAGTAACAATAAAAAAATGCTTTATGAAAGCCGGATTTATGTGTTATACATATAATATTCAAAGAAGACAATAATATTCCGCTCGCACAACTGTTTCCTAACATTAAGGACACATTTGTGAATTTGAAACAATTTGCCTCTATGGATTCATCGAGTGTATTAAAGAGAACCAAGAAAGGGATGAAACTACTCCCAACTCTGAAACAGAGGAAGAGGAATCTGAATTTGCTCCAGTGTCGAAAATATCAAGCCCATCTGAAGCCTGCGCGAATTTGAGAGACTTCTTTAATAATGTTAACAATCTTGACAATTCTACAAATATTTCTCAATTGCTATTAAAATGTGAATCTGAATTTTATAAAAATGAAATAAAAAATATGAAACAATCATTAATTATATATTATTTTAAAAAATAAGAATTTCAAAGCAAACATACAGTACATTGTATAATATATATTATGTTAGTATGCACGTACAGTATATACATATTGGTAAATTGGCTTCGTCTCATTTAATTTTAGTTCTGATAAATTTAAACAAAAATATTTAAAATTATTTACATATATTAGATACCGTAAAACGGGGATACTTTGTGACAGGCGTGAAATTCAAAACAAATTCCACATTAAGTTTTAAATTACGCGCGCAAAGCCAAATTTTTCTACCGGTTGGTGGAAGCACATATCTCACCCACCACAAGCACCGCGCGGCAAGTTGGTAGGCGTTCCTTAGTAACTGGCAGCTTGGTATGCAGGGAGCATCTCAATTCTGCAATTTTTTCGAAACGCGCAAACTTTCCACTGCACAGCCGAATTTTGAGATTCCTCAGTAAAATTTGTAAGTATTTCCAATTGCTGGGTTACTTGGCACGATATATACGTTTATACATTTACGATTAATTAATTTTTACACTACTTTTTTAACAATAAACAAAACAGAGTACACTTCGCGGGCAACCTTGTGACATGTCACAATGTTACCCTCTATATATATCGTCTTGTTTTAGAACTACTTATTCATGATTTAATTTAGTTTTTTGCTTACTAAAGGTACCTTCTGGGAAAAGCATTGGTTGTCAAGATATAAATAGGGATAATAATGGAGAAGATCAAACTGCCACAACCTCTGTTGATGTCAGAGCCGATGAAGAAGAAGACTATAGCGAACCAATAAATTTCCAGAAACTATTTGACAAGAAAAAACATACCTAGAGAATTTGAAAATGATTCTGATTCTTCGGAATTTTCTTTGCATGATAGCACTGACAATGAAGAATGTAGTGATACATTGTCAACAAACGAAAATTACATAACAGGTGAACAACCAGAAGTGACTGTTTTAGGAGAAGGAACCAACGATGGAATGGAAGAAGAAAATATTTGTACTATGGAAGAAGCTGATGTTCAACCTAAGAGGATGGACATAATATCTCCTAATGTCGGCGACTTCCTATTGGTGGAGTTCACATCCCAATTTCGGGCTAAAAAAGATAAAAATCGATACTATGTCGGACGCTGTATAGAAGTATTACCAACTGATAATTACCCGCAATTTTACTGTAGCTTTTTAAGAGCAATTAAACCAGATGTTAAAGAATTTCATTTTCCACAAGTTGAAGATTTGTGCGTGATCGATTACTCTGAACTAAAGCAGATTTTAAAAGTAAGACAAGAAAAAAGGGGAAGGATTTCTTTTCAAAGTCTACCTGATTTATTAATTTCATAATACCAAGACTTTTTAAGTTTGACTTGTTACTACTTGTTACTGTTACCTACCTATTGTGTTCCATTGTTTTCAAACGTTGTTATGTTATCGTTAAGATTTTATAATAATAAAAGTTTGAAATAAATGTTTAAATTAGTTTATATCCGTTTTTTATTATCAAAATATTATAAACAAATATTTTTTGATATTTCCTATCATTCTAGATTATAAACGACGGGGTAACACTGTGCTTTTGTTGTAAAAACGCACTGTCACAAAGTTACCCCACAACACGGGGTAAAATTGTGACACTTTCAAAATAAAAAAAGGCCGTATTTTTATTATTTTTTTGAATTTCTAGAATTGCCATTTTGTAGCTAAAGGATGGATATACATTGTGTATTTTTTTAAGAATTTTATCTCACAAAGAAATATTCAAAAATTTCAAAAAACCTCAAAAACTGTCACAAAGTATCCCCGTTTTACGGTACTTATTAATACAAAAACACTATAAAATGCAGACCAGTTGTTGTTCTCTATTAACCGACCGACATTTTTACTGTATTATATACTTCTCTTTTATTTTTTGAAAACGCCGCGTTCTACTTTTGATTTTTTAGAATATTTTTATATTATGTTGTTATATTGCTCTGAATAAAAAAAAATTAAAAATAGTTTTATTTAAATCATGATTTTAATCGCGATTTATATCAAATTCAAATAAGCTTTATTGTTAGAAGATCCAAAGACTTATTGACAAAGCAATACATGTAATAGGTAAATCAAAAATATGATATTGAAAAATTTTACAAAATAAAAAGGAGGAGACAGTTAAAATATATATTAGGGCATGAACATACAACATTAAAAATGAAACAAGCCCAGGCAAGTCAAGTTAATTATATAAAACAGGAACCAGGAAGATGCAGCACATAAAAAGTACATTATTAATTATTAAATTAAGTCATTCATATATAAAATAATTCAAATTCAAGTATACTTTATTCTTGAAAGAATGTTATGGTTCTCATCAACAAAGTTGGTATAAAGTATTGGTACGCACGTTAAGAATACAATGTAAAATAATAGTCATAAATATAAAAACAATATATTTGATTTGTGATGGGCTACATGCTTGGTGAAATAGATTGGTGAAATTTCAGTTTCCTGACACGTGTTTCAACCCTTCCGGGTCATTATCAAAGAAATATTCTTGAGTTTTCTACCCTTGTGTTGAGTATAAATAAAACCGATATATACTCAACACAAGGGTAGAAAACTAGATCTATTAGAAACATTAGCAATCAAAAAAGCCTTCAAAAATCGATGTAATGTTGTTAATAATCAAATTAAAATACCTTCAGGTGCCAATCTAATACTTAATAGCCTAATAACTTAGGATAAATATGCTATAAACACTGTCAATAATTACGAACAAAAAAAACCATAATTATATACACAATATAATTTTCTTAATTCTATTACTTAGATGTAAATACCTCTATAATCACACCTGTAAATTTTATTTTAATGACATGTAGAATTTAGTATTGTCTTATATTCCTTTGATAATGATCCGCAAGGGTTGAAACACGTGTCAGGAAACTGAATTAAATTGTAAAATATAACAAGACTTTAATTTCCTCTACCATAAAAACAATTTCCACAATGTAAACACATAATCCTAACACACAAAATAAATCAACAAGGTGTCACAGGTTGATATAAATCAGCCCAACCACTAAGTCTTAATAATTTTTCTTGCAGGTTCTGCAGCTTAAATGAGCCCAACCACTAAGTCTTAATAATTTTTCTTGCAGGTTCTGAAGCTGGTAACGCTCTAGCCCACCATCCCCTGGTAAGAAAACTGGGTTTCACGGGCAGTACCGAGGTAGGACAAGTGATAATGAAGAGTTGTGCGGATTCAAATTTGAAAAAGGTCTCCCTCGAACTGGGAGGGAAGTCGCCCTTGGTTGTTTTCAGTGACTGTGATTTAGATAAGGCTGTTAGGTTGGTGAGTATCTGATGTGAAGTTAGATGGGATTTTTAGCTTCGGATTTAATGCAAGAAAACCTACCAAAATTAAAAATTAAATAAATTTAAAAGGGCCTCAAAGATATTAGGTAAAATACTCTTTTTTTATTTTAAATCATCTCAAAATTAAAGCATCTGCGGACTCATATTGATAGGAACTATTTGACACGAGCGATGACACCTATTTTTATAAACACCATGTATGAAAAAGGAAAACAAATTAAAATGATTTTTAACATCTAAGGTACCAATCCTCCTCTTTTAGAACCATGATAAAATTTTCTATATTTCCTTTACTAAAATTAGTTTTTGGTTTGATGTGATTGTTTATCAAAATTCCTGGGTTAAATACCACAGCTTCGTGGTCAGAGGAAGGATTGCTTCTGTGCAGTCAGCCAAGTTTATGTAAATACGATCCAAGCATGTTTTAAAGGTTCTATGTTCTTTTACAGGGCATGCAATCTGTATTCTTCAACAAAGGTGAAAACTGTATAGCTGCCGGTAGACTTTTCGTAGAGGATAGTATTCACGATGAATTTATAAGGAGGGTGGTTGCGGAAACCCGTAAAATAGCTATTGGGGACCCTCTGAACAAATCTACCTCCCACGGACCACAAAATCATTTAGCGCATTTGAACAAATTACTGGAATATGTACAAATGGGTAAGTTTCGTATTCTTGAATTAAATTGATTTAAATAATTCCTTGTTGTCACTAATTCTACAATTTAATTGACAAAGCAAGGGAACATAAAAAAAATTGAAAAACACCCAAAGTAGAATAAAAATTAAATATTTGAATACTGAGATAAGCAGTCATTTAATTAGAGTGATTGCGTCTATTTTGATCCTTCTATTTTTGTTTTTTAAATAAATGTTTATTTAATACTTAAATTTATATTATATGTGTCCTTGTCAAGTCTAAACATTAAATAAGCAATTGAAAAAGATAGAAATACTCAAGAAAGTACGTAAATATTTTATTTTTAGGTTGTTCTGAAAAATATCATATTCGGGTTCTTGAAGGTATTTTTACGTCAGGATTTTATCCTTTGACATCTGTTACTTATTGCGTACGGTTTAGGTATTGTCGTTTATAGAAATTTTGATATCGGCTTTTGCCTTAATTAATTTTGGTTCGTGCGTTTTCTTTTAAAAGTTTTTGTCTGCAAAGTTTTGGCGCCTTTTTCTATTATATACCATATAGTGCCTCTCTACTATGGATTTGGATTTGGACCAACAGGGAGTCAGTCTTTTGGTAGTTTATATGTCATGTCTTGTCTAGATCTCGTATGTGAGTCTGTGATTAGTGGGTTTGTCGATACGTCTCTGTGCGTCGGTAATAGTCTTTAATATATCAGTTTTTTCAGAAGTCGGCCACTTATTGTTTAGTAGTCGGCCGTCATATATTACTTGTTATGTTATATATGTTATCGGCTTGCATTTTTTATTTATCAATAAAAAGGGGAACACATATTATAAAAAAACACAAAAATTATATTTCTAAACTAACTAACTAACCTGAACTAACCTGAACTAAAAATACATAAAATGTGCAAACACATTTTGCAAAAGTATAGGTAAAGTTAAAAAAGTATTCACAAAAATCGCAGTTATAATCTAGACCTTCCACCTCTTTATATGGCCGTCCTACAAGTTTCTAAGTGAAACCACCTGGGACACCAGTCACATCCCACATTCTTATCACCTTCTGCTTCTGCATCGTTACCTAGTTCAGGTTAGTTCGGGTGCATCGCTACGTAGTTCATCTTTACATTTAGCACAATATTTGTTTCAAGGCATTCTTCTAAAATATTGCTTCTATCATTGGGCCTTTCTTTCTTTTTATTAGTATTATTAACTGTGCGGACTCACGTTTGTAACAATGAGGTACACAAAACTTTATCCTGTATCTTCACAAGTCGACTGGTTCAAACTTGTTGAAAAATTGGAAAATAAAATCCTTTTTGAATTTTACTGCATTATTTCTTTATTAAACGACTAATAACATTCCTCCTCTCTTCACCCTAGCATGGGCTACAACATTACTAACAAGACATGTTAGTTAAACCACTTTTGTAAACACTTAACAACTTTTTAACGTGATGGCTTTATCCACTCACGGAGCGACGATCTAATCTCTTTAGATTGCCACCTGACACTTTACTAACAAGACATGTTAGTTAGAATACTTTTGACTACAAATAACAACTTTTTAACATGAAGGCTTTTCTCCTACACGGAGCGACGATTTAATCTCTTTAGATTCCCGCCTGACCCTCTTTAACCACAACTAATAACTTTTTAACGTGAAGGCTTTCTCCCCTCACGGAGCAGTGAACTCTCTCGTTAGAATTCCATCTGACACTTTAACTACTTTTAACAACTTTTTAACGTGAAGGCTTTTCTCCTACACGGAGCGACGATTTAATCTCTTTAGATTCCCGCCTGACACTCTTTAACCACAACTTATAACTTTTTAACGTGAAGGCTTTTCTCTCCACGGAGCGGTGAACTATCTCGTTGGAATTCCACCTGACACTTTAACACAATAACTACTTTTTAACGTGAAGGCTTTCTCCCTTCACGGAGCGGCGATTCACTCTCTGTAGATTCTCGCATGACACTGCTTTGTTTACATTTCCGAACATATATTAACCCTATCCAAACACCTTGACCAAACAAATGTTAACACGTCAAAACCAAAATGGCAACGTCCATCCATCAGGCCACTATCGATTGGCCAATCAGAATCTTTGCTTGTTACTACGCACGTGGGTGCTAATATTATTTGATAGTTTTAGAGAATATTATTTAGATTTTAAATAGCAGACAGTCTTTGTTTACATTATAGAATTTAATTTGACCGTATATTATTTGTACGACGATGCCACCACTTTGATATGCGGTGTTTCCATTTATATTGCCTTTGAAATTAATGTATTTTTTTTTCTATTTATTATGCATTTAGTGGTTGAAGAAAAACATAGTATTTTAGCGCGAATGCGACGTTGCCGCTTGGCTTAGTAATACATTACATTATATCCCCTACGATTGATTTCAACCTTGTTACTTTATTTTCCTACTGGGTCACGACAGAAATATGAAGTGTGTCCCAAACAATTAACTATTTCGCTTTCTTTTCGTTCTAATTCATCCCTTTTCTTTTTCTTTGCTTCTTCTTTCTCATTTTGTACTCTATCCTTCTCCATGTAATATGTTCTCCAAACATTGGACCGAGCATGGGACGAAATGGCACTTATGGAAGGGTCCAGCTTTCGGACGTTTTGTTTTTGGAATCGACTTAGGATACTTAAGATATTTTTGAAAAGCATCGGTTGGGGAGGTGGACGTCGGCATCAGCTCTATTGCATGTAAGATTATTGATGACTACTTATGTGCTTACACAGGGTGTCTCTAAAAGGTGCGGAAAAAGAGCTGCCACAAATTCCTGAGGCTTAAATATGACGATCTAACCCAACTTACCTTAGTCCAAAAGTGGATGATTTCGGAGATACAGAGTGTCAAAAGTTTGGTTTTATTTTTTCATAAATAATTATTTTAATAATTGGTGTATTGTCACAATATTCGGCTAAGGGGGGTTTTGTGGTGTGAAAAATTAAATTCTGCTCTCATTTTTATTGTAAAATTTAGAGGGCGCCACCTGCGATACCTTGCACACATTTAAAACGAAATAACTGTTTTGAGCCACCCTGTATTTCACTTTTAAATAAAAATTCTTATTCTCCAACATATTTTACCTAAAAAAGGTATCAGTGGTAAGAGTTGATTTGAGCAGCCGTTCTTGGGATATCTGGATTTAAAAAATTCACTTCGTGTATGGCCAGGTCTAAATTATTGTAATAATTGACCACAATTTGAAGCGAAGGCGTTAAATTAAAATAACTGTCGCTAAAAACTAAAAAAAAAACAATTACATAAATATGTTGTTAATTTTATTCTCTAGTAAAAACAGTCAATAAGAGATTTATCAACAGAAATTTAATTTAATTTAATTTTAAAAAAATGCTTTTAACAAATCTTCAAAATTACCTTCATTTTCGTGTGTACAAAGATTAATACGTTTAAAAAAATTAAATTGACCTCTTTGGAGCATTTCTTCATCATTTCTCAAAGCGTCAGTTACAGTTTAAATACGTCTTCTTAATTCATCTTCTATATCTACTGGCCTAGAATACACAAGGGTTTTCAACGTTCCCCATAGAAAGTAATCCATCGGTGTCATATCAGGGGATCGAGCTGGCCAATTTGCCTCGACGAATAGGCACCAGATCCATATACAGAGTGTGCCGAGAGCTGGTCCTGCAGAGTTGCACGTGGTATGCCATAGTTTCGGCAAGTTTGCCGTATTTTAGCTTCATTTCTCATAGAATCTAAAGTTTTTTCTAAGGACTGTTGAGAATACCTATGGAACTTTCTTTTTGGCCTGCGTGGCATCGTATATATCTTCCCAGGCAATGATAAAAATCCCCAGCAGACGTTGGACAAATTTCGCGAAAATCATCCATGCACAAACGCTGATTGTATTGCCACTCACCACTTACTCTAACCCCATTTCGAAAATACGTTTCAACCATGAATTTTTTGTGCTGTTCGGTAAAATCCATTGCGTGAATTATTCAAGAAATTGGATACATTCTCGTTGAATAACTGATCGATTAATAATGCTGGTATTTACTGGCACCCAACAGGTATTAAGCTCTGCTGCTAAGCAGTATGGCCTTAGATGCAAAGCACACTTTAATGATACAAGGTACAAGCGATAACGGTAATGTTTTTACAGGTGTAAAAGAAGGTGCCAAATTGATACATGGAGGTAAAAGAGTGAAGAGACCAGGATATTTCTTCGAACCAACGATATTTTGTAATGTAGAAGATCACATGTTCATCGCCAAAGAAGAATCGTTTGGACCAATCATGATAATCAGCAGATTTAATAACGGGTAAGGTTGATTCATTATTGAATCAAATTATTATAATACCTATGGGGTATTCCACACAAAATTTGCAACTCATAATTTTTTTCCCACGAACAATTTTTTTTACGGTTCAGCAGTCAAAAATATTTTACACGTATTTTTTTATTTTAATGTGATGCACAGATTTTTCGAAAAAAAAATTCTTGAAATTTCAAGTTTGTAAAAAAGCACCTTTTTTCGATGGCTTATACAGCAATATCGAATAAAGATATAAAAATTTAACACATACATGAAATGTTCACCTTTTTCTCAGCCTTTGAATGGAGTAAAATAAAATTTAATTTTGTAATTTGTTAAATGACAAAAATTGAAAACTTATAAGCAAATGCAATTTTTTCAAATTTGGACATGACTTTTTTCCTTTTTTTTTATTGAAAAAAATCAACTCAAACCTTTTTTAAATTACTGTTAAAGTTTTAGAGTGGAGAGTTGAATACTTACGAAACAATAAATCTTTCAAGCACGGCTTGTACGCGCGAAGCGCGCCGCGCCGCGCCGCAGTGCGACTCGCTTGGACTTAAGGTAAACTTTCGATGGTCGCGACCAATGCGACCCTTGCGACTGATGCGGCTATGCGGCCGGTCGTGCGTGTACCGGTTTAATGCATTTATATATATCTCCTTTAAAGGCACCCGACCGCGACGAGTGCGACAGATACGACCAACGCGGCCGCACGACTCGACTGCTCTAGAAGCAGTAAGGTCGTGTTGGTCGTGTTGATTGCACGTGGTTTTATACTATTTATAAATAATTGTAATTCAAAATGACTCCGTTTTCGAGTGAAGACGAAAGCAAATTAATTTTCAATAAAGATGTTATATGAACCTTCACGAGTACGTGGTATAGTTCCTTAATTGATGTTTTCTTTGTTTCAGTCAACAACGTAAAATTAAATCGTCATCATCTCGTTTCTCCTCCAGTAATAACTTGCAGTACCTTAACTTTAACAATGTCCCAAAACAACAGATAATAAACCATAATCGTGCGGGTCGTGACCGCACAAAGTCGCATATCTCGGAAAGGTGGTACAGATGCGACAGATCGCATTGGTCGTCAGCCGCAGCCGCATTAGTCGCAGTCGCGTCCATCGAAAGTCTACCTTTACTTAGCGCGTAGTCCAGTCTGAGTCTGAGCGAGTCGCGCTGCGGCGCGCTTGGCGTGTGCAAGCCGTGCTTGAAAAATTTTTTGTCTCGTAAGTATTCAACTCTCCACTTTAAAATTTTAACAGTATTTTAAAAAAGGTATGAGTTGATCTTTTCAATAAAAAAAAAGGAAAAAAGTCATGTCCAAATTTAAAAAAATTGCATTTGTTTATAAGTTTGAATTTTTGTCGTTTAACAAATTACAAAATTGAGTTTTATTATACTCCATTCGAAAGCTAAAAAAAAGGCGAACATTTTATGTATATGATAAATTTTTATATCTTTATTCGATATTGCTGTATAAGCGATCGAAAAAAGGTGTTTTTTACAAACGTGAAGTTTCAAAAAAATTTTTTCGAAAAATCTGTTCATCACATTAAAATAAAAAAAATACGTGTCAAATATTTTTGATTGCTGTACCGTAAAAAAATGGTTCGTGGGAAAAAAAAGTTGAGTTGCAAATTTTGTGTGGAATGCCCCCTATACTCCGGTAGCAAAATAATTGGCAGTGACTCATTCTTACCGGGGTGTGCAAGACGTAAGGAGAACGCCAATTCCAGAGGCGTGTCATTTTAAGCAATAATAATTCAAAAAATATATGAATTTTTCGTTTATTATTATGATATATTTACATTTACTATAATAAATATTATAATATGGTGATCTAATAAAGTAATTAGAGAAACTAAATTACGCAGGCATAAAATGCAATAATGTTTTTATTATACTACATAATAATAGAAACATATAATAGTGGATTAAGGGCAAAACCTAAACCTAAATTATAAATGTTTATAAATTTCCTAACTATTGTTACCTAATGAACACTAATTGATAATAATTTGACAAATTATATTCCACGCCGACATTAAAAAGTGTTATAATGATAATACGGTACAATTTTAAATACATTATAATAATAGGTTCTACCATGACTTCAACGCGTACATCTAAGCCCCACATTTTTTTTCTACACCCTCGACATGTAATACGCACTTATGCCAATCTGCTACTTGTACATTCGCTATTACCGTTTTTAACAGTTCTTTAACATCTTTTAATTTAAAGGTTTTATTTTTACGCGCCACTTCGCCTTTTTACTGTGCCCATATAAGCTCGATTGGATTTAGTTCACAATGGTAAGGCGGTAAACGTAATATTGTAACACCTCGTTCACGAGCCATTTCATCCACTACATATTTCGTATATTTTGTTTTGTGAAGTCTTGCAAGTTCGAGCAACTGCACTTTTAGCAATTTTTCGCCAAATGCAATATTTTTTTCTTCGAGCCAGTCAACAATCGTTCCTTTTCGCCACGCAGAAGTTGGCAAAGCTTCCACCCGACGGCTGTGGTATGGTGCATTATCCATCACGATTACCGACCCACGTTTAATACAGAATTCCCTCATACACATTTTTTACCATTGTACGCTCCGCAGGTTTTAAATGACGTCGTTTTGTAACTTGTTGGTTACTATTACTTGAAGAACTCGCCTGCATTATAATATTTGCTGTTTTGAATAACCACCAAAATAATAAAACTGATTGATTGATTAAAACTTGTCTACGACACTGAACGTTGGTTAGAGGCGATAAGAAAGCGCGCGAGCGCCTTTAGACATGGGTTTTTCTTACCTGCGTTGCCAAATTGAGTGGACCAAGTACCGTAGGGTGTAAAGGCCCTCAATGACGTGCTGATTTTGGTACATTTTATGACAATTTAAATGAAATATTTTAAAACCTGGCAATATGTAACGACTTATTAATGCACAATCTTCCCAAGCGGGTTTGAATGCTTTTATTTCAGTTAAAAGTATGTGAATCGATGTTAATTATTTTCTCCGCACACCGTCAATGGTGACAAGAACAGTTTTGCCAATTATTTTGGGATCGTAGTATAACCTCAACAGTGATGCCGGAGGTTAATTATGCATACTAACTCAGACTATATTTTACAGAGACATGGAGGGCGTAATCAAACGTGCCAACGCCACCGAATTCGGTCTGGCTTCCGGAGTATTCACCAGAGACGTCTCGAAAGCGCTTAGATTCGCGGAAAAAATCGACGCGGGCACAGTGTTCGTGAATACGTACAACAAGACGGACGTGGCGGCCCCTTTCGGCGGTTTCAAGCAGAGCGGTTTCGGAAAGGATTTGGGACAAGAAGCCCTGAACGAATATTTGAAAACGAAGTGTGTCACTGTCGAATATTAGGTTATGTTTCGGTTTTTAACCCGTAAAAGAATGATTTTACCAAGATATCGACAAGTAGACCAAAGACGATGTTTTTTGCTCACCCCTCCATCCACTCAACCAACCAGGTCATGAACGTCAGAACGTCATTCTTGGCGAGGTAACGAACTTTCTTTAGTCGAATCACCACTGTCCCAAGGACTTAAAGTCTTCCTAAGGTTTCACAAGCGCACATGGGGTCCTCTTCCACACTTGAAGCCTTCTCAATCTGAAGTGTCCTGTTGGAAGTCCTACCAGAGGATTCAGGGAATACTACCTATTCTTCCTCCCCCTATTCCTGGTTAGGAATTGTGAGAGTGAATTTCGTGCTCGCAACCTCAGTTCTCCTTCGACTTGCGCTGCTCTAAAGAACAGGTTCGGCACCTTCCTTTCCACCTTCAGAGAGGATTTTGACGATGTTACAAAACAAGGTGTAGGTCCTGTGTATGAACAACTTTATTGCTATTGCTTTGAGGAAAATTTGATTTATCAAAAATTACAAAACTATGACCTTTCTTAATGACAAATCTGCTAAATAACATATTTCTTGAGATTGTAACATTAAAAAGCACAAAAATATAAGTGGAGAAGGTTCGCCAGTTTTTGTCATAGAAGATATAGTTGTTCCAAGCTTAATTTGATGACATAAAAATGCATTAAACTCCTGACCAGAGGCGTCGCTGCTACCAAATAATTAAAATGTGGATTGTTGTAAATTTGTAATATCATTAAATAGTATGTATTGCAGGTTGTTCATTATAGTTAATATCGATGAAAGGTTTGTACCCGTGACTTCGCCTGCAGAGAATGTTTTTAAAATGGTCTTTCTGTAAAGAAAAATGCTAATTTGGACTACTTCTTAAATATAAATCTTTGTTTTTTACTTAATTCCGGACTTATTGCGCTTTGGCACACAACTCGTGATATTCCTGCGATAATTCAACTTGACCTTATGTTTTAAATTGTCGTCAAAAAAACCTACTGATATAATAAAATATAGGTACCAAGTAAAAACTTACTTGTCTGAAACCACACAGTTATAGCAGAAAATGAAATATGTAAATTACAGTAAATCGCTTCAATCAGTCACGCCGCTGTACGATTCCCAATATCGCATACCTCAAACATCAACTGATTTTAAAGCTGTACAGAGAGAACCCAATTGGCAGAACCTTTAACTATTTGCTGTTCTTATCTACAGCATATAAATTTGTATTTATATGCTGCTCTATTAATTTTCCCACTCGTAAAAAATTATTCGTACTTTAAATTGCCAGTGGGCCTCGACGGTCTATCGCCAGGGAGTTGCTAGTTCTACAAGGTTTTCGTAAGTGTAGGAGAAATATATTCTGTTTTCGGTTACTAAACCGACAAAACGCATAGCGCTGCCTAGCGAGGACTCCTGTAATTGTGACGTTCTGTCTTTGCAGGTTTTCCTCTGATATTTGTGGCTTGATAAGTCCATGTCAGAGGGCGCAGGTATGCTTAGAAATTGGTGTTATTTACCAGCACCACGAGATGGAGCCATCTGGCTTCATTCTCTGTATCAGAAATATAAAGGTTTGTTAATTGTTTATTTTTTTTGTTTAACATCAGTGAACTTCCTTTTTAGTTTGATTTAAGTTTTTTTTGTATAAATATTATTTCTAAAATACTAAAAAAAATTATAGTATTAATGAATGGCTTGTTCCTTCTTTCTTTGACATTGAAAATTTCTTGGTTTCAAAGAGAGTTAGTCACTATCAATTACATACTGGTATAAAAGAACACTTTTAATAATGAAAACTTAAAGAGTTAAAAAAAAAACCCGATTTTGATGCCCTTCCCTTCGAAACCTGGTCGAAGCTTTTTTATGTCATCAAACTGACTTTAGAAAAAGTATACTTAGAGTTTAAAATGGAAAAAATGATTTATCCAAGTGAAAATACAATTTTCTTACTACCTATAAACGATATAAAAAGAAAGTTAGAGTGGTGGTTTACGAGCTATGATTGTTTAATGCACACTTATTCCAGTAGCTGTCAACTTGACCAAATTTTGTCTTAAGAATTCTGGACTAGGACGAGGTTTGTCGGGATACCTAACATGGAATTCAGTGCATGCCTTTCGTAAACTTAATCCACCAACATGTAAAACAATGTATTCAATTTTCTCTTGAGATGTAAACAATCCATCTTAATCCAAGGCTACACAAAACTTATTGTCATCCTATGACAGCAGAGACAAACCATAAAATTCATAGTTAAAGACTTGCATTCTTTATGTTTTGTCTAGAATCTCAAGATGTATCAAAATTTGTCAAAAAAATACTGTGTTGCCATTTAAGAAAATAAGTTTTTTTGAAATAGCACCCAATCTGGCAACAACTCGTTTATTTTTTCCACATATTTTTCTAAGTTGAACCAATTCCTAAAACTTTGCTTTAGAAACTATAGGTATATCTCTTCAAATAAACGAGTTAGGCTATGTCAAGTTTAAAAAAATATCCCTGTATATTATTTTGCATTATTATATTTTTGAGCCGTTCTGTGTATCACAATTAAAATTTGTTTACCTCAAAACTAGCTTGACTTCGTGTATCAACTTTTATAAAGAATGACATTTTCTGAGAAGCCAATAATAACAAGGTTATGGGCATTTTGTCTTACCCAGTATAAATCTATATACTATGTTGTAATTGTAGTAACTAAAATTCTTATATTTTTGTTTTGATGTACGACTTTATTATTACATCTTGTCTGTATGTATAGCATGTAAATATTAGGCGTAACAGACCTACATATGTAAGTATGTGTTTATGTTAGTTTATGAAGTAAAATAATAACTGTATTATGTGTTTCTAAAGAATTTACCATTTTCAAACACGTGGCTTTGACAGGTCGGCCATTTTGCCTGAAGGACAAACAAAGGTTCATGACCGTTTATGCTGATGACTTCCCGTAGTGTGTTCCCAAAAACCGATTACCTCATTTTTAAAAGCTATACATTTAGTTTATCACTAATATCTCGAGTTTATCAATCAATCAATCAAAATATGCTTTATTGTCTAAAAAGTAAACTTTCGTTGACAAAGCCTAGAAGAAGCAGTAAATAAATGATACAAAATAAAGGTACAATTACACTATAAATACTATGATAACAACAACGTCAACAATTAAAAATCTCAGCATTACACAAACAAAAAGATATAAAAAAAAAATGAGGATGAAAGAATTAAAAGCCCCCCCCCCCCCCAAAGAGTTCTTACTAAAAATGCAAGTGTCAGGTGCACCCCAAATCAGGAAAAGTAAAGACGGTTATATCAGTAATAAAAAATTGCAGTCACAGACAACAACTCAATAACAATAATACTTTTTATGATAATACCCACCCAATGCAGTGCCGGTTAAACAAATCACGACGTCATTCAGAACAGGCCCGGCAGAAAAATTAAAAAACAATTAAAGGAAAGATAGTAAACAACACAAAAAACGTATCACATCATTAAATCAGAAGACATCATTCAAAAATTCATCAATTGAATAGTAAGCCTTAGTGGCCAGTAGTGCTTTGACCTCTGTTCTAAACTTTCTTTCGCCATTTATTCCCCGGACATGCACAGGAAGATGATTAAACAACTTCTTACCACTACAAACAATTGAACCCCTGACTTGACTAGATGTAGGAATAGGCAAGTTAGTACAATATTTCTGACGCGTATTGTATACTGACACTGAGTTAATTTCATCCCTGAATTTTCTAAATTTCAGACAACAGGTCTCCAACAAAAACAAACATGGTAATGTCAATATTTTATGCGATAAAAAGTATGGTTTACTAGAATCTTTAATTTTTAATTTAAAAATAGATTTTATTGCCCTTTTTTGTAAAACAAATAGAATATTAAACAGGTACTTCGGACAACTTCCCCAGAAACATATTCCATACCGCAGATGAGATTCTATTAGTGAAAAATATGCACTTTTTCTTATCTCCAAATCTAAATCCTTAGATATAACCCTAATTGCGTAACAATTGGAAGCCAGTTTTTTGCTCAGATACAGGACGTGTGCCTCAAACTTTAACTTGTCGTCTATATATACACCCAAAAACTTATTTTCCGATTCCCTGTTTAAACTCTGAGTCCCCATATTAATATCCCCAACAGAACATTTAAATGTAATTATATTTGTTTTGGAAATGTTTAGTGATAGAGAATTTGCATCTGTCCACTCCTTAACTTTAGCCAGGTCCCTCTTTATATCAGCTTCAAGCTCATTGGCACTTTTATTTATCCAAAGTATGGTTGAATCGTCCGCGAACAGTGTGAATCTACCCTTAATCTTAATATGAGTTAGGTCATTAATATATAGCAAAAAAAGTAATGGTCCAAGAACAGACCCCTGCGGTACTCCAGATCGAATCTCCAGCAGTTGAGAAGACTTCTTATTAAAATTTACCCTTTGTGTACGACCAGTCAGATACGAATCAAACCATTTCAAGGCATTTCCCCTTTAACATGTCAAGCAGAGACGTAGACGGACTTTTCATTGGCGGCGCCGACATATATCGCCGATATCCTAACATTACTATTATTACAGTCTTTGAAACGTTTGCACATTAGTCATAGGTATTTAATTCAGTTTGTGTGGCAACATGTGAACAGTTTTCATTAATTTTAACGTATTCTTCCTCTCTACTACTTCCCGGAGTATCTTTGTCAGGTGCTTCAATCTGTTGTTCTATCTACAAGAATAGGTACATTACTTAATAAAAAAAAAATGTAATCTAAATCAATAGTATGTCTACGTCATAATACAATAAATCATACTACTAATTACAATAATACACCTACCTGATTCTTTGCTCGTTTGCATTTCTGAACTCTCTCATGTCTGTTAACTTGGGTCTGAGTTGCTTCCTTTGGATTAATGTATCCCGTGTTTTAATTAGGCATCCACTCAGGGTTGTCTTTGTCTGCTAATTCTGCTGGGGTCCTAAATAAGTTTACATTCGATCATTTTATTAGGTCATTATACCAAAAATCAAATATTACCACTTATAAAAAGTGTGGAGCAAATTCTTCCATACTCTAATTGGCAGTCACTTAGAAGGCCCCTTTTTAAAGCTCTTATTCACATTTCACGCCGTTCTTGTAAGAGTCGATTAAGGTTTTTTCCGGCGTTTTAGAGAACTGCAGGAATTCTGAACATTGTCCCTATTTCCCCTCATCTCACAATTTACCACTAAACAAAGGGGCGGCATTTTTATTTAAGGCACTTTAATTATTAGCATATCGAACAGAGATCTGAAATTAGGGTCAAGATTCAAGGAAAACTGTCAAGAAAACTTGAATGTATAACCCAAACTCTTGTGTTTATTTACTTTGCTTGTCCTCCAAGCAAAATGGCCGCCGAACCTCTGACGTCATATGAAAATGGTCAATAATTCTTTAGCATTTATTTCTGTGTTTTGTATATATTTTAATATTTTAGTAATTTATTAAGATGTATTGTGGTTAATAAAATTTTAATTCGATTTTGTTTTTTAATCAAGGTATGTCTCCTTCTTGCAGCCCAAGCTATTGAACCAACCTGGATAGAATAATGCCCCATAAGATGGCACTCATCAATATTCTGTATAAACTTATTTGCATCGTAAATAGTTATTATACAGGGTGTTATTTAATAAGTGTCCGATATTTTAGAGGACGATTCTTCAGTTATTTATAAGGCGAAAAGTTTATATAAGCATGGGTCCGCAAACCCTTCATTTTTGAGATACAGGGTGTTAAAAATTTATTTTAATTTTTGTTTCTCGTAAATAATTTTTGAAATAATGTCTATATTTAGACAAAAATTGGTATTTGGGGATTTTTTAATATGAGAAATTCAAATTTGATCTTAACTTGACCCTTTATTGTAGGGGGCGCCACCTACAGGTATTTTTCTCTTTTGGGAAGTCACAACTTTTTTATACGTGCTTGTATTAAATTTTTAAGCAAAGAAATTGATTTATTCATCATTCTTACATAAAAAAGGCATACTTGGTAGAAGGCGCTACGAGCAATCGTTCTCGAGAAAAAGAATAATAAAGAAATAAATGGCATTTATTTGTAGATCGCTATGCCCATATCAGATACAGGGTGTCAAAATTTAAAAAAAAATCGATTTTTTATTAATATCTCGAAAATCCTTTTGTCGACTTTGGTCAAATTTGGCAGTGTTGTTTGTTGTGATAAGACGCTAAGTTGGCACTAACTAGATGATAGGTATGAGTTCCAGTGGCGTCCCAGGGGGCAGTCTCACGAATAATATTGTCAAGAAAGTGTACGCCACTGACTTGTTTAAAAATTTTATGTTGTTTTCGGGTTAAGCAGCTACAAATACAACTTTTTTGTCTCTTGATATTTTTTCGTAATTTACGTCGTTTTCAAGAAAAAATTTTTCGACATTGAAGTGGCTTTTATTTTTTTACTCGAAAACAAAGTAAGATACGAAAAAATGTCAAGAGACAAAAAAGTTGTATTTTTAGCTGCTTAACCCGAACACAATATAAAGTTTTTAAACAAGTCAGTGGCGTACATTATTTTTGTCAATATTATTCGTGAGGCTGCCCCCCGGGTCGTCACTGGAACTCATAATTGTCACCTGGTTAGTGCTGACTTAGCGTCCTATTACAGCGAGCAACACTGCTAAATTTCACCAAAATCGGCAAAAGGATCTTTGGGATATTAATAAAAACCGATTTTTTTTAAACTTTGACACCCTGTATCTTGAAAACCAGACTTTTTAAGACACATGTTTATATGAACTTTTCTACTTGAATTTGGTTCAGGAATGCGCTCTTGGAGTTACGGCCTATTATAAAGTGACACCCTGTATAATCAAAGTAATTGTCTAGTCAAACCACAACTTACCAGTCCAATTGACTAACGTCCGTCATGACGTCAGCGCAGTCAGATTCATCCATTCAACGCCACCTGACGCCCCTCTTGCCCGCCCGTCACACTGCTCTATCACGGTTGGGGTTAACCCCTCATAAATACGTTAAAGAAAATTGTTTTCGTTTTACGTCACGTTTAGGGAACAAACGTATTTAAAAAATCGTAATTAAATTCAAAAAATGCCCGTCGGACTATGAATTTTTGAATGTTAAATGGCGACAATGAATATTCAGTCGTTTTCGAACAACGGTGTACACGGCCGACTTGGTCATTTCGTCAGTTTTTGCCGTGTTGTGATGTCGTCCCCGGGGAGAAGTGAGAAGTGAGGTTAGGTGCGGATTATCCTTTTATGTTTTCATTTGGCATTAGACAATTTTTCGGTAAGTGTTTAGATCGAGGTCGAATTTTTGATTAAAAATCACCCCGAGTTTCATTAATGGACTCGTCAGAAATCGATTAACAAATTTCCTACGGATTGTCAATCCGCCAAGTTTTTTATTTATAGCGGACTTTTGGCGATCATCTAAAATTTTAGTAAACAAAAATCATCTTTAGGTTTAGGTATTTTATTATGTTTCCAGACGACAAGTAAGTGTTTGTGTTTATTTATTTTTGTTACCTACCCTACTATCTACATCTACCTTATAGGTAGTAATTGTGAGCTAAAAAAAAGAGCCCCCATTTATATTTGTATACGAATATCTAATATCTTAAAAAAATAGTTTTAAGTAGAATATCACCCAATACAACAAGGATATTTGGAAATAAGATACAGGGTGGGCAATAATAGTTATTTAGGTACTTATCAAAGTATCAAGACTGAAATAATGTTGTTTTGTTGAGCGAGAAAGCAAATTACGAGCGGAGGCCTGAAAGCTTTTGAAAACCCTGTAAGGGCACTTACACATTTATGCTAAATAATACAAAATTTAAAATTTACTCAACAATACTACAATACAAACGAATCACGTCGTCATGGTAACGCTGCACGCGTTACCTTGATTTTAAGAATATGCCATTTTTGTTGGAGTTTCTAAACTCATAATAATATGGCATGCTAGAGAGCGGTAAAGAGGAAACGGGATAAATTTAGTTTATTACCTACATCACAAGTGCAGAAACTCCCATTTTTCATACGCCTACTAACTATTTACGTAATAAACCTCGTAATAAACCTAATTTGTGTCTGTACTGAATATCTGGTAGGACCTCAATTTCAAACCCATTAACCCAATATTTTCAAGTGCGACTTTCTGGCAAAAATATGCTTTGACAATATAGAGAAAGATTTTTTTTAAACAACAAGAAAATCTAGCCTGTAGCTTAGTTGTTTTTCCGTAACATTCTGACAAACAGGCATGATGGGGATTGTGTATAGTAAAATTTACTTTATACCGTTGATCTTCTGGTCATAAAATGCCCCGAGTTTACATCTTTTCGGACAGTGCCGGGTGCAAATTACCTGTATCCCTAATTATTGCTATAACATTTTAAGTAGGTATTTTAATAATATACAGGGTGTTACTTAATGATAGGCCGTAATTCCAAGGGCGCATTCCTGAACCAAGTTCATATAAACATGTGTCCTAAAAAGTCTGGTTTTTAAGATACAGGGTGTCAAAGTTTAAAAGAAAAATCGTTTTTTTTATTAATATTTCGAAGATCCTCTTGCCGATTTTGGTGAAATTTGACAGTGTTGTTCGTTGTGATAAGACGTTAAGTTAGCACTAACCAGATGATAATTATGAGTTCCAGTGGCGTCCCGGGGGGCAGTCTCACAAATAATTTTGTCAAGAAAGTGTACGCCACTGACTTGTTTAAAAATTCTATGTTGTTTTCGGGTTAAGCAGCTACAAATACAACTTTTTTGTCTCTTGATATTTTTTCGTAATTTACGTCGTTTTCGAGAAAAACATTTTTCGACGTGCGATGAAGTGGCTTTTATTTTTTTTCTCGAAAACGAAGTAAGATACGGCAAAATGTCAAGAGACAAAAAAGTTGTATTTTTAGCTGCTTAACCCGAAAACAATATAAAATTTTTATGCAAGTCAGTGACGTACATTCTTTTTATCAATATTATTCGTGAGACTGCCCCCGGGACGCCACTGGAACTCATAATTATCATTTAGTTAGTGCTTACTTAGCGTCTTATCACAACGAACAACATTACCAAATTTCACCAAAATCGGCGAAAGGATCTTTGAGATATTAATAAAAAAACGATTTTTTTTTAAACTTTGCCACACTGTATCTTGAAAAGCAGACTTTTTAGGACACATGTTTATTTGAACTTTTCTACTTGAACTTGGTTCAGGAATTACGGTCTATCATTAAAAAGTTTTCTGTGTACACACATTATACTGAATTTAAATCTTGAAACTTAATTTTAGCCTTGTATTAGCGTGTAGCAGAGCCGGAACTAGAGTTAAAGGGGCCCCGGGGCAAGACTAAGTTCGGGGCCCTATTTCTCTATTGAGTTTGTCAACTCAATTTTTTCCAATTTTTGTAAAAAAAAAGAAACAAGGCATTATTATTTCTATTCATAAATTAATTGTTTTATTTGTCTTACACATTTTTCACGTTGTATTACATATTAATTTGTAAGTTAAAACATCAGACATTATATAACATCATCAATCATGTAAAGTAGTAATATATTCTTAGCTATAATATTATACGGCACTTTCATCCCTTACATTTCTATTTTTGTCCTTCGCTCAGGGGGCCCCGAACACGGGGGCCCCGGGGCATTGCCCCGGTTGCCCCATTGTGGTTCCGGCCCTGGCGTGTAGTCTAAATCGTTATATTGTAAATTTTAATCATAACAACTTGTAAAAATCTTTTTCAATACCTAGTGTACCGGGTGAGTCAACGATTGAGTAATTTTATGCCTTGAAGATAAGATTTGTCGATAATAAGCTTTCGTATTAAGGTATGGTTGAATATCTGCCAGATTTTAAAAGTATTTTGAATTACACAGGGTCCGCCTAAAAAGTAGGGTGTCATAAAGTTACATTTTTTTTAAATGGGACACCCTATATCTTCCAATATTTTTGAATTTTGCATAAAATTACAATTATTTTTTATTAAGTGCTTTATAAGTCTAAACCTAATAGTTTCCGAGATATCGACATTTTTGAATTTTGACAGCTTTTAGCTTTCTAACGGTACGTCTTAGAGTAAAACGGCTTACATGTCCCTATCTTAGTTTTCAACTATCTTTCTAAAATTGTCAACTTCCGGTTAAACCGGATGTAGCTCAAAATCAGAAAATATAGTACTTTCGGTTGAACCGGAAGTTGGTATTTTTGGGAAGATAATAAAAAAGGAAGATAGGGGAATGTAAGCCGTTTTGCTCTATGGCGTATCGTTACGAAGCTAGACGCTGTCAAAGTTCAAAAATGTCATTTTTCAAGAGTCGATATCTCGAAAGCTATTAGGTGTAGACCTATAATGCACTTAATGAATAATAATTGTAATTTTATGTAAAATCCAAAAATATTCTAAGATATAGGGTGTTCCATTTAAAAAAATGTAACTTTATGACACCCTACTTCTTGGGCGCACCCGGTATATAATTCAAAATATTTTTAAAATGTGGCAGATATCCAACCATACCTTAATACGAAAGCTTATTATCAACAAATCTTATCTTCAAGGCATAAAATTACTCTGCACAATCGTTGACTCACCCGGTACAGGGTGTCCAATTTTCGATGTAATTGCAGGGTATCTCAGTAACTAGTAAAGATAGATACTTGCGGTTTCTACATTCCTTTGCTACTTTTTCGTAAAACAAAATATGCCTCAAACAGAACGTTATAGTTTTCTTAGTTTTTAAGCTACAGGGTATTTTCAAAAATGTTTGCTTTTTGACCACCCCCTGTATTTCTGTTATCCTTCCACTTACCAAAAAATTGAAAACTGCTTCTAATAGAGTTGTTTCAGTAGAATTTAGTGGCGTGCCTATTTTTTGTGGGAATGATATTTTTCGACATTTAAAACAAACATAGGATTTTTTAAATGGGACACCTTGTATATTTTTCTGTTATTTGATTAGGCTCTTTTAAGGCTTTTCAAAAAAATATAATAGTTGATAGTTACTATTAACAGTAAGCGTACAAATAAAAATTTTTCAAAAATTAGGGTAGACAGTAAATACGAAGTATATACAGGGTCTGTCACTAAGGTCGGCAACAGCAACGGTGAAGCCATAAACCTTACGACTTCGGAAAAAAAGTTTCTTGACCAAGAGAAATTGCGTGAAAATCTTCAAATTTCCAAGATGGCCGCTAGGGGACACAATTACCAGGATATATCTAAAAAGTCAAATTTTATCAAATAATCGCTTTGCTAAGGTACTGTTTTAATGACGGAAATAAGAAGATCGTTAATTTTTTCGGAAACTTGTCTCTAAGCCTTTTTTTGTATCTTCAAAAATATGGATGGGGGAAGCTCTTGGAAAAAATACTTCTTAAGTAGCTGTATCTTTCATTTACTTTACCTAAGTTTATAATTAAATCAATATTTTCAAGCCGTCCCTGCACCCATTTATTGCGGTTTGAAGAGGTTGGGACCTACACAATGGGGTTTAATCGAGGGTTTAATCAAGTACCTATATATAGTTGATTCATTGCAATAAAGGTAAACGATATAATGTAAACTTTTCTATGCAGGGTGGTTCAAAAGTACGGTACGTAACTTAAGCAGGGGCGTGCGGTGAGTTATAAAGAAGGGGAAGCATCGCTGGTAGGCCCGCCGGAGGCGAAAAATTTTTTGAGGACCACGCCCAAATATTGGCAATTTTACGACGTTTAAATACAGGTAGAATACTGTCATGTAGGTACTGTCGAAAATGTGTGATTATGTACCTATGATTTTTTAATATTTCTTCTATTTTCTAAATGGCTAGGTACCTATGTTTTTTTTTATTAAATTTTACGTAATTTGCCCGTCGAAAACCAATTCTTTAGTGACCCAACCCTGCCTAAGAGTCGTTAAAAACAAGTTAACAAAATATCATAACAGAAACTAATACAGAAAACTATCTATACATTTTTACTTTGAATTCACAGTTTGATTTAATTTTAAACGGATTTTTTAGCCGCCTTCACTTCTGTCTTTAAATTAAAATCTGGTGTAGGCCTACCTGTTGCAATAATATTCCTTTTTTCATCAAAGAAAAGCGTTGAAAATCCTTTTTTTCCAAAAACTTGCATACAGAACAGATACACTTTACATTTCCCGAACTCGATGGGCCGGCAATTGGTTGCTCCATGACAAAATAAATCAAGAAGTAAGATAAACAAAGTCAAGTCAGATCCTCTACCGGACCGTGTAGCGCGTATTCCTGGCGAAAAATCGCGACATCAATCGTAACTGCCGAGTACAAACACGTGGAAACTAAATATTTTGGCGGCTTCGTTCCGGCGTCGCATCGCGGCGAAGGAAATACCGAAGTCTAACGATTTACCCTTTACTTGGCACGGCAGACCATATTAATTATTATTACTCGTATACGCGTATAGAGTGTAGTATACACGTATTGAGATCACTTCGATTCTTCGATACATTTAATATTGCGTTGGTCAGGGATGCATACAGGGCCGGATTTGGTTTGGAAATTAGATAGAAATAAATACTTGGGTATTTTAATTGTATGGATAGGTATAGATTAATATAAAACTTGTTTTGTCTTATGTCTTATGAAAGCGGTAGGGGAAGCAGTGCTTCCATCGCTTCCATGGACCGCACGCCCCTGAACTTAAGGGGGTGATTCCTTATGATATTCTAAAAAAAAAGTTCATATGAACATGTGTCCGGTGTTGCCCCGTTCTTGATATACCGGGTGTTAAAGTTTTACAAAGAAAGTAGGTTTTTTATAAGTTTTTTAAATATCCTTTTCCCGATTTTATTGAAAATTGGTACCGTTATTCATAATGATAAGGGGCTTAATTAGCCCTAACTAGACTAAATTTATTAAGTTCAGTGGCGTCCCGGTGAGCACTTTAACGAATATTATTGACAAAAAATGTACGCCACTGACTTTCCTGATTTTGATATTTTTTTTTGGATTTACCAACTAATAATACAACTTTTTTGTTCCTTGAATTGTTTTAGTATCTTGCTTCGTTTTTGAAAAAAAAAAATAAAAACCACTTTATTGCATGTAAAAAATATACCTATGTATTTCAAAGCTAATTTAAACATTTAAATTGAAAATAAAATTATGTTCTTAAATGTAATGATACAAAAGAAAATGCAACAGTTAATCAAAGCAAATGTTAAAAAATTATAAAAAACCGATTAAAAAAAAAACTTTTACACCCTGTATATCAAGAACGGGGAAACTCCGGACACATGTTCATATGAACTTTTTCTCTAAGAATATCATAAGGAATGACCCCCTTAAGTTACATACCGTACTTCTGAAACACTCTGTATAATATAAAACTAAAAAGGGGCGGACAGCAACTGTCTGTTGGGTCTTTTAAAGCCGTATTACAGTCGGCAACGAATTGCAGCAATACTTTGACCTTGCAACTCTATTGCTGCAATTCAATTGCAGGACTGTAATACATCGTGCAAGTCGTGGTGCAAGTCCATGTTTTTAAAATTGCAATATGAGCATAGATAAAGGTTTATAGGGGGAATATGAGTACCAACACCAACCTCTAGAACTTTATGCGAAATATCCTCGGAAATATCAATAAACTTTCTAACCGCTAACCAAGAAAGTCACTAGAAAACCACCAGAATTGCAAACGCACTTGCAACAAAAATCGATCCCGACCGATCTTTTGGCAATAGCAATAGAATTGCCAAATCCGATCAGCTGTTTTCAACTGCGCATGCTTATAAGCAAGAGAATTGCGACTTGCCGATAGACTTGCCGACTGTAATACGGCTTTTAAGCACTCTTAGCAACCCAAGTCTTCGAAAAATGAAAACTCTCCCTCTTTTGAGGTTTATTTTTGAAGCTCGTTTAATTCGTTTAAAAAAGTACATAACAATGTTTTGATCGAGCATACTAATTTTTTTATAGAAACGCATACAATTTTATTGTTAAGTAGTTCTGTATTATGTTTTTATTAGTGGGTATTCTGGGTATGTAGCAAAAATCTAATCATAAGTCCAGTTGACTATTTTTCGAGTCATTGCCCCCTCACTGAGCAGTTATTTCAAGGCCTAATCAATTAGAGGCTGTCTCTCTAAATTGATCGCTGATATTTTCTTAAAATCCTTTAAAAAAAAAATCAAATCATAATAAAGTCTCCGGTACTAGCTAAAACTTAAAACGGTAAAATACGCGCCAAAAAGGAAGAAACCAATCAAAATAATTTGAAAAGACTAGCCTGTATGTATTTAATTCGAATTGAATAAGTCCTACCTAATTCCTTTTGTGTAACAAGATTGCTGATATTTGAATAGATTTGCACGGATGAATTTGCGTCTGTCCAATAATTGGACGTAGCGGTTTTATGTATGCTCAAGGCCAGGCAAGAAATATACAGAGTGTTTTTGAAAATAAAAACCGCCAACAGTAAAGTACGATAAAAATAGCTCTGACAAGAACAATTTTTAGGATTAAGTCGAATTTCAAGGCACAAAAACCGTTTATAAACAAATTTAAGTTGACATATCAAATCGGTGACTTTCAAATCAATTTACAACTCTGCTAATTAATAACTTTTGTCTCTGTCTAGCCCGTTACTTTTAATTTGGGACGTATTGCGCAAGCCCGGAAACGTTTTTATTCACTTTTCATCGGTGATCGTTGATCCATACTATTCCATACTACAACGGCTTTAAATGACACTGCGAAATTTAAGGGGTCAGGCTGCGATTTTAGACAGCCTTCGGATATTACGCAACCTCATTGGCGAGCCGATGTCAGAAGATCCGTGTCGATCACGTGATTGGCGGATTTTGAACAGGCCACATGGCTGTGTTTATGGATTCGCGTATAGAGTGGACCAAAAATAAACCGTGCCTTTAAAGCGATTATAAATTAATCGGTAAAAATTAAAGATGCATGATTGCTCGGTTCATTTTAAGGATCAATGTTCATATAAATATACGCGTGTTCAGATAAGGATGGTTAATTAAGATATCTACGATTTTATCAAATTTCCCTTGGCTCCTAAATTTCGGTTAAGCCAATTCCAACGCCTCCTTAGTCAAGACTACCTACGCAAATAGAAATTGCTTAAATACCTATATATTTTTTTGTGAAAAAATATAGTTATTTCAAAATAATTCAAAAACAAATAAAGATAATAAAATGCGATTTCCTCCAGAGTGTAGCTTACAAAAAAGCACTCTGCACCCTCAATAACTTACGCATCCGTGATCTGGTGGCCAAAAGTTCCACAGAAGACCTCTATACTGAAGCTACGAAGTCTTCAGAGACTGACCTGCTTAGGTATAACAGGGGCAATAAAATCGACTTCTTCTGCAGCGATGGAGCGCCTTCTTGACCTTCCTCCTTTTCACTTGACGACAAGGGGAGGCGGGGATGGGCCTACACCGCCTTCAGATGATGCTGCCGACCTCCAGAAAAAAAAAAGGTAGGTCACGAACTTATAGAAGACATAGCACATGTGCCGGAGATGAAGATGAGATCAGACCACATGACACCAAAATTTCTGTACTGTTTTCGAGATACCTAATCGATAATTGGAAAAATACTAAAGACGGTGGTAATAATACTTAGATCATAATATACGACGACTAGGTCGAGACGCGGCCTAAAATAAGTTGAAGTGTTCTTTGTTGTACTAAAAAAGTCGACCTTAATTATCGAGTGCCGTAGATTAAAGTGACCATTGTTATTGTTTAGACTACGCATTGTGTTAATCTGTTTATTCACCGTAGTGTAACCATATCAAACTTTGTAATATATACTTTCACGAATGCCCTTTTTTCTATACCCTAGACCAGTGTTTCCCAAATGGTGTTCCGCGGTACACTAGTGTACCGCGATGACGTGCTTGGTGTTCCGCCAAATATCTTACGTATTAGATACTAAAGTACTAAAAAAATACCGATTAACTAACCAAAATCCTTTTCAAGTAAAAAAAAACCTAATGACTTTTCTGGATTGAATTTTGAGGAACTTATTGAAATAGGATCAGATAGCCAATTAAAACAAAAGTTTAAAGAAGTTCCTCTTATTACTTTCTGGGGAGATTTAGGAAACGAATATCCAGAACTTTCAAAACGTGCCATGCTTGTGATGTTGCCTTTTGTCACCACCTACCTGTGCGAATCTGGATTTTCCCATTATGTTTTTACAAAGACAAAATATAGAAATAGGATGAATGCTGCTCCTGATTTGCGTTTAAAGTAGTTGTCAACCATTAAGCCTGATATAAAAAAAATCTGTAAGAATAAAAAAAAATCACACTGTTCTCATTAGTTCTTTCTGCGTTGATTAGTGATGTTTTCAGTTTTTTTTTTAACAATTTTCGTTATTTTACATTTGTAAACAAAATGTATTATAAATTACTTGCTTCTAATTATTTTCATTTCATTTTTATATGAATGAAATATCGTAATAAATATTTTAAGTAAATAAATCCAGTCATTTTAAGTAGGTATGCAGAAAAATAAGAGGTACTGTTCCGGCGTTCTTGTGTCAGCTTGTAAGTGTTCCGCCGTCTATTTTAATTGGGAAACACTGCCCTAGACAATGAATTAAACAAACCTACAGTATCATATACAAAACATTCAGAGGCAGATTTTCCCATGGCTATACTCAAAGATAAATGCATTTTTTGACACACTTTTATAATTCTAGTTAATCCACAATTAGCTATATTATTGATAACAATAAGATAACGAAAACAGCAACTTAGAAACCCTAAACAAGCCAGTTCATATCTTTATCTCGCGAATAAATATCATATTTTGTGCAGCTGATTTTTGTTCTCTGTAATAACCATTATCTTTAAACACATTGCTGTATAAGATACATAATACATATTACTTAATATGTAAATAAATACCAGGGGAATAGGATGTATACTCTAACACTGTTTTTCGTTGATTCAATGCAGGTTAGTTAAACTCTACTGGACTTGGGTGTAAGTATTGCTGGGCGTCAAGATTAACAATTAGGAAGTGGACAGGCTTTGATTTGACCCTGTATGTAGGTACATGGGCAGGTATTTATAGGAAATAAATGGAAAACAACTTTCGCTTTCCCAATAATAAAGTTTTTTCAGGTTCTATGATAGTCCTCGAGATAAAGTCCGATATCGGATTAAATCACCAAGGGATGTTATCGCTTTTAAAACAGTAAGTCGGTTAAGTTACAATATCTTCGCACCTTCGCTATACTTGATCACTCCGAACATCCCACTGGTTTACTGTATTCTATTACTGGGCGAAATCAGAGGTTTCAAAACAAAATTATCTTAGAATTACGCGTTGAGCATTAATAATAATGTATATGTATAAAGCCAAGGAATATGTTACCCTCAAAGCTATTCTTAAAAAGATAAAGCAGAAAAAACTTTGCGATATTGGAACTAACAGTTTGTCCATCATCTTAAAACATATGGGTTTCAAATATAAAAATACGAACAACAGAAAACTGCTTTGCGAGCTGTCCAATGTTGTTTCGAAAAGATGGCAATTTTTAAGGGATTATTTAAACAACAAAAAATCGGAATTGTCAAGACAAGTTGTTTTTCTTGACGAAACATGGGTATTTGCAAACGGAACTTCAACAAAAACGTCTTGGCAGGATGACTCAAAGCATTGTTATTCAAGTACCCGTGCAAGTAATGGAAAAAGGTATATTATATTACATGCTGGTAATGAAGAAGATTTTGTTTTAAATGCCAGTTTGATATTTTCATCAACAAAAAAAACTGATGATTATCACGGCAATATGGATGCTGAAATTTTTGAGCATTGGTTCGAGGAAAAACTTTTAAAAAGTTTAGAAAAACCTTCCTTAATTGTTTTAGACAATGCCTCTTACCATACGAGACTCGAAGAGAAATTCCCTACAAGCAGCTGGAAAAAGGAAGAAATAAATGTGTGGTTGTCAAAGAAAAACATAAACCATGAAAATTTATATTTAAAAAATGAACTTTTAAGCAAGTGTAAAGAGCAAAGTATGTTGTTGACGAATTAGCCCTCAAATATGGACATCAAGTTTTGAGATTGCCGCCCTACCATTGTCATTACAACGCAATTGAATTGGTATGGGGTATTAGCAAGAACTATTATGACAAACATGCCTGTAAAAATATCGGTAAGCCTAGCGTTATAAAGTTATGGGAGGAGGCGCTTAGCCAAGCGGGCAAAGAAGAATGGCGGAAATGCATTGAACACACAGAAAAAATTATTTTTGAATCTTATGAGACAGAACAGGTTATAGACGAAGTAAGACCGTTAATTATTACGAATAATGATGATGATGACGATGATGTTGATTCTACTGAGTCTGAAAGCATGGGTGAAATTTCAAATGCAGAGGAAGACTACTTTTAGTAGTACCTATCTACAAGTAGGTACGTTCTGTCGCAAGACTACAAAATCGGTTCTTTTTAGAACCAAAACTTTATAAAAAAGAATTCGTAAAACTAATTTGTCTGAATACTACGAAAGCTAAAAAATTATTATTTTTCTTTACCTAAACTAATTTTTTATTTACTTTAAATTATTTTATTGAGAAAATGTAATTCATCAACATCCAAAATTACCTTCAATATAATTTATTGTTTGAGAGCCACCGACATAATGCTCAAGAGGTTTTATGGCTTAGCGGACTTCTTAAAACGCACAGACTTTAGTCTTTATTATCCTATATCTACAGGGTGTCCCAAATTCGAGGGTGACTATTGGGATCTCGAAAGCTATAAGAGATACGAAGAAGTTTAAATTGTGGCAAAGTTGCACAATTTGGTGTTCAATAAAATGCCTTTTTAAAATTGAGAAAATTCCCAGTACTTCTGGAGATATCTGGAAAAAAGCAAAATTTAGAATATTTGTTTTTATTTTTTTCTAACTTTGTTTAAAGAGAAATTATGAAATAAACTGCACTTTTTCCTTGCCACTTTTTCACCTCTACAAAATAGCGCTTTCAGTTTTTGAATCCGACGTTTCGATGTCATGGGTCCATCATCAACTTCATTTTCTTAAATATACGGACCCGGTTTTACTTCGGATTTCGAAAGAGCTCGTTATTCTAATCAAATGCATGTTTCACACTTGTTATGTTATTGAACATTTCATCTGCCTTGTCGCTGCCTTCATACAAAAAAAAAAAATATGAAACAAAAATATACCTATATAATCAATCAATATAACTTAACAAAACTTTATTACCCTAGATCAACTGTAAAAAGTGCTGATACAATTTTATTATTATTATGCTATAATAAACAACACATAAACAATCTCATAATTTATAAGATATTATATGATCATATAAATAAAATTAATTTGAAGCTTCGATTTTTATTATTGTAATCATAACATAGTATCTAGTCATTATTTGTTAAAAAAAAAAAAAAAAGAGAGAAAAAAAAATAAAAAATAAGTATCTAAGTATAATAAAAAAAAAAAAAAAGAAAAAAAAGGAAAAAAAGAAATATTAATAATAATTAGAGGTTAGAATTAGTTAGAGAGTAGTATTAACGGTAGATCAATGGGTGAATAATTTATCAGAATTGTTTTGAGTTAAGTATTGAAGAAAAGTCCAAATAACTGTAACTCCATCATAGGAAAGATAAAGCTGGCCATTTGGTTTAAACCAGTGCCAAAAACGTACATACACACACACATGCTATAATAAACAACACATAAACAATCTCATAAAAAATATTCAAATTGTAAGCCCTCAGCTTCAATGCAATTTGCACTAAGCCGTCGCAATTTTAATTTCGAACGGTGAATGAACCTAGCAGGGATGGCTGTAATTTCTCGGATTAAGTTTTGCTGCAGTCCATTTATGTCATTTGGCATCTCACGATACAAACGATTTTTTAAATATCTCCATAAAAAATAATCAATCCGATTTAGATCTAAACTTTTAGCAGGCCATCGCACAGGTCCCTGGTTTCCAATAAATTTATTTGGAAACAGTATATTTAAATAGTTTGTTATTTCCCGTCCATTGTGAGGAGGAGCGCCGTCCTGTTGCCACCATAATTGCCGCAGAATATTTAGAGGCTCATCATACATATCTGTTTTAAGAATAACTAGTTCTCTCCAAATCCGAAATAAAACATCCAGGTCCGTATTTAAAAAAATGAAGTTGATGATGGGCCCGAGACATCGAAACGTCGGATTTAAAAACTGATAGCGCTATTTTGTAGAGGCGAAAAAGTGGCAATGAGAAAGTGCAGTTTATTTCATAATATTTCTTTAAATAAAGTTAAATAAAATAAAAACCATTTTTCTAAATTTCGCTTTTTCCAGAAGTACTGCAGGGAACTTTCTCAATTTTAAAAAGGCATTTTATTGAACACCAAATTGTGCAACTTTGCCACAATTTAATCTTCTTCGTATCTCTTATAGTTTCCGAGATCCCAATGGTCACCCTCGAATTTGGGACACCCTGTAGAGATGTGGTCATCTTTCTACATCTTCAACCACTGGGCGACAAAAAAAAAATTTGTTGTAACATAAAGCTTAACAGCATATTGTAATAGAATTAACCTATCTCTTTTGAAAAATTTTTCTTTGGCTGATGGTCAGTTTCACTCCTTACGACGAGAACCAAGAAGTTCTGACTGTTGCTTTGACAGCCCCAAATCACGCACTACATGATTTAACTCACTTTGAACAACCTGGAATAAAAGTGGGGTCGGTACACTGTTCCTCGGCCTGATGATGCGTTATTATCTCCATTATCTCCCAGAACCATATCTTGCCAATCTAAAGGCGCAGTTAGTACCGTAAAACGGGGTGAATTGGGACACTTCGTGGACTTAACGAACCTGTAGCAACCACAGAAGTTGTTTAATTATTACTGTATGTGGCTCCAAAGTCCAAACATGTTGGGTAAACTCCATTCCACAATAATTCGTTGATTTCTCGACCGCAATAAAATTTAAATGACAACCCTCAGTCGTAATCCCAACCATAAATAAGTTGCCTGACAAATATCTATTGTGTAGGCTACTAATTTCAATAGTTAGGTTAGCTATTTTCAACAAAACAACAAATATAAAATAATAGGTAAGTATCTTTATTTTAATCATGTAATTAAATAGCTATTAATATTTATACAAAAATACTAATCTACAATATTATAGTAATACAATATTTAACTTAACCTACTCTATATTTAGCTCTGTTTCACTATCACTATCGTCTTCATCTATGCCTAAACTAATTATTAAGGGCCTTACGTTACTATTAATTATGTTATAGGAATCTTCGACTTGGATCACGTGTCTCACAGAATTTTTCCAACTTTCTACTGGGATTTTATTTGCACATTTTTTAATTAATTCTATAACAGAACTACTTAGTGTAGGGGATGTGTTTTCTCTTCTAATCATCGTCTTTAACGCTCCATATATGTTATATTCGGTTAAAAATACAGTAATACGGAGGGAGGCGTAAAACTGTGTGACCATTAGCACTTGCGAGATTGTCAGAGATATATTCTTTTTCAATATTGAATGTTTTTAAAACATTTAAAAGGTCCCTTTTTGTATAGGTTTCCTCGAAATATATATTATTTTCCATCATATAGTTTTGAATTTCCACTTTTGTATTATTTGAATTCGGCACTTTACTTAGTTGGCGACTGTGGTAACTAGCGTTGTCCATCACAATAACACTATTTTTGGGCACATTCGGAAGCAGACGATTCTGAAACCAATCTTTAAACAATGTAGCATCCGTGTCTTGATGGTAATCCAAAGATGATTGTGGATGTTCGATAACACACATGAAAATACCTTTAACGCACAGCTTGACAAACACCAAACAACTGATGAACTAAGATGAAAAGACTCTGCTTCATATTGAACACCTGCAATTTGCCATTAACCTACCTAATATACCAATATAATAACATAATTAATAGTAACGTAAGGCCCTTAATAATTAGTTTAGATACAGATGATATTATAATATTATAGATTAGTATTTTTGTATAAATATTAATAACTATTTAATTACATGATTAAAATAAAGATACTTACCTATTATTTTATATTTGTTGTTTTGTTGAAAATAGCTAACCTAAACTATTGAAATTAGTAGGTAATCAGGACCTGTACCCTTTCAAAAGGCACTTATTTATGGCTGGGTTTAAATTTTATTGCGGTCGGGAAATTAACGAATTATTGTGGAATGGAGTATACTTCCCATTCACAAAATAACGATTTTTTTTATTTGGGCTAGATACATTTTTTAAAAAAATTGCTTTGCCCCTTTTCACCTGGAGATATAGTGATTAGGGACGACCTTGATTATTGGTTTGTATTCGCATTTACACAAGCTCTAGGTGAAAAGGGACAAACTAGAGTAAAAAATATATACATTCATGTGTAATTTCTTTAATTAAAAAACATAAAATCATGCATAAATCTTTATTTTTATTAACTCTTTTATAACAAAAAGAACAACTAAAAATAGGCATCAACAAATTTAAAAGAAAGTATATTCTTCTGCGCGTAACAAATATTATAAAAAATAGTTTCAAGACAAATGTAAACTTTGTCTTAAGTTACAAAATAAATAAACTAAATTAGAAGCAACATTTTCATAGTCTTAATTTGAAATTAATTCATAATCCTTTGTATCTATATTTTGAAAAGTCTTAAAACCTCTTCTTTCTTTATAGAAAATGAGTTTTCTTATAATTTGTTTTTTAGCAAATTCAACTTCATCTGGTTTAGTCGGATAATAATAATTAGGACCCAGTTGACCTTTTCCACCGCCTTTTTTTCGTAGAAAAGAACAAACATGTGTGAAAGCATATTTTACCAATATCATCTGATAAATTCGTCTTATCATAATTTATGATATTGGAAGGTGGCACACCCTCCAATGCATTTGAGAGATTACTGAAGTATTCTTCTAACACATCACGTGAGACGCGGAGCTCTTTTAATATTTTCGCACATTCTCTTGGAAATTTGAGATTGATGTCGTTTGAGAAAACTACACACAAATTCCGGACCAGGAAGGTTATTTTTAAAACGGACCACCTCCCTTCCCAATTTGGCCAAATAATTTTTGACGATCAATCTCAGGTCGTAACTATCGATTGGGTAACCCCAATCAGCACATATATTTATGTTTCTGATAAACAGCTCCTCTTCTTGGTCACTCAAAACTGTTTGACCTCCCCGTTTCTTTACTTTTTCTTGTTTGTGTCGACTTAAAACTGATCTGGGAGTATCATATAGTTTTTCCGCGTCGCAATATGCTATTGTTCGAGACACAATATCTTCAAGTGCATTTTTAAGTTTTTCTGGGTCGTGCCGGCGGTATAATTTTTTACCTTTTGGCGTATTAACTCGAGGCATGACTGATTTTTATCGTGTCCCAGGCATCATCCATCCAGTGTTTTAATAACTTCTCCAAATCCCCTTGTAGATACATCAAAATAAACAACGATAATGAAAAATTATCTTACTTTCGAAAAAATCGCGATCTTCACTTAAAAGTCATACGAGTGTACAGTGGTCATATCACGCCAAGGTTATCAAAACTATTTTACAATTTCGAATATGTATCATTTTGACTAAGGTTTGTTCAATGTCGTATTTTCGATTGGGTGATCAGTTCAATTAGGGCTCCAAAACAGCTCGTTGCTATTCCGCCGGTTCTATTTTATGTTGGTAGTGATAGTGTTGATTTTAGTCGCGACCATTGTTTGGTTTTTAAAGTGGGTACCGTATTTGGAGGGTGCCGAAGTTACCCAAAGTAAGAGACATACATTTAATAGAGGAAAAAGGCATCCGCTTATTTTAAAACTAGAATTCCATTAAAATATACCATAAACTCTTTACCTTGTAAAAATACAGTTTTTTTCTGGCTGTACTGGCTCCCTTCAATCTCCCCATACTTTCTATTTAATGTAGGATCCCTATTCATGTTCGTAGTATTCCATCTTAACACATGATACCTGCAGCCATAAAAGAAATGTAAGGTTCTAATATTTATGACTAAAAGGTAAACACAAATTAAACTTAGAATAACATTTGAATGGAATTTTATTGTAAAAGCAATGGTGCCAGAATTTTTTTAAAATGAAAGTAGTATGGATAGTTCTTCATGTTTAATATTGATTTGTTGTTTGTTTTTTAAAGTGGGCCCCGCATTTGGAGGGTGCCGAAGTTACCCAAAGTAAGAGACATACATTTAATAGAGAAAGAAGGCATACGCTTATTTTAAACCTAGAATTCCATTCAAATATACCATAAACTCCTTACCTTGTAAAAATACAGTTTTTCTGCCTGTACTGGCTCCCTCCAATCTCCACATACTTTCTATTTCATGTAGGATCTCTATTCATGTTCATAGTATTCCATCGTCCCACATAGTATCTACAGCCATAGAAGAAACGTAAGATTCAAATATTTACAACACAAATTAAACTTAGAATAACATTTGAATGGAATTTTATTGTAAAAGTAATGATGCCAGAATTTTTTGAAAATGGAAGTAGTATGGATAGTTTTTCATGTTTAATATTTTGGTTTTCAAAGTGGGCCTCGCATTTAGAGGGTGCCGCAGTTACCCAAAGTAAGAGACATACATTTAACAAAGAAAGATGGCATCCGCTTATTTTAAACCTAGAACTCCATTCAAATATACCATAAACTCCTTACCTTGTAAAAATACAGTTTTTCTGCCTGTACTGGCTCCTTCCAATCTCCACATACTTTCTATTTCATGTAGGATCTCTATTCATGTTCATAGTATTCCATCGTCCCACATAATATCTGCAGCCATAGAAGAAATGTAAGATTCGAATATTTACAACACAAATTAAACTTAGAATAACGTTTGAATGGAATTTTATTGTAAAAGTAATGATGCCATAATTTTTTGAGAATGGAAGTAGTATGGATAGTTTTCCATGTTTAATATTGATTTGTTATTTGGTTTTTAAAGTGGGCCCCGCATTTGGAGGGTGCCGAAGTTACCCAAAGTAAGAGACATACATTTAATAGAGGAAAAAGGCATCCGCTTATTTTAAAACTAGAATTCCATTAAAATATACCATAAACTCTTTACCTTGTAAAAATACAGTTTTTTTCTGGCTGTACTGGCTCCCTTCAATCTCCCCATACTTTCTATTTAATGTAGGATCCCTATTCATGTTCGTAGTATTCCATCTTAACACATGATACCTGCAGCCATAAAAGAAATGTAAGGTTCTAATATTTATGACTAAAAGGTAAACACAAATTAAACTTAGAATAACATTTGAATGGAATTTTATTGTAAATGTAATTGTGCCAGAATTTTTTGAAAATGAAAGTAGTATGGATAGTTTTCCATGTTTAATATTGATTTGTTATTTGGTTTTTAAAGTGGGCCCCGCATTTGGAGGTTGCCGAAGTTACCCAAAGTAAGAGACATACATTTCATAGAGAAAGAAGGCATACGCTTATTTTAAACCTAGAATTCCATTCAAATATACCATAAACTCCTTACCTTGTAAAAGTACAGTTTTTTCTGGCTGTACTGGCTCCCTCCAATCTCCCCATACTTTCTAGTTCATGTAGGATCTCTATTCATGTTCATATTATTCCATCGTCCCACATAATATCTGCAGCCATAGAAGAAATGTAAGATTCTAATATTTATTACTAAAAGGTAAACACAAATTAAACTTAGAATAACATTTTAATGGAATTTTATTGTAAAAGCAATGGTGCCAGAATTTTTTTAAAATGAAAGTAGTATGGATAGTTCTTCATGTTTAATATTGATTTGTTGTTTGTTTTTTAAAGTGGGCCCCGCATTTGGAGGGTGCCGAAGTTACCCAAAGTAAGAGACATACATTTAATAGAGAAAGAAGGCATACGCTTATTTTAAACCTAGAATTCCATTCAAATATACCATAAACTCCTTACCTTGTAAAAATACAGTTTTTCTGCCTGTACTGGCTCCCTCCAATCTCCACATACTTTCTATTTCATGTAGGATCTCTATTCATGTTCATAGTATTCCATCGTCCCACATAGTATCTACAGCCATAGAAGAAACGTAAGATTCAAATATTTACAACACAAATTAAACTTAGAATAACATTTGAATGGAATTTTATTGTAAAAGTAATGATGCCAGAATTTTTTGAAAATGGAAGTAGTATGGATAGTTTTTCATGTTTAATATTTTGGTTTTCAAAGTGGGCCTCGCATTTAGAGGGTGCCGCAGTTACCCAAAGTAAGAGACATACATTTAACAAAGAAAGATGGCATCCGCTTATTTTAAACCTAGAACTCCATTCAAATATACCATAAACTCCTTACCTTGTAAAAATACAGTTTTTCTGCCTGTACTGGCTCCTTCCAATCTCCACATACTTTCTATTTCATGTAGGATCTCTATTCATGTTCATAGTATTCCATCGTCCCACATAATATCTGCAGCCATAGAAGAAATGTAAGATTCGAATATTTACAACACAAATTAAACTTAGAATAACGTTTGAATGGAATTTTATTGTAAAAGTAATGATGCCATAATTTTTTGAGAATGGAAGTAGTATGGATAGTTTTTTATGTTTAATATTGATTTGTTATTTGGTTTTAAAAGTAAGCCTCGCTTTTGGAGGGTGCCGCAGTTACCCAAAGTAAGAGACATACATTTAACATAGAAAAATGGCATCCGCTTATTTTAAACCTAGAATTCCATTCAAATATACCATAAACTCCTTACCTTGTAAAAGTAAAGTTTTTTCTGGCTGTACTGGCTCCCTTTAATCTTCTCATACTTTATATTTCATGTAGGATCTCTATTCATATTCATAGTATTCCATCGTACCACATAATATCTGCAGCCATAGAAGAAATGTAAGATTCGAATATTTACAACACAAATTAAACTTAGAATAACGTTTGAATGGAATTTTATTGTAAAAGTAATGATGCCAGAATTTTTTGAAAATGGAAGTAGTATGGATAGTTTTTTATGTTTAATATTGATTTGTTATTTGGTTTTTAAAGTAGCCCTCGCATTTGGAGGGTGCCGCAGTTACCCAAAGTAAGAGACATACATTTAACAAAGAAAAATGGCATCCGCTTATTTTAAACCTAGAATTCCATTTAAATATACCATAAACTCCTTACCTTGTAAAAGTACAGTTTTTTCTGGCTGTACTGGCTCCCTTTAATCTTCCCATACTTTCTATTTCATGTAGGATCTCTATTCATATTCATAGTATTCCATCGTACCATATAATATCTGCAGCCATAGAAGAAATGTAAGATTCGAATATTTACAACACAAATTAAACTTAGAATAACGTTTGAATGGAATTTTATTGTAAAAGTAATGATGCCATAATTTTTTGAAAATGGAAGTAGTATGGATAGTTTTTTATGTTTAATATTGATTTGTTATTTGGTTTTAAAAGTAAGCCTCGCTTTTGGAGGGTGCCGCAGTTACCCAAAGTAAGTACATTTAACATAGAAAAATGGCATCCGCTTATTTTAAACCTGGAATTCCATTCAAATATACCATAAACTCCTTACCTTGTAAAAGTACAGTTTTTTCTGGCTGTACTGGCTCCCTTTAATCTTCCCATACTTTCTATTTCATGTAGGATCTCTATTCATATTCATAGTATTCCATCGTACCTTATAATATCTGCAGCCATAGAAGAAATATAAGATTTGAATGTTTACAACACAAATTAAACTTAGAATAACGTTTGAATGGAATTTTATTGTAAAAGTAATGATGCCAGAATTTTTTGAAAATGGAAGTAGTATAGATAGATTTCCATAATGGTTTGTTGATTGACATCCGATGAAGGCATTTTGCCGGGTAGAGACACTAATGACTGGAGAACAGAGCTGCACGAGCTACCGAAAAAAAGTAGCTAGCTACAAACTACTTAAAATTTAAATATTTAAGCTGCCTTGTAATTAAGCTACCATTATTTAAAAGCAGTGGCGTAACTAGGTGGGGGCTAGGGGGTGACCGCCCCCCCTCTCTTACCGCACTTGTTGATCAGCGCCCCCCTGCGCGTATACACAATAAAGAGTTATTTGTACCCTGTATATTGTAATATTTATATGATGTGCAACATTTTTGAAAATTATTCTACATCCTATTTGTTTAAAACACGTAAACTATAAATTAACTTTCCAATGTGCCTATTAAAAAAGAATACTGTAACAAATATATTTTTATTTTACTGGGACATTAGGGACGTTAGATTAAAATTAAAGTATTGAGCACGCAAGCCCTTGCCAGATTTAAACCTGACACAAGTTCAAGTTAGTAAAAGCACAAATAGAGCTTTTACGCTTAAACGTATAAAAACCTTTCTGTGAAAATGGCTGACTAAGTGATCTAGCTATGATGTCCATAAACAGAAATTTAGTACATGAAATAAATGATTTTAAGGAAACAGTCTTGCATGGAGAAATTTATTCCATGAAAGACCGTAGAGCGGATTTCACTTTGTTTGGGGCCAGACTCCCGTTCCCAATCTTTGTTAACGCTCGAAACCAATGCAAGCAAACGATAAACCCAAGCAAAGAAGCACACAGCCAGAGGATCAAAAACAAACTCCTTGAATGTCCTAACTACTCAAGATCATTTTGGTCGGTAGCTAAGGCCGTCAGTCAGAACTTTAGCAAGTCAACCATTCCACCTCTAATACGTTCTAATGGCAGGATTGCGACCAAAGCACGGGAAAAAGCAAACTCACTGGCGGAACTATTCTCTTCACATTCAACGATCAAACGAACATTCCCCTGCAGAATCGAGAATGCCCGAGATTGTTTTCCGGCACCGCCATGTTAAACGAATCTTGAGGAGTCCCCCCATCAAGAAAGCTTCTGGTCCTGACGATATTCCAATACGCTGATGAATTGACCGGTATTTTGTAGGCTTTTTAACTTATCTTACAAAAAAAGGAATATTTCCTTCTTTCTGGAAAACTGTGCGAGTCCAGCCCATATCCAAAAAAGGCAAGAAGACCTTGCCAAACAACTATCGTCCAGTCGCATATCCAAAGTTATGGAGAAGGCTATCAAACGAAAAATTATTAAATTACCTGGAAGGCTTTTACATTATTAGTGACCGCCAGTATGGATTCCGAAAGAGATCAATAGAAGAGCTTCTCGCTTATGTTACTCACGTTTGGAACAACGCAATAGAACATCATGGGGAGTCCCGGGCGGTAACACTGGACATTTTCAAGGTATTTGACCTTTTGACCGAGTATGGCATGAGGGGCTCCTAACTAAAGTGAGAACATACGGAATGCCGGTTCAATTTTGTTCATGGCTGTCAAGCTTTCTTAAAGACCGTTCTCTGCCAGTGGCGACGGACGGATTTCTTTTAGACACATTTAACATCAACGCCGGAGTCCCTCAAGGTTCTATATTGTCGCTCACCCTCTTTTTACTATACATTAACGATTTTTTGAAAAAAACTAAAAATCCTATATACATATATAGCTCCGCTGATGACAGCACACTTGTTTTATCTTTTACTTTGGATGCTCGAACATCGGCTGCCAATGCACATCTCCATAGGCAGCAAGAGGTCTCATATATCAACAAAGACCTGGTTAAAATTCTGTCTTAGGGTAAAGAATTAAACGCTAAAAAAAACTCAGGCGGCAGTTTTTTCTAAAGGGTAATGGCTGGACACTCGATTCCCTTGGCTTCATCAATTCATTTATTGGGCGTCCATTTGGATAGTCATATGTCTTGGCATAGTCACGTTGCGGCCATTGCTTGGAATATTTTTCCGATCTAAGAACCTCTATACACCCCAACAACTTTTGATGCTCTGTAAAGCCCAAATTCCACCATCGCTGGAATAATGTTCGTATATTTGGGGCTCTGCTCCTAAACATACCCTGAGATTGCTAGATTGCATTCAAACGCTTGATCGGTGACCACGATCTGACAAACAACCTGGAAAGCCTTGAACATCGAAAGCAGATTGGCAACTTGAGTCTATTTTACAAATATTTTCATGGCAAGTGCTCAACTGAGGTTTCCCGCTTGAGTCCACCCATAGCGGTGCTTGGTACAAATACACGACGAGCCACTGCAGCCCACCCGTACGTGGAAAGGAGGTTATTTAAAAATCAAAAAGGAGTTATTATAAAACGTCAGTAGAAAAAAAATATTTAGAAACGTAAGATAATTTTGAAAATTAGATTTAAAAGGGGGAGTGCCATTAATATTATTGGAGAAATTTGTGTTGGAATGTGAAATTTTGCAGCACTTCCGGTTAAACCGGAAGTGACAATCAGACATTTGAATACTGAAAATGTGCTTACAGTGCAACCATGTAACGTACTGAAATTTCATAATAATGTTTTATTTTATAAGGACGTGACAAGCTGGGTCGTAATTTCGTTGTCACCCGATATATGAAATTTGAGCATTAAAATGAGCATAAAAATCACATCGTGCATTTATTGCTATTAATTAAAAGGTATAAGTACTAGTAATGACTAGACATTACTAATTACTACTAATAATATTTACCTACTGGTCGAATTATTTTTCCTCATATTATTGGTTTAAGTTATTGTTTTTCAGTCAAAAAATGTTTTGTGGTACGATTGAATGACATAATTCACACAAACAATTGCTGACCCCTAACCCCATTCGTGTAATTTTGTGTACACACATCAAGTATTGTTATTTGCATAAGGTCAACGTCATTAATTATGTATATAGGTGCTAAAATATTGTCAACCTAATTGACATTATAGCAAAGAATGTTATGGCTTCGCAATATTTGAAAATATTAGTTTTACGAGCCCTTTATACAGGGTGTTTCAGAAGTACGGTACATACGGGGTGATTCCTTAGGTGACCCCATAAATAATAGTCTAGAGGATTTAAGTCGGGACTGCGAGCTGGCCAGACTTGGGGACCTGCGCGTCCAATCTAGTAATTACGAAAAGTGTTGTCGAGGTTTTGACGAGCAACTAGGCTAAAATGAGCTAGGTCGCCGTCGTGCATGAAGCACATATTAGTTCTTATTTGTAGAGGTACGTCGTCTAACAAAACGTCAAGTTCCTCAGGTAGAAACTGCGTATAGGAGTTTCCATTCAATCAAGGTGGTAAAAAGTATGGTCCAATAAGATAGTCTTCAATGATCTCTGCCCATACATTCACCGAAAATTGTTGCTGAAAACGACCTTCTCTAATTTTATCTCGTCTGCCCAAGAATGTTCGTTACAAAAATTCATAATGGCTTCTCTTGAAAAAGAGGCCTCATCAGTAAATAAAATGTTCGGTAAAAAAATTGTTGCTATGTGCTACTGTATGCAGCAACCACCTACTAAAATCAAGCCTTTGGCTGACAATCACAGGGAAGCAGAGCTTGCACACGTTGAGTATGGTATGGGTGTTGTTGATAATTGCAAAGCCCTCCAAACAGTTGATGCACTAGTTTGAAGTTGCACTGCGACCATCCTGGCACTAGTTAAAGAATCATCTTCTATCTCTCGAAGTATAGCCTCTTCTAACTCAGACGTGGTTACTGTTGCAGGTCTGCCAGGAAGTTCCGTACTACGTTTAAAACTCCCAATCTCACTTAATTTTGCACGGAGCTGTCTAAATGTTTTGACACATGGCAGTACTCTGTGGATAACGTTCCTGATAAATTTTCATTTGCTAGGCCATAATTGAAATGTATCTGGGCCATTTCAGCGTTAGTAGAAGTTATTTATTTTTAACTTGTTATCAGTGTTGCCAGATTTGAAGGATTTCCTTCAATATGAAGGATTTTGACCGAAAATTTTAACTATTGAAGGATTGAAGGATTTTGTTCATATTTGAAGGATTTTAAGGCAAAATTGTATATTTAGCAAATGTTTCAATAAGTTTACCGTCAATCTTTTTTTTTTAGAGATAAAATACAAATCGATAGGAAACGCCACTGTCGTCAGGTACAACCTATCGAGTGAATACGACTTTCGCCATCTCTGAACAAGACATCAAGAAAGGGCAAACTTTACTTAAAGACAAAATTTCCACCGCCGAAATTAGGTTATCCACTTTTTTTGTAGAGCATAATATAATGAAAGTCGTTCATGTCATAAAGTTTATTTTAACACTATTTTGTTGTGCTGACTTGTGCCCGCCACTGTTATGAAGGATATGAAGGATTTTCGTGATTCACTCGAAGAAAAGCGATAAAAAAATTCTCGCAACACTGCTTGTTATTAGCAAAACAGGTAAATTAAACGTCAAAACTTACCTTTACCTCATATTTTAATTTACTTTGAAATGCATAGGTATTTTTTTTGTACACGCAATTAAGTGGATTGTATTTGTTCGACGAAAACAATTTAAGAAACAAAAAATTTGTATTATTTGTTAGCAAATCCGAAAAAAAAATATCAAAATTAGAAAAAGTCAGTGGCGTACATTTTTTCTCAATAATATTCGATAGGGTGCTCCCTGTGACGCCACTGTACTAAGTAAATTTAAGCTAGTTAAGGCCAATTAAGCCCCTTATCATTATAAATAACGGTCTTAAATTTCAATAATATCGGAAAAAGGATATTTAAAAGAATTATGAAAAAAACTTTGACACCCTGTATATCAAAAACGGGGCAACTCCGGACACATGTTCATACGAACTTTTTCTTGTAGAATATCATAGAAATCACTCTCTTAAGCTACGTACCGTACTTCTAAAACACCCTGTAAATACAGACTTTAAGAAGAAACAGAACGTCAGCACATCCAGTGCGCTTATTTAAACTCTAGTTATTGTACAGTGGCGGCCTTTTACTAAGAGCTGCAGCACTGCCTAAAGTTATTATTATTCTATTTCTTAAATTGACATTCTACAATAATAATTCTGTATTTTAAATACTTCTGTACATATGAACTCGTTGGCTATGTTAATTCGCACACCTTGTTGTCGCTGGTGAATAGTGTTGAAATGCACCGTCATATGCGCTTCATCAGATCGTTCGCAGTCGAAACTTTAACGTCATCTCTAATAAAACTCGGCAGCGGTATGGAAATTTGGCCTTGAGCTGGCCAATCAGAGTGCCATAATTTCTCGAGAGTCGTACTGCCAATGCCTCACCCCTCATACGGTCGGCAGGGGGTCAATCTGCAGGGACCCTGCAAATTAGGTAGTGTGTAGGCATGCCGGACCGACAAAATCCAGATCGAGTTAGTTGAGGCGACCATACGATCTCCCGACTCCCCACTCCAACGCCTTGCAAGTCTGATCGTGTGGCGTGGTTGACAAATACCTACTGATTTACTGGCAATTATTGCCCTAGCTTGACGATGAACAACTTTACCTTTTATATATTTATTCATGTTACAAACATCAACGTTTAAATATGATTAATTATAAATTAAAGATAATAATTTTAAACTCCGGGAATGCCTGTAAAATTTCTGACGGTGTCGAGATGTGCGTTGTATCCCCACTAATTCAATATCATATACAATAAAAAGAGACAAAGCCATTAGTAAGGGACGGAAATCCCCGCTGATTGCTTGATTTCGGCTTGGGTTGCCAAATTTATTTACCAAAACATATTATCCTCACCGCTTTAAGAATATAATAAATTATATTAAATATGCAACGTGAAAGTGAAAAAACAGGGTATACAATATACAGAGATATGCATACGTCTAATTGTTTTAAGTAATATATTTGAATTACATACAAATTAATATTTTATGGAAATTTAAAGAGAGAAGTATGGCAACCATGTAAATTTTTTTGCTCGGATTCCTTTCGTAGCTGAACAGCCATGTGGCGAACTTTACTGTCTGTTGTCTGTTCGACCCCTGAAAGACCGCCACTGTTATTTAGTGAATTAAAAATTTTTGTCATCACTTATGACGGAATTACATCGAAAAACTTCACAAACCTGTCATATACAGTGTGTGTATAAAGTCTGGAAGCGTCTTAATAAAATCACAATTTTTTGACCGATTTAAACCAAATTTGGTACAGTTGTGTAAGAGGATCTGACGCACTGAATGACGATATTGGCGTTATTGCCAGATTTTTAGTTTGTCTGGAATTCGAACGAATTTTATATTTTTAAATATAACACCCTGTATATTTTTGCATTTATAGTTTTTACTTTAAACTTGTTACACTTTTGGTATGACATATTTTGTTCCTAATATCAGTAGTTTTCGAAATAACGAGTACAATTTAGAAAAATATTTTTTTATATTAAATGTTCAAACTGTTTTCCCTGTACAGCTTGACAGTGTGCTAATTGAAAATAAAATTTTTCAATTGTGTTGTAAATCATTTCTGGCGTTATTAATTCAAATTTGTCCAAAATTCGACGCTGCAAATCGGCCAAATCTTGAGGTTTTGTGGTATAAACTCTGTTCTTCGAGTGTCCCCATAAAAAGTAGTCGTTAGGCGACAAATCAGGGGACCTAGGTGGCCACTCGATTGTATCCCCTCTACCGATCCACCTATTCGAAAAAGTGTTGTTCAAAAATTCGCGCACGTTTCGACCAAAATGGGGAGGAGCTCCATCCTGTTGGAAGAATGTACTTGTATAATTTGGACCCATCACATTTCGTATAGTAGGCACTATTTGCGTTTCCAAAAGCTCAAGGTAAAGTTGTGATGTCAAATTTCCATCATTAAAAGATGAACCGATCTTGTGGTTACCCAGAAGCCCAGCCCACACATTCAATTTTCCATGGTGTTGTGTAGGACCTTCTCTCATCCAGTGGGGATTTTCATTTGCGCAAAACCTACAGTTGTGTCTATTGACTTTACCATTTAACATAAAAAATGTTGCTTCGTCTGAAAATACTATAAATTTGAAAAACTGGTTATTTTGGTCAAACCTTGACATCATAATATCACAAAATTTAATTCTTCGCTCATAATCATCTTCTGATAACTCTTGAACTACATGTATTTTGAAAGGGTGACGTCACTTGAGAAATTTTTCTTAATGAAGAAACTGGGGTTTCAACAACATGTTGTAAAATTTCTAAACTTTTCTCTTCATCTACTACTGCTGGTCGTCCTGATCGTCGCCTATCTCTACAATTTCCAGTTTCTTCGAACCGTCGGACAGTTTTTAGAACAGTTGCTTTTGAAATTGGATTTCGGTTTCGAAATGCGTCATTAAATAGATTTTTAACCTCTTCGTAAAACCTGACCCTACCGCCATATCCTCTCATCATGTTAATGTATGTTATACCAAAACTGTAACAAATTTAAAGTAAAAACTATAAATGAAAAAATATACAGGGTGTTACATTTAAAAATATAAAATTCGTTCGAATTCCAGACAAGCTAAAAAGCTGGCAACAACGCCAATATTGCCATTCGGTGCGTCAGATCCTCTTACACAACTGTACCAAATTTGGTTTAAATCGGCCAATAAATTGTGATGTTATTAAGCCGTTTCCAGACTTTAACACACTGTATTATTTTACTAATGTTTGGTATATTTTTCTCCTCATCGCGTTGATATTCTTTTATGAAGAGCCTTTGTTTGTGCAGTCTTAAGCGAGTTTAGAAAACATCCTAATAAAAAGGCATGATATTAAACGTTCTTGGTATTGCCACTTGTAATATCTATCACAAACTTCATTATTTTCTCAAGCAATACTAAAATAAATAATTCGCTATTATTTCTCACCGTTGCTGTTTTAACCACACTTCATATACATACTACATAGAGACACTGACCAAACTAATTTTAAAATAATAGTCTATAAAATAATTAGACATCGCACTAATAATGTGTTTTTTTTTTCAATATCTAAACAATGCAATTCATCAGTGGCGTAACATGTATTCACGTCACCTTATTTAAATGTAAAAAATCCATCCTAGGTAATGCTCTAAAAAGGAAAGTTTGTCGTTTGTTGTCTTGATTTATGACGCCTTTAAAGTTGACATAATATAAAATTGAAATTCAAAGCCCTAATCCAAAAATAACTTACTTACAGGTTTATCAAGCGCCACAGAACCAAATCAGACTGAAGTCGACCAGCCCATTGATGACATCATAGTAGAATCAGTTGGACAAAGTGAAGAGAAAATGGCCGAAACTCCGTCAAACTCTAAGAATGTCGTTGAAAGCCGTTGGATTGTGGGTGAGTAAAAAATGAAAACAACCAATTGTTGTACTAGTATTGCAGTTTATCATTAGAACATCGACATATTATTATGGTGTCTCATCATTTATTTTGAGAACAGCCAAGGTTTTCGATCGGCTACGCTGGGGGCCACCATTGAAACCCCTTTTTTTCTTATTTGCAAGCACATTACTTTGGTCGCTCGAAATATCCCGATACTCTTTTCCCTTCGTATCCCTATGAACCCCCTCCCCAGTAAATGCGACCTTGTAAACACAACAAGTATGTTTTTAAATTATTTTAATTGTGATATGGCTTGTCTGCATTATGCATTATTTACAACTTATTACAACTTAATGATTGTTAAAAGTATTTTATTGGCATTAATGTAAAAACAACGATAACGATATGACGTAATGCGTGAACTTTATTCAAAAACAAATTGTCTGCAGAGTGCAGATACCTACTATACAGAGGGGCTGAAGAAAAAAATATTAAAGGTGCAAACGAAAGTGGAATCTAATTATTACCTAAAAACCAAATAAACCTCACCCAAAGCTTTTATTTTTACATGACAACCGATCGAAGCGGAGACCGTTTGGACCAACATCAAAGAAGCTTTTTCAAACGCAAGCTCGAAATTACCTTAAAAAAATACTAAGATAAGAAAGAAATCTTGGATGACTGATGGAAGAAAGACGACTGAAGAAAGATCATCCAGAATATAACCTGATGAACTGCGAAATAAGGAACAAAATTAGATTGGCCAAAGAAAATTGCTTTAACGAGCAGTGTCGCGAAATCGAAGATCTGGAGAATAAATATGACACTTTTAATATGCACAAGAAAATTAAGGAAGCTGCTGGTGTATATGGGCCTCGTCGAATGGGCATTCTCTTGGACAGCGAAGATAAAATAATTCTGAACGTTAAGGGCAAACTCGAACAGTGGTGCAGCTACATCGAAAAACTTTTCCAAGACGAGAGATCAGACATCCCCGAACAATATACACGGGAAGGCCTAGATATAACTAAAGCAGAAGAACAACATGCAATCTCGTAATCAAAAAATAGAAAAGCTGCAGGGCCAGATGGAATCTACTCGGAAGTCATTAAAATCTTGAAGAATGAGGAGTCACTGAGCGTCATAGTGAAGCTTTTCAATATGGTCTACCGATCGGGCGTCATTCCTTCCGATTGGCTTCAATCAACATTTGTAACGCTTCCAAAAGGGAGCTCAGCAAAGAGATGCAGCGATTATCCACTTATCAGTCTGATGAGTCATTTTCTTAAGCGAATATATGCAAAGTGTGAGTCCTTTATGGGCGAATCTCAGCTCGAATTTCGTAATGGGTTCGGCACGAGAGAGGCCTTGTTTGGTATTCAAGTGTTGGTTCAGAGGTGTAGGGATGTCTCTATTCCTGTCTATGCCTGCTTCATAGACTATGAGAAGGCCTTCGACAAAGTGCAACATGAAAAACTGATGAAAATTCTTAAAGAACTAGGCCTGGACGATAGAGACCTCAAGATAATCGCAAATCTCTACTGGAGCCAAACCGCACAAATCAAGGTAGATCAACAAATGTCAGACGGAGTAAGAATCAGAAGGGGTGTTCGACAGGGCTGCATCCCTTCACCACTGCTTTTTAACATTAACTCAAACAAACTATTCGAAAATGCCCTGGAAAACTGCCTTAAAGGGATTTCCATTAATGGTATAAACATAAACAATCTTAGGTACGCTGACGACATCGTTATATTGGTGAACTCTAACTAGAAAAGCAGTCGACAAAGTACAGATAGCGCTGATGATTGCCAACGTTCGCAGAGGACAAGACACTTAAAAAAAATGAAGAAGAAGAAGAAGAACCTATATTTTTATTGCACAATCGAATTCTCCTCAAAATTACCCATTCAACGACATGCAACAAGTTTCCATTTACATTCAGATTGGCCATTCTACAAAAAACATAATGGCGTGTTTACTATCGAGGTCTAAAGGTGGCTCCAGACGCAACTGCAAGTTTGACAAGCATACATGATCAAGTTTTTTGCGCAAGCAAGCGCAATTTCTCGTCGCCACCGGAATAATAATAATGGCATAATTATCTCAGAATGGATGAGAAAACTTACTTTAACCGTTTATCACTTGTAACACCTTTGACTTAAAAAAAAATGATACAATCATGAGAGAATCTATAACACTCCATGAAAGATTAGCAGCGACATTTTGTTTTCTTCTGACCGGAGGGGGTTTTGACCACAAAACTCGCTCACGACTGACGTTTGACAGTAAACAAGACAAAGAAATCAGTTGTTCATAATTTAAAAATAAGATTTCTATTTGATAAGGCTAGGTGTTCTGACCTGCCTTTACATTAGCTGTATTTTCGACAGTATGCGGATGGTTCATGAAATATTGCCTTGATTTAATAAAACACATTATTACTTTAACGTGTTTCGTTTATTCCACGATTTGGTAACTTTTTGATGTTGACATCAATTTAACCTTGTATTGTTTTCACAGTAACAACTTATTATGTTCATGTTGACACGTAAGACACCTTGCAACTGAGGTCAATGTAAATACCCTTGGGACTTAGTTCCATGTAGCTTAGACAGTCGAATCAACACGTCTTTGTTTTAACCATAACTTAGAACTGAATGAAAGCGTCTAATTTTATATAACACTTGGTTACATTGAAATATAGAATCAACAAACTTTTGTATTATTATTTCTAACAACTAAACTACAACATCTTTCTTTTACTAAGATGCCAGAATAACTACTCACTGCCGTCGGGAAACTGCAATTCTCGCACGCAAGCCCTTTAAGAAAGAATTATGATATGCAGTCTCGTTGCATACCCAAATCCACACGACGTAATTGCCCTTTTTGGCCGAAAAACTCCCTTTTAGAAGAATATCACTTTACTGTGATCGAACTAGAGTGACATCTTGTGTCATTAACACACGTGAATCCCGCTACCCGATTACGTGGAGCAGCTTTTCGTCTCGAGTCTTGGACGCTACTACTGTGTGCTTCCCTCGCGCTTAAGTCGCTGTCATCTTTAAACCGATCAGCGCGAGATTCGTTGAACCAGTCAAAATCATTTAGCTGTTGCTATGCTTGTCAGTTGAAATTAGGATGACAGGCAATGTTTTTCTTTTGTTAAAAAACATAACTTCTGGGAACATTGGGCAAAAATAGAAAATACTTTCTTGCTTAAGTTATGAAGGGTAACATAAAGAAAGGAGAAATAGTGGGAAAGGAAAACGCAGATGGAGTTGTAGTAGCGAGATGGCGGGATAAAAGAGAGGTGCTTTTTTCTATGAACAATCATGGAGAGGGAGTCGATATATCTGATCAGATGGCCAAATATTTTTCACCTTTGCGAAAAACAGTAAGTTGGTATCAGAAGGCCGTTTTTGAGCTTCCACTGAATACTATAGTGATAAATTCATTTATTATTTTTAAGAAACTCAAACCGGGAAAACATCCCAAACATAACCCAATTTAGAGAGCAATTAATCCTGGCTATGATAGGCAACGAGGCAACGAGTGCAACAAAAAAAGACTGAATAAAACGTAAACTCTTTTGCTACAACAAAATAGAAAATGAAAAAGGAGGATGAGAAGCTCAAAAAATAACCAAAAAGGTTCCAACTAAGTGTGATCAATGCAACATTTATACCGGGTGGTGCATGGCTTAGTTGAACATAGGAAATCCCATGTAAATTTTGAGGTGGCTAATTATTGGCTTCCCTGTACAGTGTAGAATTTAGAGAAAAATTGTATTATAATTTTTTGAAGAGGCTGATATAATAAACCCATGTGCCTAGTTTAAATAAATTTTAATAAGCCAATCCTAACTTATTCAATTAAATGTGATGGCAACATTACGAAATTTTCATAGCTTAAGCTTAGGTGATACAGCAAACGCCAGCAAATTATTATTTGGCATTGACAAAACGAAGAGTAGCGTCAGTGACAACATTTTCATTGAAGGCGCTTTAATTATAGCTAAATATAAGCTATTCCATTAAGGAAAAAGTAACTATGATTAAGTGGTATTAATTATACAGGAAACAGTTTAAGAGCAGTGTTCTAAAATGTTTTCAGTTCAATTCCCTGATGAGCCCCTCCCTTCCATTTCATTACTTAAACTTATCATCAGTAAATTTGAGTTCAAGGGCACTGTAATAAATAACTGTAAATGCTCAACTTAGAATGTCAATAGAGCTGAAGAAAGTGATAATAGAGATAGTGGAGGAAAATAAAATGATTAGCACGAGGATTCTTGGGCAAGCCGTAGGAGAACATCAATTTGTGACAGCAATTGCACTAAGCAACTGTTCACATCAAGATAGAAAGCTTTGTTTATTTGGCCAACTTCCCTCATTAATATTAATGGTGTAAACTCAGCTAAAAGCGCCATGACAAATGGAAGGAAGTAATGTGGTGGATCTAAAGCCATTCTTCGATAAAAATGCTATTTAACGCGTAAAAGTTGCTCTTTAAGATCCAGTTCCAATTTATGCCAAATTTCAACTGCAACAACAATAGTCGTTTTATTACTTTAAGCTCTGTCTAAAGCGACGCTATTGGTTGTAGGTAACTAAGCATATGTTTAGCATTCATTACAATATTTATGTCATTTATAATTTTAATCATGTCTGGATCTATGGCATCTTTCTTGACACAGCTGAACCAGATTACCTCGATCATCTAAGAATTACTTGATGGCATCGGTCATCGTGTTGCAACGAACTTTATGGGCTAAAATAAGTTTATTTCGGAGTGTTTCCTTTACAAGGGCGGCAAGTAAATGTATATATTTTATTAGACGTAAAATGTGACCATTACCTGCAGAATTGTCCAAGCCCAACGCTGTCTAATATATAAAGGGCGGAATAATGCCTTAAAAATATGCAGTTATATGCATTTTTTTGACCAAATATGCATACTGGTATGCAATATTTCAGTAAAATAGGGTAAAGAAACACACTGGGTTCTAAAAAAAATGTTTATTAAAAAAAAAGTACAAAAAAAACAAAGAACAATAAAAATAAACAATTGTTTAACCGTTAAACTGAAAAGGCATTTATTACTAAATATTTTTCAAAATTTTCAATTAAAAAGGATTGTCTTCTATCAGTAAAAATATGTTTATACAAAGAGAGACGCTTCTTTAAATGTCTACTGATGTAATCGGACAATACTGCAACTTAGGTAGTAAAGTATAAGGCCAAGAACAACTTCGTTGGATGATTTAACTTCATAAATACTCTTTACTGCAGTTAAGTATTCAAATCCTTCATTCTTTTTTACAGTTACATCCAATTTGTTCCGTACTTGACCTCTTACTTTAGCTGAAAAAGTTTCAACAATACTAATTGAGTCTCTTAAACTTAAATTTCTACTCTCTAACGAAGATATTATGTCCGGTATAAGACTGAAATTAACCTTAATAAAAACAAGATATTTAACTACACTTGCACTTTTTAAGAACTCTTTACTTTGCACAACACACTGCGAATCGTCATCTAAATCCAAAATTCGTTCTTTAATGGCTTCAAAATGTTCTGCGTTGAATATTGCGGCCTTAATCCATGTTCCCCACCGGGTAATTACAGGTTCTGGAGGTAAATTAACTCCTGGCAATCTCTCATTATACATCTGCATTGTTAGAGGTGATTTTAGAAACACTTTTTATACATTTGAAATTAATTTCTTTACTAAAGGATATTCAGTTCTGACGGTTTCTGCGACTCGGTTTATTCCAAAAGACAAGTCACATGTACCATATTGGGGTAAAGGATTCTTAAGTTTTGGCCTACTTTTACCACATACGGTGCTGCATCAGACAAAAGCTTCTCATCTGGGACTGAATTTGGTAAGATCTTATTCAATCCTTGCTTGTGGACATTGGGCTAAGGTACACAGGATCTTCGGTCTGCAAAGAAGGGCTGTGAGGATACTGTCGGGTCTGGTATATAGGGATGACTGCAGGCAGGCCTATGTGCATCTGAGATTCTTGACTGTGCCGTGTTTGTATGTGCTTGAATGCCTAATGTATGTAAAACAGAATTCGGACATGTTTCTAACCCATGAAGATGTGCATAACTATAGTACTAGAGCTAGACAAAATCTCCTCTAACAATGCTCTCGGGTTATTGGGCGATCAAATTTTACAATGTATTACCGACTCATGTCAAGAATTTGCCTTTAAAGCAATATAAATCTAAAATCAAAAATTTTCTGATAGGAAATGCATTTTATTCCCTCGACGAATACCTAAATTCTAATTTTAATTTGTTGTAAATGTTTAACTTCAGCGAGTGTCTGAGAAATGTAATTGGGACTGTATAGTTTTAATAATATACCTATTGAATTTGAATTTTAGCATTTTTAGTTTAAATGTATAGGCTAGGAACTTTTACTTTTATATTGACATGTGTAAGCTTTAATGTATTCACATAAATAAAAAATTTTGAATTTTGAATTTTGAAAAGAAGAAGCTCGATAGGGACTGCTGAATAAATCGGGTTACGGTCACATTATTAGTTTTGTCGCAGCTACTTAGAAGCTATTAAATATGGGGTCTAGGACGTTCAGCCGTCGCCGTTTCGCCGTCGCGACAATTCGCCGGCAGCTGATTCGCCGTGGGCCGTTTTGACGTCAAATAGAAATTAATAAAATACGTAAAAAGCAATGGTCTAACGTTATAATTATAGTTTAATAATAATAATAATAATAATAATAATTATAGACTTATATTGGTTAAACAGCGCTAACACGGCATCTAATCCACCTTTTTGGGTCCATGATAATAAGCTTACCTGCAATGTTTGGGGCCGAAATTTCTTGCACCACGTCAAAACGGCCCACGGCGAATCAGCTGCCGGCGAATTGTCCTGCCGGCGAAACGGCGACGGCGAAACGGCGACGGTGAAACGACGACGGCGAATAGTCCCATCCCCTTTAATATGGGCTTGTTGCTTTATCTTCTTGAAGTGCTTCGATCATAAGATGTGTGATATGTCTGCCACAAGCATTTGTGCTTTCATCAACAGTAATGTAAACATTTTTATCACCCAGTGAAGCTCTAACTTCTTCTAAAATAGCTTCGTATACTGAATGGACATTCTTCTTTTTAAGCGTGAATTCGTCAGGAGTGGTTTGTTGACAATATTCTTGCAAAAATCCTCTAAATCGCGGATTTTGAAATTTTTTTAGGATATGTTTGCTGCTTTTCAGATTTCGATTTTTCTCCAACATTTTGAAATGCGTTTTTTACACTCGGCTGAACTGGCTCAGATTTCATTTTTTGTAACTTTGATTTATGCAGCGGTGTTTTCAAATGTTGATCGATGTGGAACTTCTTTTCACAAACAATAATTTTTGCACAAGCTTTACAGAAGACTTTTTCTCCGCCAAACTCTAACTCTGGAAATTTTTAATCCACGAAGACGTTTTCGCAACTTTAGACATTTTGAACACAAATTTGAAATCACTAGTTTCACAATGAAAATACTGAAATCTTTTGACAAACTAAACCAGAAGTATGTATTACAACCCATATAAATACAGCTTGTTAAGCAGGTAATAATAAGGCATTATTAAATAACAATAAATAACCCCTAACAATATACCTGCAAACCCCGGAAACCCCCAATAAATACCTTGTGTATAACCGAAATGTAAATATTAATTATTATATAATTTTCTTCAGATTGGAAAATCCCTGAAACAAGTGCCGGACTGGACATTAAACCTATGAGTCTACGAGTTTTCATGAACGTGCGTATTTAGTTTTTTGATAACGCCGAAAACACAAAAATATGCTCATAAAATAATAATTTTGGAGAAATGCATTTTATTATAAAATTGACAGAAAATGCATATATTCCGCCCTTTATTAATATGTTATGTTCTGAACATCCATATTGTATTAAGTTGTTACCCTCTCCTCCCTAATTTCTTTACATTTCTAAAACAATTGTATCGATTATTTTAGGCGATGAAGATAGTAAAGAATCCTACGACGATTTCCCCCAAAATGCCGACGAACAGGACAGCATTCCTCCCCCTGCTCGATCCGACGGACAGGGTGGTCTCGGAGGACTAACCCCATCTGAACAAGCAGCTGTAATGGAAAGAAGGAAACGTCTAAAGTGAGTAGTAGACTATGGTCCTTCCAGCCTTTTCGGACTGATTGATGTGATGTTCTTTTGTAGAGATATAGATTTATTGGTCATAGAACTGAATTGTATATTTTTACCAAACAACACTGAATTATTTTCTTTTTTGTGCGCACCGTATATCTCTCTCCCGCTATGCGGATATCCACCTGTGTGAATGAAACCGAAGCGATACGGCTCCGTTAGTGTTTTGTTTCTTTTGCACGGCGATTGCGTTAGTGCGCTCCTGATCGTACGAGGATGCCGCGTCATCGCATCGATACTCGTTTGTTTCACCCAATTACCCGGTTTGATTTGCGGGACTCTCGCTGGGAAATCTAATGAAAATGGTGAGTTTCCGTTTCCATATTAAATAAATACGAGTCTTGTATAGAATGGTGTCAAAACGATGTTTAAATTTATTGGGGAATGTGCCGGCGGTGCAAAAAAGATTAACTTAGGTATTATTGAAGGTTAAGTTGCTAATGAATTTGCGTCTTAATTACTTCTGGGCTTGGAACAGCCACGATGATTTTTTAAAGATACATGGGTTGTCTTAAAATGCAATACAATTTCCTCGATGGTCGTTTGACTTGTGTTAAAGTATTCATTTATAGGTTAGATCAGATGAGCCATTTAAACAGCTGACTTCTGCAAACAACGCGTACATTTGCCAAAGGACATTAACAGTGGAAACGTCAGGGGGTCTGATATTCTTGCCCACACTTAGGCCTGGGAAAAAGAATATGTTTCCTTAGTATTGTTTGGCCTCCTTAAAAATTCCTTATTTACTACCTCTTCGCATTTTCGCAGGTCAAAAACCACTACAAAAGGCGTTATTCTGAAGTAGCTAACTGAATCAGAACAAAAAATGTTGAGACTTCAGTGACTTTCCCTTGTCTAAATACCTAAAAACTTATCCAAGGTCTAGGGTTAACAATTCTAGCTAATAATCTAAATTTCTTAAACCTTAGACAATGGGCTTTCCCTTACATGTCTAGGGTTAATAATCCAGCTAATAATCTTAATACCTAAACCCTAACTCAAAGGTCAGCTTTTACCTTACTAGGGTTAACTTTTCTAGCTAACAGTCAAAATTCCTTAACCCTTTCCCAGTGGGCTTAGCTTTTACCTTACATCTCTAGGTTTAATAATTCTTCCTAATAATCTTAAATACCTAAACCCTTACCCAAAAAGGTCTCAGGTTTTACCTTACTTACTAGGGTTAATAATTCTAGCTAATAGTATTCTAGATCCCTTAACTCTTACTTAATGTTATCAGATTTTCCCCTATATGTCTATGGTTAATAATTCTATCTAATAATCTAAATACCTCCGCCCTTACCCAAGGGTCTCAGCTTTTACCTTACTAGAGTTAATATTTCTAACTAATCGTCAAAATTTCTTAACCCTTTTCCAAGTGGGCTTAGCTTTTCCCCTACAGGGTTAATAATTCTAGCTAATAATCTACATACTTCCACTCTTACCCAAAGGTCTCAGCTTTTACCTTACTTACTAGGGTTAATATTTCTAGGTAATCGTCAAAATTGCTTAACCCTTTCCCAAGTGGGCTTAGCTTTTCCCCTACATGTCTAGGGTTAACAATTCTAGCTAATAATCTAAATACCTGAACCCTAACTCAAAGGTATCAGCTTTTACCTTACTTACTAGGGTAAACATTTCTAGCTAACAGTGGAAATTCCTTAACCCTGTCCCAGTGTGCTTAGCTTTTCCCCTACATGTCTAGGGTTAATAATTAATAATAAAATTGCTTAGCCCTTTTCCAAGTGGGCTTAACTTTTCCCCTACAGGGTTAATAATTCTAGCTAATAATCTTAATTACCTTACTTACTAGGGTGAACATTTCTAGCTAACACTCGAAATTCCTTAATCCTTTCCCAGTGGGCTTAGCTTTCCCCCTACATCTCTAGGTTTATTAATTCTACCTAATAGTCTTAAATACCTAAACCCTTACCCAAAAGGGTCTCAGCCTGTACCTTACTTACTAGGGTTATTAATTCTAGCTAATAATCTAAATTTCTAAACCCATGCCCGTGGTAAATAATGTTAGCTAAGTAGACATGTATCCCTATTCACGCAAGACACATCAATGCAACGGTTATTTTTATATTTTTAATAATTTAACTGTAATATTATTAAATCTCTCTTATCTAAAAGTTTTTGGAATTGAATTAAGCTGTTGGTATTTTAAATATTTACTTTCGTAGCTTGTAACATAACAATAGTCCTACCAAGAAATAAAATAGTTAGCAACAAGCAATTCAGAATACGTTATATACAGGGTGAGGATTTTAAAGTGTTACAACGCAATATCTGAAAAACGGCTATAAATATTTTAGTCAAATTTTGGGACGTGGATAGGGAGGTTGGGGGACAAATTTTAAAATATTTTTGATATTTACCCCCCCTCCAGATTTGATGTGGCTAGTGACAAATTTGAAATGTCAAATGGAAAGGTATTTTTTTTTTTGATAATTCGATTCCTCGTCAATAACTACGTAAGTGAGCAGAAAATTGTTACATTTGCTCTACTAGTTGCTTAGTTACGAATTTTTCAATAAATAAAATAGGAATACTTAAAAATGATAATTCCTTAAAAAATCTAACGACGATCATGCTTCAAAAGGTGTTCGAAATGACCCCCATCCATTTCTAAACATTTTGCAATTCTTTTTTGACATGAGTTGCGCACGCGAGTTAACATTTGAGGCGTTACTAAATTACATGCTTGTTGAATACGATCTTTCATGTTTTCTGGTGTGATCGGTGGTGTAGCCATAACTTTCTCTTTTATAAATCCCCACAAGAAAAAATCTAATGGGGTTAAATCTGGTGACCTTGCAGGCCAATTTACAGGACCACCACGACCAATCCATCTGTTTCCAAACATTTCATTTAGTGTATCTCGAGCTTGTCGGGCAAAATGTGGCGGAGCACCATCTTGCTGAAACCATAGTTCTTGTTGATTTCCATTATTATTCAGAAGTTGTGGCAAATCGGTTTGTAAAAAATTATTATACATTTCTCCATTTAGGTGACGGTCAAAAAAATGTGGTCCAATGACTCTATCTCCGACTATGCCACACCAGGTATTAACCGACCAAGGATGTTGGTTTGGCAGAAATCTCATCCAGTGAGGATTTTGAGGTGCCCAATAGTGTAAATTGTGCCGGTTGACCTTAAATTAAGAAAAGCAAAATTGATTGAATCAGTATAAAATTAAAAATAAATCTAAATGTATGTGAATATTCTCTAAACACCCGTTAACGGGTGTTTAGATATGTATTTATTTATGTACACCCATCAAGTAGTGGATTACATATTTTTGATTATTAAAAGTTACATTAATCCATATTGATTTAAATAATTACCTGACCACAATTGGTAAATGTAGCTTCGTCAGAAAATACTATCTTTCTTAAAAATGCATTGTTTTCGTGAATTAAAGTTTGTAACCACGTACAAAATGTAATCCTATTTTGAAAGTCTTGGCCATACAATTCCTGATGAATAGTTATGTGGTAAGGGTGAAAATTGTGCTTGTGTAAAATAGCCAGTACCGATTTTTGGCACATTCCTGAATCACGAGCAAGTTCCCTTGAACCAACATGAGGATTTACAGCTATTACACCCAACACTCCAACGGCCATATCGTCATTAGTTTTTGTTTGTCTTCTAACTCTGTTCTTATTTTTTAGGATTCCCGTGCTGCGGCCTCGATCTTCTAATCGCTTAAATGCCATATGAGATTTTTGAATGGCGGGAAACCTAACAGTCCACAATTGCGCCGCTTCCCGGTAGTTTTTTCTACATTCTCCCAGAATTAACAACATGTCTATTTCAATGTCATAAGATTGTTCCATAATTGCACTGAATAATAAACTTTATCAGATTATCACTACTTGTCAAAGTCAAAAGTGGTTTCCTAGGATACAACATAATTAAAGGTTTGGATAAACAATAATCATAGGTGTCATGATTTAAAATGTGTAGTTTTAAGTATTCCTATTTTATTTATTGAAAAATTCGTAACTAAGCAACTAGTAGAGCAAATGTAACAATTTTCTGCTCACTTACGTAGTTATTGACGAGGAATCGAATTATCAAAAAAAAAAATACCTTTCCATTTGACATTTCAAATTTGTCACTAGCCACATCAAATCTGGAGGGGGGGTAAATATCAAAAATATTTTAAAATTTGTCCCCCAACCTCCCTATCCACGTCCCAAAATTTGACTAAAATATTTATAGCCGTTTTTCAGATATTGCGTTGTAACACTTTAAAATCCTCACCCTGTATATTCTTTCTGTTATCGAAACGTTTCCTAGCAATTTTTGTTTCTTAAGTATAACCTATTGATAAGTGCGGCAGTATTTTTTTACCTTACAAAGTGTTTGTCGTGGAAAACTGTTGCTGGTTAAAAACGTTTAATTTTAAAAATCTTATTTTGTCAAATTAAGCGTCACCTCGAGCCTTACCTCTAGGTATATGCGTTTTTAAAAATAATTTACGTAAATTGATTACTAGGTTATAGTACAAGGTGAAATAACAACATTATAATGCTAAAATTGGAGAATGTCCGGCAATTTTAAATTTTATTGACGCGCTGTTATTAAAAGTTTCTTAAAAAGGAAATTAGAAAAAATAATTTTGTCATCACACTGCCATTTGACTACTTTTTATGACGTTAAACTTTAACTTTTTTGCTACCGAGGTGGTGCTATTGGCAGCGGAGTAATGATAATTATGATATAATACGGAGTGTTTTGAGAAAAAGATGGTACTTCTCAGCATTGCAGATAAAGCAGAGGTACCTAAATTTAGTTATTGTTTAATAATAGGCGTGAAAATGTAACCTCGCTAGATTTTTCCAAGTAAACAAAATTCCCAATATTCTCGACAAACGGATGCCGTACTTGATAATATAGGCCTTTAAAGCTAAAATTCGAATCAAATATGCGATATAATACCGTATAGTAACAAAATTGACTTGTCCCACCCTGTACGTCAATAATATTATTACTTTAATATGAACCTGGGTTACTGTTACTGGGAAATAATTACAAGTTAGATGCCTAGGGATAAATTAAGGGTAGCCGGCTACCCAGACGCGCCGCCACTGCGCAATACCCCCTTTTGTTGATTCTTCGACGTCATCTATCTTCAGATACTCTGCTTTTTTCAGTTATTTTTTAGTCAATAACTTTGTACAGTGTGTATCAGCCAAATGGAATAAATTCGATAATAAATACATGGGGGCGTGTCCGAAAAAATGCTCGGACACGTCGATTGGTATTTCTAGTTGCGCATTTTTTTCAATAAAAACTTTTTATACAGGGTGTGTCATGTAACAGTGGCCAATACTAACTTTCTTATTTTAAATGCAACACCCTGTATATTATTCAATTTTTGGACTCTTTAGAAAATTTTAGGCATATTTCATGTACAATATCCTACACCTATCTTTAACTGTTTCGGAAATATTAAGTGTTTTAAGATTTATTGCAAAAATTAACAACACCTAAAAAACTAATAAGTAATACTGTTTATTTTTTGATAATGTAAAAAACAAAAAAAAAACATTATTGTAGGAGATCTTGAAAATGCTCGCCGCGAACGTCTTGCCAACATCCTAATCTTAAATAGAAATTTCTTCTAACGTTACTGAACATCTCAGGCGTGACCGATCTAATCGCAAGCGTTATTCGTCTTCTTAAGTCAGCTAAGTCGAGGGGTTTAGTTTTGTATACAATATTTTTGACATAACCCCATAAGAAGAAGTCTAATGGCGTCAGATCAGGGGATCGTGGTGGCCATTCCATCGATCCACGCCGCCCTATCCACCGTTTTGGAAATACTCGGTTGAGGTACTGTCGGAAATTGATTTGGTAATGGGGCGGTGCTCCATCTTGTTGAAACCATATCATATTCGCTGGAAGTTGTGGGTTTGCTGGATCAGGATATAAGTTTGTCAAAGTTGACAAGACATTATTTTGGAGCAGTGCTAAATAGTTATCGCCATTTAAATTGCCATTAATGAAAAAGGGACTTATGATATGATCTCCAACAATTCCTGCCCAAACATTAACCTTTTCAGGATATTGCGTGGGTTCTTCTCTCATCCAGTGAGGATTTTCCCTAGATCAATAGCGGCAATTCTGACGATTAGCATGACCGTGAAGTGTAAAGGTGCACTCATCAGAAAACAAAACATGTTCTAATTGGATCACATTGTTATCTAACATTGCCATCATTTGTTCACAAAAATACGTTCTCCTATAAAAATCGTCTTCTATGAGCTCATGAGTAGGTATCATTTTATAGGGATACATTTTATTTTCTTGTAATGTTCGAATAATCGATGAATGGCAAACATCGAACATTGGGGCTGTTTTTCGACTAGAAGTATGTGGGTTTTCCTGAAACTCAAGCATAATATCTAATTTGGTATCATCTCTTATTGCATTAGCAGCTACTTTTTTTTTCTGCTTTACATGTCCAAGCTGGCGAAGCTGCGTTTCTATTTTACTAATTGTCCCTTGAGTTATGGGCGGCTAATTTGGAAATTTTTCATGAAATAAGCGAGCAACTTCCATTTGTGTCCGTGTTTTATCTCCATAACCAATAATCTGTAGAATTGTTATTTTGTGCATTTCTGTTAAATAAACCATTTTTCTGATATGCAGTTAATAAAATTCAAACGGCTATAACACTGACGACTACTGTCATGCAGACAGACGACAATTTGCTAAGGTCAGGCGTTTTAAACAAAAGTAAACAATAGTATATTATGTTACAAGGACGAAAAATGCAGTATTTCGGACGTATTGCGGGAGATTAACCCCGCATAGTCCGAAATACATTTTTCGTCCGTATAACATACGTTATTTTTTATCCGATTGTGTTTTTGCTCGGATTATAAAATAATGTAAAAATTAAGAAAACCAATATATTTCATCTTGCATTGTAATTTTTTGTCCCTTGAATGTTTGAACAATGAAACCTGTAATATGCGTATCCATGGATCTAACAAATAATTAAATTAATATTATCAACTGACGTTTTATCAATCAGGCGATAGTTTTAACTAATCTTTCGTGTTCTGCTAGTTTTAAAACCTGAAAAACACAATTAAAAATGGAAATAGACGATGATCTTATAGAAGGTACACCACCTGACATTCAAGAAACTGCCAAGGAAGTAATGTTACATTTGTTGCCACAAAAATCTAAGGAAATATATGAAAGAGCTTATAAAAAATTTATGGATTACCGGCAAGAAAAAAATATACAGTCGTTCTCCGAAAACGTCTTCTTGGTCTATATGGCGGAATTATCGAAAACTATGAAGTCATCTACTCTGTGGTCGCAGTATTCTATGCTACGTGCAGTGGTAAATGTAAAACAGAATATTGATATATCTAAATACATGAGATTACGAGCATTGTTGAAACAAAAAAGTGTTGGATATTGTCCAAAGAAATCAAGGATCCTAACTAGAGAAGAGGTTCACAAATTCCTTTGCCATGCTCCAGATGACAAATACTTAATGTTGAAGGTAAATGTAACTATATAATAGTATTTTAAATTTCTGACTAACAATTTTCTTAATTACAGGTTGCTTTTATTTTTGGAATCGCGGGCGCATGTCGTCGAGAAGAACTGGCTCATATGAAAATTGATGACATACAAGATTTGGGAACGGCTTTGTTAATAAAAATTCCCTATAATAAAACAAACAAACCGAGATCATTTACGGTGACTGGAGAATATCTAAAGTATTATAGAAATTATCTGGCTTTACGTCCAACAAATATGAGTGATGGGCGATTTTTTGTGTCTTATCGCAATGGAAAATGCCATAAGCAAGTTGTCGGTATACACAAATTTGGCTCTATACCTCAGGAAATAGCATCTTACTTAAAACTGCCGAATGCCAAGGAATTCACGGGACATTGTTTCAGAAGAACATCGGCCACATTACTTGTAGATGCGGGAGCAGACATAACATCTTTAAAACGGCATGGAGGCTGGAAGTCTTCGGGAGTAGCCGAGGGCTACATAGATGATTCCTTAAGTAATAAGTTAGAGCTGACCAAGAAAATATTCAACATTCCACAATCTGACCTGCAGTCAGTCTCGACTCAGGTGTCGCAATCCGTCTCCCAATCGAGTTCAACATTGGAGAATAATATCATAACGGAGACCAAAAATAATAACACATCCTCAAAATCAAATTTACATCACCCCGTTCTTGTTCAAAATTGTTCTAATTGTACATTTAATATAAATATTGTAAATAATTGAATAAAATAAACTGTTGAAAATATTTTAGCGTCCGACAAAATGTTTTTCGGACTAGGACGACAAAGGTTGCCTAGCTACCAGCGCAATAATCAATACCTTATTGAAAAGGTTTCCTTTTCGTCCAAATATCTGATCTATAAAACGTCATTTTTTGACACAATCGGATAAAAAACTATTTATACCTTTTTTTTTATTTCACATCAGTAAAAACATTTTAACATCAATTTTTAACATCTCCTACATTAATGTTTTTTTTGTTTGTTGATTATCAAGAAATAAACAGTATTACTTATAAGTTTTTTAGTGTGTTGTTAATTTTTGCAATAAATCTGAAAACACTTAATATTTCCGAAACAGTTGAAGATAGGTATAGGATATTGTACATGAAATATGTCTAAAGTTTTCTGAAGAATCCAAAAATTGAATAATATACAGGGTGTTGCATTTAAAATAAGAAAGTTAGCATTGGCCCCTGTTACATGACAGACCCTGTATAAAAAGTTTTTATTGCGCAACTAGAAATACCAATCGACGTGTCCGAGCGTTTTTTCGGACACGCCCCCATGTATTTATTATCGAATTTATTCCATTTGGCTAATACACACTGTATACAGGGTGTCCACAAAAACGTGAACAAAAATACTGCGCCATGAAAAATGGTATTATAAAAGTTATAATAATACATTCGCTTTTGCGGATTGACCTCCGTTTTCCGAACATCCTGTAGATAAAATATATTTTTGTTTGTACCTTTGCCACCGAAAGTTTCAATTAAAAGGTAATTATTTTACCTTTGTAATGTAAGCTGACTTTTTCTCCTATATCTTCACGACTTTATCGACTTGGTCCTGCTATATACAGAGATAAACCGAAATTACACTTTCGCTTTCCCAATGCCACTGCCGAGGCGAAATAGGCCACGTTTAAAATTAAATAGCCGATTATTGTTTATTTATACTCTTCATCAAATACCTAGGGAATGAGGAAACTGTTGTATTTGGAATTTTTTTGCATATTATTTAAACATTATTTTGACACCATAAAAATTACCAGCTATAATTACTCAATGTTTGGTTCTAGGTGTTTAAAAACAACATTCCCATCAACGACAGCAGTTAAATTAATTTGTGTGATCGGAAATATTTCAAAAAACTCGTTTCACCGTAAATTAATTACAATGAGGAAGCAAGTTCTATGAGTTACTTATACGAAAGCATCTGTAGTGTTTTTAGTTATATTTTAAGTTTCTTTAAGTACGCCCGTCTTCTGTTTGTTCGGGCGATTACATTCGAAAATAAAGACGCTGCTGTTGAAACAAAAGAAGATAAGACAACTGAATTTACGTCAAGTAACGAAGAAAACAATTGCAAAAAATCCGACGAATGTAGTAGGCCTCGTGAATTCGATAGTGATATAAATGCAGAAGTGAGTGGCGGTGAAACAGTTGAAGTACATGGTGGTGGTGATATTAAAGAGATAGGTGAAAACCCGGAAATAGAGAGTTGCAGGAATCTTCGTTTGACATTAAGGCGCCCTAATACATTGAAATTTGTACCTAAAATATACAATAACTTTAATAACAAGGCGAATAGAGGCCAGACAGTTGTCAAAAAATCTAACGCACAAAAAGGTGGATTTCAAAGTTCAAAAAAAGAAAATTTTGTCCAGGTCAATCAAAGCAATTCTAATAAAAACATAAAGAAAAGCCATAATATTTGCTTGCAAGGTCAGACAAATCCAAGCCATAACACTGCTGATGCTTCTTCTGCTCTGCTAAAAGCAAATACCAGCTTCCCTGGTCAAAAGCAAGGGGTGCAAGACAGTTCAACCATATCTGATAACTATCAACATTTCAATGAGAGCAGCGAAAGCACAACAAATTACAAAAAAGATAATCTAGGCCACAGCCAAACGCTGATAAGTCGAAAAAAAGGCAATACAACAATTTTCCAAGATAATTTCAATTTAAACACCCTATTTCAATCTAGTAAATGCACATTTAACAGTCTACAAGCATTTGATAATACAGAAGAACCCCTTAAAACCATCGACGAAGAAAACCAAGAACAAATTCTTGGTTTGGGTTGCTCTTTAGATTACTTTAAATCCAACCAAGTGCATTTAGTCTGTGAGGAAATAAAACAAACCCCTCCAGATATATCTAGCGCCTCCCAAGAGGACGAACCTAAATCTCCTCTCCAAGCCTTTACTCCGAGTACTCCAACATTCAACTTCATCCTCTCCAAAATGCTAAACAAAAAGTTTTTGGGTAGGAGGAATAGTAAGAGGTTCGTGATTGGAGACGGGGAGGACGAACTTCCTTCCCCGACTCCACCCGATGTCACCATTACAGAGAGCCCGACTGTAGAGAACCGTTCTAATTGGTCGAATCAGGAGAATGTGGGGAAGCTGGTCGTGCCCAGAAAAGGACTTACGTAAGTATTTTTGGGGTATGCCTGGATGGTTAAGGTTTTGGAAAAATACAATGACATGAGAAACTGAAAAATGTTGTTTATGAACACTATTTTTATTATTGAGATATAATTGAACCTGGTTCTGATATTTCTATTTTTAACGGAAACCTTTTTTAATTGTGATTTTTATTGAAATAGTATTGATAGTTATTTACGCTTTTTTGCCGCGTGTTTTTCTTATTAAATAATCAGGGTATCCTTAGATATCCCAATATTTTTCATTCAACATAATAAATCTTGAGGCTTACTTGACGGCTGCCAATCAGAGAGATCTTAGCTCCATCTAACTGCATCTTTCCAATTGAAGCTACACCTGAACCAAAGGTCGATCTTGTAGCTACAGATAATACTAATAAATAAAGTGGCACTGGTTGAGCCTGTACATAAGAAATTGGGATATCAGCTTAATGGAAAACTACAGACCTATCAGTCTGCTACCTAGCTTCTCAAAAATATTGAAGTGGTAATTCTTAGCTGATTTCTACTTATCAAAAGTAGCTGTCTCGTTAATTTCGGGTCTGGGTCCTCTATTAAAGATGGTTTAATCTCTGCCTGTTGTTCCAGTAGATTTTGTGTTGATTCCTTGTCCATCGTTTTATGACATCTCGTAATGTACAGTACATGTTGGGACTCCGAGTGCCCGGTTCTGGGCATATGAATGTTTTTTCCGAACCCTTGCAAGTTCGTCATCTTTTAGTTTCCTGTAATACCTTCATATCCTGGTACCCATTGTAGTATTACTTTGTTAGCTTTTGTGGAAGGGACTCTAGTTCCTCTTGGCATTCCCATACCAGTCTTGACGTCACCTTGTTGCATGTTAGCGCTTTAAGGGCTGCTTAGCTGTAGGATGGCGTAGATTTCCGCTTGGAACAATGTGGGAGACTTACGCAGGGAGAAACAAGCATCTTTCTTCGGTCTTACTTCGTGTATCCCTACTCCGGTACCCTCTTTGGTTTTTGAGCCGTCTGGGTACCAGGAGTATCTGGTGTTTTACTGTTCCACGCATCCCGTTCGTCGATTACTGTCTTGAATGGTATGTCAGCGATACCTATGTTTTATATGGTCTGTTCTCATTTCTAACTCAGGTCCCCTTATGATATCACATAGGGGTGGAGGCAGGTCGAAGATGTTCGCCATTGCTGATGTGGGGGTCGATTTCATGGCCCCTGTGATGTTGAAGCAGGCCAGGGGTGGAGGAAGGTCGAAGATGTTCGCCATTGCTGATGTGGGGGTCGATTTCATGGCCCCTGTGATGTTGAAGCAGGCCAGTCTTTGTAGGCTTCCTAGCTTTGATAGTGTGATTTTCTGTTGTGTCTTTGGCCACCCCATTGATGCATACGTGATTGCAGGTCTCACTACCTGGTGTACAACCAGTGCACCAGGCTAGGTGAGAGTCCCAATGTTTTACCGTACATCCGTCTAGTAACTGCCACGGTTACTTCCGACTTGTTTGTGGTCAGTCTGGAGTCAAAAGTTACTTCCAGGTATTTGACCTTTTCTGACGATTTTTTTATTGTGACAAGTCTTGTTTTGAGTGTAAAACAGGCTATGATTTTGACGCCATTCTCTTCGTGTTCTGCCTAAGAAATGTTCATTTTTTTGAATAAAGTTTATTTTGATTTAATTTGATATGACTGTGACGTGTTGTTGACGATACGCCAAATATAGACAAACGATGCCCATCTGTGTTAACTCTTTGGAAATACCCAATTAACTACAGTTTTTTTTAAACTATTATTCTAATTACTATTTAATATTGTCTTAAGTGGTCTTTTGGTCAATTAATATTAAAAAAAATACCTTAAATTATGAATATCACGGTTGATACAGCAAGTATCATATACGGTAGCCAAAAAATGTTAACATCGAAATTTGCGAAAATTTTATATGAAACTTCTCTTCCATTGATCACAACAGACAGGCAGACAAATTTCATAAATAAACAAATCGTATTTATCTCTGTATGTACAGTTGAAAATGGGACAAGTCTTAAGACCATTTTAAATAATATTTGCGTAAATCTGGCTTTTCTGACTGATTTATTGTTTTTAAGGTTATTGCAGTAACATGACGAGCAAAGCATTGGCGTCGCTAAAGAAAATAAAAACGTCTAGTGAAATGTGATTTTTAATGTATAAAAATATTTCTAAATGCTTTTCACGTGTAGCTCGGTTTCTGTTGAGTTGTGATTGTGAAAAGTGAAGATAGTAAAATGGGTGGGAATAAAATTCTCTATAATATTGTTCTTTTAACAATTTTCGATATTTTTATTGTTTATCGAGTTATTGCTTGATTTGATCAATTTCGTTGGGGTTGGAAATGCTTTTCCCGTATACCTCGGTTCCTGATGATTTCGCGACGAAAAGTGGAGATAGTAAAATGATTGGAAATAAAATTTTCTTTAATATTGTTGTTTCAGGAATTTTCGATATTTTTATTGTTTATCGAGTTATTGCTCGATTTGATCAATTTCGTATGGGCTGAAAATGCTTTTCACGTGTAGCTCGGTTCCTGATAATTTCGCGACAAAAAGTGAAGATAGTAAAATGGTTGAGAATAAAAGTATCTATACTATTGTTCTTTTAAGAATTTTCGATACTTTTATTATTTATCGAATTATTGCTCGATTTGATTAATTTCGTTGGGGTTGGAAATGCTTTTCCCGTATACCTCGGTTCCTGATGATTTCGCGACGAAAAGTACAGATAGTAAAATGATTGGGAATAAAATTTTCTTTAATATTGTTGTTTTAAGAATTTTCGATATTTTTATTATTTATCGAGTTATTGCTCGATTTGATCAATTTCGTTGTGGTTGGAAATGCTTTTCCCGTATACCTCGGTTCCTGTTGATTTTGCGACAAAAATTGAAGATGGTAAAATGGTTAGGAGTAAAATTCTCTATAATATTGTTCTTTCAAGAATTTTCCAGATTTTTATTATTTATCGAGTTATTGCTTCATTTGATCATTTTCGAAGGGGTTAAAAATGCTTTTTACGTGTAGCTCGGTTCCTGTTGATTTCGCGACGAAAAGTGGAAATAGTAAAATGGTTGAGAATAAAATTCTTTTTAATATTGTTATTTTAAAAATTTTCGATATTTTTATTATTTCTCGAGTTATGACTCAATTTGATCATTTTCGAAGGGATTGAAAATGCTTTTCACGTGTAGCTCGGTTCCTGATGATTTCGCGACGAAAAGTAAAGGTAGTAAAATGGTTGGGAATAAAATTCTCTATAATATTGTTCTTTTAGGAATTTTCGATATTTTTATTATTCATCGAGTTATGACTCAATTTGATCATTTTCGAAGGGGTTGAAAATGCTTTTCACGTGTAGCTCGGTTCCTGATGATTTCGCGACGAAAAGTAAAGGTAGTAAAATGGTTGGGCATAAAATTCTCTATAATATTGTTCTTTTAGGAATTTTCGATATTTTTATTATTTCTCGAGTTATGACTCAATTTCATCATTTTCGAAGGGGTTGAAAATGATTTTCACGCGTAGCTCGGTTCCTGATGGTTTCGCGACAAGAAGTGAAAATAGTAAAATTGTTGGGAATAAAATTCTCTTTATTATTGTTCTTTTAGGAATTTTCGATATTGTTATAGTTTCTCGAGTTATTGCTATAGATCGGCATGCATATCATTTTTTAGAGATCAGAAACAGATTTTTAGGCGTGGGCTGCGGGCTGCGGCACTGGATTGTCCTTTAATCTTATATTCTAAAGTTGGCAACCCTATCCACAACATGAAATCGGTCTGATGATGGTTGGATAAATTCTGAATTTCAGGTTACGGTGAATGGTTTTTGAGTACAGACACTCTGTGGATTAATAAGTATCTGTGTCAGTTAAGTTTCTATTGACTTTTGCCAAAAAGCCGTAAATATCTATGGTCTTTAAATTATAAAACATTTTTGGCAAGGCACGTTTCAAAAGTTATTTTGGGAATTATGTCATTAAACTTTCCAAATCTACGACCACTTTCTGTTCGCGATCTTAGTTGTGTAAAGTTTTGCAAACAATACGAGTAAAGTATGCTTTTCATACGGAATCTGTTGCTTCAGCAATTAGTTTTTTCATGTAGTTAATTGGTTGTTGACGTCTATCGGTTTTACTTTGTGTTATCGTGATCAAGTTACACTGTGCATTGATACTTATAGAATATTATTGAGTGAGGGCAGGTTTGATCAAGGCGCAATGGGCCATCTTTAATGGAACGCAAACTAAAATCTGATTCTGATTTAATTACTTTCCATAGAATTTAATTTTCATCGGGGTCATTTTGTATTAAAAATCATATGAAGGCCCTGGCATGAGGAACGTACAGTAAAATATTCCACGTGTTTACCTGCTTCCTACGTACTTGATGTTTACGTTTATTGCTCTTGACCTACTGCCTTCTGAATTATGATTACATTGCTCTCTGATACCGCTCGATTGGCAGTGGCATATCCTGTGGGGTTTAAGAGGATATACACACTTTTTCAACAATTTACCATGAACCTGAAGTGGCTAGTTGAGTGGCAGTTTCACAAATTCTGTGGTTTATGTATCTTCCTGACGTAAAGTGGTTCTCGTAGTTGGCAACATGGTGCTCGATGATTTAAATCGCCCGTTTCTAAAGCTCAATAACTTTGGTGCTATAGTATTTGTCAGCCTGGAAAGAAGTTAGTTGAGGTTAGACTTTAATGGCATGTGTCACTTTTAAGTTAAAGTTTTTTTCACGAAATATGGTTTTGATTTAACGACTGCAATAAAAGTAAAGGGTCGATCCCATTGTGTGGACAATAAATATGTAAAGTAAAAAGGTGCAGTAAAGGGTCGGACTAAGGAATACAAGCAATGATACTCGTATACTCGGTACTCTACAGGGTGTTACTTAATGATAGGCCGTAATTCCAAGGGTGCATTCCTGAACCAAATTCGAGTAGAAAAGTTTATATAAACATGTGTCTTAAAAAGTCTGGTTTTCAAGATGTCAAAGTTTAAAAAAAAATTGTTTTTTTATTAATATCTCAAGGATTCTTTTGCTGATTTTAGTGAAATTTGGCAGTGTCGTTCGCTGTGATAAGACGCTAAGTTAGCACTAACTAGATGATAATTATGAGGTCCAGTGGCGTCCCGGGGGGCTGTCTCGCGAATAATATTTACAAAAAAGTTGTACGCCACTGACTAGTTTAAAAATTTTATATTTTTTTTAGATTAAGCAGCTAAAAATACAACTTTTTTGTCTCTTGATATTTTTTCGTACCTCGTAAAATGGTTGGGAATAAAATTCTCTATAATATTGTTCTTTTAAGAATTTTCGATATTTGTATAATTTCTCGAGTTATTGCTCGATTTTACCATTTTCGAAGGGGTTGAAAGTGGTTTTCACGTGTAGCTCGGTTTCTGATGATTTCGCGACGTAAAGTGAAGATCTAGTAAAATGGCTGGAAATAAAATTCTCTTTAATATTGTTATTTTAAGAATTATCGATATTTTTATTATTTATCGAGTTATTGCTCAATTTGATCAATTTCGTAGGGGTTGAAAATGCTTTTCACGTGTAGCTCGGCTCCTGATGATTTCGCGATGTAAAGTGAAGATAGTAAAATGGATGGGAATAAAGTTCTCTATAATATTGTTCTTTTAAGAATTTTCGATATTTTCATTATTTCTCGAGTTATTGCTCAATTTGATCATTTTCGAAGGAGTTGAAAATGCTTTTAACGTTTATCTCGGTTCCTGTTGATTTCGCGACGAAAAGTGAAGATAGTGAAATGGTTGAGAATAAATTTCTCTATAATATTGTACTTTTAAGAATTTTCGATATTTTTATTATTTATCGAGTTATTGCACGATTTGACTAGTTTCGAAGGGGTTGAAAATGCTTTTCACGTGTAGCTCGTTTCCTGATGAGTTTGTGACGGAAAGTGAAGATAGTGAACTGGTAGGGAATAAAATTCTCTATAATATTGTTCTTCCAAAAATTTTCGATATTTTTATTATTCATCAAGTTATTGCTCGATTTGACTATTTTCGAAGGAGTTGAAAATGCTTTTTACGTGTAGCTCGTTTCCTGATGATTTCACGACGAAAAGTGGAGATAGTAAAATGGTTGGGAATAAAATTCTCTATAATATTGTACTTTTTAAAATTTTCGATATTTTAATTATTTCTCGAGTTATCACTCAATTTATCGTTTTCATTTTTTTTTTATCAATATTTTTGGCGAGACTGCCCCCCGGGACGCCACTGGAACTCATAATTATCATCTAGTTAGTTCTCACCCGTATCTTGAAAACCAGACTTTTTAGGACAAATGTTTATATGAACTTTTCTACTTGGTTCAGGAATGCGCCCTTAGAATTACGGCGTATTATTAAGTAACACCCTGTATAATAATAATAATAAATTGATTTAATGAAATTAAGAAAACCCAAATAACCCCGAACGGGTATTTACAATCACACTTAGCGCCCATTTTATTGCAGTCATTAAATCAGAACCATTTTCCGTGAAAAGAACTATAGTTTAATTTTAGGTGTACGTTTATGTTGAGTCAGGACCGGATTTAATATTTTTTTTATATTAAATAAAATTTGGTAAAATTAATTAACTTGTGTTGGGCTACATACTTGGTGAAACCGTGTATCCACTATGGGTAGATATAGAATTACTTCTATTACTACTAAAACGGAGAGAAAATGGTTTAGACACATTTAAAATTTTTTAAAATAAATTTGTTTACTTTGGTTGTAAAGAAAATGGTAATAGCCATGCCTCTACGGGACGTTTTTTAAATTTTTTTAATAGTTTATGAAAGAAAAACTGAGTACGTCGGCCCTAGAGTGTCTAAAAAAAAACTGACAACGCATCGGCGTACATTTATATTTACCTATATACCATTCCAAATTTGAAATCCATTGGACTATAAGTAAACTCACAATTCATTGTCTGCTGTGTACCGTCCGCAACCGTAGCCCTGAAGCCTCAGGAATTTGTGGTAGCATTTTTTCCGCACCTTTTGGAGACAACCTGTATAAGTAATGAAAGTTGGCAGGTATTCTACAATACTGTATTTGAATTTTAACAATAGGATAATTAGCACCAAAGATATTAAGCTTTAAAAACGGGCAGTTTAAAGGGGGCACCTGTATTTATTTTCAAAATAATTGCTAGATAAATCGCAATTGATTGTAAACTGAACACAGATAGCATGCAATAGAGTAGCTGGTGCCATCAGTATGGCGCTGAGAGAACCTAAATTAGCATAAATTCCCAGTACCTCTGCCTTGGGGCACCAATGTTACGTCTCTTATATAAATTGTATTTTATTTAACGCACAGTGTACCTACCTGGTTTAAGTATTTGTAACCAGACAACAATTTTTTTTTCAACAACTGGTTCTACACTGAACTCATGGGCGGGTTTTTTTACCAACCTAAGTCCCAAATAGAAGAAAGGCTTAGATTCATAATTTTGAAAACATCCTTGGTACGAAGTCAATTTTTAACAATTGATTACTAAATTTAATCTAATAAACCTGGTGTAAGCGTGAGTGTTTAAAAATTGATAAGATTTATTTGTTGTATTCGAGATTTCTTTACCTACATTACTTTTACCTTATTTATATGCATTAAACTCAAAGTGCGTCTGGCTAACACAGTTTAAAAAAATTGAACGTAAAATTACCTCAAGAGATTGTAATTTTGTAGCGTATGCTTTATGATAAAACATTTAAACAGTGAGACCTCCGCCAAGATGAAAGAAATGTGTCAAAAAATCTACGATAAAAGGTTAGAATATTTTATGTTGTCAAGTTTGCTGTCATTTCTATATAATATGTAGTTTTTAAGTTTAAGGAAGCATCCGCTTTGTTGGTTTATAGCTAAATCTTATAGTATGATAAAAGCTCGGTACGTACAAAAAAAATAGCTATATTTATGTGGCACTTTATGTAATGATAATCCCACGAAAGTAAAAGGTTCTTATGTCTTATGGCTAAACTCGAGTTTCGTAGCTTTTTTGGATCTTTTTAAAGGCTAACCTTAACTGGAACACATTAAAGCCAAAAAAAGCGTCGAATAAAGCACTATTTTTCAAAAAAAATTCATAAAGGTTAGTTCAGGTTAAGTACCTACAGTTAACGACATATAAATTCATACACTCCATCATTTGTATGTACAGGGTTGTTCCTTATATTTTGACAGCGTGTGGCGACTTTATGAAAAGAGATAGAATATAAGTTTAAATGTAAAAGTTGTAAAGCTTCACTTATATCGCAAGAATTTGTTAACTACAAAAACAAATAAAAATCGCAAAGCTGTCAAACACTCACAACTTCGGTTTTTTAAATTGAACACCGTGTATATTATTTTTTAAAATGAAGGAACTTTTTTCTCTGATTTCAAAAATATATAAGTTGTTGATATTTGTATAAGCCGTTTTCGAGATATTTAGGTATGAAATTAATTGATTTAAATATATTTTCACTTTAAATATAAGTCAAAAGCTAGTATGTCAATTATAATTATTTGGGTGACAGTGACACAAACGCGACATAACTTCGTATTGTTGCGTATCTGCCGCGTTAATGTTACCAAAATGGGATATAGCGAAGCTGAAAAATTTGAAATTGTCCGGCTTTTTTATAAAAATAATAATAATGTTGACGCAGCGCAAGAAGAATATATTCGTTTACATCCTGGAATGCCAGTTCCATGTCGGGGCACGTTATATTATGTTGAAAAATGTTTTAGAGAACGGAAAACTCTTCAAAGAAAAAAACGTATGGTCGCCAGTAATGAAGATGATGAATTACAAATACTGTTGTATTTTCAAGGTAAAATATTATGTGCAAGAGCATAATAACATAATAACAAACTAATATGTTTCCTCTTTAGAAAACCCAAGACAATCGACAGTGAATGCTAGTAAATATTTGGGACAAGATAGGAAAAAGGTTTTAACAATTCTCCATAAATATAATTACCACCCATATAAAATAATGCCGGTGCAGAAACTTACAGAAAATCAAAAAATTCAAAGGGTAGCGGGTAGCATATTGCAGACAAATGGTAAATATATATAATGAGGATAATCACTATTTTGAGAAGATTTTATGGAGTGATGAAGCTTCTTTCAGTACTGCAGGAATTTATAATCGCCGAAACACCCATATATGGAGCACTGAAAATCCTCATGGGTATTCAGAAGTTCAGTTTCAAGGACGCAGAACTACAAATGTTTGGTGTGGGATTCTTAAAAATAAAATAATTGGTCCTATTTTCTATGAAGGATCCTTAACAGGCGCGAGATATATTTTTTTCCTAGAAAACAATATTGAAAATCTTTTGGACCATATACCACTAGCAGAATACGGAAATTTAATATGGCATCAAGACGGGGCTCCACCTCATAACGTGGCTCCAGTTACAAATTATTTAAATAATAAATTTAATTCATGGATTGGAAGATATGGACCAATAAGGTGGCCTGCCAACAGCCCGGACCTTACACCTTTGGATTCGTTTTTATGGGGTTTTATAAAGGAGCAAGTTTATAAAGAGCAGAGTGCTACTTTGAACGATTTAAAAATCAAAATAGAAGACTGCATAAACATTGTCAACAACGAGCATCCTGAATTTATCGTTCACACCGTTGAAAAAATATACGGGGACTATAGAAAATGTATAATTAATATCGGCGCACACATTGAACATTTGTAAAATATTGTTAAAATGAATTGAATCTTATAGCTTTTGACTTAAAAAGAAAAGAGATTTAAATCAATTTCAAACCTAAATATCTCGAAAACGGCTTATACAAATATCAACAACTTATATATTTTTGAAATCAGAGAAAAAAGTTCCTTCATTTTAAAAAATAATATACACGGTGTTCAATTTAAAAAACCGAAGTTGTGAGTGTTTGACAGCTTTGCGATTTTTATTTGTTTTTGTAGTTAACAAATTCTTGCGATATAAGTGAAGCTTTACAACTTTTACATTTAAACTTATATTCTATCTCTTTTCATAAAGTCGCCACACGCTGTCAAAATATAAGGAGCAACCCTGTACGATTTTTTACCATAACTAATAATGGATATTTCTAAATATGTTTGTCTTTAAATTACAGCCGCGAAATTATAAAATTATAAAACAATACCAGGAAAACTACAAAAGTATAAAGCCAAAAAGGGTAAATTTATTAACAAACAACAAACAAAATACTAATATTTAATTGCTGCGCCATTGGATTCTAACACTAATCGTAATCTTCTTGGCATTGACAAAATAATACTTCTGGTGTAATCTGGAGTTAGCCCTTCCCAAATTTCTTTTATTTTATCAAATACCTCTATTTCATTCTGTGGTTGAATAGCTATTTTCCTAACAAGTGCAGAAAATCGATTTTTCCGCACGCAAATGCCGTTGACAGCACGACGCGTAGCGGAGTGGTGTCAAGCATTTAAGTGCGGAAAAATAGGTTTCTGCACGTGTTAGGAACAATAGTTTTTCTACTAGCGTGAGGAAACAAATTGAAAATAATTTAAAAAACGGAGTTTTTTTTTAAATTTTTATTACAATGAACAAAATTTTACAATATTAATTCGTTCATCTCTTCATCGGAAATCATTTTGCGTGCCGAAGAATTCAGCAAAACTCCAGTAGAAAAACTGATAAACTAGTTTAAATTTATAATATTCTGTTGACAGTGACATACAAATCAACAACTGGTTATATACACCATAGCAACTAAGATATTTCAAAGGTAATATGATGAACAGTGACTTCAAATCGTACAGCATTTAATTTAATTAAATTTAATTTCAAAATATAACAGTGCGGAAAAATCTTTGCCGCACGGTGCTGAAAAGTGGATTTTCCGCACTAAAACATGTGCGGAAAATGCGTTTTTCCGCACGCTAGTAGAAAAAATTTATTTTATACATTTCTTTTACCATCAATCCCCAAGCATTTTCAATTGGATTTAAATCAGGACTTCTTGAGCACCAAGGCAGACATGTTACGTTGTTTTCTCTAAACCAGTTACCTACATTTCTTGCAGTATGCACAGGGCAGTTATCCTGCTGAAATATAAAGTTATTTTCTTCAAAAACTATCGCGGCAGAAGGAAGAAAAACATTTTCCAAAATCTGAAGATATATATTACTGTTTAATGTTCCACCAATATTCCAGCATACACCTGCACCGTGAACACTTATCCATGCCCACACATTAACCGAGAAATGTCCACTGGTTTGCTTTTTTTGAGTATACTTCTCATCATATCGGGAATTTGGTGGTCTATATACTCGAATCCTTCCATTATATGTAGACTGAAAAGTTTTCTCATCGGAAAAGATAACATTTTGCCAAAAAAAATCATTTTCATTCCCCCTTAAGTTACGTACCGTGCTTCTGAAACACCCTTTATAATTGGGAAAGGAAAGGGAAAGATGTATTTACCCCCGTTTCACATTAAGCAAGGCATTATCAAGAATTTTGTTAAGGCACTGAATAAAAAAGAGGATGCTTTGTTATATCTAAAAGAGAGATTTCCACGTATAAGTGAAACAAAGATGAAAGAGGGAGTTTTTGTTGTTGGACCGCCAGTTAGACAACTGTTTCAAGATGAAAACTTTAGGACAACTTTAAATGATACTGAAAGACGAGCTTGGGATGCGTTTGAAAAGGTTTGCAACAATTTTCTTGGGAACAATAAATCATAGAACTACCACGAACGCTCTCTGCTTATTGCATTTTAGGATGTCGCTAAAATTCCATTTTTTCCATTCTCCTTTTCATTTCTTCAGTATCAGTTAAGCATGGAGAAAGATTTCACCAAGACCACCAATTGGAAAACATACCGGAGAATGGACAACAAAATGTATTATAAGTTTGTAATTGTTTAAAGCCTCCCTTATCATTGGACACTGATAACGAAATTTTGATGTCAGAACTAGATTCAGCAGACAGTTGGACGGTGATAATACAGTATTGCCCGAAAAAAACAGTACTGAACTTGTAATCGTATTATATATTTAAAAAATACATATTATTGACACTTTACTATATGTTCTAAGTGTGCACCTCCTCGTTCAAGACAGACTTCATAACGATGTTCTAAGTTTCTGGTCATGTTATTAAATAAGGGTTGTCTCAGAGCTGCGAAGAAGACTCTAACGGCATCCTTTAATTCATCGATGGTTTGTGGTGCCCGTTTGAAAACGGCATTTTTAGCCATGCCCCAAATGTATGCGTCTGGAGGTGTGAGGTCTGGAGAATGTGAAGGATAAGGGAAGTCAGTAAATCGTGAAATGAATTTGCTTGGAAAATGTTCTTGAAGAAATTGACGAATTGCGGCAGCAGTATGGCAAGTTGCCCCGTCCTGCTGAAAAAATTGGTTTCGAAATGCCAAGTTACGTGCACGACAGAATTGACGTAGATCAGGGATAAATCGTGTTAAAATGTGTCTGTACCTCTGTTGATTAAGTGTGACTTGCCTACCATTCTCTTCGATGAAGTACGGACCAATGATTCCGTGTCCGGACACAGCACACCAGACACTCACTTTTGCACTATGTAAAGGAACCTCTTGAACCTCATCGGGTCTGGCAAAGCCCAGAAATCGATTTGTGCGACGATTCACATAGCCTGACAAGTGAAAGTGTGCTTCGTCTGAAAACCAAACATTTTTCAAAAATTCAGGATTTTCATACTGTAACGCGAGAATTCTGGCGCAATATTCCACTCTACTGCGATAATCCCGAGGATGTAGTTGTTGATGTACCTGAATCACATACGAAAATGCACCCAGCTCCTTCAGGATTCTTTGAAAGGAAGTTCTTTTTAAATCAAGTTGTAACGCTGTCCTTGCCTGGCTGGCTTTCGGATTTTGTAAGATTTGCTCAAAACACGTTCATGGTTATTGTTGTTGTTAACTGTCCTGGGACGCCCCGAGTTTCCTTTTCGTTGGCACAATACACTACCCGTATTTCTGAACTTTTCAATAACCTTCAAAATTACAGCATTACTTGGAGAACGTTTATTAAACCGTTGTGTGAATTGATCAGACACGTATAGCAAACTTGCACCATTATGTCGGCCCATTCCGTATGAGCGAAAATAATGCTCTACCAGAAACACTTTCTCCTCTGTACTTAACACCATTTTTAACAATTAGGCCCTACTAATTACTTCTTTGAGGTTTACTTGACAGGTCTATACTAGCTAACTTGAGTGTGACAGCGCACGCATAAAAACACCGCCAACTTAGTTTCAGTACTGTTTATTTCGGGCATATTTGTATGTCCGTCTTTTTGATTTCCGCACGGTCGGAACATATTGTTTTATAAAGTAAAGATAACAAAACCTTATATCCACTTAAGCTATTTGGTGGATGACACAATATCGTCAAGTTCCACCTGTCGAGAAGTCAATTGTTTAAAGAACCCATAATTTATCTTTATATCTATCTAGATTAAGATAAGTACTTTGGAACTGTGACTCACTTTTTAGCGTTTTTTCTTTTATCAAAAGAGCATCACACCATGTCTGAAACAATGCTGATAATTGTGTCTTGCTAATTATTGTATATGTACTGACTTTATTCTGTATTTGTGATTGCAATTGGATACACGTGCAATTTTATTTGTATTGAAATTGAAATAAATAATGGTGACGTTTAGCTTAAGGTTTGTACAATCCCAAATCTCCCATATTCCCTAAAGATACTTTAATGTAATCTCCTGATGATTTTGTCTTTTTTTTTTAGGCCCTCTATGTCCCAGGGCACTGTGATGTTACATAATAATCGGCTACAAGAGAAAGATTTTACAGTAGCAACCCCAGAAGAATTTGTTAAGCGGTTTAACGGGACCAAAGTTATAAACAAAGTAAGTTGACATCCACCCAGAAGTCACATCTCTTATATCTCTATTGGCTTAGTTGAATATAGGAAATCCCATGTAAATTTTGAGGTGGCTCAATATTGGCTACTCTGTACATTTTAGAGAAAAATTGTATTATAATTTTTTAAAGAGGCCGATATAATAAAAGCGTAGTTTGAATAAATTTTAAAAAGTTAATCCTAACTTATTCAATTAAATGCCATGGCAAAATTACGAAATTTTCATAGTTTAGGTAATATAGCAAATACCAGTACACTGATAAAATTAATTATTTGAGTTAAAAAAATTTACCGTTGACTCAAATAAATATTTGTTTCCTATTAGCCAAACAAATATGTATTTGAAAAATACCAAGGGATTATTTGCCTCAATTAGTATCATCTGATTTGATACAAATTACTTTTTATTTGGAATTAATCACTAAATACAAAATTCAAGCAAATATTTATTTCCTTAACACTAACCTAACTTAAATAAGCCGTTTCAATGACTTAAGGTAAATAGGTTAAAAGTTAAGTTAACAAAATGTTTATTTGATTGATATTTATATATATTTTATCAAGTACATATTTATTTTACTTTTGTTTTACATGTATTTGCCGTAACAACAACCTTATTTAATTAAACAATTTAAGTGATTTGATTTAAATAAACCGGTAATTTCCATCAAAGTGATTGTTTTTTTATTCAAGTACATAATTGTTTAACTTGTCTTTTATATTTATTTAGATCAAATATAAATTTATTTGGTTTAAATACCTTTTTTTAATTTTCAATAGATCAGAATGTTCATTCAAATCAGTTCTTATTTTATCCAAGTACGTGTTTATACAGACGTCACATAAAAATAAGAAATATTGAAATGTTGCTATTGAATATGGTTTAATCAGTACCTATAAGTACCATAATAATTACAAACCTTATCAAATTGTTTATAGTGTTCAAATAATAAGGCAAACCAACAGAAAAAAACACATTTTTGCCGAAAATAAAGGTTATGACAAATTACGCGCACGCGCACAACTATTTTTACATAAAAATAACATAAAATTTTAAAGATAACCATCTCTTATTTTATTTCTTATTTTTATGTTATGTTATGTGTTTCTATAAACGTCTTATGGCAGATCTGTAGATTCAACTCTTATTTTATTTTTAGGTTACGTTATCTTGCTGTATAAACCCACCATTAGTTGTTGTTCTACTTAAATATACGTCAATAAAACATTATAGAGAAGTTAATAACTTTGATAAAAAATTAAATAAAGTCAAATTTGCAAATATTAGGTACAATAATTATTAATATTATATTAATTATATTATATTTTTTACGTTAGGAGGTTTGATAGGTATTGAGTTATGGTGAAAATTGAGAAAAACTGTCTTATTTGTAACCTAGGTAGCCATGATTTATAAATACCTGGCTACATTTTTGTAAAAAGATTTTGTGTTCGAAATTTCAAATTAGGTATTACAAGTATCTTTTCTTTGCCTCTTATCTTACTTTTTTAACTCGTTTCATGCGTAACTAAAATATTCAAATATCGTTTCCTACCTTGAGAAGTATCTAACATATGGGATATACCCCTCGATATAGGTACCCCAATCTTCTAAATAATTATTCATATTACGTTTATTCCCCATCATATCTTCGTTTTAATTTTTGATGGAACCACTATTTTCTGTGCCACTAACAAAGAAGATTTCACTCTCACTCATAAATTTCTACAAGACAAAATCGAACACCAATGACCAAAACGCGATGATCAGGCCACTTTTGTATAACCAATCAAATTACTCAAAGCCCAAAGTAGGCGACAGGAGTTCATTTAAATACTTAATTATTAGTTTGGATGACCAAATTATTTGAAAAGTTCGGCAATGAATGATTTAAATTAAAGTTAAAGGTATTTAGTTCTTAACTTGAAATGTACTTCGATTAAATAATTAGTTATTTGTAAATATTTGGTTGTTTTATATTAAGGATTTAATGTAAATACATAATTATTTAGTTTAAATGACCTAGACATTTAAATAGTTCTCTATTGGGTGATTTAACTAGCGATTAACGGGATTTAGTTCCTAAATAAAAATTAGTTCGATTAAATAATTAGTTATTTAGATTTTGTTGTTTTAGTGGTTTTTTGGTAAGATATTTGTTTGAAGGGTTCTATGATTTGACACAAGTCAACCAACAGCCAAATAACTTTGCAAATAAAACGAAATACTCTCATTTATTTCAGTTAAATCAAATTTAGTTAATTAAAATCACATTTATTTATTACCAATAATTATTCGCCAAATAAATCAGATTATTTGATTAAGAGAGCACAGTTTTATCAGTGTACATAATTTCTATGACGCTATCGTCAAAAATTGACGTAAAGCTGGACATAACGAATCAAGATTATTTCACATTAAAACACATTTTCGTTTCAGCAATGCGGCAATCACACATCCAAAATAAAAGACACCATTATGTTTTTCTTACTAAGCCTTAAATATAACATAACATACCTAAGACTACAGATTTTCACAAAAACATTAATTAATTAAATGTTCAAGCAACCCTCCATTAACAGCTAAACAATATCCTAACCGATCATAAAATTCATTTCTACTGAGTTGATATTAAGAAATTCTGTCACATTTTAACAGTTTTTTATCTGGTCTAGATTTTCAAATTTTACATCTTTATAAATAAAATTTTTTAAGTGACCCCACAGAAAGATATCGTTTGGCGAAAGGTCAGGAGACCTGGCTGGCCAAAGGATTAGATGCCGTAAGCCAATAATACTTTTAAAAATATTTTGCAAGTATTCCATAACCATGAGAAAATTATGGGCAGGACAACCATCCATTTGATACCAGATCTCCTGATTTTCGCGTACAACTTCTTCTAGTGCGAATTCCATTTGATTTTGTAGTAAGTCCAAATAGGTTTGTGGGAATCAAGTTGTATCTTCTAACTCCCAACATTAAACGGTGAGGCTTTGTATATTCCTCGGGTTTAGGTTATTTCACTGGTTCGTTTTATATATTGGCTAAGTGAATTAAACAGTTAGATCACATTTAATTTGGCGTTTATTCATCCAATTCAGCACTTGTTCACAATTTGTCATGTCCGGCGGACGATGACTCACGTTAATTATGACGTACATGTTTACCTTTGAAGGGTTTAACTTGCAGTGTCTGTCGAGAAACTGACAGCTTACCTTGTCGCCAGAAAATCACGCCCCGCTTGTCAGACTGATCAATCACAAGGTAACATATTTCGCGCGTTGTTTTCTAATTGGCTATTTACTGTTCCGCCATGTTTTCTTAGGACCAATTGGTATTTTCCCGTTTTCTGTATTGCGGTGAGCTTGATCTCTTAGCGGCAAAGCATGTCAAACAATATACGTTTTTACAATCTCCAAAAATAGACGTTTTGACACTGAATTGTGTTGAGGACAATTTCTTGCTTAAATAACCGTAGCGACAGGCCGCTGTTTTAGTATAATATCTGCACATTTTGTTGTTTGTCTGGGCGAAAAATATTATTGGTTCTGAAACCATTCAATGCATTTTGTTTCTCTGTTTCTCTGCCCGTTGAGGAATTGTGTTGCTAATGGAATATTAGTTATTTTATCTAGACAAATAGTAGTATTGATTCTGAAAACATTGGTTGCATTTAATTTCATTATTTTTATGGCATTTGGGCAATCGTTTCCCCAACAAGGTTACTGCTGTAAGGTTACCTTCTATAAAAAATGGTCCAATAATCTAATGTCGTACAATTCCCGCCCAAACATTTATTTTTTGTGGATATTGCGTCCGAGTATGAACAAGATGATGTTCATTTTCTTGGCTCCAATACGGGCAATATTGAAAATTTGGTTCGTTGTTGATGGTGAATGTTCATTCATCGGTAAAACAAATATTTCTCAAAGAATCCCTATTATTATTTGCTCTTTTCATTACCTCAAAACAGAATACCATTCCACGTTCTTCATCACCTTGCCGTAGCTCTTTATGTTTTTCATACTTGTAAGGAAAATATGTATGTTTTTTTAAAGTGCGCAACACTGTGGTTTGATGTTTTCCTACGAATTACCCAAGAAACCTCGTGCTAATCATTTTATTTTCCTCCACGTGCAGTAAAATATCAAGATCTCTATTATCCCTTTCTTCAGCTCTATTGACATTCTGAGTTCAGCATTTACAGTTATTTATTACAGTGCCTTTGGACTCAAGTTTACTAATGATAAGTTTAATTAATGAAATTGAAGGGATAGACTTATCAGGGAATTAAACTGAAAACATTTCAGACAGTACTCTTAAACTATTTCCTGTATAATACCAGTTAATCATAGTTACTTTTTCCTTAATAGCTATAAATAAAGCGCCTTCAATGGAAATGTTGTCACTGACGCTACTTTTCGTTTTCAATGCCAAATAATAATTTGCTGGTGTTTGCTGTATTACCTAAGCTATGAAAATTTCGTAATTTTGCCATCACATTTAATTAAATAAGTTAGGATTGGCTTATTAAAATGAATTCGAACTTGGCACATGGGTTTATTATATCGACCTCTTTAAAAAATTATAATACAATGTTTCTCTAAAATGTACAGGGGAGCCAATATTTTAGCCACCTCAAAATTTGCATGGGATTTCCTATGTTCAACTAAGCCATGCATGTCCCGGTATAAGAGTTGATTCCTGCAATTAGCAAGAGAAGGTCATTTTCAGTTTTCAGCACTTCTTATATTTTTTTTTAGTTTGTCGTGTAACGTCAGAGTTAAGGCAGCGTATATTCCCCTATTTTTAGGGAAATTTTGATCTGACAACATCGAGAAATCTGTCCTTTTAAAAATTTAGATAAGAAAAAACTACACATTAGTATTGAATCGAACACAAAGTCGTAACCAGAGTCAGAATCTTCTTCATGTTGGTTTAAATAATGAAACTTTGAGCACATGCACTACAGCAAAAAATTTGGGGCTGCTATTAGATACTGATCTAAGACTTTTTGGACATATAAATAATTGTATCAGAAGGGCGTTTACTAATCTGAAGTTAATCTTTGGTCAGCGAGCACTACTCAATGAAAGTCTTGTGCGACTCCATTGTTCTATCACTTCTATCGCATTTTAATTATTGTGATGTGCTATACGGTCCCTGTCTTTTGGATGGTGGTGTCAAAAGAGTACAGCTTATTCAAAATGCAGGTGTGCGTTTGATAGGAGGTATTCGCGGTCGTGAGACAGGTGTGAGTGCAAAGGTTCGTGACATTCATTGGTTAAGAATGAACGAGAGACGTATGGTACATAGTTTGGTCTTGTTCAATAAGATTATTTGTAATAAGTATCCTGATTATCTGTACGATAAGGTCAAATTCAGGTATTACATGCAATTTAGAAATTTACGATAACACCACCTGCACATCTCACTGATATGTATGAACGCTCCTTCACTTATCAGGTCTCGATAATCTACAATAAAGTGCCTTTTATCGATCTTAAAAACGTCTCTGGTTATAGGTTCAAATTATTTGTACTGAACTAGCTATCTCGCTGCCCACCTGTGTGATACTAATATGAATTAAGATATATTGATGAAATCTTTCAGAAACCCAAAAATGTCCAATAAAAGTAACAGTTCATTTTATGTTTCTGAAACATTGCATAGTTGCATTTCTGAAATATTTCAAACTAGGGGCAAACACTTTTCAAAAATATTTCAAAAACATTTCTTGTGATATTTCTGAATTTAGATAAAATGGAATTATACAGTGTGCCCCGCTTTTCATCAAAACACCCTAATATCTCAGTTATTAATAATGAGATTTTCTTGAAATTTTGATGGTAACAGTATGTTGGAAAAATGAAGTATTTGGCATAGTGAACATTTTTATTTATCTTTGGCGTGTGGTGTTGGTGGGGTAAAAAAAGGCCTTTTTTCTTAGAAAAGGATATTAGGGCTTATTTTAGATAACTGTTTCTATCAGATTTAGAATCAGCATCCCCAAAAACCGCCTAATTCATATTTTCAAAATCTCAATTACCCTAATTACGATTTAGGTTTTTTCAAAATTTTGTAAAAGATACTCGCGTTTTGTTACCGTTGGCATGCTGACCTGTTTTGTGTTTAAACAAATTAAGCAAGGAGTTCTTTGAAACAAAAAGTTTTTGTTTGACATTAAGTAATTCGTACGAATTGTTAATAAGTGTTACTTAACTGTTATAAGATAGCACAAAACCGAAGAGTAGTTCTTACAATTGGAGAAAAAGTAAAAATTATCCGCTTATTTGGTAATAATGAAAGATCTACGCGTCAGGTTGCTGGAATATTCAATGAAAGGCATCAGGATTGAGCACCAATTACTCACGATACTGTTGCCAAAATCAACAGATTGTTCGCAAGGACTGAAGCGGTTTTCAAGACAAGACCAAGAAGGTACAATTTAAATCAAAGACATTATCCAGACGACGAACGTATCTTAGCAGAATTTCGAAGCAACCCAAATGGTAGTATAAGGGTAGTTGCGAGGATACTGAATTTAACGGAAAACAAAGTATGGAGGTGTTTGAAACGCAATAGGATTAGGTCATTTAAACCAAAATTTCTACATACTCTGTTAAATGGTGATTTTGAACGGCGGTTTGAATTTTGCTTATGGTTGCAAGGTAACTATCTTAACGACAGACTTTTCTAAAGAACATTATGTTTACTGACGAGGCAACGTTTACGACAAACGGTGTGGTATCTAGTCAAAATTGTAGGTTTTGGGCAGCCGAAGATCCGAATTGGTTAATTAATTGTAAAAACCAGTACAGTGAAAAAGTGAACGTGTGGTGTCGGTGTGGCATATTTAACGAACGAATTGTTGGCCCTTTTCTTCTGGATAACTTGACCGGACAAAATTTTCTACATTTTTTACTAAATGATTTTTATGATTTTCTCATGGAATTGCCTTTAGCACAGAGACAACACTTAATCTTTCAGTTATATGGTGCCCCCGCACATTATTCTATGATAGTTAGGAACTTTTTAAATGCAACTTTCCCTATGAAGTGGATAGGTAGAAATTCTCCTTTAGAACCACGGCCCCCCAGATCGCCGGATATTACCCCTTGTGACTTTTTTTCTGTGGGGGCACTTGAAAACTGAAGTGTATGCTACTCGGCCGCGTAATAGAGAGGAACTTTGCATTAGAATTAGGCAAGCGTGTCAGGAAATTACTCGCCAAACTTTAAGAAAAGTCAACGTACGTTTAAAAAGAATTGTTAAAAAGTGTATTGTTTTAGAAGGTAGTTATGTTGAAAACACAAGAATCTAAAATAACGTAATTTTGTTAACACAGTTACAAATAAAGAATTTATTAAAACACGACATTTGGAACAAATTATTAGAAGCTGTGTAGACCTAATAACTCCCGAAATGCTCAGAAATGTTTCAAAATAAATGGTATCTCGAACAATATTATGTATGGAGCGAAATGGCGGTCATACCGAGTTTTAATATGTTTTTCAAGTAGATATCCCAAACATTGTATGTAAGGTTCTAATGGAATTCTAAACACTTTTATTCTTGGAGTTTTTTCGATATCTCATTAACTAATCTGATTTCTGATGATTTCATATTCGTTTCTTTAACTTTCCCGCCATACCAGTGGTCACGTGACGTATGCCAAAATCGATTTTAAGGTTATGGAACATGCACATCCGATCCCCCAGAAAAGATTTTTCGATATTCTTCTAATAAAATTTTTTCCTATATGTTGCGAACTCTTTGCGGCTCACTGTATTAAAATATTATAAATTAAAATTTGTGTAACGTTAAATCTTCTTTGTTTGAGAATATAATTCTTTTGAAGGATAAAGGTAATCCTTATTAAATATAATTTTCAAAAATATTTTTTATAATACTTCTAATTTTTTAACCAAAGTTCCGTTTATTCCTCTCCAACCTAAAATTTCGTAATTTAAATGAGTTTTGACTAATGCATAATATAATATTTCTAGATGTTTTATATCCAAACATTTTTTAATGCTTTTAAAAATTGGTAATCAACTTCTTAATTTTTTAATCAAATATTCTACTCGAGAATTCTAATTTAATTTACTGTCAAAAATTATTCCTAAATATTTTACATGATTAACTTTTAAAATTTGAATGTCATCGCTTATATTGATGCTATTTATATTTTGTGGTACATTATTTAGGTTTAAAGTAAAAGGAAGATAATTTGTTTTATTAAAATTAATTGTTAATAAATTATTATCAAACCAATTTTTTATAATTTTAAAATATTTTTTAATTTTCTTATTTAAATTGTCCCAATTTGTGTCGCTATAAAAAATAGCAGTATCATCTAAAACTATGAATTGTCCCATCGCAATTTGTACTAAAATCCTTAATATAAATATTAAAAAATAATGGTCCTAGAATTGTCCCTTGAGGAACACCATATTTAAATACTTTTGAATAGCTTTCTTTTTTGTCTATTTTAACATAAGTTGGTCTATCTTCAAGATAGTTTTTAATTAATTCTAATTGCTTTCCTCTAAATCCAATATTTTCATTTTTTTAATAGTAAATTATGGCTAACCGTATCAAAGGATTTTGCTAAATCCAGAAAAATACAAATACAAGGTGTTTATTATCAATAATATAATTATTCGGTAGTAGCCCACAAATAACAATGCCTAATAATGAATATTGCTAATTGAACATTACACAAACAAAACATAAAATAAGGGGAACCCTTGAGGGAACGAGCTGGTTTTTCTGCATCTGATCCGTCAAGTGTCAAGGGCAGGGTGTGTCAACTGTCATTTTGGGTGTAATAAATCTGAAATATTTTAGAAATATTGACATGAAAGGTTATGTTTTTAAGACGTTCGAAATATATTAGCGATATTTCTGAAAAGAAGTGTGCTGTGTTGGGGTGTTACATTGTAAATTACAATAAAGACATGTTTATTTATTTATCTATAAAAATTGATACACGTGTCCTCATGTCTTAAATTTGCAATATTTTTGTTTGTTTCTAAATTAAAAAAAAGAACTGGAAAACGATGCCATATACGCTAAAAATATAGGGGATCAAAAAGAATGAGAAAAGGACGGGGAGTCAAAATCCCCAAAAAAAGTTCAGGAGAGTGAAAGTGTTGGTAGTGGAAAAAATGTAACACTTTGTATACTGGCTCTGACAATTTAGACATTGTATTGTAAAGATTCCAAAAACTAATAATTGAAATAATTACCTCGGAAAATATGGGAGAAAGACGAAAAAATTTAAAGAAATATTAAAGTGTTTGACACCCTGTATAAAAAAAAACGAAGCCTTTTTGAGCACATATTTATGAGTATTTTTTTTTCTATTTTGAACCACAATACTCCATTTATTAACAGTATTAACTGATGCTTTCGCTCATTTTTAGGTTCTCATCGCCAACAACGGAATAGCCGCAGTAAAATGCATGCGATCGGTACGAAGATGGTCCTACGAAATGTTCAAAAACGAAAGGGCCGTGAGATTCGTAGTGATGGTGACGCCCGAGGATCTGAAGGCTAACGCTGAGTACATCAAAATGGCGGACCACTACGTGCCCGTACCTGGTGGCACAAATAATAATAACTATGCCAATGTGGAACTTATTGTTGACATTGCTGTTAGGTTACAAGTACAGGTACGTTCAAGAAGAACCTAATAACCAAGTGATTACAGTGCGTTTCTGGCAGTTTTAAGAACTAACTATACCAGATTATACTTGAGACAAGTTTTTAATGTTCGATATTTTAGGCTGTGTGGGCTGGTTGGGGTCACGCCTCAGAAAATCCAAAACTTCCGGAACTTTTGCACAAAAACGGGATCACATTCATAGGACCCTCGGAGAAAGCCATGTGGGCATTAGGAGACAAGATTGCCTCCTCTATAGTGGCTCAAACTGCCGACGTCCCTACTTTGCCATGGTCAGGAGGAGGTATGTAAAAAAAAAACCGACAAACAAAACTTTATTCAAAGTGAATCTTTTCCTATTTTACTTTGATGCTGGTGTAAATACTCACCTATATTGAAATGTAGAATCCACACACTTTTGTATTATTATCTCTGAGAACTAAACTACAACATCTGTCTTTTTCTAAGATGCCAGACTAACTAATCACTGCCGTCGGGAAACTGCAACTCTCGCACGGAAACCCTTTATGGAAGAATTATGACATGCAATCTCGTTGCATACCCAATCGCACACGACATAGTTGCCGTTTTTAGCCGCAAGAATCCCTTTTACTTTACTATAATCGAACTAGAGTGACAGCTTGTGTCAGAAACACACGTGTATCCTGCTATACGGCGACGTGTAGCAGCTTCTCCCGAAATCGCTGTCAACGTAAAACCAATCAGCGTTCGATCGCGCGATTCGTTGGGCCAATCAAAAATCTATAATATTCAGATTGCCTTGCCCCCGTGTTAGCCATGTTTATACCTATGCAACCAATTGAAAAATTAACGTGAATATAGAGATAGAATTTTGGAAACATTACAAAATAAAGACGTGAAGTTACGCAATAACAATACCGGTCAACCACCACGTGATTCAACTTTCGAATTCGATTGGTTACAAGTCTTGCGACAACGAACTGCAGCGTCAATCCTTAAAACTTGGGCATCTTGAATGTCGTCGAGCGTTTGTTAGCATAACTGAACGACAATCTGCGAAACTGAAATGAACTGCACGGAACTAAACTGAACAGAACGCAGCGACAAAGTATATAAATCCCACTCTAATGTTAATAATAAAAGTTAAAAAGATCCTTGTATTTATTTTTAACCCTTAGTGTCCTAATTTACATTAAGACACTGACAAAAGTCTACTTTTAATAGTGTTTGTAGCTATACTACGGTCTCAAAATAATTGGCAAAACTGTTCATATAACCATTAACGGTGTGCGGCGAAAATAATTAACATTGATTCGCCCACTTTTAAGTTAAATAAAAGCAATCCAAACCGCTTGGGAGAATTGTGCATAAATAGGTCATTACATGTTCCCAAGTTTTAATAGATTTCACTGAAATTTCCATAAAATTTACCGAAACCGGCATGTCATTAAGGGCCCCTGTCCACCCTACGGTACCTGTTTTACTTAATTTGGCAACGCAGGTAGGAAAAATCCATGTCTAAAAGCGCTCGCACGCTTTCTTATCGCCTCTAACCAACGTTCAGTGTCGTAGACAAGTTTCAATCAAGAGGATATTAGCGATTCAGTTTTATTATTTTGGTGGTTATTCAAAACAGCAAATAATATAATGCAGGCGAGTTCTTCAAGTGATAGTAACCAACAAGTTATAAAACGACGTCATTTAAAACCTGGGGAGCGTACAATGGTAAAAAATGTGTATGAGGGAATTCTAAGTACACACAGTGGAATATCATTCACTGATGCAGCAGAACTTTGTGCCACATTGACTAAGACATCTTGCCGTACTGTTTATAGAACTATCAAGGATTACTAAAGTCTCCGATCAGAAGGAAACAAGAGGACGGAAAAAGATTTTTTATTGATCAGCAAACAAAGTTAGCCATTCGTCGAACAGTGCATGCGTTTTTTTTTCGAAATGAACTTCCAAATTTAAAAAAAAATTCTGCTGAAATTGAAAGGGATGAAAATATGCAAAAAATTTCACGAAGAGTTCTAATGCGTACACTACGAGAATTGAATTGTCGATTCTTAAAACGAAATCGCAAAAGTCTTTTGGTGGAAAAGGAAGAAATCGTATTGTGGCGTAGAAAGTATCTAGAAGAAATACAACAATATCGCTGTGCAGGGAAAAGAATTTACTTTACGGACGGTACATGGTTAAATGAAGGACATACTGTGAATTACATTTGGCAAGATCTCAACATTAAAGATGCACGTAACGTCTTTATCAATGGACGGTCCACTGGATTGGAAGCCCCTTCAGGAAAAGGTCGTCGGTTAATTATAACCCACATCGGGAGTGATTCTGGTTTTCTTGAAGTGGGTTAAACGTGTTTGAATCTCGTAAAACCGGGGATTATCATGAGGATATGAACTCGGGAGTGTTTGAAGATTGCTTTAAATCCTTCTTACCGCCTATTGAACGTGGGTCGGTAATCGTGATGGATAATGCACCATACCACAGCCGTCGGGTGGAAGGAAGCTTTGCCAACTTCTGCGTGGCGAAAAGGAAAGATTGTTGACTGGCTCGAAGAAAAAAATATTTCATTGGGCGAAAAAATGCTAAAAGTGCAGTTGCAAGACTTCACAAAAAAAATATACGAAATATGTAGTAGATGAAATGGCTCGTGAACGAGGTGTTACAATATTACGTTTACCGCCTTACCATTGTGAACTAAATCCAATCGAGCTTATATGGGCACAGATAAAGGCGAAGTGGCGCGTGAAAATAAAGCTTTTGAATTAAATGATGTTAAAGAACTGTTAAAAATGGCAATAACGAATGTACAAGCAGCAGATTGGCATAAGTGCGTATTACATGTCGAAGGCGTAAAAAAAAAATGTGGGACTTAGATGTACGCGTTAAAGTCGTGGTAGAACCTATTATTATAAATCCTGCAGATGACAGTAATGAAATGTTTTCATCGGCAAATAGTGAATAATCGCTGTAATGGTAACAATGAATTTAAAATTGTAACGTATTGTCACTATAACACTTTTTAATGTCGGCGTGGAATATAATTTGTCAAATTATTATTAATTAGTGTTCATTAGGTAACAATAGTTGGAAAATTTATAAACATTTATGATTAAGGTTTAGGTTTTGCCCTTAATCCACTATTATTATGTAGTATAATAAAAACGTTATGAAAATAACATATACCGTTGCTTTATTATTCTTTTTGGATTTTATACCTGCGTAATTTAGTTTCTCTAATTACTTCATTAGATCACCAAATGTAAAAGCTTATTTAATTTTTCCGTTTAATTTATAATATTATATTTATTATAGTAAATGTAAATATATTATAATAATAAACAAAAAATTCATATTTTTTTTTTTTTAATAATAATTTATTATTGACCTCAAAACAGTTTACAATAAAACTGGCACCGAGGCCTACAAATTGTATGGTATAATTATTAACATTCAAATAAAATAAAGTTATTCCGAAAGGCAAAAAAATGTAGTTTATATTTCTTTATCCTGCCACTTAAATGTCTATACTCTATTTTCCTATATATATTTCTTAATATAAAAATGTGTATAATTATTTATTTTTTAATATTTCTTAATATACTTTTTAAATTATTATTGTTTAAAATGACACGCCTCTGGAATTGCCGTTCCCCTTACGTCTTGCACACCCGGGTTAAAATGAGTCACTGCCAATTATTTTGCTACCGGAGTATTAAACATGTCAGGATTCCTGGAATCAAAAGTATAAATTAAAATCTATATCGATTTTTAAGCGACCTGTGAAACAATACGAATACTAGGCTTCAGCTACGAATATTTTAATACTGTTTCAGGTCTCAAAGCACAATACTCAGGGAAAAAAATCAAGATCTCCTCCGATCTTTTTGCCAAAGGCTGCGTCACAACAGCCGAAGAAGGTCTGGCTGCGGCGCACAAAATCGGCTTCCCCGTCATGATCAAGGCCTCGGAAGGGGGCGGGGGAAAGGGTATCAGAAAAGTGGAGGCGGGAGATGACTTTGCGGTTGCCTTCAGACAGGTAACTATAATAATATGAGTGGAGGGAGTAAATTACAGCATAGTGCTATTTTTACAGGTACAAACAGAAATTCCCGGTTCTCCCATATTTGTCATGAAGCTTGCCTGCGGCGCCCGACATTTGGAGGTCCAACTCTTGGCCGACAACTACGGCAACGCCATCTCTCTGTTCGGAAGAGATTGTTCGATCCAAAGGAGACATCAGAAAATTATCGAAGAGGCTCCGGCGTCCATCGCCAGTCCTGAGATCTTCGAAGAGATGGAAAAGGTACGTTAAGAGTTTTTACAGGGATCTGAGCAATTTTGAGCGAGACTTACAGGGTGATACATCACGATGGCGTATTAGACGTTTCTGGCGAACCAGTCAATGGAATGAACCAATAACTTGCTTTGTTACATAAAAGGACATGCTCTACACAGCTAAAATATTTTGGATTATGCGGTGTTGCCGCTTCTACTAGAAAGTAGTTTTGATATTTTAAATGGAACACCCTGTATATTAACTTATTCTTGCAATCGCTAGTAGTTGCTTAACACAAGATTTGCTATTTATTTATGTATACCATATCTATAGTAATCTATACCCAACTATACTTAATGCAAAATAAAAACCGTTTACGTCATACCCTTTAAGTGACGTCAGATATCGACAGTGTTGCCAGCTTGTAACCAAAATATCCGAGTGAGGGAATTACAGTTTTTTTTTTTCATAAAAACAAGATAAAAATACAAAATTATGTACCATACGTCGGCTTAGTAAGAAAACCGCGTAACTCCCATTTTTAAGCAAATTGATATTGTGGTGCCATCTTGTAAGAAATTATTTAACCTATCAATTCAGAAAACTTCACACGTGTGTAGATGCGTGTTCCCGCTCAAACGCTAATTATTGAAAACAACTTAACTCCAACCCTCTGTCTTTAAAATAGCAAAGCGCGTAACTCCTAGTTGGTATATACGTTTGAAGCGTGTGTGGCTCGCGTTGTGAGATTTTTACCGGTAAGTTTTTGAAAATATTATATTTAAAACAAATAGTTAGTTTAATAGAACGCAGACTTGTTTCTTAATATATTATTTAACTTTACATAATAAAGAAAATAAAATCTAAAGGTAATTTACTTGACTTGAATTATAACGTGGACATACGCGGTTTTCAAAATTAGATTTATTTCCTTACCGATGGAGATACGTGGTCTTCCACGTTTTAATTTACTTTTATCTTTACAGTATGTTTTAAAATATTATAGAGATATCGGTACCTAGGAATTTATTTTAAAATTTAGACTGCACAAGAAAATAAAACTAAAAATTACTTTCTTTTCAATTACAGAAATGGCCTCGCGTGCGGAAAAAATATTGTTATTAGCGATTCAAGCATCGAAGAGTGGTAGCTTTATTGTAAGTAAAGACACTGGAATACTAACACCTGCATTAATTGAATGTGATTTAGGAGAACCCCACAATTTAAACTCAAATAATTATGAAATATATCCGTCCGAACATGTTTTATTAGGATTAGATCTTAACAAAACCGAAGTACCTGTACAGTTAGACAATATTACTAAAAACCCTGATGAAGGAAATAGTTCTGGCAAAACGAATCTTCCCATTCCCGAAGACGAAATTTTCGAAGGATCTCGTTATTATGACGGTATTGTTGATATCATAGAAGCAGAAGAGGTACTGCCTGTTCCAGATCAAGCGGCGAACATTGATGAAGTAGTTACATCCGAGAATCTTCTATTATTAGATGTTAATAATACCGAAGTGCCGGTAGAGTTAAACAATATTACAGGAATTTCTGATGAAGATGATTCTGATAAAACTTATGTTCCTGTTCCTGAAAACGAAAACTCTGATTATCCTGAAAGTGATGACGATTTTGAACCACATGAAGATGCTGTTGGAGTAGTTGGAGATCAAACCGCGAATATTGAAAGAACTGAAAATATTTTAAATATCAAAGTGAGAAATAAAAGAAAAATGCCTTCAGGATGGAAAAACAATGAAAACAAAGAAAAGCGTTTAAAAGGATTACCTTACATGGGCAAGAAAAAAAATGAAGAAGATTGGGATTATAATATTCAAAAACCGGGTAAATTTTTAGCGAATCCTTGTAACTGTACCCTTAGTAAGAAGAAATGTGTGATACTTTGTCAGAAAATGACAGCAGAAAACCGATTAAAAATTTTCCAACACTTTTGGAATGACTTAAATTGGGGCCAGAGACAGGTACAAGTGCAAACACTAGTAAAAAGTGAGAACGTTAAAAGAAGAAGAGGAGGTAAAAATAATATATTATCCAAAAGAAATTTATCTATAAAGTACTTTTTAAAAGTTGGTTTAGAAACCACAAGGGTTTGTAAGCGCATGTTTCTTGGTACGCTGGGTTTAAAAGAGACTATGGTTCTAAATTATATTAAGAATGGTAAATTATTTCCTAGAGAAGAAAATCACATTGTTGCCGATGGTGCCACCATTAGCAGAAAAAGTGAGGTACGAAAAATAAATTTTCAAGGAAAAAATGGTGCCGTGTACAAGTTTTTACAATCGCTTCCTAAATTGGAAAGCCACTACTGCCGATCTTCAACAAAAAAAATGTATTTGGAGCCAATGTGGCATACTAAAGCCGAATTGTATAGGTTTTTTAAAAATAAATATTGTGTGGAAGAAAAACTGGAATGCTCGTCAATTTTTACTTTTTGTAAAATATTTGAAGAATTAAATATATCTTTGTACACCCCTAAAAAAGATCTCTGTGACGTATGTGAAGCTTATAAAACACAAAATTTGTCTGAAGAAAAATACCTTGAACATCAAACTTTAAAGCAAGAAGCACGGAAAGAAAAAGAAAAGGACAAATCTGCAACTGATTTAAAGGTAAACGTTTATGCAATGGATCTGCAATCTGTATTGTTGAGTCCTAAATCAAATGTATCAGCCATGTATTACAAAACAAAATTAATTGTGCACAACTTTACCTTGTACAATCTAAAAAGTCATGAAGGATTTTGCTTCTTATGGAATGAAAGCGAAGGTAGCATAACATCCAATGAATTCTCTAGTATATTATCCTACTTTGTGGAATCTCAAATAGCATCACAGAATGATTTGCAGGAACTAATATTTTATAGTGATGGCTGTACAGGTCAAAATCGTAACTCTACCTTATCTAACGCTTTTTTAAATTTATGCATAACTCACAATATAAAAATAACTCAAAAATATCTATGTAAGGGCCATACGCAAATGGAAGTAGACTCGATGCATTCGACCATTGAGCGCCAGATACGAGCTTGTAAAATTAATCTTCCTGCTGATTATGTCTATCATTGTATAAAAGCCAGACAAAATCCTGCGCCTTATGAAGTTAAATACTTAAATCATACCTTTTTTAAGAAATTTGATGGTCTAAAATTTTACAATTCAATTCGCCCAGGTCGAGCTGTAGGTGATCCTGTTGTTACCGACATAAAAGCACTTCAATATTTATCTAATGGTGAAATATTTTTTAAGTTAAGACATACTCATGGGTTTAGTAAGTTGGACAGCAGAGTAATTAAAAAAATTATTCCCTGCAAATTCAACGATTTGTCCCCTTTGTACGTCCAACGAAGAAAAATAAAAAAAGAGAAGTACAACCACCTTCAGATACTAAAAGCAGGGCTCTTAGAAGATTATCATAAATTTTATGATGAACTTCCATACGAGTAAAGTACCTAGATTCTAGATAATATATACCTTTAAGTTGTGTTCCTGAAAACTGAACGCTTTATAGTAGAAATATTATTATAACCTACCTAACTAGATATTATTTGTTTCTAAAGACTTTGAAGCTTAGTTTTTAGTTAAAGTTTTAAGCTATTTAATAAAATAAACATATTATTATACTGTTAACTACACTTAGGTTTATTTTTAGGATTATTTTTTAAGTTCAAGTCACTCGTTTAGTTTGCAAAGATTGATGTTAGTTTAAAATACCTATTTGTTTTTAGTTTGAAATAAATTTTTTGATTCCTATAAACTTATTGGTTTTCTTAACGAAAATCGCGTAACTCCTAACGATTATTTGAAATTTTTTTGGAAAAATGCGTAAGTCCATTTAAATTGCCTGAATTTGCTCAAAATTATTTGTTTGAACAAATTTCGACGTATTTTGTCTTAAACTCGAAACCATAAAAGTTAGCCAGTTGAAACGCAAACACAACCTAAATAATATAGTTTTTATTGTTTCCTGTAAAATTTTCTGAAATGGAGTTACGCGGTTTTCTCACTAAGCCGACGCATAGTTTATACAGGGTCGTTGGTATGTATGGAAACGGTCAATTATTTGTTAAAGTAAAACAGCTAGCAAAAAATAGTTAAGACAAAAGTTTCAGGGTTTCTTAAGGTCTATTAGAATTTTAGAAAAATAAGTAAACAGGATGAGTCAGAAAACCGTAGAGAAACAAAGTTACTTTTTTTTTAAATAGAATACCCTATATCTTAGAATAGTTTTGGATTTTACATAAAATAGCAATAATTTTTTAATAAGTGCATTATAAGTCTAAACCTAATAGTTTCCGAGATATCGACTTTTAAAAAATGATATTTTTGAACTTTGACAGCTTCTAGCTTTCTAGCGGTACGTCTTAGAGTAAAACGGCTTACATGTCCCTATCTTAGTTTCTTATTATCTTCCTAAAAGTGTCAACTTCCGGTTAAACCGGATGTAACTCAAAGGACGGAAATACAGTACTTCAGGTTTATCCGGAAGTTGATGATTTTGGGAAGATAGTAAAAAAGTAAGATAGGGACATGTAAGCCGTTTTACTCAAAGACGTACCGTTAGAAGCCTAGAAGCTGTCAAATTTCAAAAAATTTCATTTTTCAAAAGTCGATACCTCGGAAATTATTAGGTTTAGACTTATAGTGTACTTATTGAAAAATAATTGCTGTTTAATGTAAAATTCAAAAATATTAAAAGACGTAGGTTGTTCTATTTAAAAAAAAGTAACTTTGCTACTCTACGGTTTTTTGACTCATCCTGTTTACTTATTTTTCTAAAATTCTGATAGAGCTTTAAAAATCCTAAAACTTTTATCTGAAATATGTTTTGTTAACTGTTATACTTTAAGAAATAATCGACCGTTTCCATACATACCAACGACCCTGTATATTTGTTTACTGCATAATACCTATTACCATCAACTTTAGTAAATCCAACACTTCTTGTATTCTCATCTTGCCAGGATCGACCATTGGCACCATTCTGAAAAATCCATGTTTCATCCAAGAAAACGAATTGGTACAAGAATGCTTCTTTTTCCTTAATATATTCTTTCAAAAATACTAGTCGTTTGAAGGCTTCATGGGAAAGTTCCATAAGCCCTCACCTCGGTTAATCTTTTTTCCATCCGAAGCCTATTTCCTTTAAGAGGCTTCTTAAAGAGTTAATACAACCATCAAACAGTTGTCCGTCTTTTAATTTCTTACTTAAAGTTCTCAAAGTTACATGATGTTCTAAAAAAAGTTACAGCTTAAGCATAACCAATGTAAAATATTAGTTTTTGAATAATACAACTTGCTTGTTTCATACATTCCATAAATAGTGTCACGAATAGATTTTATATCCAATCTTGACACATTTACAACTCTCTTTAAATAAGAACGTTTCCTTTTCGGTGACTCCAATAATTTATTTTGCTTAACTGTTGTTGAAACTGTGCTTACAGCTATTTTTCACAAATAGTAAGCAACGTAATCGACAGAGATATGTATGTGCACTTTTGTTGTTCTTAAAAGAACGGGTTTTTAATGCTATTTACGAAAATATCTGGAGTTTTTGTTAAAAAATTAACGGCACAGCAAGACAGAATCACAGAACAATAATTAAGGTTAGTTTTGCATAAACGTCAAACAAAACCAACGAACGAGCTGGCGCCACCGCACCGTTTACAGTTGTGTTGCCAACTATCGGCCAATAAAATTCAAATTATATTAATTTTTACAAGCTTAACCCTTTGTTGCCCACCGGTTTCAGAGTAAAACCGCAAACAATCTAATTTTTATCTTCACTCCTACCGGTTTCGCTGCGTTACCAGTGGGCGTGTCCATAAATCACAATAGCTCTCTAAATCTATTTATTTTTCACTTATTGCTTTATTTATATGTGGTCAGCTGCTAACGGTTGTTTATCTGTAAAATTTGTGAAGCAAAAGGTGTTTTTTTTGATAATGTCAGGTAAGTAAAATATTGTTTTCTTATGCAAAAAAGAGTGGCTTAAAATTTTTAGAACATTTTTGGAACAAAATATTGTATTTTTACTATGTTTTCTACTGCAAAAAGTAACTGGTTCCATGGTGTAACCGATAGGCAATAAAGAATTTTTATTTTTTCTTTTTATTTTAGGTAGGGAAAATATTTTATATTTTCGGGACCTCGAAAAATTGCAATCAGAACAGGTTTTTACTTTGTTGGATGAAATTCCAAGTGACTATGAGTCAGATATTGAGGATGTTAGTGAAGATGAGGGTACTAAAGAACAAGGAGTTTTGAATAATGAGGATTTATTTAATATTAATGAATTACCAATATATTTTGCAGATGATGTGGCTGAGTGGGACAGTAAAGATGAACTATCACTTATGTACTATACGACAACGCAAGCTAGCAACAAAAAAAAAGCATTTGGACAAATTACAGCGATTATTGTCTTCAAAATATAAAGCAGTTCAATGACGATAGCGGTCCCAATATACCCACCGAGAAAGAAACACCCATAGATGTATTTTTATCTTTATTTCCTGAAAGCTGTTTTTAAGTGCAACATTGGTCTATGTCTTACAGATAAGAAACACTGTTTTTTGGACTACCACAAAATTTAATTTCCTATTTATGTGTAAGAAGTTTAATTAAATTTGAAAAACAAGTTGCCTATCTAATTCCTACTGGTTTCATTGTGAAACCTCCCCCTGGGGGCCTTAAAAACCAGTAGGTGTGTGTAAAACTTTAAAAAGTGTGACTTTTGAATATACTTAAATGCAAAAATGCATGATTGTAACACGATTTGTAAAATAAAATAAATCCGGACACACAAGTTTGTAGTAAATTTAATATCGCATAAAGTTTTAATACTTTTTGCCCAAATTTAATTTCCTCGTGTTTTCTTACGGACTGTCAATTATCAGCTGATTGATGACGGTCAAATTTCTTGTTGTTCATTGGCGGTATATTTAAAATTCGGATACATCTCATTAAACTTTCTATATGCCCTGCTTATAATTTTATCACATTCTCCAAGCAGAATAAATAAATTCATTAGAACTGCGTTTGAATAGTTTTCTTCCATAGTTTTTATCTAATTACTATTCGGCTGACAAGGGCTAGAGGAACTAAAATATCGAAACCATAACAACAATGACAGGACACAAAACATATGAGAATGCATGGCGCACTAACTAAAAAATTCATATGAATAACTATTTCAAGGAACCTTTTCAAATAAAAATGCTTTAATCAGAAACTTGAGTAATTGGGTATAGGTATGGCATACATAAATAAATAGCAAGTTTTGTCAGCTTTTTAAATCAGTAATAATATACAGGGCGTTTCATTTGAAAAAATCGACTTTACACATTCGCTTGATCGGTGACCATAGTCTGACAAACAACCTGGAAAGCCTTGAACATCGAAGGCAGGTTGGCGACTTGAGTCTATTTTACAAATATTTTCATGGCAAGTGTTCAACTGAGGTTGCCCGCTTGATACCACCCAGAGCGGTGCATGGTAGAAATACACGACGAGCCACTGCAGCCCACCAGTACGTGGTTCAGCTTAGTGTCCCTCGAACGACACTGTTTCAAAATTCTTTCATCTGGAGAACGTCATCACTCTGGAACGACCTCCCTGAGATCGTGTTCCCAACGACTATAATCTTCAAAGATTCAAGACCAACGTGAATCGTTTCCTTCGCACACGCACCGCTCCCAGAGCGCCTTAAAGGATTTATCCTGCAGTGCTGTGCCTTATCATAAAAAAAAAAAAGTAGGATTTGTATGTTGTATATTGCAACTAAGCTTTGGCCGTAGCATAAAAGGCCTTCGGATATTGCCGAACTACCAACCGAATTTCAATGACTTAGCATCTCAAAGTTTAAAAATATCACCATAATAATTAATATCTCAAAATCGGCAAGAGATAGGTATAGGGAAGTGATAAGGAAATGTGTTACTAGCGATTGTAACAATAAGTTAATATACAGGGTAGGGTGTTCCATTTAAAAAAAATCAAAGTTGCTACTACTTTCTAGTAGAAGCGACAACACCGCATTATCCAAAATATGTTATTTTATGCATCAAACCAAATTTTTGGATCATTCTATTGACTGGTTCGCCAGAAACGTCTAATACGCGCCATTGTCGTGAATCACCCTGTATAATACGCGTGTCAAATCAATTTTTTACAAATCGAAACGATTTTCAGTCGGCTGTCCGCCTAGCAAAAATGGTTGGGTACGTCTCCGCCGGTACCGTGGAGTACCTCTATGAAACCAGCGGGAACTACTTCTTCTTGGAGTTGAATCCGCGTCTCCAAGTGGAGCATCCTTGCACCGAGATGGTTTCCGATGTAAACTTACCCGCTGCGCAGTTGCAGATCGCCATGGGCTTGCCTTTGCACTATATTAAAGATATTAGGTCAGTTAGATTTCGTGCCCACCCCCTCAGTAACGAGCTGTCGTCACTTTAACGTCGCAACAACAATTTTTCGTCACTGATTTCACTGACAGATCAATCACTGTTACTTGTCTGAGGGGATTGCGACGTAAAAGGTGCCGAATATGACGTCAGCGGGTTACTAAGGGGGTACTTACTCATTTCTTTTTTATCAAGGTTATTATATGGAGAATCTCCCTGGGGCACGACAGAAATCGACTTTGAACAGCCCCGGAACAAGCCTCAACCTTGGGGGCACGTCATAGCTGCTAGGATAACCTCAGAAAACCCCGATGAAGGTAAAGATAAGAATAGAAACGTTGTAAAGTAGTTTTCAAATTGGTTCTCACTAAAGGGCGAAATATATGCAAAGTGCATATATATGCATTTTTTGTCAATTTTATAATAAAATGCATATTTTTCCCAAATTATTATTTTATGACCATATTTTTATGTTTTCGGCGTTATCAAAAAATTAAAAACGCCCGGTCATGAAAACTCGTAGATTCGTAGGTTTAAAGTCCAGTGCGGCACTTGTTATTATATAATAATTAATATTTACATTTTGGTTATACACAAGGTATTTATTGGGGGTTTCCGGGGTTTGCAGGTATATTGTCAGGGGTTATTTATTGTCATTTAATAATGCCTTATTATTACCTGCTTAACAAACTGTATTTATATCGGGTTGTAATAGGTACTTCTGTTTTAGTTTGTCGAAAGATTTCAGTATTTTCAGTATGAAACTAATGATTTCAAATTTGTGTTCAAAATGTCTAAAGTGGCGAAAACGTCTTCGTGGATTAAAAATTTCGAGAGTTAGAGTTTGGTGGAGAAAAAGTATTCTGTAAAGCTTGTGCAAAAATTATTGTTTTTGAAAAGAAGTTCCAAATCGATCAACATTTGAAAATACCGCTGCATAAATTAAAGTTACGAAAAATGAAATCTGAGCCAGTTCAGCTGAGTGTAAAAAACTCATTTCAAAACGTTGGAGAAAAATCGAAATCTGATAAGGACATTTTTCAAGAAGACTTATGCAAGGCTTTGGTCGCAGCAAACATACCCTTAAAAAAATTGCAAAATCCGCAATTTTCAACCAATTCCTGACGAATCCACGCTTAGAAAGAAGAATGTCCATTCAGTATACGAAACCGTTTTAGAAGAAATTAGAGCTTCACTGGGTAATAAAATTTTTTACATTATTGTTGATGAAAGCACAGATGCGTGTGGCAGATATATCGCACATCTTATGATAGGAGTACTTCAAGAAGATTAAGCAACAAACCCATATTTAATAGCTCCTAAGCAGCTAGACAAAACTAATCATGTGACCGTAACTCGATTTATTCAACAGTCCCTATCGAGCTTTTTCTTACCAAATCCAGTCCCAGATGAAAAGTTTTTAGTCCTTTGTCTGATTCAGCACCGTATATGGTAAAAGTAGGCCAAAACTTAAGAATCTTTTACCCTAATATGGTACATGTGACTTGTCTTTTACATGGAATAAACCGAGTCGCAGAAACCGTCAGAACTGAATATCCTTTAGTAAATAAATTAATTTCAAATGCAAAAAAAGTGTTTTTAAAAGCACCTCTAAAAGTGCAGATGTATAAGGAGAGATTACCAGGAGTTAGTTTACCTCCAGAACCTGTAATTACCTGGTGGGGAACATGGATTAAGGCCGCAATATTCTACGCAGAACCTTTCGAAGCCATTAATGAACTAATTTTGGATTTAGATGACGATTCGCAGTGTGTTGTGCAAAGTAAACAGTTGTTAAAAAGTGCAAGTGTATTTAAAGATCTTGTTTTTATTAAGGTTAATTTTAGTTTTATACCGGACATAGTATCCTCGTTAGAGAGTAGAAATTAAGTTTAAGAGACTCAATTAGTATTGTTGAAACTTTTTCCGCTAAATATAACAACATTCCCGGTAAAGTAGGAGGTCAAGTAAGGAACAAATTGGATGTAACTGTAAAAAAGAATGAAGGATTTAAATACTTAACTGCAGTAAAGAGCATTTATGAAGGTAAACCATCCAACGAAGTTGTATCTTGGCCTTATACGTTATTACCTAAGTTGCAGTATTATCCGATTACATCAGTAGATGTTGAAAGATGCTTCTCTGTATATAAAAACATTTTAACTGATAGAGGACAATCCTTTTTAGTTGAAAATTTTGAAAAATGTTTAGTAATAAGTGCCTTTATACAAATTCAGGTTAAAAAATTGTTTACTTTTATTTTTTTTTGCATTTTTTTTTAGAACCCAGTGTGTTTCTTTACCCTATTTTACTATAATAAGTTAAGAAATATTGCATACCAGTATGCATATTTGGTCAAGAATAATGCATATTTTAACGGCAAACAAGGCATATAATATATGCGCATATTTTGACTAAATTTAAGTGCATATATTCCGCCCTTTAGTTCTCACCAACTCGTCTAGTTTTTTTTATTGATTTCTACACACTGTCGTTTTTCAGGTTTCAAGCCGAGTTCCGGTACGGTCCAAGAACTGAACTTTCGATCGTCGAAAAACGTTTGGGGATATTTCTCGGTGGCGGCCTCTGGAGGCCTTCACGAGTTCGCTGATTCCCAGTTTGGGCATTGTTTTTCGTGGGGCGAGAACAGGGCGCAGGCGAGGGAGAATTTGGTCATTGCCTTGAAGGAGTTGTCGATTAGGGGTGATTTTAGGTAAGGTATACTACGGATTTGATTTCAAATGTCTTGAGAAATATTTTCGGTATGTTGCATTTATTTAGATTGACACTATATCTTTGTTCCAGGACTACTGTGGAATACCTAATCACGTTGCTAGAAACCAAAGATTTCCAAGAAAATACCATAGACACGGCGTGGTTGGACCTTCTAATTCAAGAAAAAGTTCAGGCTGAAAAACCGGACGTTATGTTAGCAAGTAATTACAAAAACTAATTTAACAAACTGTTTAGGAACGTAAATATTCTACATTTCCTAAACAGGTAAAAATACCTATTCTGTATATACAGTGTGGTCATTTAAGTGTGCAACACATGGGAATTTTTTTTATAACCGATTTCTCAGAAAATTTTATTCTTGAAAAGTTGATGCATGTTCAATAATCATATTAGGTGCACTTGGAATGGTTGCACGTAAAGTGGCATACAGGGTAGGTCAAAAAATATAAAACTTGTAGGAGAATAAAGTACCCCTATTTCAGAAAATTCAGCAAAATGTTAATAAGAAAAGTTGTTTAGAATTAAAAGTTATGCATAGATTTGAAAACGTGACCTCCTAAAATAAAAAAAATATTTTTTTTATTTGAAAACAATAAGAATTTTACAAAAAATTTTTTTTTTTTTTATATTTACCCTAAAGGCCTTTATAAATTAATCAACATCAAATCAACTTAACAATAAACATTAAAAAAAAAAATAAAACAGAAAATATTTGAAATGCAGAAAGAAATAAAATTATGTATGTGTAAAAAAATTATCGACGCGTCTCTGTATGTCCACCATCTCGTTCAATGCATTTAATTATCCGATCATAAAATTTGGATCGCAATACACTTGCTGGAATATTTCTGCAATGAAATCGTATCGAATTTTCAAGCTCCCCAACATTATTAAACGGTCGATCCTTGTAAACTTTTTGCTTTAAATATCCCCATAAAAAAAATCTAATGGGGTGAGATCTGGCGAACGAGGAGGCCATCGTGGATCGGTATTTCGTCCTAACCATTTATCACCAAATTCTCCCTTTCCCATTCAGAAGCAATTCTAGCAGAATGAGCGGGACAACCATCATATACAAACCATAATTTATGTCGTTCTTGAATACTCATATTATAAAATCTTTTTTTTTTTCCTTCCATTTTGGGCTTTTCTTCTTGTTCCATGCTTAAAACTAAAACCGCAGCCAATTTTTTTTTTTTTTTTTTAGAGACGCCATTATAATAACAATAATTAAGTCTCTCTATACTGCACCTATTAACTGTTCTCCTTTGATTCCATCAACAGACTGCCAGAGTTTTCCATTGTGAGATGTGAACGTGAAGGCTGAAAAGAGCAGGATCAATCTCGCCGTGAGATCGGAACTGTACGTCTTGACCTGCAGGCCATACCGGAGCGTGAAGGGCCCGCTTAAGGTTATATACCTTGCAGGCATTATACAGGGCGTCCTCAAAATAACTGTACAACGCTTAACTGCAAATTCCTTAACCAAAATTAAGGCGATCTAGGCAGACTTACCTATATGTAATGTTTAATTCTCAAATTAATAAAAATTAATTAAAAAAAGTCATATCGTAACATTTGATTTTTTTGAGAAAATCCCTATTCATTGAGGAATTACGGAAAAACGCCATCTAGTGGCCACCATCAGAATCAATATGGTATAGTTAATAGATCTACGTGTAGAGGAAAAGAAGGGCTTTTTTTCAAGACCAAGTTCAATATGGCTATTTTGAGGACCCAAAAAATAAAATTCGCCTCTTGAGCCTTAAAAAAAATAATAAAAAAAAAATACTTTGTCCGGTGCACGGGTGTACAGGGTTTTCTTTTATATTTAGACCCCTATTTAGAGGAAAAACTATAAGAGATAGAAAAAAACTTTAAATATGAAAGTTTTATGATTTTTACTGAATCATCAGAATATTAGCAAAAAATTATTAAAATACTATTACAATGCCGAAAAATATAAGCAACTTATGTTTTTTTAAATGGAACACCCTGTATTTATTTCATTAAAATTATAGATCTTTTTTTCCTGATTACAAAAATATAGGGTTTGTCTATATTAACTCCAACCAGTTTTAAGATATAAACGATCAAAATTTTAAGAAGTTGTATTTAGTTTCTAGTCTAGAATGCTTTGGAAATTAAAAATGATAAAGGTCTGTCGCCATTGAAAACACATGTTATTATGACATTTTTGTCGTTGTTTGCTTGTATTAAACGAACATTTTGCTACGTACTTAAAACAATAACATGGGATATTCTACAGCAGAAAAATTCGATATTATCCATCTATATTATTCTAATAATAGAAATCCATCTACAACTCTTAATGAGTACCACAGGATATTTCCCAATAGAATTTTACCTTCCAAAAGCACTATTAAATATGTTGTGAAAAAATTTGAAGAGACCAAAAGCTTAGAAAGGAAAAAGAGGACAGTAATGAGAGATGAGCAATTAGATTTAAATGTCTTGCTGTTCTTTGAAGGTAAACATTCTAGTTTATACTAATTCTTAAATCCTACAATAATTACTTAAATGTTGTATTACAGAAAATCCTGAAAATTCTATACCAGATGCGGCAGGCCATTTTAATAAATCCCTATCAAAAATACACGAAATTTTGAAAAAATACGGATATCATCCATATAAATTTTTACCAGTCCAAAACTTAACAGAAGATCACAAGAGACAGCGGCTAGAATTTTGTTTGGATATTTTAAGAAGGCGTGAAATTGATGGGAATCTTTTAAACAAAATTTTATTTACCGACGAGGCAAATTTCAGCACAGCTGGTATGTTTAACCGAAAAAATAAACATTTTTGGGCAACTTCAAATCCCCACAAAATTCAGCCTGTTAGAATTCAGGGTCGTAGGTCTATAAATGTGTGGTGTGGCATTATAGGAAATAGGGTCATTGGTCCAATAATTTATAATGGGAGTTTAACTGGTCCAAGATATATGGAATTTCTTGAAAATGAGATTGAAAACATTTTGGAAGAGCTTCCTCTCAACCAACACGCTACGCTCATTTGGCAACAGGACGGTGCCCCACCCCATAATGTTGTCCCTGTTACAAGATACTTAAATGAAAAATATAATACATGGATTGGAAGAAACGGACCAATAAGGTGGCCGGCAAACAGCCCTGACTTGACGGTTCTGGACATTTTTCTTTGGGGCTATTTAAAAAATAAAATTTATTACAATAGGCCAGAAAACGTTCAAGTTCTGGAACAAAGAATTCACGAAGAAATTTTGGTGCTAAATAGGGACTTTCCAGTGTTCATTATGAACGCAATAAATCATAAGTTATTAGGAAACATTCAAAAATGTATATTAAATGAAGGGGGTTATGTTGAAAATCAATAATTTTCTATGGTTCTGCATTTTTTCTTTATTTTGTATTAAATATATTTTAAAATTTCATAAAAGAAAGTATTTTTAATTTTTATTTTATATCGCTAATATCTTAAAACTGGTTGGAGTTAATATAGACAAACCCTATATTTTTGTAATCAGGAAAAAAAGATCTATAATTTTAATGAAATAAATACAGGGTGTTCCATTTAAAAAAACATAAGTTGCTTATATTTTTCGGCATTGTAATAGTATTTTAATAATTTTTTGCTAATATTCTGATGATTCAGTAAAAATCATAAAACTTTCATATTTAAAGTTTTTTTCTATCTCTTATAGTTTTTCCTCTAAATAGGGGTCTAAATATAAAAGAAAACCCTGTACCTAATACCGTGAAAAAATTGTGCGAATAATTTAAAGAATATAGACTCACCTAAATTTACTATTTGAACTGCAACTCTATTCTTCTCGATTTTTGACAAGCAAACTTGTCTATCACTTTTTCGTTAAAGTTTGGAATGTTGTTAATCAACTGTTTTTCTATGGACAACATAGTCAACGCGGAAAGTCTTTCTTGGGACATAGTATTTCTTAAAAAAGTTTTTATTCTTTTTAAGGTCGAGAAACACCTTTCACTTTCCACAGTTGTTACGGGAATCGTACACAAAATATTCAGTAACTTAATGGATTCAGAAAATGTTTCAGACAAATTATTTTTAATAAAAGTCTGTAATAGAGCAAGTACACCACTATGTTCCTTGAAATCTTCACGAGAGTAAATAACGGCTAGCTCATTTTTTAATTTAGAAAAATTTATATCAGGAAACACTTCAGAAAGTTTTTTTACATTTTCATGGGGAAAATTTAAACGATATCCTTGAAATTTTTCAAATTCAAATAAATTTGCTATAATTAAATGAGTGGTAAATTTAAACCTTTCAGATATTTGCATTAAAATGATATCGCAAACTTCTTTCGAAATTCTTATGTTATCACCATAGTCAATATTTCTTCTTTTAGAACATATCTCTGGATTTTCCAAGAGATTTTTACTATGAAATTCTTGAGTTATGTATACATCAATGTTATTTCTAACCTGCTGAATTGCAGTAGTAAAATTATTTAAATTATCCTTCGCTACAGAAGCAGTTAGGCCTCTACGCTGTAGTTGTTGAAACAAAATGTCAACGTGGGGCATTATTTTATTAAAGAAAAACAACCAAAAGTTAAAATTATTATTTGTCAAAGTATTAATGAGGCCTTGAGTTTGATTAATTGAATTTTGATCAGTTTCAGAATCACGAATTTCTTCCAAACATGTCAATAAATCATTTTTGTTCGTGTAAACTGTTGTTACTGACCTTGAAGTAAAATTCCAGCGCGTTGGGGCAGACCGTGGTAGTCGTTTTTGGACAACTCTGTCTAAAATCGCAGTTCTTTTGGCAGATCGCGAAAAGTAGGTCGAAAAGCCAGATAAATTTGCAAAAAATATTCTAAGCATTTTATCTTTAGATGTACAGTTCTGTATTATTAGATTTAATTGATGTGCGTAGCAGTAAATAAATTTTGCATTTCTATAAATCTCATTAATTTTTGCTTGAACTCCTCCTATAGAACCGCTCATGACAGAAGCGCCATCGTAACTTTGCGCTATTAGTTTTTCAGGTTGTTTTGAAACTTCTATATCATTTAATACACTAAAAATTTCTTTAGAAATACCGTCAGCGGTATGGTTGGCAGGATTTGAAAACCCCCAAAATGTTTCAAAAATATTACCGTTTAATGTGTAACGAAATACTAGAACCATTTGCATTTTATTGGAGGTATCAGTGGTTTCATCTGCCTGAATTGCTAGGTAGTTAGCGCTATTAATTTGTTTTTTTATTTCTTCTCGACATACATTTAGCATACATTCCAAAATTTCATTTTGAATAGTTTTTGATGTGCCTTGAAAAACTGTTTTTTCTTCCAAATGCTGCTTTAAAATGACATCGATTTCGGCGACAAAATTAACAAGTCCTTTAAAAATTCCCGGGTTTTCGGATTGTGAGGTTTCATCATGGCCGCGTAACGCAAGCTCGAATGCCCCACAAAATTTTATACAGTCAATTAATTTCGATAATACGTAACGATTTTTTTTTACTTCTTCATTATGTTTTTTAATTGAATCGCGATAAACACTACTTAACTGACTACCTATATCTACCCTTCCTAACATATTTATTTCAAAATCATTCGCTAAATGTCTTTCAGAAATATTGTGCAATTTAATTTTATTGTCGAAATGCTTAAGATCGCACATACCTTCTTTTGTCCACCCCGTATCCTCTCTTTTTTAGTTAAAATGCATGGAAAACAAAATAATTTGTTAGTTATTTCACAGCCACAAATCCACTTGCACTTCGCGTAAATATTTCTATTAAAGTTTCTTTTAAATGTACGATTTTTGGTAACGTTAGTTTGTGTAATAGTTAAATCTGGCAATGGCCGTCCTAGGTTTTTTATCCGTACGCGGTCTTCAAACGATTAATTATTATTTATTATATAGTTCACAGAATTCATAGTGATTATGTATAATATTTAAATTCGAAACTCGATAACCAAACCACTAAAAAATCAAGAAATAAATCGATTTTTATATTTTTAGACACCTGTTTCTGTTTACATACACTCAAATACGATATACGCCGGTCACGCCACGCGGGTTAAATCAGTTAAACTGAACTGTGAACTCTGATCTAAGAAACGAAATGCGGGATGACACGTGACGAATTATACGTCATAGAGAGAGGGCTGTGCCCAGACTTCGGCTGAACGAATAGCCACAGGCCACAGCAATTTACTATTATCCAATACTCTGTCCTTATTTCGCATACGATTTAAAACAAAGAAGCATGCAGGGGCTCACAATAGTGTGCCAGGTGCCTATGTTCGTTCGTTGTACGTTGCCCGGTTGCCGTTCGTTCATAGTATGTTGCCCGTTCAACAAATAATGTAGTGCGAAATATCAAGAGTTTACTTAATAATAGTTATACCTTTATACCTCGGGAATTTTCTAGATGGGGCACGTGCCCCAGTGCCCTAATGGACGAGCCGCCACTGTCCAAAGCACAGATAGCGTTTGAAAGAAAAAAAGTTTGACCTTCTCCCACCACTGTATTATTGAAAATAGAAAAAAAACGATTCCTAACATAAAGTTGCATAATTTTATGAAGAATACAATGCTTATATTTTTAACATATTTTTATTAAGAAAAGTCAAGAGAAAATCGACATTTCTATTTTGAAAATTCTCTTACGCCCCCTAGCGGTCATTTTTCGAACTTGAAAATAATTTCCAGCAAGTTCTCTTGGCCGCTTTTATCGATATATATTTTTCCCAAAGTCCTAGTGTTATTACTTTCTGAGATATAGTCGATTACCTCCTTAGGTGGAACACCCGGTACAGTTTCGTAAAATTTTCGCTACTAAATTACTAGGGTGGAGTCCCTCAATTGCTCTGTTGCCATATTGTTTTCTAAAGGTTGTTGTCTTATTTGCAGTTATAAGTGGCTCCCTCCACATAGCAGACAAAACAATAGAAACGGCATTCCAGGAGTTTATTAGTTCATTAGAGAAGGGACAAATCCAAGCTTCGAATACACTTACCAATGTGGTGGACGTAGAACTCATAAATCATGGGAACAAGTATAAGGTGCAAGCTACGAAGAGTGGACCAAATACGTACTTTTTACAGGTAAAACATTTAAAAAAAAAGGTAAAGTCTGTTCAGAAATATAAGAAAGTGACTAACTGATCCCTATTAGGAAAGACCCGGGCCAGCTGTAAAATTGAAATATGGCCGAACAGGTCCGTATTTTGCTTAAAGTTTAATAATGGTTTGTAATAAAAATAAGTAAGACATTAAATAATATTTTATTTATGTTTTATTTGTGCTATATTGTTTATATGGATATAGGATTTTTCCACTTTTTCAACATGTGTAACAGAATTTGCCCAACTTTGTGAAGGCATGTTAAAAATTTCAGTTTCTATAAGCTCAAGTACACTGGAGTTAATAGTAGGTCAAATATTGTTAAGACAAATGGCAGATTTCAGTTATTGCCAAACATGTTCGATGGGATTAAATATACAATGGTATGGTGGAAGCCTTAAAACTGTATGCCCTAGATTTTTTGCATAATTATCACAGAAGTATTCATTTTGTAGTTTTAAGCTTTGTAAAATCTTAATTAATTGCCTTTTGGTGTAATCTTCCTGAAAATAAATGTCATTATCATACATGTAGTTTTGGATTGTTGCTTTTGTGTCATTTGAGGAGGTAGTCTTGGTCAACTGCCTACTATGGTTGCTTGCATTGTCCATTACAGTTACGCTATTCGAAGGTATATTTGGAATTAGCTTGTTTTTAAACCAATCTTTAAATAAATCAGCAGTGGTGTCCTCATGGTAATCCAGAGAAGAATCTTTAATGTTTTTTGCAGACAGAGAAAGTCCATTTGGAATCCATCCGTCTTTAGATCCAGCATGCAAAATCGTAATTCGTTTACCTTTTCTTGATGGCGCGCTTGTTTTACACTTGCCGCTGGAGTCAACCCAACCCTTTTCGGGGGTATCATATGTGTCGAACCAGGTTTTATCCAAGTAAATAATCGGCCTTCTCTGTAAATCCTAATTTTTTGTAGATATTCGGATCGTCATTCCCGAATTCTACTGGATTCCATTAAAACTTGTCTTTTGTTAATTTTTTTAAATCTAGAACCCATGTGTTGGATACACTTCCATAACGTTGTTCTGCCACATTTAACGCCGGTTTCATCTTTTTCAAGCCTCTTAATTAAATTATCTAATGTAGGCACGCTTTGTTCCTCGTATAACTTGTAAATTTTACGCCGTATTATATCTTGATCACTTCTTATTTATTGACTTAAACTTGGACATTGAGTTAGATCTTTATCTTTTACTCCTTTTCTTTATCGTACTTCTTGTTCAGAACAACTTCTTGGGTGGGTTTGGGTGCTGACAATTTTATTGGTTTTGCTGCTTTGTGGATTGTATGCTAATATGGTAATGCTTTTCTTATTTTCCAAATTATATTTTTATAATTTTCTAGTGCAGCTTGTTTTTCTTAAGGTGGGAGCCAGTCGCGTGGAAGTCTATATGTAGCTTGGTGTGGTGCGTGAGTCTGTGACTGAGTAATAAGTACATTGTTCGAAACGTCCGTCCATGCGTAATATTTTGTAATTATTTTGTCAAGAAATTCGTCTAATGTCTCCATGTACATGTCAATGTGTAGTACTCTTGTAGGTGTATGTCTAGGTACATTTGTAATGATTCGTAGTATTTTGTTTTGGAAGATTTGAAGTTTTTTGTACTTTGTCTTATTTATGGTACACCATGTTGGTATACCATAAGTCAGTACTGGCCGTAATGATACTTTGTAAATATTCGTCTTTGTCCTATTGTCTAACGTACTTCGGCGGTTAGTAAGTGAGTAAAGCGCGCAAAGTTGTCTTTGTGTTGATCACTTCCATCTACCTTCGAGAAAATGCCAGTATCGGTTCTTTTTTCTTCGCTAAAATGGGATTATTCACAATTTTCCATACAGTTGATGTTGGAATTTTTGTTAATGTGACCGTTTTTTCTAACGCTGCTTGTTGCTGACCGCACGTTCAATGAGAGTTGAATAAACATTGTTTATAACTTCCTTAGTTTCCACAGAAAAGTGTTTTCTGCTTTTTAACGGGGTTATCTCCTGAGATACATTGGGCTCGCACATATTTTCCATGACTCACACACAATTAAACAAACGCTGTATTACACACGAAGTAAGGAATAATTACTAAGCTTAAAACTAACTTGAGTGGCGATATAGACAGTATTTAGAACATAATTTGTTTTATGGGCTTAACCCTCTCATTTTGAATCGGTTTAAAATCACCAAACTATTAATATAGTAATGAAATTACGTATTCCGGATTTGCAGTTTACTTTAAGACATATTTAAGTACGGACCATAATTTACCTGCATCTATTCATTCATTCATTGTTTGTTAATGGCCACCCTTGGATAATCCCATTCAAAGGCAAAGTGTAACTTTCCTATATCTCTGGACAGGCTTTACGTATCGTTACCCTAAGATGCAAATTGCCTAAGTCCATTTTTGGTCAAAATGTGGAAGACGACCAAACACATAACATTAACATTAAAATCGATTATATTGTAAGCAATTAATCCTTTAATTTTAGAAAATGTCAAAACATTTATAGTTTGATCTGCTGCTTTTTGGTAAAGTTTTTTGTAAAATTACTAATTTGGGACTTAGGCAATCTGCATCTTAGAGCGACGATATTTAGGTTAGTTCAGGTTAACCTGCTTTTGTTTTCTATATGTAATATTTTGAACTTTTCAGTAAAACTATGTTGCTTATCTAATAATAAATGATTAGCAAAGGTAGAGTCTGTTTTCTTGTTGATAAAAAAAGTATTTATGCTCTGAAAGGGTTTTTTTTAAGGTACGACCAGTTTTACCTACATATCGGGCTTAGTTGAACATAGGAATCCCATGTAAATTTTGAGGTGGCTAAATATTGGCTCCCCTGTACATTTTAGAGAAAAATTGTATTGTAATTCTTTGAAGAGACCGATATAGTAAACCCATGTGCCAAGTTTGAATAAATTTTAATAAGCCAATCCTAACTTATTCAATTAAATGTGATGGCAAAATTACGAAATTTTCATAGTTTAGGTAATACTACAAACACCAGCGAGTAATTTCTATGACGCTATTGTCCAAAATTGACTTAAAGCTGGACATAACGAGTAAAGCTTATTTCATATTAAAAACACATTTTCGTTTCACCAATCTGGCAATCATACATCTAAGATAAAAGACACCGTTATGTTTTTCTTACTAAGCCTTTAATTTAACATAACATTTTTTTCAAACAAATTTATTTCTGACCTTGAAACAGTAACAATACTGATAATAAGGCCTAAACATTAAGTATTTACAATAGGTAAGGTAGGTTACACTTTAAAGCAACAAAATATTAATATACAATATATAATTTACAGTATAGTAAACAGTAGGTAAGTGAGTCTATTAGTTTGAGTTTAAATATGTATTTAGTTCGTGACATAGTTTCTTCATTCTAGTGAGCGATGTAACTTCGTGAGGTATGGTATTATATGTTTGAATGCTTCTATAAATTGGTGAATCCTGAGCTTTTTTTGTTCTTGCGAAATCAGTACGATAATTTAATTTTTGTCTTATGTCATATTGGTGGAATTCGTTTGTTTTTTAGTTCAGAGTTTATTTTAATATTTTTTGTTTTTATGTTATATATTAGTTTCGTTTGTTCTAAAGTCCTCAACTTGTTTATGTTTAGTATTCTTGTTTGGTTGTAAATGGTTTCTGAAGAAGTATAATATTTCATGTTATACAGTGCCTTAATAGCCTTGTTTTGTGTTCGTTGTAATTTGTCAAGCAGGTATTGTCCGGTATTTCCCCAACATGGAATTAAGTACCTTAAAGCCGCAAACACACTGAGCTCACGTCATGTGAGGTCACGTGCTATCATATTGTCATGATTTAACCGTGAGAGCATACTAGAAACACACTACCATCACGTTTTATGATGTGGTATACAAATTGATATATGAATTCTGGCAGTCTTTCTTTGATTTCACTGTGTTTGTGTTGTTTGTTTATTTTGCGTAAATTTTAAATTATGGAAAGCGCCAGCTCAATCAGTTCTTTGGACTGGGAAGAGGAAATAGAAGCTGTGGCTGCCTTTATCGTTCTCAAGGAGGAAAATAAAAAAACGAGGAAAGCATGGGCCCATGACATAAACATGAAAAGAAAAGAATTGGGCGAATTTCATCGTTTGATTCAGGAATTAAAAAATGATCCAAAATGCTTTCACATGTATTTTAGAAATATGGAAATGAAGATTTATTTCTTTCTTTTCCGGTAGTTTCTGCAATCTGAGTTTGTATTTTAGTACTAACAGTGTTAGTCAAAATACGCCAAATTTTGCTATGTAATTCAGCGCTCGTTGGAGCATATAGCCCAGAGAATATCTGCTTTAGCATAATTTGGTTATTCCTTATTGTTTAAGGTCTCAGCAAGTGGCTAGAGAACAAAGTTCTCACATATATACATTTATATGTCATATTATATTTTATTCTGTAAACTTGGCCCTCACTCAGTGAAACAACAGCAAAAACCAAGAAAATAATGTGCTTAAATGGTATTTCTAACTCCTTTCCAATTTCCTCCCAAGCGGCTTGGCGAATATGTTGTTCACGATATTCAGGCAATCCGTGATTATATAAAACAACATGTTCTCTTACTTTTTCAATCAAAACCTCCTCCATTTTTAAACATAAATTCACCAACAACACACTAGCTCTCTACAAAACCGCCTAAACGAGTGCTCACGTGAGACGAAAAGTGTGGATTTGCAGAAAATAAGCACATGCTAGCACGCGTGCCGTTGGGGATGTAACGTAATACGCATGAGATGACTTCAGTGTGGTTCTGATGTATTAACATACTATGTAAAACAGCGCTTCACACTTTTTGTCTGTAACGTAATAGCACGTGAGCTTACGTAATGTGACGACGTGAGCTCAGTGTGTTTGCGGCTTAAGTGTGGTTCAATGAAGCCGCTATACAACATAGTTCTAGTTTTATTATTTATGAAACTTGAACACCTTCTTATAACACCAATCGTTGGTGCTATTTTTGATAGCATACTGTTTATATGCTTCGACTAGGTCAATCCATCGTCTATTATAAGTCCTAAGTATTTATAGTTGGTAACATTTTTTAATTTCACATTTCTTAAGTATAAATTTAGGACACCACCCGGTTTATTTTTTTGTTTAAAAGTCATATATACTGTTTTTTTAGCATTTAGAGTAAGTTTATTTTTACACAACCATTTACAATAGATCTGCGCAGGTCTTGATTTATTTTTGATTTTAGATTACTTATATCACTATCCGAATAAACAAGTGCAGTGTCATCAGCAAACATAAAATACCTAGCTTTTAGTCCAGCATACTTTAGATCAGCCATGTCAAACTCAAAATCACTGGTTGGCCAAAAGCATGAAGACCATAGACTAGGTGGGCCGCAAAACCTAATCTTAAAGAAGACCAACTACTGAAAATCTTAACGAAAAAAAGTACTATTATGTTAGATTAGAAGTATATTTATTAAATTTCCAATAAAAAGGACATTACAAAAACTTACAAACATTAACTTCTTTTGCCAGATATTTGACATCTTTTGTCTTTAATTAAGTTGTCTATTTGTGGCGTGAATTTATCGGCGGAAATAACTTTTAAAACTGCGTCCAAGTGTGCGTCCGTCAATCGCGATCTTGCGGGAGATTTGTTTCCTTTCATCAAAGAAAATAATTGTTCACACTTATAGGTACTTCCAAACATTGACAGGATTTTACAGGCAAATTTTCTCATTTCTTGGTATTGAAAAGGCAAGTACTTATAAAATTCGAATGTACCAACACTATCAAATTTTTCTTTTAAATGGGTTTGACACTGAATCTCAATCACTTCCATCTGCAAGTGAGGGGGAACTTTATCAATATCGATAGTGAAAAGACCAGTAAATAAAGAAAAATTGTTTTCTTGGGACCTAAAATCCTGAAAACGCTTTTCAAATTCTGACAGAAGGCTTCCCATTTTCTCTGTATACATTTTGTATGATATTGGGCCACTTGTACTTTCCTGATACGCCTTGCAAGTCGGAAAATGTGACAGATTATCCACCGCTAACTGGTTTTTCCACAGCATCATCTTACACTTGAAAGCTTTAACATGATCATGCATATCTGTTATAACTTGACGTGGTCCTTGCAATTTCGTATTTAAGTCCGACAAGTGTTTTGTGATGTCTACCATAAATGAAAGATCTTGTAAAAAAGGTACGTCGGATAATAAGCTGACATCTTGTTCTTTCACTTCCATGAAAAGGCGTATTTCTTCTTTGAGTTTCCAAAACCGATCGAGAACCATAGAACACGAAAGCCATCGCACTTCTGCATAATAAGGTAAACCAGTGTACTCACTTTCTAAATCACGTAAAAACGCAGAAAACTGTCGCTGATTCAAGCCACGTGACATGAAGTTTATCATTTTTTTCACTGACTTTAAAACGCTTTCCAACTTGATCACTTTTGAGCATAAAACTTCTTGGTGGATTATGCAATGAACATGATGAAAATCTGGTTTGTCACTGCCCGTTTCTCTGATCTTTGTTTGTAATATTTTAATGAAGCCATTATTTACTCCAGTCATTGAAGGAGCTCCGTCTGTTGCAACGGAACACAGTTTTGACAAATCTAAATTGTACTTTTGCAGAAGTCCATAAACAGCATTGAAAATATCCTCCCCAGTTGTTGTATCATGCAATGGTACTAATTCCAGTAATTCTTCATAAACGTTGATATCTCTATCAACAGCACGAAGAAAAATAGCGAGTTGCGCCACACCACACACATCTGTACTTTCGTCACAGGCAATAGAAAATGCAATGAAAGAGTCTGATTTTGTTTTTATCTGTTCGCTTATATTGGCAGCCAACTCGGTAACTCTTTTAGCGACAGTATTCCGGGACAAGGATATATTTTGAAAAGCCTTCACGCTCCCGGGACTTACAATTTCCGCGGCCTTTACAAGGCACTCTTTTATAAATTCACCTTCAACAAATGGTTTTGAGTGTTTTGCGATCAACTCCGACAGTACGTAGCTCGCTTGAACGGCAGTTTCATTTTCTTGCTTTGGACGTGTAAACATAAGCTGTTGATCTTTTAACCGTGATTTTAACTCTTTTAACTTTTCGTTTCTAATCATGCCTGTATACTTGTCAAACTTAGTTTTATGACTATCATAGTGACGTTTTATATTATATAATTTTGGGACACCGACTGTACTGTTACAAATCAAGCAAATAATTTTGTCTTTCACTTCACAGCAAAAAAACTCTAATTCCCACTTTTCTTGAAAGATACGATGCTCATCTCCAAGTTTCCTCTTACTTCCACTTGGTTTTGAAACAGACATGTTAAAAACTTTATCCGAAATAAATAACAATAAGTACTGTTACGTGTTGTAACAATAAGTACGCAACTAAACTCGCAATTCTATCGCAACTGACTCATAACTAACTGAACAACTGAACTCAATCGAGTGGTATTGGCTTATATACGGATTGTGATTTCTCGACAGTTCTTTCCAGAATGTTCAGGTAGCGTCATCTGTATTCTCGCGCGATAGAACTTTCCGGAACAAGCCAGGCTTTTAGGTTGAGCGCGCATCTTAGTTCATGCTCCTAAACATAGATGGCACTATTTGGGCCATTTTTTACCAATCGTAACAGTACTTTATTTTCGGTTTTTAACAGGCTCGCGGGCCGCATTACATGGCTGTTTTCAAAATTGATTCGGGGCCGCAGGAAAATGCTCAGTGGGCCGCATGCGGCCCGCGGGCCGCATGTTTGACATGGCTGCTTTAGATTATGTACGTATAGCAAGTATTCTAAGGGGCCAAGTATAGATCCTTGAGGTACTCCAACATTTACCGTGGCAGTAGAGCTTGTCCGTCCATTGATAGTTGTATAGTGATGTCTGTTTTTTGAGTAAGATTGCATCAGGTTGTAGGCAACTCCTTTTATTCCCATTTTATATAGTTTTTCCAGCAGCATTTCTATGTCTACAGTGTCAAAAGCCTTCTTCAAATCAATATATACTACAGTCACATATTTATTTAGATCCAACTGATACCTAAGACTACAGATTTTCACAACAACATTATTCAATTAAATGTTCAAACAACCCTCCATTAACAGCTAAACGATATCCTAACCGATCATAAAATTAATTTCTAACATTACTTCATATTGAGAAATTCTGTCACATTCTAACGAAATACAGTTTTTTTAGCTGGTCCTGATTTTCAAAATTTGGATCTTTATAAATAAAATTTTTTAAGTGACCCCACAGAAAGAAGTCGTTTGGCGAAAGGTCAGGAGACCTGGCTGGCCAAAGGATTAGATGCCGTGGGCCAATAATATTTCCGTTAAAAATATTTTGCAAGTAGTCCCTAACCATGAGAGAATTATGGGCAGGACAACCATCCATTTCATACCAGATCTCCTGATTTTCGCGTACAACTTCTTCTAATGCGGGTTCAATTCAATTTTTTAGTAACTCCAAATAGGTTACTGCTGTAAGGTTGCCTCTATTATTCCTTTCTTCAACTCTGTTGACATTCTGAGTTGAGCATTTACAGTTATTTATTACAGTGCCTTTGTACTCAAATTTACTAATGATGAGTTTAATTAGTGAAATGGAAGGGATAGGCTTATCAGGGAATTGAACTGAAATCATTTCAGACACTGCTCTTAAACTGTTTCCTGTATAATAACACTTAATCCTAGTTACTTTTTCCTTAATGAAATAGCTCATGCAATTAAAGCGCCTTCAACGAAAATGTTGTCACTGACGCTACTTTTTGTTTTGTCAATGCCAATTAATAATTTGCTGGTATTTGCTGTATTACCTAAACTATGAAAATTTCGTAATTTTGCCATCACATTTAATTGAATAAGTTACAATTGGCTTATTAAAATTTATTTAAACTTGGCACATGGGTTTATTATATCGGCCTCTTCAAAAAATTAAAATACAATTTGTCCCTAAAATGTACAGGGGAACCAATATTTAGCCACCTCAAAATTTACATGGGATTTCCTATGTTGAACTAAGCCATGCATCACCCGGTATACTTTAGGGCAGTTTCCACAAGTTAATTTGTATATTCCTGATTTGTTTGAGTATGAGGTTTTGTCATTATTACTTTTAATGAGTACTGCATGTGAATACCTACAATATTTTTTTTTAGATGAATGGCACCTTTAAAGAAATTGAAGTTCATAAGCTTAGCGATGGAGGAATTCTAATCTCCATTGACGGCTCTTCCTTCACTACATACATGAAAGAAGAAGTTGACAGGTAAAATAAATCGAGACCGTATTTCACGTCAAGAAAACATTAATTTAATTTTAAGAATTTTGCAATTTTCCTATTCTTTTTAAATATAGTGTGTGTATGAAGTCTGGAAATGGCTTAATAACCTCACAATTTATTGGCCGATTTAAACCAAGTTTGGTATAATTGCCTAAGAGGATCTTACTCACCGAATGACGATATAGGCGTTGTTGCCTGCTATTTAGTTTGTCTGGAAATTAAACGAATTTTAAGTTTTTATATGTAACACTCCGTATATTTTCTCACTTATAGATTCTACGTTATATTTGTTACACTTTTGTGGCGCAAGTTCTTATTGCACTACTTTTACAAATCTTTGGTTATAAGACTTTAAATCATAAGTAAGATCAATAAATGTAGTAACACATTTTTAAATAAGAAAATAAACAATATTGACTCATTTTATTTAGAAGAAACTAATCATCAAGAAGTTAAAAATATAATAGATAGTTTAAAATTTTAAATATCTCCTGGTGTCGATGGTATAATCACAGACACATTAAAATCCACTAAAACTGGGCCATTCACTTGTGTTATAAATAAAATTTTTAAAACAAGTATATATCCAGAAGCTTTCAAAATTGGGTAATAAAACCTATTTTTAAAAATGGAGACTCAAGTAAAATTAGTAATTATAGGCCTATAACATTAATATCTTCATTAGCTAAAGTTTTTGAGAAAGTTTTAAAAATGCGAGTTGATAATTATTTAGACAAAATAAATTTTATTTCCAAAAAACAATTTGGATTTCAAAAAAATTAATCGACGCAAGATGCTATTTGCTATCTAACAGAACAAATATATTGTTGCATTAGACAATAAAACACCTTGTATTTGTTTTTTTCTGGATTTAGCAAAAGCCTTTGATACGGTTAGCCATAATTTACTATTTAAAAAAATTGAAAATATCGGATCTAGAGGAAAGCAATTAGAATTAATTAAAAACTATCCTAAAGATAGACCAACTTATGTTAAAATAGATAAAGAAGAAAGCTATTCAAAAGTATTTAAATATGGTGTTCCTCAAGGGGCAATTTTAGGACCATTATTTTTTAATAAATGACTTATTTAGTATAAATTGCGATGGAAAATTCATAGTTTTGCAGATGATACTACTATTTTATATAGCGATATAAATTGGGAAAATTTAAATAAGAAAATTTAAAAAAAAAATAAAATTATGAAAAATTGGTTCCATAATAATTTATTAACAATTAATTTTAATAAAACAAATAATCTTCCTTTTACTTTAAACCTAAATAATGTACCATAAAATATGAATAGCATCAATATTAGCGATGACATTCGATTTTTAAAAGTTAATCCTGTAAAATATTTAGGAAAAATTTTTGACAGTAAATTAAATTGGAATTGTCATTATTAAAAAATTAAGAAGTTTATTATAGTCAAATCTGGTCTTATCTGGCGGGTTTACGATTTAACAAAGACATACTTTCAATTTTTCTTTTCTTTTATTGCGTTTAATCATACTAACCAAATAAAATCCGTCAGACAAATATGACAGACTTATGCAATTTTGGCATGAAAGAAAAGGATAGGTATTTAATTTTCAGCGATTGACAAACGTTTGTACCTGCCACCTTCGTCTTGATTTAAAGATGTCAGTTTTGTGACTTTGACAGTTTGTGACAAAATGAAAAAATTTTCTGGGTTTTTGCATCCCCACGCAAAAAAAATGGTACTTAATCTGATAAGCTATTTCGAAAATGCAAGAAAAAGTGGAAATTCGCCAACCAATATTCAGGAAACAGCAGCCAAAGCACTGGGAATTAGTTTAACGGCTGTGCAGAGAATTGCGCATGAAAAAAAACATAACATAATACCCAAGAATACTAAAAAATGTAAACGAAGAAAGCCAAAGACTGAGGATTTAAGCGAAAATATTAAAATGGGAGTTCGAAATGTGATTTACGATTTATACAGATCAAAAACCAATGTAACTCTTCCAGTTTTACAAGAAACATTAAAAATTCGGGGTGTTTTGGAAATTGGACTTGAAGCGCTATCAAAATTAATAAAAAAGTTAGGTTTTCGCTATAAAAAAGACTGTAACCGAAGACTTTTATGTGAGCAGCCACAGATAGTGAGTCAGCGTGTTCAGTTTTTAAAAAATTATACGGAGAATTACAAATCGAAATTTAGAAAAGTGGTATTTTTAGACGAAACGTGGATATTTTCAAATGGAAGTGGTTCAAAATCTTGGCACGATGATTCTGTGAAAAGCGTGAAAAGGAAAAAGGGATGTGGCACGGGGAAGCGGTTCATTATTTTACATGCTGGTTCTGTAACAGGATATGTTCCAGGTGCAAGCTTAATTTTTTCTTCAACATCAAAAAGTGCTGACTATCATGATAATATGAATTGCGAAATGTTTGAAAAATGGTTAAAAGTTCAATTGATACCAAATTTGGATTCTCCGTCTTTAATTGTATTAGATAATGCATCATATCATTCAAGAATTTTAAATAAACAGCCTACTTCATCTTGGAGGAAAAATGATATTTATGAGTGGCTTGAAAAACACAACCAAAATCCTTCACCAAATATGCTTAAATCGGAACTCCTATCAATGGCAAAGTCTCTTAAAAAACCAAGAATATACGCGGTAGATAAATATTGCGTGAATATGGCCATGAGGTTCTACGACTGCCGCCATATCATTGCCAGTTTAACGCAATAGAATTATGGGCCGGGGCAAAGGTTTATTATGAGAAACATGTAGGTGATGGTCTTAAATCCGACCAAGTACAAATAGTTTGGCAATATTCTTTGGGGTTGCTAGTCCTCCACCGGGCGCCTCCCCAGGTGGCGGATAGGGGAATGCCTCCCAGATATGGGTGGTACCGGTGAAATCAAATAGCCGGGGCGGACCAAAACTAGCACTGCGGCGTCTGACCCAGAATGGGCGGCGGCAAACAGCGTCTGACCCAGATTGGGCGGCTGAAATACATGCTCACCAAGACGTCTAGCCAGCGTGGTGTTCTATGGCTAAATACCCCCTTATGAAAATGCCAGGTATAAAGATTCAAGTACCCCAGGCGAGTAGAAGACTATCTTCAGAATCTCGCACTGATGTTAAATCAGTCTGTCCCATGGATTCTGGGGGGGACAATCATCTGGCGAGGAAAGAACCTAAGAGATGTAAAAAGAGTAAGAAGAGAAAAATTATGTACATCGCAACATACAATGCACTGTCATTATTATCAGAAGAACGATTAACTGAACTTGAGTGCGAATTGGAAAACATCAAGTGGGATATCGTGGGTCTTAGCGAGGTTAGAAGACGTGGGGAACAGCTCATTACTTTGAAATCCGGACACAGTTTCTATTACGTAGGAGACGATAACAGCTCAGTAGGAGGAACTGGCTTTCTGATACATAAGCGCCACAAAGCAAACATTGTGTCCCTGAAGAAAACCTCCACAAGAGTAGTATGCCTTGTCCTCAGACTCAGCACCAGATATAATATCAAAATTATACAAGTATACGCGCCTACCTCAAATCATACTGACGAAGAAATAGACTTGTTTTACGACGACATCAGAGATGCCCTAAGCGATCAACAAACACATTATACTATTCTATGTGGTGATTTCAATGCCAAGGTGGGAGCAAGGTTGAGCGCTGATGAGTTTTCACTGGGAAGCCATGGACTGGAAGGAAGAAATGATAGGGGCGAAACATTGCTTGGTTTCTTCCTGCAAAACAACTTGTTCCAGATGAATAGCTTCTTTCCTAAGAGACCAAATAGGAGATGGACATGGAGAAGCCCGGATGGACGAACAAAAAATGAAATAGATTTCATAATCACCGACAAAAGATACATAGTTAAAGACGTGTCGGTACTGAACAAGCTAACCACCGGAAGTGACCACAGGATTGTACGAGTCAAATTAATGATTGACGTCGGTAAAGAAAGGCATAGGCTGATCAAGAAAACCGACAGCAACAGACCATGGAATAGCCCATCGGACATGGTTGGCTTCCAGCAATGCACCACAAATAGGCTAAATGGCACTCAAACAGAAGAAGATAACATCAATGTCTTAAATGAGACCATCACTACGGCCCTGCTAGAGAGTCAAAACGAATACTGTCCAACAACCAGGAAACTATCGAAATTAAGCGAAACTACCATGCGGAAAATGAAACAAAGAAGAGACATGAGAAGTGAAGAACTGACTACTGCTGAAGAGCTAAGACAAATTAACAAAGAAGTATCAAAGGCTATAAGACGCGACATTAGAACATACAACCAAAATCAGATCGAACAAACAATAGAAAACAATAAAAGCATGAAGGTTTTACGCAGGAAACTAGAAAACGGAAAAAAGCAAATGACTAAGGTAAAGGATAAACAAGGGCATGTTACAACAAACCGGGAAAGCATTCTGAAAATAATTGAGGACTTCTACTGTCAACTATATCAAAGTCACAACGAAGTAAATTTAGACTCAGAAACAGAACCAGAGATACTGACAAGTAAAAAAGGCATTGTTAACCAAGGATCAGAATTGCTGCCTGATATTACCTTGGACGAAATAAAGCTAGCACTAAGGAAAACAAAAAACAACAAGGCCCCTGGAGAGGACTGCGTAGTTGCCGATGCAGTTAAGATAGGTGGTAAATGTCTACTCAAGAAAATAGCAAAACTTTTTAATCTATGTCTTTTTAACAGCGCCATACCAGATAGGTGGCACAACGCCATCGTGATCTTAATTCACAAGAAGGGAGATACAGCCGAACTAGAAAACTATCGACCAATAAGCTTACTTAGTCACCTTTATAAACTCTTTACGAGAATTATTACTACACGACTGGAAAACAAATTAGACTTTTACCAACCAATAGAACAGGCCGGGTTCCGCAGAGGTTTTGGAACCAATGACCATCTTCAAGGCATCAAAACCTTGATCGAAAAATCAATCGAATACAATAAACCGCTTGTCATTGCCTTTGTGGACTTCCACAAGGCCTTTGACACTGTTGAGTTGAGTGCAGTTTTAGACTCCCTACAAAAATGTCGTGTCGACTATCGCTACACCAGACTAATATATAACATATACAAAAATGCTACAATGATAGTAAAACTACACGAAAACACCAACCCCATAAAAATCGGTAGAGGAGTACGACAGGGTGATACTATGTCACCCAAACTGTTTATCACCGTTCTGCAGTATGCCTTCGGAATGCTTGAATGGAGCGGAAAGGGTTTGAATATAGATGGATTAAACCTAACAGATCTGCGCTTTGCGGATGATATAGCTCTGTTGTCTGACAACCTACAAGATATCAGGAAAATGCTGGAAGATCTTCAGGAAGTATGTGCTAAGGTGGGGCTAAAAATTAATATATCAAAAACGAAATTTATGACGAATCTGGTCCCTAGTGGAAATATTAATATCGGTGACTGTGAGGTGGAGCTAGTGGATAAGTACACATATCTCGGTCATGAAATAAGAATCTCAAGAGACAATCAAACATGCGAGTTAAAAAGAAGAATTACGCTCTCTTGGGCTGCATATGGCAAACTTGGGGACGTATTTAAGAGCAATCTCCCAATTTGTCTGAAGCGAAAGGTTTTTAATCAGTGCATTCTACCGGTTATGACCTACGGCGCTGAAACTTTAACTCTAACAGTCACATCTGCTAAGAAGCTTAGAACAACACAACGCAAGATGGAAAGATATATGCTCGGGGTGTCACTTCGTGACCACGTTAGAAATGAGGATTTGCGGGCAAGAACAGGGGTCACGGATGTTATCTACCAGGTGGCAAGGCTGAAGTGGAATTGGGCTGGACATGTGGCCCGCATGACAGATGGACGATGGACAAAAAGACTGCTCGAGTGGAGACCAAGGGCTGATAAGAGAAACAGGGGAAGACCTCCCACGCGATGGACGGACGATATCAAAAGAATAACCACAAACTGGGTGCAGAGCGCTCAAAATAGAGGACAGTGGGCGGAAATGGGGGAGGCCTATATCCAGCAGTGGATGCAAAGGGCTGATTGATGATGATGATGATGATTCTTTGGATCATATTACACAAGAGTACTGGAAGAAATCAGTGGAACATACAGAAATATTAATAAGGGATTGGTGGGATCGAGAACAAGTACTAGATGTCGAAGTAGCGCCAATGATAATTGCTCCATTCGAAGACGACTCAGACGACGAGGACTTTTCAGATTTTATAAGTGACGATGACAGTTTTTAGTCTATAATTAGTTTATAAACGGTTTTCTTTGTTTACATTTTTTAGTATTCTTCGGTATTATATTATGCTTTCTTTCATGCACATTATTCTTTTTTTCCTGCATATTGGTTGGCCAATTTCCACTTTTTCTTTCATTTTCAAAATAGTTTATCAGACTAAATGCCATTGAATTTTCAGGTTTTAGTAGTAAAATTGTTAAAATAAATTACACTGTTTATTATTGTCGTTTTTAATAAATACATTTAAGGTATACTATTTACAGGGATGGCGAACCAATGGCACGCGACATAAAATTTTGGCTCGCCACCGATCACAAAGTTTACTATGAATTATTATATTACGAATTGCGACGGCACGTCTATGGCCTCATTAAACATTTCTTTAGAAAAAATGCACGTTAATACATAAAGATTCGCCACCCCTGTACTATTATGTACATAATTTTTGCAAAAATAATAATATTATATCTGGCTATCTTCACGACTTCACGACAGTTAAAATAATAAAACTATGTATCTTTTCTCCGGGTATATTGATACCTACATAGTCTCACAGCATTTTGATATAAGCTGTGGAATTTTCGAATTGATTTATATGATCCGTGACCTTTGGACCCGCATTTTGAGACCGGTTTAGACTTTATACGTTTCTTTCTCCCACTTATTTTTAGCGGGGCGCTTATTGGCTTAACAGGGGCAAAATACGTGTAGAATAAATTTGGGATTTGATACCTCACCGGCTCTAGTAGCTTTTCCTCGTTGACTTTTGAAGTAGGTAACCTATTAAATTGGAAATATTTGTTTAGCCTGATATTACACAACAAAAATTTAGCCAATGTTATTATTATTATTATTATTATTATATAATTGTTTATCAATAAATTTATCTGCATGTAATCCTAAACATAACCTCAACTAACTTTTGCAGGTATCGCATCGTCATCGGCAACCAAACGTGCGTCTTCGAGAAAGAAAACGACCCGACCATCCTCAGGTCCCCCTCCGCCGGCAAGCTCATCGGCTACCTCGTAGACGACGGCGGTCACGTGACCAAGGGCCAGGCCTACGCGGAAATCGAGGTCATGAAGATGGTGATGACGTTGACGTGTGCGGAGGAGGGCAGCATCACCTACGTCAAGCGGTCCGGGGCCGTTTTGGAAGCGGGCTCGGTTATAGCGAACTTGGAGTTGGTCGATCCCGGTTTGGTGACCAAGGCTGTGTTTTATAAAGGTGATTTTAAATTATGGTGTTGAGTTTTTTTTTTTTTGAAAATTTCCGCTTAACAGTTTTTTTAATATTAATATAAATTTGTTGTTGTATTTTAAGGTCAATTCCCCGAAATGGACGTCTCTGTGATGGGCGCACCGGAAAAACTTAATCATATTCATAACAGTTACAAGACCATGTTGGAAAATACTTTAGCTGGTTACTGCCTTCCAGATCCATACAACATTCCAAGACTACGTGAGGTAAGAAATACTAAGTGTTATGAAAATGTAGTCCATAACTATTTATGTATCTAGTGTAAAACACACTGTTTTGCAGATAGTACTGCTATTTTTTTATAGCGATACAAATTGGGGCAATTTAAATAAGAAAATTAAAAAAGATTTTAAAATTATAAAAAATTGATTTGATTAACAATTAATTTTAATAAAACAAATTATCTTCCTTTTACTTTAAACCTAAATAATGTACCACAAAATATAAATAGCATCAATATAAGCGATGACATTCAATTTTTAAAAGTTAATCATGCAAAATATTTAGGAATAATTTTTGACAGTAAATTAAATTGGAATTTTCAAGTAGAATATTTGATTAAAAAATTAAGAAGTTTATTACCAATTTTTAAAAGCATTAAAAAATTTCTGGATATAGAACATCTAGAAATATTATACCATGCATTAGTCAAAACTCATTTAAATTACGGAATTTTAGGTTGGAGAGGAATAAACGGAACTTTGGTTAAAAAATTAGAAGTATTATTTTGAAAATTATATTTAATAAGGACTATCTTTATCCTTCAAAAGAATTATATTCAGAAACAAAAAAGATTTATTTATTTTTTTATTTATTTATTTCAATACAGTATCAACAGCATTTGCCATTTACAGACACATAAATACAGCATAAAATTATAAAATTACAGTAACTAAGGTAACTATGGTACATCCTGAGCCTGATTTAAAAGTTTTATATTGATAGTTTCCGTGAATTCCCTAAGCGTAAGAGTATGCACATCAATCTCACTTGTAAACCTGTTGAATAACTCACACATGCGTTATAATGGAGAATTTCTATACAGATTTGTTCTGAGAAACTCCAAATAGAATGTTTTTTTTATGTCTATTGTTTATTCTATTCACTGAGAAGGGAAACTGAGCCAGCATATCAGGACTATCCACACTCCCATTCAAAACTTTAAAAAGATAAACCAGGCATACTCTGATCCGTCTATTCTCAAGAGTCATTCTATTAAAAATATTTAGTAATACCTGATGGTCAAAACCCTGGTGTAAATAATAGCCAAATTTTTTATAGTACATATATTTTAAAAACTTTCGATGTACTCCTTCAGGGAATTTATTGAGGCGACCAAATAATACAGGCGTACTCCAGTTTAGGCAAAATAAGAGCATCAAACAGTCTAAGACACACATCAACTTCAAAGGGACGCGTCGATCTGATTATGAAACCCATTGTCCTATACGCTTCGGTAATTTTGGCTGTTATATGATTAGTGAAGCTCAGGGATTCATCAAAGATAACACCTAAGTCCCGATGAGTTGCTGCTCTTTCAGTAATGTCTTCATTAATACAGTAGTCTCTCGTAATTATGTTCTTCTTTAAACCAAACGACATGCAGAAACATTTTTTAGCATTCAAATCTTCCTGTAAGTTATTACAGTCGCCGTCAGTCATGACATCCAAGACAATCTTAAAGTCATCTGCAAACATGAGAGGTTGAGCATATTTAACCACACTAGATAGCCTATTAACTGCTATTATAAATAAGAGTGGACCCAGATTTGAGCCCTGAGGAACTCCAGAAGTGCTTTTGTAATTGTCAGATCTAGCGCCCCTTACCTCTACATACTGTTCCCTATTCGCGAGGTACGACTGTATAAGAAGAATTAAGTTATTATTAACATTTATGTTCTTTAACGATTCTATAACAATACTGTGCTTTACCCTGTCAAACGCCTTCTCCATATCTGTATAAATGACCACCTGTGACTTCTTTTTCAAGGCATGTAAAAAAAAAATCATGATTAATTTAAAAAAGAGTTTTAAAATTTTAACACTTAAAATGTATTTGTTCATACAAAAAATAAAACCCAGACGCATTTTTATGTGGTGCTATTTATTATTTTATTATAATAATCGAAGAGAAGTAAGAAACTAACATCCTGTATATCAAAAACGGGGCAACTCCCGACACATATTTATATGAACTTATGAATCGCCCCCTTTAATTACGTACCGTACTTCTGAAACACCCTGTATATATATTAAATGTCAGAAAATTATAATCACACCATTCCTTAACAATTGAAACGTCATTAGAAATTATTTGCTGTAGTTCATTGGAGCCTTGCTACGCCAAAGAATAGAGGTATCGTCTGCAAATATAGTAAAATACCCATTAATACTAGTGTTTGTAATTCATTCCTCCCCCTGGCGTCACCCTTGATTCTAAGCCAAACGTTCTGTCAGATAACAATGTTATTTTTACCAGGTCATCGAGAAATTCATGTCCTCTCTCCGAGACCCCAGCCTACCTCTCCTCGAGCTCCAAGAAGTGATGGCCTCCATATCCGGCCGCATCCCCATCGCCGTAGAAAAGAAAATCAGGAGACTTATGTCATTGTACGAGAGAAATATAACGTCGGTGCTGGCCCAGTTTCCCAGTCAACAGATAGCCAGTGTCATTGATAGTCACGCTGCTATGTTGCACAAAAGGACGGAGAGAGACGGGTTCTTTTTGGCGACGGAGATCATTGTCCAGCTTGTACAAAGGTAATAATTAGTGATAAAGGATTCATCATTATAAGTAAAAGGCGGAATATACAGGGTGTTAGTGAATAAGTGCGACAAACTTCAGGGGGTGATTCTACATGAAAAAATAATGATAGTTTGCTATACCGGGTGTTGCATCGTCGAGCGGGACATAGGAAATCCCATGTAATTTTAAATGGGGTCAATTATTGGCTTCCCTAATTATTTTAGAGAAAAATTCTATTTAGGTTTATTAAAGAGCACTAAAACCCACATTCAAAAGAATAACTTTAGATATTTTTGATGAGCCCGTTTACGGGTTATCGCCGATTTCTTTTTAACTATTTCTCCTTTTTATGGCCCCGTATTTGCGGGCACCAGTCAAGGTAAAAGATGACTGTCAAATAAAGTTGTCATTTTGAAATGTGTGCTTTATTGTTATAAAAACTCGTACATCGAAAATATTAAAGGTGTATTTATGAGTACAAATTAATCTGAATAAAACTAAAATAAAGTATCCAATTACAAGGTTAATTATGACATTTTACATGTTTCAATATTTTACTAATTAATAGGTAGGTACTATTAAATTGTTAGAACTTTAGGATTTAAGAAGATGTTCAAATATTCCTCCATTGACTGCTAGACAATAACCGAGGCGATCATAAAATTATCTTCTTACATTCGCTAGTTGGTAAACTGAAATTCTATTGCATTCGGCAGAAATAGCATTTTTTAACTCGTCTAGATTTGGGTATTTTTTATCTTTGTATATCCTGTTTTTTAAATGGCCCCAGAGAAAGAAATCATTTGGCGATAAATCAGGAGACCTGGCTGGCCAATTTACTGTATGATTTAAGCCAATAACATTTCCATTAAAAGCACGGTTTAAATATTCCCGGACAGCCAGGGTACTATGTGTCGGGCAGCCATCCATTTGGTACCAAACTTCCTGATTTTCCCTGGCGGCATCATGTAAAGTAGGTAAAATATGATCTTCAAGTAGTTCCAAAAAATATTCTGCATTTAAATTTCGTGTAAGAAATAATGGCTCGATAATATTTTCTCCGAAAATCCCAGCCCATACATTAACTTTTTGTGGATATTGCGTCCTTGTTTCCACAAACCTGTGTTGGTTTTCTTTGCTCCAATATCGATAATTTTGAACATTGGGTTTATTGTTTAAGGTAAATGTGCATTCGTCAGTGAAACAAATGTTTTTTAAAAATTCCCTATCCATGTTTGCTCTTTCCATCATACCAAAACAAAACTCATGTCGTCGTATTTCGTCCCTATCTCTTAGCTCTTGGTGCTTTTCATGTTTGTATGAATAATATTTATGTCGTTTCAAAGCTCGTAACGCTGTGGTGTGATCTAATCCTATGTCATCCTCAAGTTTCCTTGTGCTGATCTTCCCATCATTTTCTTCCACGCACGCACAATAAAACTTGCAAGTCCCTATCATTTCTTGCATCTCTTCTTTGTTCCTGCCTTTCTTCACATCTGCAGTTATTTATTACAGTGCCTTTTGTCTCAAATTTCTTGATAGTCCTTTCGACTGTAGATTTTGCAGGTATCGGTCTATTTGGATACAGAGCAGCAAACATGTCTGACACATTTTGATAACTATTTCCTTGATAATACCATTTAATCATCAATATTTTTTCGTCAGAAGTGTAATTCATGGCTAATATTTTCGATGTACGAGTTTTTATAACAATAAAGCACACATTTCAAAATGACAACTTTATTTGACAGTCATCTTTTACCTTGACTGGTGCCCGCAAATACGGGGCCATAAAAAGGAGAAATAGTTAAAAAGAAATCGGCGATAACCCGTAAACGAGCTCATCAAAAATATCTAAAGTTATTCTTTTGAATGTGGGTTTTAGTGCTCTTTAATAAACCTAAATAGAATTTTTCTCTAAAATAATTAGGGAAGCCAATAATTGACCCCATTTAAAATTACATGGGATTTCCTATGTCCCGCTCGATGATGCAACACCCGGTATAACTTTTGTCCGCAAATGCTTTGATTTCCGAGATGCAGGGTGTTAAAGTTTTTAATAAAAAGTGACGATTTATTTATTGCTCTGAGACCCATCGAGATATGCAAATGAAATTTGGTAGGTTTTAAGAGGTAGTTATTGCGCATTTTCTGACATGCAATTAAGAATTTTATGTTTATCATTGGCGCGCGTAAGGGTAATAATCTCAATTTTTTTTAAAGAAAAAAATGATACGCCACTGAGATATATCAAACTAAAAACAATTTTTGAATTTCTCATTCAATTTGTGACAAAAAATCTCTCTTGCCTTTTTTTCGTATTGGGCGCCGTTTTTATGCAAAAAAATAAAACATCTTAACTCGTATTTTTCATTTCTTTAATACATCATCTAGTAGGCTACTGTCAACATTCTGTTAAATACAAATATTTCAACGAAATGTCAAATTATTAGAGTTTCTTCATTTTTAAGCTTTTAGTTTGGTATAGCATTAATGTTAATAAGTAATTAATTTTTCTTTTATCGAAAAGAATGGAAAATTATACAAATGCGGAATTGTCAGACATGCATTTTGTCTATGGTCGAAGTAATGGAAATGGTCGGCAAGCTCGACGATTGTATGCTGAGTTGTATCCAGGACGTAGAGTACCCCATCACACAATATTTGCTCGTCTGCACCAATGTTTGCGCGAAAATGGTTCATTTAAGAAACAAACGGCTGACTGCGGACGCCCTCGAGAAGTACGAACTGTGCAACTAGAGGAAGCAGTTCTCGAGTTAATTGCGGAGTCACCTGAAACAAGTACTCGAAAAATTGCCAACATATTAAATGTAAGCAACTTCACTGTATTTAAAATTCTTAAAGAACAGCAATTGTATCCGTTTCGCATTCAACGTGTGCAAGCTCTACTACCTAGAGACTTTTTTCCGCGCCTAGTTTTTTGCCATTGGATTCTTCATCAAATCGCTCAAATTCCTAATTTTTTAAATGGCGTTTTGTTTACTGACGAGGCTAATTTTGGACGACAGTGTATACGAAATTTCCATAACAATCACTTATGGGCTGAGGAAAATCCACATGGAATCTGTGAAGCTCATTTTCAGTATCAGTTTTCAGTTAATGTATGGCTTGGGGTAATTGATGATCATTTAGTCGGTCCACATTTCCTCCCACAACGACTAACAGGCGACTCTTACCTTAATTTCCTACAGGAAGAGCTACCTGCTCTTTTAGAAGAAATCCCTCTACAGCTGAGACAACACTTCTGGTTCATGCATGATGGCGCACCAGCTCATTTTAGCATTAATGTACGTAATCACTTAGATACAGTATATCCAAATCGTTGGATAGGTAGGGGAGGTACGGAAAATTGGCCTGCTCGATCGCCGGATTTAAATTCTCTAGATTTTTGCCTTTGGGGTTTTCTTAAGTCGTTAGTTTATTCCACTCCCGTCGAAAATGTTGAAGACCTGAGGAATCGAATTATAGCCGGCTGGAATATTTGCGCGAATACGACAATCAATGAGGCGAAGAGTTGAATCTTGTATCACGTCTGAGGGAGGTCATTTTCCACATTTGTTGTAGCTTTGCGCCTATTTATTTATTAGTGTTATTTTCTGTTATTGTTCTGATTTAATGTTATTGTATTAGATAGTTTTTAATAATGTATTAAAGCAGCCATGTCAAACTCAAAATCACTGGTTGGCCAAAAGCATGAAGACCATAGACTAGGTGGGCCGCAAAACCTAATCTTAAAGAAGACAAACTACTGAAAATCCTAACGAAAAAAAGTACTATTATGTTAGATTAGAAGTATATTTATTAAATTTCCAATAAAAAGGACATTACAAAAACTTACAAACATTAACTTCTTTTGCCAGATATTTGACATCTTTTGTCTTTAATTAAGTTGTCTATTTGTGGCGTGAATTTATCGGCGGAAATAACTTTTAAAACTGCGTCCAAGTGTGCGTCCGTCAATCGCGATCTTGCGGGAGATTTGTTTCCTTTCATCAAAGAAAATAATTGTTCACACTTATAGGTACTTCCAAACATTGACAGGATTTTACAGGCAAATTTTCTCATTTCTTGGTATTGAAAAGGCAAGTACTTATAAAATTCGAATGTACCAACACTATCAAATTTTTCTTTTAAATGGGTTTGACACTGAATCTCAATCACTTCCATCTGCAAGTGAGGGGGAACTTTATCAATATCGATAGTGAAAAGACCAGTAAATAAAGAAAAATTGTTTTCTTGGGACTTAAAATCCTGAAAACGCTTTTCAAATTCTGACAGAAGGCTTCCCATTTTCTCTGTATACATTTTGTATGATATTGGGCCACTTGTACTTTCCTGATACGCCTTGCAAGTCGGAAAATGTGACAGATTATCCACCGCTAACTGGTTTTTCCACAGCATCATCTTACACTTGAAAGCTTTAACATGATCATGCATATCTGTTATAACTTGACGTGGTCCTTGCAATTTCGTATTTAAGTCCGACAAGTGTTTTGTGATGTCTACCATAAATGAAAGATCTTGTAAAAAAGGTACGTCGGATAATAAGCTGACATCTTGTTCTTTCACTTCCATGAAAAGGCGTATTTCTTCTTTGAGTTTCCAAAACCGATCGAGAACCATAGAACACGAAAGCCATCGCACTTCTGCATAATAAGGTAAACCAGTGTACTCACTTTCTAAATCACGTAAAAACGCAGAAAACTGTCGCTGATTCAAGCCACGTGACCTTATGAAGTTTATCATTTTTTTCACTGACTTTAAAACGCTTTCCAACTTGATCACTTTTGAGCATAAAACTTCTTGGTGGATTATGCAATGAACATGATGAAAATCTGGTTTGTCACTGCCCGTTTCTCTGATCTTTGTTTGTAATATTTTAATGAAGCCATTATTTACTCCAGTCATTGAAGGAGCTCCGTCTGTTGCAACGGAATACAGTTTTGACAAATCTAAATTGTACTTTTGCAGAAGTCCATAAACAGCATTGAAAATATCCTCCCCAGTTGTTGTATCATGCAATGGTACTAATTCCAGTAATTCTTCATAAACGTTGATATCTCTATCAACAGCACGAAGAAAAATAGCGAGTTGCGCCACACCACACACATCTGTACTTTCGTCACAGGCAATAGAAAATGCAATGAAAGAGTCTGATTTTGTTTTTATCTGTTCGCTTATATTGGCAGCCAACTCGGTAACTCTTTTAGCGACAGTATTCCGGGACAAGGATATATTTTGAAAAGCCTTCACGCTCCCGGGACTTACAATTTCCGCGGCCTTTACAAGGCACTCTTTTATAAATTCACCTTCAACAAATGGTTTTGAGTGTTTTGCGATCAACTCCGACAGTACGTAGCTCGCTTGAACGGCAGATTCATTTTTTTGCTTTGGACGTGTAAACATAAGCTGTTGATCTTTTAACCGTGATTTTAACTCTTTTAACTTTTCGTTTCTAATCATGCCTGTATACTTGTCAAACTTAGTTTTATTACTATCATAGTGACGTTTTATATTATATAATTTTGGGACACCGACTGTACTGTTACAAATCAAGCAAATAATTTTGTCTTTCACTTCACAGCAAAAAAACTCTAATTCCCACTTTTCTTGAAAGATACGATGCTCATCTCCAAGTTTCCTCTTACTTCCACTTGGTTTTGAAACAGACATGTTAAAAACTTTATCCGAAATAAATAACAATAAGTACTGTTACGTGTTGTAACAATAAGTACGCAACTAAACTCGCAATTCTATCGCAACTGACTCATAACTAACTGAACAACTGAACTCAATCGAGCGGTATTGGCTTATATACGGATTGTGATTTCTCGGCAGTTCTTTCCAGAATGTTCAGGTAGCGTCATCTGTATTCTCGCGCGATAGAACTTTCCGGAACAAGCCAGGCTTTTAGGTTGAGCGCGCATCTTAGTTCATGCTCCTAAACATAGATGGCACTATTTGGGCCATTTTTTACCAATCGTAACAGTACTTTATTTTCGGTTTTTAACAGGCTCGCGGGCCGCATTACATGGCTGTTTTCAAAATTGATTCGGGGCCGCAGGAAAATGCTCAGTGGGCCGCATGCGGCCCGCGGGCCGCATGTTTGACATGGCTGTATTAAAGAAATGAAAAATACGCGTTAAGATGTTTTATTTTTTTGCATAAAAACGGCGCGCAATACGAAAAAAAGGCAAGAGAGATTTCTTGTCACAAATTGAATGAGAAATTCAAAAATTGTTTTTAGTTTGATATATCTCAGTGGCGTATCATTTTTTTCTTTAAAAAAATTGAGATTATTACCCTTATGCGCGCCAATGATAAACATTAAATTCTTAATTGCATGTCAGAAAATGCGCAATAACTACCTCTTAAAACCTACCAAATTTCATTTGCAAATCTCGATGGGTTTCAGAGCAATAAATAAATCGTCACTTTTTAATAAAAACTTTAACACCCTGTATCTCGGAAATCAAAGCATTTGCGGACAAAAGTTATATAGCAAACTATCATTATTTTTTCATGTAGAATCACCCCCTGAAGTTTGTCGCACTTATTCACTAACACCCTGTATGCATTTTTTGCATATTTTGTCAATTTTATAATAAAATGCATATTTTTCCCAAATTATTATTTTATGAGTATATTTTTATGTTTTCGGCATTATCAAAAAATTAAAAACGCCCGGTTATGAAAACTCGTAGACTCATAGGTTTAATGTCCAGTCCGGCACTTGTTTCAGGGATTTTCCAATCTGAAGATAATTATATAATAATTAATATTTACATTTTGGTTATACACAAGGTATTTTGTTAGGGGTTTCCGGGGTTTACAGGTATATTGTTAGGGGTTATTTATTGTCATTTAATAATGCCTTATTATTACCTGCTTAACAAACTGTATATATATCGGGTTGTAATACGTACTTCTGTTTTAGTTTGTCGAAAGATTTCAGTATTTTCAGAGTGAAACTAATGATTTCAAATTTGTGTTTAAAATGTCTAAAGTGGCGAACATGTCTTCGTGAATTAAAAATTTCCCAGAGTTAGAGTTTAGTGGAGAAAAAGTCTTCTGTAAAGCTTGTGCAAAAATTATTGTTTGTGAAAAGTAGTTCCAAATCGATCAACATTATTGAAAACACCGCTAAATCAAAGTTACAAAAAATGATATCTGAGCCAGTTCAGCTGAGTGTAAAAAACGCATTTCAAAATGTTGGAGAGACATCGAAATTTGGAAAGGAAATTTTGCAAGAAGATTTATGCAAGGCTTTGATCGCAGCAAACATACCCTTAAAAAAATTGCAAGATCCGCAATTTAGAGGATTTTTGCAAATAAATATTGTCAACAAAGCATTCCTGACGAAACCACGCTTAGAAAGAAGACTGTCCATTCAGTATACGAACCGTTTTAGAAGAAATTAGAGCTTCACTGGGTGATAAAAGCAGTTAGAGGACTAATTTTGGATTTAGATGACGATTCGCAGTGTGTTGTGCAAAGGAAAGAGTTGTTAAAAAGTGCAAGTGTAATTAAAGATCTTGTTTTTATTAAGGCTAATTTCAGCTTTATACCGGACATAATATCCTCGTTAAATACTAGAAATTTAAGTTTAAGAGGCTCAGTTAGTATTGTTAAAACTTTTTCCGCTAAATGTAACAACATTCCCGGTAAAGTAGGAGGTAAAGTAAGGAACAAATTGGATGTAACTTCTGTAAAAAAGAATGAAGGATTTAAATACATAACTGCAGTAAAAAGCATTTATGAAGGTAAACCATCCAACAAAGTTGTATCTTGGCCTTATACTTTACTACCTAAGTTGCAGTATTGTCCGATTACATCAGTAGATGTTAAAAAAAGCTTTTCTTTGTATAAACATTTCTTTACTGATAGAAGACAATCCTTTTTAGTTGAAAATTTTGCCTTTAATACGATTTCAGGTTAGTTCAGGTTAGTTATATACTAATTTTTTAAATTGTTTACTTTTATTTTTCTTTGTTTTTTTTTGCATTTTTTTTTTAAACAAACATCTTTTTTATAACCCAGTGTGTTTCTTAACCCTATTTTACTATAATAAATTCAGAAATATTGCATACCAGTGTGCATATTTGGTCAAAAAAATGCATATAACTGCATATTTTAAAGGCATATATGTATATATGTGCATATTTTGGCTGAATTTAATTGCATATATTCCGCCCTTTAATTATAAGTGATCAAAGAACTTTTATAAGTAATATGTCATTGACGTTGCAGGTATAGAAATGGAATAAGAGGTCGCATGAAGGTGGCCGTTCAAGACCTCCTCAAACAATACTACGAAGTGGAAAGTCAATTTCAGCATGGTTCCTACGACAAGTGCGTCTCCTTACTCAGAGAAAAGCACAAGGACGACATGAAGGCCGTTTCTGCAACCATATTTTCTCATGCTCAAGTAAGGGATCCTTACAAATCTTAGACTAACGAAACTAAAAGTTGGATATACGTCTAAAGCTTTATGGAATATACTTTTTTCAGGTTGCCAAAAAGAATATCCTGATAACTATGCTTATAGACCATCTTTGGTCTAATGAGCCCGGGCTAACCGATGAACTGGCTTCGGCTTTAAACGAACTGACTTCCTTGAATAGAATTGAACATTCCAGGGTCGCTTTAAGGTATACATTAATACTAATAGTTGTATGCGGATTTTCGTAATAATTTATTCAACTCCATAGAGCAAGACAAGTTCTTATTGCCGCCCACCAACCCGCCTACGAGCTCCGGCACAATCAAATGGAGAGCATATTCCTTTCGGCCGTGGACATGTACGGTCACGAGTTCCATCCGGAGAACCTGCAGAAGCTCATCGTGTCCGAAACGTCGATATACGACATCCTGCACGACTTTTTCTATCACACTAACAAGTCTGTGTCTGGCGCTGCTTTGGAGGTGAGTGAACAATTCTTGTAGTGTATTTGTTTAAAGTCGGCTTCCACTTAACTAGGCGCATAATATGATCTCTGGAATCAAATCAGTAGAATCAGAGGTTTCAAAAATGTTTCAAAATATAAAAACCAATATGGCGGTATGTGAACAGCTGATTTTCCATAAAATTGAATGTTAATAGGTTAACAATTAATTAAAAAACACAAACTTAAAATAAGTTCGTGTATAGAGTTGTCGCTTATCCTTTCCGTCAGACCCAATCCTTGGACGCGTTTCGCCGTTTACGGCTCCTCAGCAAGGCTCCGGGTCTGACGGAAAGGCAACGGACCTCAAAGTGCTTTAACACAGAAATGCAAGTTTGCGAATGAGAATTGCAGCACGTGGCTACATCTCGTGGCAACCACACGTATCAACCCAACCAGGACAGCGAGAATCCATATAGGTTCAAACGCTGGCAAGGCGGCCTATTGCGGGCAAACTACGTCTATACACGAACTTATTTTAAGTTTGTGTTTTTTAATTTACATGCTTTCGGTAGGCTGAACCGATACACTGGCTTCCAGCGACACCCAACGTAGTTTACCCGCAATAGGCCGCCTTGCCAGCGTTTGAACCTATATGGATTCTCGCTGTCCTGGTTGGGTTGATACGTGTGGTTGCCACGAGATGTAGCCACGTGCTGCAATTCTCATTCGCAAAGTTAACAATTAATTTGAAACTATCAGTCATAATAAAAATGACGGGTGACGGGTCTCGTTCCAAAATTAATTTCTCATGGGTGCGTTCGTATTGTTGCACACGGTCGACACAATAATTTTATATTTAAAAAATTTAATAACTAAAATGATGGTAGAAAAGAGCTGGTCTGCATTTTACATTGTATATAATTTTGAATGTTTTTGTGTACATTTATTTCAACTAAACTAATATATATATTATTGCAAATACAAATAATTTATTGGTACATATCCGTACAATATGTTTAGACGAGTCACAAACACAAAAAATATATAAAATACTATATACACGACGCAGTAAGCTAGGTAGTAGTAAACAAATAAAAATTTATTTCAATTTTATCTAAAAAATATATTTCCTTTTTCCGCCAATTTCAAAAAATCACGTTAGTCCCAAAACACGCGAAAACTTTTCAGTTGCAATTGTTTTTGTGGCAAAATTCAAGCTCATCCTGGATAATGATGAAATTAATGTCACAAAGGTGCATTCGTATCGTTGCAAAAGGTTGCATGTAATATGAATTTTGAATATATCTTTTTAATAATTATAGTTTTTTAATCATTTGTAATTTAAAGAAACAAAGTAAATAGAATGTTAGATAAATTAAACAAATTTTAGTTTATTTCAGCAGATAATATATTAAATATCAAAAAAATTCAAATTAAATTACACATTGGCTAAATTTTTGTTGTGTAATATCAGGCTAAAAAAATGTTCCCAATTTAATAGATTACTTTAAAAATTAACAAGAAAAAGCTGCTAAAACCGGCGAGTTATCAAATCCCCAATCTATTACACAGAAAGTCTGGGAAGTTCTTAAACTAAATTTCTAACAGAGAATTGTCCATGAAAGTAGTAAAAGTGTACCAATGAAGAAAAGGCAAAATAAAATTCCAAGTCCGGTCAAGATAAAATATAAGAAGTACCTAAACTAAATTAAGGGCCACCATGGGCCAGTAATTTATGTGGGACATTTTTCTAATTGAACTATTATTACAGAATTTAAAATAGAGGTTGAAAAATAAAGAAAAAATGCAAAATAAACACAGCTTCAAAACTATTCAAATTCTGATTCGTCAAATTCATCTTCAGTAGTACTTTCACTATCTTCTGCATTTGAAATAATAAGTGGTTCCACTTGAACATCCAATACTTTTTCTCTGTTCCACCAGTCCAGGATAATTTTTTCTGTATGTTCTACAGCTTTCCTCCAGTAGTCCCCCGTAATGTGTGCTAGGGAGTTTTTCTAAACTTTTTCTACCTTATCTGAACTGAGCCCATTACCGACATCATCAACAAATTTCATCAACGACATATATTTTTTGTTTTTTAATAGTTTTCGCTTTCATTATCAGAACTGAAAGACGTCTTTTTTCTTCCAGGATGAATTTGGCTGTTTATTTATTACCCGAGAATGGATAAGATGCATTGTCTAGTACAATTAGTGATGGTTCATCCAAATTTAGTATCAGTTTTTCTGTAGCCCACTTTTCAAAAAGCTCACAATTCATGTTATCGCTCTTTGATTTAGAAGAAAAATTAAACTCGTAACGGTTTCCCGAACCACAACCCCTTTTTCGTTTTACTGATTTCACTGGGTCGTCTTGCTATGATTTAGACCCACTTCCATTCGAAAATACCCAAGTTTCATCTAAAAAAACTACTTTTCTAAACTTAATTGATAATTTTCATCATATTTTTTCAAAAATTTGACTCGTTCGCTTGCAATTCTTGGTAGTTCGCACAAATATCTTCTGTTGCAGTCCTTTCTATAACGAAATCCCAAGTTTTTTATTAGCGCTGACAAAGACCTGAGACCTATTTCTAAAATACCTCGTTCCTTCAAAGCATCTTTCAAAACTGAAAGCGTTCTGTCAACTTGTGATGCATATAAGTCGTATATAACATTCCTTACATCCATATTTTTACCTTTCTGTCAAGTTTCACTCTTCGTTTTCCTTGATCGTCGTTGCGTTTTCTTCATTGGTATTTTTCTACTACTTTCATGAACAATCCTCTGTATTGATCTTAAACTTAATTTTAGTGCTTCCGAGACTTTCTCTATAATAGACTTGGGATTTAATAACTCGCCGGTTTCAGTAGCCTTTTCCTGTTCATTTTTAAAATAATCTATTAAATTGAGAATCATTTCTTTCGCCTGGGAATGCAAAAAGCCTGCAAACCGATTTATATTCGTCATTTTATGTCACAATATTTTTAATAAATGACACATTTATCAAAACTGGGGAGCTTTTTCACGACATTACGTAATACGGGAGTTTTCTTCAACACATTTTGATAATTACTGGAAATTAGATGTGCTTCTCTCTCCAATTCATAAATAACCAATAATTTTATCGCGCTTATATTAGGGATATCTTTATAATGCCGTTTTAACCTTGGTTTGAGCAAGACAACACTACATAAGTTTCTCTATGATAAATTCATAACGCGCCTAGTTAAGTGGAAGCCGACTTTAGTTGTATTGTTGTCTGATTTACCTGGTAAATGGATTAAAGACTTGAAGTTTTATATTTGTCATAGGTTTATGTGCGAAGAGCATATACAAGCTACGACATAGTAACTTTGCAACACCTGGAACTTAGTGGGGAAATCCCGGTGGTACACTTTCAGTTTTTGTTACCTACTACGCATCCCAATAGGTTGTCTAAGCTAATCAACAATGGTTTATCAGAGAGAGGTAATGTATATATTATGCTTTCCTCTAAATGCAATATTGTCAATTTTTTTTAATAGTAAATTATGACTAACCGTATCAAAGGTTTTTGCTAAATCTCGAAAAATACAAGGTGTTTTATCATCTAATGCAATATATATTTGTTCTGTTAAATAGCAAATAGCATCTTGCGTCGATTTATTTTTTTGAAACCCAAATTGTTTTTTAGATATAAAATATATTTTTTTCTCTTCTTAATTTTTATTTTAATTTGAATTGTACATATCTGTACATTATTTTAAATAGCTTTTATTAAATTATTACTCAACAAGTTTAAACACTCATTACTATCTTTAGATTTTAAAAAAATATCAATATTTATATCACCTACTAAAATTACTGTTTTATTTTTACAAGTATATTTGATATTATCAATTTTTTTTTAAATTTATAGTTAATTCGAAAACTCTAGTAAGGGAGGTTTATATACAGAGTGAGTCGGGAGGAATGGGCCTAACTCTAAGGGTGTAATCTACGCATCAAAATAATAAGAAAAAACTCAAATGTTGTTATCCAATATTCATTTGTTTTCAAGTTACAGCGTTAAATAAAATTCTAATATTGTTAAACCAAAATATCCAACATTAACATTGTTTTAAATAAATCATTGGTTTAGTAAATATTCAAATTCAATAATAATCGAAACTCCCATGTATGGTCGGACGAAAATCCTCACGCAATAGTCGAAAGTAATTTTCAACACAGGTTTTCAGTAAACGTGTGCATTCAGCAGCCGCTGTAGCATTCCCATTACACAAACCATAAATAAAAACCATATTGGCGTATTCGGGATGTGAATAAATGTGTGGTATTTTATAAAATTAAAATGATACAAATCCGAAAGTTAACGGTGAATCAATTTAACATTTTATACTGACACTAATAGGATAGTGACAGCACAACAATTAAAAGCAAACAATAATAACATTTATTACAGGAAAGCTAAACTAATGCAATATTTTGTTTTTGCCTTACAACTTGATAACAAATGAATATTGGATAACAACATTTCAGTTTTTTCTTATTATTTTTGATGCATAGATTACACCCTTAGAGTTAGGCCCATTCCTCCCGACTCAACCCTGTATACTTATAATATAATTTTTTTCTTTTCCAATGGATAGTAATAATTATAATAACTTATACCGGGTGTTGCATCGTCGAGCGGGACATAGGAAATCCCATGTAATTTTAAATGGGGTCAATTATTGGCTTCCCTAATTATTTTAGAGAAAAATTCTATTTAGGTTTATTAAAGAGCAGTAAAACCCACATTCAAAAGAATAACTTTAGATATTTTTGATGAGCCCGTTTACGGGTTATCGCCGATTTCTTTTTAACTATTTCCCCTTTTTATGGCCCCGTATTTGCGGGCACCAGTCAAGGTAAAAGATGACTGTCAAATAAAGTTGTCATTTTGAAATGTGTGCTTTATTGTTATAAAAACTCGTACATCGAAAATATTAAAGGTGTATTTATGAGTACAAATTAATCTGAATAAAACTAAAATAAAGTATCCAATTACAAGGTTAATTATGACATTTTACATGTTTCAATATTTTACTAATTAATAGGTAGGTACTATTAAATTGTTAGAACTTTAGGATTTAAGAAGATGTTCAAATATTCCTCCATTGACTGCTAGCCAATAACCGAGGCGATCATAAAATTCTCTTCTTACATTCGCTAGTTGGTAAACTGAAATTCTATTGTATTCGGCAGAAATAGCATTTTTTAATTCGTCTAGATTTGGGTATTTTTTATCTTTGTATATCCTGTTTTTTAAATGGCCCCAGAGAAAGAAATCATTTGGCGATAAATCAGGAGACCTGGCTGGCCAATTTACTGTATGATTTAAGCCAATAACATTTCCATTAAAAGCACGGTTTAAATATTCCCGGACAGCCAGGGTACTATGTGCCGGGCAGCCATCCATTTGGTACCAAACTTCCTGATTTTACTTGGCGGCATCATGTAAAGTAGGTAAAATATGATCTTCAAGTAGTTCCAAAAAATATTCTGCATGTAAATTTCGTGTAAGAAATAATGGCCCGATAATATTTTCTCCGAAAATCCCAGCCCATACATTAACTTTTTGTGGATATTGCGTCCTTGTTTCCACAAACCTGTGTTGGTTTTCTTTGCTCCAATATCGATAATTTTGAACATTGGGTTCATTGTTTAAGGTAAATGTGCATTCGTCAGTGAAACAAATGTTTTTTAAAAATTCCCTATCCATGTTTGCTCTTTCCATCATACCAAAACAAAACTCCTGTCGTCGTATTTCGTCCCTATCTCTTAGCTCTTGGTGCTTTTCATATTTGTATGAATAATATTTATGTCGTTTCAAAGCTCGTAACGCTGTGGTGTGATCTAATCCTATGTCATCCTCAAGTTTCCTTGTGCTGATCTTCCCATCATTTTCTTCCACGCACAATAAAACTTGCAAGTCTCTATCATTTCTTGCATCTCTTCTTTGTTCCTGCCTTTCTTCACATCTGCAGTTATTTATTACAGTGCCTTTTGTCTCAAATTTCTTGATAGTCCTTTCGACTGTAGATTTTGCAGGTATCGGTCTATTCGGATACAGAGCAGCAAACATGTCTGACACATTTTGATAACTATTTCCTTGATAATACCATTTAATCATCAATATTTTTTCTTCAGAAGTGTAATTCATGGCTAATATTTTCGATGTACGAGTTTTTATAACAATAAAGCACACATTTCAAAATGACAACTTTATTTGACAGTCATCTTTTACCTTGACTGGTGCCCGCAAATACGGGGCCATAAAAAGGAGAAATAGTTAAAAAGAAATCGGCGATAACCCGTAAACGGGCTCATCAAAAATATCTAAAGTTATTCTTTTGAATGTGGGTTTTAGTGCTCTTTAATAAACCTAAATAGAATTTTTCTCTAAAATAATTAGGGAAGCCAATAATTGACCCCATTTAAAATAACATGGGATTTCCTATGTCCCGCTCGACGATGCAACACCCGGTATATTTAATATAAAGTGGTTTTCATAAAAAGCCCTAAGGAATAGCTACTTGTAATATTTTATATAGCTTACATTTCATGAACTTACGATGCTATTTTCATGTGATCTATATGAATCCGAGAGATTGTCCACGAATTCTGCGATACAAGACAAGCTTAACATACCGGGTGATGCATGGCTTAGTTGAACATAGGAAATCCCATGTAAATTTTGAGGTGGCTAAATATTGGCTCCCCTGTACATTTTAGAGACAAATTGTATTATAAATTTTTGAAGAGGCCGGTAGAATAAACCCATGTGCCAAGTTTGAATAAATTTTAGTAAGCCAATCCCAACTTATTCAATTAAATGTGATGGCAAAATTACGAAATTTTCATAGTTTAGGTAATACAGCAAACATAAGCAAATACTTTCTTTGACGCTATTGTTAAAAATTGACGTAAAGCTGGGCATAACGAGTAAAGATTATTACACATTAAAAGCACATTTTCGTTTCACTAATCCGGCAATCACACATCCAAAATAAAAGACACCATTATGTTTTTCTTACTCAGCCTTTAATTTAACATAACATACCTAAGACTAGAGATTTTCACAAAAACATTAATTAAATTAATGTTCAAACAACCCTCCATTAACAGCTAAACAACAATATCCTAACCGATCATAAAATTCATTTCTAACATTACTGAGTTGATATTGAGAAATTCTGTCACATTCTTAGGAAATACAGTTTTTTAGCTGGTCTAGATTTTAAAATTTTACATCTTTATAAATAAAATTTTTTAAGTCACCCCATGTTATTATATTTCTCAAAAAATCCCTATTATTATTTGCTCTCTCCATTACCTCAAAACACCAGTCTCCGTTCTTAATCACCTTACCGTAGCTCTTGATGTTTTTCATACTTGTAAGGAAAATATTTATGTTTTTTTAAAGTGCGCAACACTGTGGTTTGACGTTTTCCTACGGCTTGTCCAAGAATCCTCGTGCTAATAATTTTATTTTCCTCCACGTGCAGTAAAATATCAAGATCTCTATTATCCCTTTCTTCAGCTCTATTGAAATTCTGAGTTGAGCATTTACAGTTATTTATTACAATATCTTTGGACTCAAATTCACTAATGATAAGTTTAATTAATGAAATGGAAGGGATAGGCTTATCAGGGAATTGAGCTGAAAACATTTCAGGCACTGCTTTTATTACCTAAACTATGAAAATTTGGTAATTTTCCCATCACATTTAATTAAATAAGTTAGGATTGGCTTATTAAAATTTATTTAACAACAAAACAACTCGATCTATTTATTGCATATTTTTAAAGAAGTCAAGTAGATGCATCACGCGGTCTAATGAAATCAAAGGACAACTATTATTTTATAATAATAGTAATAAAGAGGAAAATATATTTTGTTCATATAAAATTTCGCCAAGACAACATGCATATTATTATTGGAGCAATATCCATGTAAGAATTTTTTAGATGGAATATTTATGGAACAGACCACTATCATGGATACATTCCAGAGAACGGGCTGCATGGCGGCCTTCGAGAATTTCCGTCAGTTCGAGGAATACTCTGATGAAATTTTGGATCTAATTGAGGATTTCGCCAATCCTGCCACTATCAACCCCAAAGATCTGAATGCCATGGAATCAGGTAAAAGAAATCTTTGTGTTTTAGTAACATTTCAACTGTACATTTTTTCGTTTATTAATTATACTAATTTGACCCATTTTAGGATCTGACTCAAGGAAAAATTCCACATCTATTAATGTCAGCTTGTCAGTAGATGGTCCTAGAGCGCCTCAAGACGACGACGTCATTCATGAACCCATCCATATTCTGCACGTCGGCATTAAAGATAACGGTAAGTGATATTATAAGAGTCATAAAATATTCATGAATGATTTTCTTCTAAAAGGCCCTGACTTGTACAATTCTTTAACATCAATGATACATAAATTTAGAGAGCATTTTGCGCAGATATAAAGGAAATGTTTCATCAAGTATTAATAAGATCTGAAGATCAAAATTCCCAACGATTTTTATGGAGAAATCGGCCAGAAGACAGTATCGATACGTATGTAATGCAAGTTATGATACTTGGAGTCGTGTGATCTCCATATACAGAATGGCAAAAAAGTCGCGCATAGTGCCTGTAACTTTTGAATTACCTCGCATACGTAAAAGTGACCTTTATGAAAGTTGTTCAGTAAATTATTCCCCACGCATGATTTTTTTCTGTCATTTCTGGTTTGGTTGCCAAAGAGACCAACTTACTTTTTTTAAATGGAACACCCTGCATATGATTGCGTATTTGGATTCTACTCGGAATACTCTGAATTTTTTGTATTTCAAATTTTTATTTATTTAAAATTGTAACAAACTTTATAATAACAAAATAAATAGCCTAGAAAATTAAAGAACTCAACATCGGAATAATAAACAACTGAAACCTTTTCAGTGGATCAGGTGTTCAAAATGACCACCATTTTCTGCTGAGCAGAGCGTCAGTCGATCCCTAAACCTGTCTACAACGTTTAAAAGGAAGTCCTCTGGAATGGCCAGAATTTCAGCACTAATTCTGACTTTTAAAAATTCTAAAGGTAAGGGCCTAGCGACACTTGAAGCACCGGTTCCCGTCAGATCACCGAAGTTAAGCGGTGTCGAGCGCGGTTAGTACTTGGATGGGTGACCGCTTGGGAAACACCGCGTGCTCTTGTCTTAGGGAAGAGTGTAAAATGAATCGACATCCAAACCATCCTATTCACGCCGGACAGGCCGGATGAGATCGGATATCTCGTAGGATGAAGGTGCCGTTTCACACTCCCCAGTCGGTAGATCGCACGATTAAAAACCGTACGGTCGATGACCGGTTCAAGATGGCCTCTGATACGCCGACGACCGTAAAAAATAGTAAATAAAAAAAAAATTCAGTCATTTGGACGGTTAACGTAGACTTTGCTCTTTAAGTGTCCCCACAAAAAGAAGTCGAGCGGGGTTAAGTCCGGGGATCGCGGTGGCCAGTCAATAGCACCTCTTTTGCCTATCCAACGTCCTGGAAATTGTTCGCTTATGTGTTGTCTAACATTTGCCGCATAATGCGCAGGTGCTCCATCTTGCTGGAACCATACCTGTTCCAGCAGACCAATAACGATAATTGTGTCTATTAACAATGCCATTTAAATGGAAAGTAGCTTCATCCGAGAAAATGATATTTGTTGCGAAGTTATTATCGTTATTGCATCTTTCCATCATCAGCTCACAAGATTCAGCTCTTCTATCAAAATCGTCCTCGTTTAACTCGTGCACCAACTTTATCTTGTAGGGATGCAACACATTAATATCCATTGCCATTGGCCTGGATGATTGTGTTGGCTTTTCATGTATTGAGAGCATGATATCCAAAGCTTTGTCTCCCCCGGTTGCTGTTTTAGGTCGACCTGATCTAGCGGCTACCCTAACACTGCCTGTTTCTCGAAATTTCTTTACCACTCGACACACCGTTGACTGATTTATTGGAGGCCTGAAACGTTGACATACCTAATCTTGCGATCTCTTCATATTTCCGTAACCGCTCATTATTAAAATTTCAACTCGTTGTTTCTCATTCAGATGAACCATAGTGTAAACAAATTAGAAAATTAAACAGGAACGCGGTCATGAAAGCACCTTGACTCAACTGGTGCGTATTAGGTAGGAATAATTATAATTAGGAAGTTTTTCATTTTTGAGCTGTCATTATCTCGGAAACGGTTACAGATAGGTGAAAATTTAAAATACAAAAAATTCAGAGTTTTTTCAGTAGAATCCAAATATGCAATCATATGTATGCAAGGTGTTCCAGTTAAAAAAAGTAAGTTGGTCTCTATAGCAACCAAATCAGAAATGACAGAAAGAATTCATGCAGGTAGAAATGCGCGGAATAATTCACTGATCAACTTTCATAAAGGTCACTTTTTCGTATACGAGGTAATTCAAAAGTTACAGGCATTATGCGCGACTTTTTTGCCACTGTATAAACAAACATCGAAGTACAGAAGAATGATAAAAAATAGAGTTTTTTTTGTTTAGGTTTAAGCTTCAGTGGTTTTGTCTTAATATCAAACAAAAGTGTAATTTATATTTTTTCACTACACACCTGTTGAAGTAAGTCCTCCCGTCAAAAATTCAGGAGTTTTTTATCACTTTAACCACATAAACACCATAAATATTCAATTACGGAGTGAATATAAAACGGTCGTTTCACGACGGCACATCAATCACTGAAAATTGCAGAAAAAAATAAATAATAACGAATATTTCACTCATGTATAAATTTTCCCATAAGAAACGTTAAAAATAAAAAAATATCAGCGGATATACAACGTTGCCTAGACAACGTTGTATATCCAACACACAACAATCGAACCTATTTGACGAGACAGTTTTTTTTTTTACCTTTTTACTGCGAACGTGATCGTTATTGTTATGAGTTCCCTTCGAGAAATTCATTGCTTTTGAAAAACAAACCCTCTCAACAGATAACGACAAAGATATAATTATGGCATAAATGAAAAAATATAAATATTATTTACCTAAAAAAAAAAAAACCCAACCCGGGTTTGAACCCGGGTCGTCCTGGCGAAACGCAACTCCTTAACACTTGAGCCATCAAAGGCTTTACATATTATTCGTCAATTATTCAAGAAGAGTTGCCTTAGGTGCAGCATTGTAAAGCAGTTTGACAACAGTCAGGTTTGGTCGGGCGAAATACTGTATCGTAGATACCTGTTTGTTTGTATTGTTATTATTAAAAAAGTCAAAATGAACCGATTTGGTCATGCACTTAATAAACAAATAGACAAAGAAAAAATTATATTTCATTCTAGAAATATTCTCCCTAAATACCGCTCGTGCATAAAAATTAACCAGATAATTTTCATTCAAGCTTGTTATACTAATTCCACTCGTTCTTCGAACTCGTGGAATTATAAATAACAAGCTTTCATGAAAATTATCGGTAATTTTTAAGCACTCGTGGTATTACCCCCGATAATTTATTATTACTATGGGTCAATTTTAACATATGTTTCTCATAGATCTAAGATCCATGTGTGTGACCTTGCTCTTGCATTGTAAAATAATTTGATGGCCATAAAGACAAACTGAACCGATTTTATTTAGGTGACAAAGATGATGAAACAATGAGCAAAATATTCCTAAACTTCTGCAACAAGCACCTGGAAGAGCTCATATCCAGGCGGATAAGACGGATCACGTTCAGCCCGTTCAAACACAAGCAGTTCCCTAAATTTTTCACTTACAGGTAAGACTTTTATATTTACACCTTGGGAATTATCTTTTAAAGCAGTGACACAACTCATGGACGACTAATAACATACAAAAGGGCTTATTCCATAGCATGTTAAATGGGGCTAAGTAGGCTTAAACGTTTTTAGCGCGCCCGAGAGGCATCGAAGAGTAATAGTATGTTACTCGATGAGTGACAATGACAGCCTTAATTCACGAGGACTAGCCGAAGGCGGTGGTCGTAATTCATCTGAGTAGGTAATAATTGTTACCGCGAGAACATTACGCTCTTTCTACGACTATTTAGCTAAAGTAGTACGTGCGAATTTAATAATAATAGGCTCTTTCTCAGCTCGATTCAATTAAATTATTTAATGCCATGCACGAAGTGAATTTTTTAAATCCAGATATCTCAAAAACGGCTGCTCAAATCAATTCTTACCACGTATAGCTTTTTTAGGTAAAAGACGTTGGAGAATAAGAATTCTTATTTAGAAGTTAAATACAGGGTGGCTCTAAAAAGTTATTTCGTTTTAAATGTGTGCAAGGTGGCGCCCTCTAAATTTTACAATAAAAATGAGAGCAGATTTTAATTTTTCATCCCATAAAACCCTCCCTAGCCGAATATTGTGGCAATACACCAATTATTACAAAATTATGTACAGACTGTCCACGGATAGGGTTACAATAGCACAAATGGATGAAAAATTTCATTTTTCGGGAAAAATTTTATTAAACTCTATTTTCATAATGGGTGGTGTGTATCTTATTTTAAAATTTTAAATGCATTCCTACCATCTTTTGTAAAAACAAGGAATTTTTTACCTTTTTATTACTTTGCTTTACGTATGGGGCAAATTTGAAGTTGTCAAATATAATTTGATGTTTTGAAAATGTTGACCTTAGAACAAAGGGTTTATTTAGTTCAATGTTACGGTGCGGGCGATTGTTCTTACAACTTTGTGATAGAGAAATTTAATCAAAGATTATTAAGAAAATTTCAGCGAACTGGTTCAGTTTCCAATTAAAAAAAAAAAAAAAAAAAAACTATGATCGGAATGACGCAGCTTCCCTAATCGTATTGCAGTCTGTTGCTGACAATCCTACCCTTTCATTAAGAAACCGAGCTCAAGAACTTGATGTAGTAAAAAAATCTCACATTCGGAATATTTTAAAGGCAAACAAAATATTCCCATTTAAGCCAACTTTTAATCAAACGTTGGAAGAAGGAGACGATGCCAAACGTTTGGATTTTTGTCTTTGGGTCGGAGACAAAATTGTAAGTGGAAACAGTAATTTTCATAAATTTATCATGTTCTCCGATGAATCGACATTTTCAACAAACGGGAAAGTGTCTTCTGCGCATATTAGATACTGGAACAAAAATAATCCCCGTTTTAGAATTCCTGCTAGAAAACAGTATTACAAAAAAGTAAATGTCTGGTGTGCGATTTCACATTATGGCATTATTGGCCCATACTTTTTTAAAAACACGTGTAACCGTAGGAGTTACCTTGAAATGTTGGAAACATTCTTTTCTGACAACCTAGAAGAATTGCCTCTCCAATTTAGGAACGAAATGTACTTTCAACAAGATAGATGCCCTGCGCATTTCGCAATTGAAGTGAGGGAATGGCTTGATAATACATTTGGACACAGATGGATTGGTCGGAATGATCCGGTTCTGTGACCCCCAAGGAGTCCCGATTTAACTATTTCAGATCAATCTTTGGGGGCGCCTCAAACAATTAGTGTACTCCCGTCCAATTGAGAACGACGTACAGCTTCTAAAACAGCGAATTGTTGAAACTGTTCAAACAATTTCCATTGAAGAAATTCGAAGAAGTGGGGGGTGTTTGAATAGCAAATTATAAAATTATTATTTGTTGTTATTTTAAGACTTTGTTGTGATATTTCCGGGGTCATTTCATTTGTGAAATTCAAAACACATATTTCTGATAACACCACAAATCAGTTTTTGAAATTTTTTGATGCCCCTCTGTAAGATATAAAGTCATTGATAATGTATGTATTTCGACCGCTAATTCTATCCAAAAAAAATTTTCATTTACCTCTAAAAATTGAAAAAACTGAAAAAATCAAAGAATAATTTTAAATTTCGGATTTAAATTACAAACGTTATTCTAAATAAGTTTTCTAATTGGCATTTTGGTCAAAAATCAAAAATAAAAGTAGTTTACTTTTGGAGAAAAATCATGTTTTTGAAGATTTTTCGAACCCTGTATAAAAAATCAAAATTTTCTCTTCGTGAATTGCATTTTTTTTACAAGCAAAACCTTTTATCAAGAATGACTTTTTCCCGAAAAATGAAATGTTTCATCCATTTGTGCTATTGTAAACCCTATCCGTGGAGTATGAAGAACTAAAACCAAATTGAACTTTTGACACTCTGTATCTCCGAAATCATCCACTTTTGGACTGAGGTAAGTTGGGTTAGATCGTCATATTTAAGTTTCAGGAATTTGTGGTAGCATTTTTTTCACACCTTTTAGAGACACCCTGTATATTATACAATGTACTGTATGTTTGCTTTGAAATTCTAATTTTTTAAAGAATCAGAAATTAATGATTGCTTCATATTTTTTATTTTATTTTTATAAAATTCACATTTTAACAGCAATTGAGAAATATTTGTAGACTTGTCAAAATTGTTAACATTATTAAAAAAGTTTTTTAAGTCTCTCAGACTTGCGCAGGCTGCAGATAGGCTTGATATTTTCGACACTGGAGCAAGTTCAGGTTCCTCTTCCTCTGTCTCAGAGTTGGGAGTAGTTTCATCCGTTTCTTGGATCTCTTCAATACACTCGATGATAGTCAATTCTGCACTTTCTGTTGGCGAATCGTTATCAATAGAGTCAAATTGTTTTAAGTTCACAGATGTGTCCTTAATGTTAGGAAACAGTTGTGCGAGCGGAATATTATGTTCTTCTTCGAAGTCTTCGATATTGATATCGGCTGATTCGCCACATATTTTCTTAAAAGCAATATCGTGCCGACGACGAAATTTTTCTAACCATGCATTTGATGTCTTGAAGTTATCTAGTTTTAGACATTGAACAGATATCCGAGGGCCTTTAAATCCACATAGTCACTTGGGTCTTACCCACTTTAAATTTTTCAGCCAATTTCCTGGTATTTAAACCATTTTTTTTTACTTTCCTCGATTATTTCAATTGTTTCGCTTAAAAAATGACATTTCCTTTTTCCCGCCACCTTCAAATATTCACGTTAGTCCCAAAACACACAAAAACTGTTCAAAATAAAACTAATGTTAACAACCGATTTATCAGCCTTTAAAGCAAACTGAATGAATCCGCCTGCACTAAAGTAATTAGTGTATGTACTAATATTTCTTTTGTCTGGTCGGGTTTTACTGCTCCTAATAGAGGGTGTTTTTAGCATTAATGTTTACTAAAAATTCCGATAAAGGAGATGGATAAAGAGAAGTATAAAATATTGGGATTTCTATTTTTAAATTAATATGGAATTCTTAACCAGTCGTTTAGCGCAGGTGGTCACTTTATAAAGGTTTTACAAGAAAGGCTTATTTATAACTTATTCCCCCAGAGACAGCCGCCCAATTTTTTAAACGTACTGGATTCTAACCCTCGCCTCAATTACCCTTCTAGAAGCAGCACTATTTGTAAAAATAATCCCAGACGCTTCGCCACAAATAATTTGCACAACTACTCAACACACTCAAAAAACGACATTTACATCGACAAATTTCAGAGGAAACTATACACAAAAGGGTCGAGATATCTCTGTAGCGACATCTTTAACAAATTTGTCTCAAAATGTTCGTGAACTTCACCTTGTCCCATTTAGAAAGCAACTCCTAAAAATTCTATACCACAGCATATTTTATTAAATTCAGGAATATCTGGAAGAATGACAGGGCAATCACATTTTAGTCATCTGTAGTAGGAACTCCTTACAAAATTTTCATTATACAAAAATTCAAATTGTGTTTAAGTACAGGTATATAATGTGTTTTTAAATTATTGCATGAATTCTGTACTGTTTCATTATTGTTTTTAATTTGCTTATTGGCATGTTACACCCAGTGTAAAAACTATTTTATTTGATTTGAATCTCAACATTTTGAGTATTGCCATTATTACTGCTTTATCGACTAGTCGTAGAAAGAGGTTTTCATTTAAAATATTCACCATGTAACCCACACTGTTTGTGATGAAAACTAACCGTTAACGAATAGGTTACTATGAAATGTGTAAATTGAATTTTTATGTCTAGAGCTCGAGACGGGTTTAAGGAAGACAAGATCTACCGACATTTGGAACCGGCGGCCGCCTTCCAGTTGGAGTTAGATAGGATGAGGTCCTATAACCTCGAAGCCTTGCCTACCTCGAATCAGAAAATGCATTTGTATCTTGGTGAGTGAAATATATTTTTTACCACTGAAAAATTTTAACGCAAAAAATTATATTTTAATAAAATATAATTATCGTTCATTTTTGATTTTTTGACGAGATAAATTGAAATTTTCTGTTCTTGCATTTTGCACTTTAATTCGTATCTCATCCATAAGACCTAGTAAAACTATTTTTTGGGGGTGTATTCTTACATTTTGAACATAGTTAGCCGATACTTGATGGAAATTCATTATAAAAATGTAAGTAAACAATACTTGTTTAAATTTCCACTTATTTGATAAAACATAACAATTGTTTCGCCAACACTGTGGCTTCTTCAGATGTGAATGTGGTAGGTTACAAAAAGTGTAAGAATTTATAAAGATTAGGTACCTAAGTAAGTTGTTTATTGTCTTATACTTAAATCCCATCTCTTGCAAAGCGCGGTGAAGACTTGTCCTGCTACATGATATCGTTGTATCGTCAGCTGTTAACCGTGTTTTTAAAGAATCTAACGTGGGCACAACATTTCCTCGATATATTTTCCTGCGAATAACATCTTTGTCACAATCATCTACGCACTTCATTTTTCCGGTATCTTTGCGAACTTCTTTTAAAATGTCCTTTTAGCATAATATCTCGTACCTTCGATAACAGAACTTTCGTCATTTCACGGGTATTTTCAATGGCAATTACTTTAGGGTAGCCGCTCTTTAATAACGATTCACATACATTTTTCACGATCACTTTGGCGTCAGAAGATAAATGCTTCCTGGAATATTTAGGGTAGCTAGATATCGCATTAGCTGAAGATTCCCAAGGTCTCCACATTCTTTTAATATTAACTTGTTGCACTCTGTTTCAGAGTAAAATAGATAGGTACTAATCTATTTCGAATATTATGTTTACTATTTATATAAGCTATATAAACAGGTACCTACCTGTAACTAAAAAGTTTTGAGAACTATCCTAATAATTAAGTTGTTTCTAGAAAACCTTAATTAGACAGTTTATTAATTTTGATAACAAATCAAGTAATATACCTACATATCTATTGTTATTATAAACTGGCATTAAAAATAAATGTAGGTTAATACGTCTCTGCGAAAGCGAAAGCCGAGTTTATAAGGGGTTTTATTGCAGTCATTAAGCCAAACGAAATATGATAGGAAGTACTTTAACACAACAAACAGTTTAAGTCTATTGTTAAAATAATATTGTCGAGAAAAAAAATTTTCGGCATACAATACGGCTTTTATTTTTTTTGTCGAAAACGAAGTAAGATACGAAAAAATAACAAGAGACAAAAAAATTGTATTTTTAGCTGCTTAACGCGAAAACAATATAAAATTTTTAAATAAGTCAGTGGCGTACATTTTTTTGTCAATATTATTCGTGAGACTGCCTTCCGGGACGCCACTGGAACTCATAATTATCATCAAGTTAGTGCTAACTTAGCGTCTTATCACAACGAACAACACTGCCAAATTTCACCAAAATCGACAAAAGGATCTTTGAGATAATAATAGAAAACGTTTTTTTTTTTAATTTGACACCCTGTATCTTGAAAACCACACTTTTTAGGACACACGTTTATATGAACTTTTTTACTTGAATTTGGTTCAGAAATGCGACCTTGGAATTACGGCCTATAATTAAGTAACACCCTGTATATCAAAAAAAAATAATCAATATATCAAAAAGATAAAAAATCGGAAGTTTATCAGTTAAATTGTGGGTCTTGTACAAAATTCTGTATTAGCCAAACTGGCAGATCGTTTCAAAAAAGAATATCTGAAGACAAGTTTAAATAGGAAAAAATACAACTCTAATTATTCAAAACATTTACTTAACGAAAAAATTAATTTTAATGATAATTTTAAAATACTACATTTAGAGAACAGAGGAAAAAAATTAAATTTACTAAAAAGTATGCAAATAACCAAACATAAAAACTCCCCAGTATTAAACCTTTCAAGAATCAATTGTTATACGTAATATAGACCTTCAGTGTTTATCGACAATATTATTTTCTTAAACTATTTAATTGTATTACTTAGGTATGTACCTAGTCTTTATAAATTCTGTTGGCAAAACAATTATTATGATTTATTATATAAGTAGAAATTGAAACAAGTAAGTATTGTTTATTTACATTTTTATTCTTAAATTGCCAAATAACTCCCCGACAAACCATAAACATTAAGCTAATTTGGGAAACTTTCGAAGATTAAACAGTCTTTCTGCGAAATATTGTGATAGAATATACTCAGATACTTTCTTTGGTTGATTTTTCATTCTCTACCATTTCACAAACTAGATACAAAAATATCTATTTTTTAGGAAAGGCTAAAGTACCGCCAGGAAAAGAAGTTACAGATTATAGATTTTTCATTAGAAGTATTATAAGGCATTCAGATCTGATTACTAAAGAAGCGTCTTTCGAGTATTTGAAAAATGAAGGTAAGAAAATTGAGCTGGCATAATATAAGATAAAAAAATATCGTTTTTTCCTCTGCTCAGGCGAAAGAGTTCTTTTGGAAGCCATAGACGAACTGGAAGTGGCATTTTCGCACCCTCAATCCAAACGCACCGATTGTAATCACATATTTTTGAACTTTATACCCACTGTGATAATGGACCCTGCCAAGATAGAAGAAGCTGTCACCAATACCGTCTTAAGATACGGGCCCAGGTTGTGGAAACTTAGAGTGTTGCAGGCCGAGGTGAAAGTCCTCCTAAGGTACGTGTTTTGTCCTAATTTTAAAAACAATTTACTGAGGCAAGCCCTTTGTAGTATTTTAAGGGATATGTTACTTTTAAAACGCACTGTATTATTATTTAATTTTAATGATGTATTTGCAGATCGGCTCCTAATGCTCCAACAACGCCTATCCGCTTATGTCTATCCAATGACAGCGGGTACTACTTGGACATCAACATGTATACGGAGGTGTTGGACCCGGAATCCGGGCAAATCACTATTCAGGCTTACGGACACAAGCAGGGGCCGCTACATGGATTACCTATATCCACTCCGTATTTGGCCAAAGATTACCTGCAACAAAAACGGTAAGAGTCTCTAGTACATTTACTAACAGTGACTTTTTACTGTTTATTTAATTTAATATTCCCCACTTCTTTTATAATCTTTGAACTTTATACTGTTCTCAGAAGAGAGCGTAGAAACTTAGATTGATCAATGTCCCATTTCATCTATACCTAGAATGCACGAGTTTAATTGGCATTATAAAAATTAAGTGTATTTAGCACTTCGCATTTTAAGAATAAAATCAAAATATACCTATACTACGGTCTCAAAATAATTGGCAAAACTGTTCATATAACCATTAACGGTGTGCGGCGAAAATAATTAACATGGATTCGCCCACTTTTAAGTTAAATAAAAGCAATCCAAACCGCTTGGGAAGATTGTGCATAAATAGGTCATTACATGTTGCCAAGTTTTAATAGATTCCACTGAAATTTCCATAAAATTTACCGAAATCAGCATGCCATTAAGGGCCTTTTCACCCTACGGTACCTGTTTACTTGATTTGGCAACGCAGGTAGGAAAAACCCATGTCTAAAGGCGCTCGCACGCTATCTTATCGCCTCTAACCAATCTTCAGTGTCGTAGACAAGTTTCAATCAAGAGGATATTAGCAATTCAGTTTTATTATTTTGGTGGTTATTCAAAACAACAAATATTATAATGCAGGCGAGTTCTTCAAGTGATAGTAACCAACAAGTTTCAAAACGACGTCATTTAAAACCTGAGGAGCGTACAATGGTAAAAATTTGTATGAGGGAATTCTAAGTACACACAGTGGAATATCATTCACTGATGCAGCAGAACTTTGTACCACATTGACTAAGACATCTTGCCGTACTGTTTATAGAACTATCAAGGACAATAGGAATACTAAAGTGTCCGATCAGAAGGAAACAAGAGGACGGAAAAGATTTTTATTGATCAGCAAACAAAGTTAGCCCGTTAAAGTCATGGTAGAACCTATTATTATAAATCCTGCAGATGACAGCAGTAGCGACAGTAATGAAATGTTTTCATCGTCAGATAGTGAATAATCGCTGTAATATGGTAATAATGAATTTAAAATTGTAACGTAGCAAAACGGCTTACATGTCCCTATCTTACTTCGTAATTATCTTTCTAAAAATATCAGTTTTGGGTTAAACCAAAAGTACTATATTTTCGGTTCTCGAGTTACATCCGGTTTAACTGGAAGTTTACACTTCTGGGAAGATAATAAAAAAGTAAGATAGGGACATGTAAGCCGTTTTGCTTTAAGATATACCGTTAGAGAGCTAGAAGCTGTCAAAGTTCAAAAATTTAATTTTTCGAAAGTCGATATCTCAGAAACTATTAAGTTTAGACTTATAGTGTGCTTATTAAAAAATAATTGATATTTTATGTAGAATCCAAAAGTATTATAAGATATAGGGCATGCCATTTAAAAAAATTTAAGTTTTGTTAACCATGACTGTTTGAGGCACCCTGTATAATTACAGGTGTCCTAGTTTTATAGATTTTTTTTAAGGCCTACAACTTTTACACTGAAAGTTTTTTTTATATTGTGCGCCATTTTCTAAATAATTGACCGGTCCGGGACTTTTTGAACACAGTGTATTATAGCATGTAGCCCATCACATATCAATTATAATATTATATTTATTATAGTAAATGTAAATATATTATAACAATAAACAAAAGTCATATATTTTTTGAATTATTATTGTTTAAAATGACACGACTCTGGAATTGGCGTTCCCCTTACGTCTTGCACACCCCGGTAAAAATAAGTCACTGCCAATTATTTTGGTACCGGAGTATTACAGTTGTTAACGTAACGATGTGTGATGCTTTTTTCTTAAACATTTTTGTCCGGTTGCATCTTGAATTTGTTGTAAACAAATAAATAGACTTTATTGTGTTTTCTATTAAACAGATTCCAAGCACAAAGCAATGGCACAACGTACGTCTACGACTACCCGGAAATGTTCCGGCAAATGGTCGATTTACAATGGAAACAGCACAGTCAGCAATTCATCTCGGAACCGGTGGACGTACCGGATAAGTTCATGGACTTTGTCGAGTTGGTGTTGGACGTGGAGACTGAAACCAGACTTATTGAACAAAAGAGAGTCGCTGGTAAGAACACAAAGATTTTTTTAAGGAATTTGTAAGTAAACTTTGATATATTGTCACGAGAGGCACCGAGCGCTTAATCAAAGGCACTTTTATTCTAAGAATGAGCAATTTATATCATTTAGAAATAAGTAAAACCCAGTCCTAACTTTAACCCGACGTTAATTTAACCGTCGTGGATCTTCAGTTTCAATCTTCTCGTCCCGGTATCAAGAATTAAGTGTTCTACCTTATCACGTAGTCTCCGGTTCTGCACGCACACTGCACTGCACCTCCCTTCGACCCTGCCATGGGCAACCTGTATAAACGTCCTTCTGCAGGCGCTTTTCTTTCCTGCCTAAGAAAGGCGGTGGTTGTTCCACTTTTTAAGGAAGGCAACCATGACGGCCCCTCAGACTTTCGACCAGTTGCACTGCTTTCCACCTTGTCCAAGATGATGGAAAACTTGGTAAATCTAGAATGATTTGCTTTCTGAATAAACACGACCTTATCAGCACCCAACAGTTCAGAATTTCAGGCGCCCTCTAAATTTTACAATAAAAATGAGAGCAGATTTTAATTTTTCACCCCACAAAACCCTCCCTAGCCGAATATTGTGCACCAATTATTAAAAAAACTAAAACCAAATTGAACTTTTGACACTCTGTATCTCGGAAATCATCCACTTTTGGACTGAGGTAAGTTGAGTTAGAAGCCTCAGGAATTTGTGGTAGCATTTTTGCCGCACCTTTTAGATACACCCCGTATATTTAAGTATTTTGACGTTGTACTTTTATACCTTGTTTGTTACTATACTTACCCTCGTTACTTACCTTTGTTGACAATATTAATGTTCTGAAGATGATTAAGGATTTTTGAATTTGAAGATGTATAATTTATCGTTTTTTTTTAGGTGAAAATAATGTAGGTATGGTCGCTTGGAGGTTAACTTTATATACACCGGAGTATCCTTTAGGAAGAGACATCATAATCATTGCCAATGATATTACGCATAAGATTGGATCTTTTGGACCAAGGGAGGACAAGGTAGACATCACAAACATGTTACTAATTACATTTAATTATCTTATCAATTCTTTACTTTGTTTGTACAGGGTTATCCAACCAAGACTAGACAAGGCGATTTTTTGACTTTTCCTGTACTTTTATAAAAAAACTGAAATAGCCATCTTAAGTCATTTTCTCCCGCGAATTCGAATATCTTCAGCAAAAAACAATTGAACATCAAACAAAAGTACTAGGGGTCACTTTGATATTTTTTTAAATGGGATGCCGTATTTTTAATGAGCTTATCCGATTTCTCATATAAATTTTGATCTAAAATGTTGGATTTTTAATTCAAAAACGCCTTTTTTCTTCAGTTTTAAATTCGGAAAATGTTCGTCTACCGTAAGATTAATACCTGATAGATGGATACCCGTTTCACCTGTTCACCCTTTAACCTGCTTTAAAGCGTCCGTCAGTTAGACAAAATAATCAAGTTTCAAATTTCTATATATTTTTCACGAATTAATTACAAATTTAGTAGTTTTTGCAAATCTATTATTGCTTACGTATAAAAAAAGTATGACATATTAGAAAAAACTATAAACTAAAGTGAATAACTTTAATCTCAATAATATAATTGTTCTATGTGTCCTCCATTATTTTCAAAACATGACCGATGCCCCCTTTTCAATCTCTCCAAAGAATCTCTTACAATATTTTGGTCCTGGTTAAGTCTATTAATTTCATTTATAATTTTTTGCTGAATGTCCTCCAGACTTCTGTTGGGTCGTTGATAAACTACATTTTTTAAATGACCCCATAAAAATGTATCCATTGGCGTGATATCGGGGCTATTTGGTGGCCAATGAATTGTTCCGTTACGGCCAATCCACTGATTGTAACGCTCGTTTAGGTATATTACCACTTCTCAAACTGCATGAGGCGGAGCACCATCCTGCTGCCAAATGATATTGTTGTAGGCTTGCAATGGCAACCTTTCCAAGAAATCCTCGATATCGTTATGAAGAAAATGGAGGTATCTTTGGCCTGTTAAAGAGCCACGATAAAATAGTGGTCCAATAATTCGATTTTCTAACATCCCACACCAAACATTAAGTGAGCTCCAACCTTGAAACTTTATCATTTCATATCTATGAGGGTTAACTGCTGCCCAGTATCTTGTATTTTTCCGATTGTATACCCCCGATGTTGTAAATGACGCTTCGTCACTCCATAGAATTTTATTATATAAATTATAATCTTCGTCTTGCTCTCTCATCAGCATTGAAGCAACAAATCGAAATCGCAGTTTTTTTTGAAGCTGTGTTAAGTATTGAACGGGAAGGATGCAATATGGTTTTAGACCACATTTTTTTAAAGTTCTGTGAACTGTTCCATAGCTTACTCTCCGGAGCCCTGGACCATACCTTACTTCTCGTACCGCTTGCGGAATAGAACTCTTCGGATTTATAGTAAAATATTGAACAATAGCTCGATCCCTTATATTCCGTCTTTTCATCTTTCTTGGCTTATCTTTCAATGTCTTACTTTCTTCAAATAGGGTCTTAATTCTGAGAATTGTATCCACTGAAATGTGTCTCTGGAAACTCTCAAAAAATGTTCTTTGTGTTTGTCGAGCATTCTCTCCACTTTTGTAATATAATTTTATTACATTTAGCCGTTCTTCTAAAGAATATTTCATTATTTGTAATTAATTCGTGAAAAATATATAGAAATTTGAAACTTGATTATTTTGTCTAACTGACGGACGCTTTAAAGCAGGTTAAAGGGTGAACAAGTGAAACGGGTATCCATCTATCAGGTATTAATCTTACGGTAGACGAACATTTTCCGAATTTAAAACTGAAGAAAAAAGGCGTTTTTGAATTAAAAATCCAACATTTTAGATCAAAATTTATATGAGAAATCGGATAAGCTCATTAAAAATACGGCATCCCATTTAAAAAAATATCAAAGTGACCCCTAGTACTTTTGTTTGATGTTCAATTGTTTTTTGCTGAAGATATTCGAATTCGCGGGAGAAAATGACTTAAGATGGCTATTTCAGTTTTTTTATAAAAGTACAGGAAAAGTCAAAAAATCGCCTTTTCTAGTCTTGGTTGGATAACCCTGTACAGGTGTTTCTAAGTTAAAAGCCCAACTTCTTTGCAATACTAACATTTCTTTTTTGACTGCAGTTAACTAACTGGAATGCTGTGAACATAAAGAAATATTTTTTCAATCATTTCGAACATACTTATATTAATCGATCTAGTTACTCTATGGACACCCTGCACCTATAGTATTTTGCAAAGCAAAATAATATTTTCTGTTTTTAGGTATATGGTTTAGCGTCAGAGCTATCAAGGAAACTGAAAATCCCAAGGATATACATATCAGTGAACTCTGGGGCCAGAATAGGATTAGCAGAAGAAGTCAAAGCCTTATACAAAGTGGCGTGGCTCGATCCGAAAGATCCTGAAAAAGGCGTCAAATATTTGTACTTGACAGCTGAAGATTATGCTAAAATAAATTCGTCAAATTCGGTAAGTAGTCTGAAAGTTTGCCGGACGAACAAAGTGAACGAATAAAACATACTATTTTTTCTTCAAACGTCGCGTCGTTCAAATATAGAAAGATAAAAATACAAATTTTAAATTTTTTTCGTTTAAAAATGTGAAGTTTCGAATTTTACCTGCTAGCGTTGCTATGGATTTATTTTATTATTGTATTGTTTGATACCGACGCATAATTCGATTTGACAAGTGTCAGTGCATCTTATTACAAGCAATTTCCAAGTTTTAATTTTTTGTTTTAAAAAAACCATTTTTTTTAATCGAACACTTTAAATAAAAATGTCAGAATCAGAATTTACCTGTACGCACCCGGAGGTTGCCAAAATTGCAGCAGATGTCGTGGACAATTCGTTGCCAACCAAATCCAGCAGTATTTACGAAGCTGCGTTCAAAATATTCCAGAGATGGTGTAATGAGAAAGACATCAAAAATAATAATTCTGAAAATGTACTCTTGGCGCATTTCTCTGTACTGGCGAACAAACAAAAAATGAAAAGTTCAATAATGTGGTCACATTATTCTATGATAAGGTCAATGCTAAATATCAGGCAAGGGATAGTAGACATAAGCAAGTTTTTGAAGCTACGTGCTTTTTTAAAAAAGCAAAATGAAGGCTACACTCCCAAAAAAGCTAAAGCATTTACCAGGGAACAGTTTGAAAATTTTCTATCTGAAGCTCCTAATCAGAAGTATTTGGGAATTAAGGTATAAATTTAGATATTACGTCAAAGAATACAAGTTTTTTTATGAAATATATTATGGTATTTTTAGATTGTACTTGTTATTGGTATTTCTGGTGCATGCCGATGTGAAGAAATTGTAAAAATGACCGTTGATGGCATACAAGACTTAGGATCTACCATTTACATAAGAATTCCTGATAGTAAAACTAGAAAACCGCGATCGTTTACTATTGTTGGGAACAATATTTAAACATATATAAAAAATATGCATCATTACGCCCAGAGGGCATGAATGAAAAAAGATTATTTTTAAAATTTGTAAATGGTCGCTGTTGTCGCTTGGTAATGGGAATTCATAAGATAAGTACTGTTCCTAAGGAAGCTGCAGTTTTCTTAAAATTACCTGATGCCACAGAATATACCGGTCACTGTTTAAGGAGAACTTCAACTACACTGCTTGCACAAATTACCGAAATAAATTTAGATACGCAACTGGACTCTTAGAGCTGTCAAAAACTAATTGGCGCTGATGTCCTAGTATTTGCGATCCGAAACACGCGAGAAAGAAAGAAATCTGTTTGGCAACTATGGGTGAAAATAAAGAAAACTGTTTTACCATATTTTGATGAAATCTGTTTTGTCGGTAGATATTGGTGCCGCTTTAAAATTTAAAATATTCCTTGGTTTAAATATTCATTTTTTTCTGCTTTTATTTTTAGTTCAGGGATACACGTTATTTGTAACTCTTGTTTTTAAGTTTGGAGTAAATACCTTGTTGGTAAAGTAACAAATAACGTATATCTAAGAGCTCCAATAGAAAGCAGCAAAAAAGGAATTATTTAAACCAAGCAATACCTATTTAAAAAAATACAGCAGACTAAATAAAATAAAGCGAAATAGGTAATAAAACATTATTTTTAGATCAACAATTATCGGATCTCTTTTTGGCAAGCGGTGTTGCATGCCATGTTTATTTAAACACTTTGGAACACAACATTTTTTGGGTTTTAACGGTGGTGCGTAGTCTTCCATAACGGAAATAAATACGCGAACTTTAACTAAACAAACCGAAAACACACTAAAACTAAACAAAGAGTCAAAACCACTATCAAAAAAACGCTAATAGTACACACAGAGACCGAACGATCACAAACGGTATTAAAATTCAACACAACTTAAAAGAAAATCGAGAATAGAAAATTGACAATACACTTCAAATTTTTGACAACAACGAAATCTGGGAGGGTGCTTCTTCTCGATCGCAAATCGCAAATAAACGTGGTGCCCTCTATACGAGCCTAACTAAACCAAATTGGGCGATGCCACTACCGGCGACATCTACGAAATGCGATCCAAACAAAATAATAATGTTTGGCGGGAACGCCCAGCTTACGTATCTAAATTTATTTCGGTAATTTGTGACTGCTTGTAGATGCAGGTGCAGACATTACGTGTTTAAAGCGCCACGGGGGATGGAAATCCAGTAGTGTAGCTGAAGGGTACATTGAGAAATCAATGACCAACAAGAAAGATATTGCAAAACAAATTTTACAACCTCATTTTACTGAACCAATCCCTAATAACTATATATATAATATAATATAATAAAAGAAAGCAAAACTTCAACGTCAAAAGATTAGTAGAAAAATGTCAAGTTTATTGATGTTTGGAGAAAAAAATTATTATCATTAGTCACAGAATACTGATTGCTAAACTGGAACATTATGGTGACGTAAAATTGGACTATTATTGTGTTTAGGTGTAAAAATACGGTGCATTATCGGTTTTAAACAGTATAAACAGTGTCTTAAATAATTTTCTCATCCGAGATAGTTCTTTATGTTTTTGTGTAAAAATACAGTGCATAGCGGTTTAAATAGTGTAATAAATCGTGTCAAAATGCCAAATAAATGTTGTATTGTCGGTTGTAAAGGTTCGTTTTGAGAATTTTAGCGTTAATGCCGTTCTGGCTTGAGCCCGTCGGGATCAGTCAGATTTTTGTCTTTCTACAAATCTATTGTGCATGCATTTTTAGACGACAGGATTTATTTTTTAGGTTAGGGCCGTATTGATCGACGATGAAGGCGAATCTCGATACAAAATCACTGATATCATAGGCAAAGAAGACGGTTTGGGCGTGGAGAACTTAAAGTATGCCGGTATGATTGCAGGTCAGTACAAAAATTGTTAGTCTACTCTCGCTATCAACGACACCCCTGGGCTCCATGTAAATCGACCATTATTCAGTCATCTTAAAGATTAAATATTATTTGGGAATAAGAGAGGCTTAAACATTGTTTCGGGTTAAAATATTTCCTCAAAAATGTATTGTGTACAATAAGTTAATAATCTTTATATGTTTCAGGTGAGACATCTGCCGCGTACGACGAGGTAGTCACAATATCAATGGTTACTTGTAGAGCGATAGGAATCGGTGCCTATTTAGTTAGGTTAGGACAAAGGGTGATTCAACTCGAAAATTCTTACATAGTATTAACAGGGTAAGTGTCAGTGCCTATTATACAAGGTCGGAGAAAATACATTTTTATATTTTGATAGAGTGTGGATGAATGGTATATAAAGTATTTATATATAGTGATTTATTATTGATGATTTTGTTTTTATTTAACTTGTAGGTATATGGCTTTAAACAAAGTCTTGGGCAAGGAGGTCTACGCTTCGAATAACCAGCTTGGAGGTATTCAAATTATGCACAACAATGGAATCTCACACAAAACTGAACAAAGCGATTTAGGTAAAAAAAATCAATATACCATAAGTTTGGAGAATTGTTGGGGCATCTTTTTTTTTTAATTCTCAAATAACCATTTGTTTCGTGGGATTTAAAACATAGATTACCACAATAGAGACAGTGGTAATAAATCAAAAATTCCAAATTAATAAAACGCAAAGTCTTAGTCTTAAATTGTTTAGTAGTTTACTTGTCAATGTGTGCTCTCCACGTCAGCTTCTGGTTAAAAGTATTTCCTAAACATTTTACTTTTGGGTTCGATGCAAGCCAGCTTCGGCAAGATTCACCATTCCATAACCAGGCATCATAAGTGGAGCGACAGGCCACCGCCCCTTACCCCGATGCTCAAAATCTATTTAATGACGCATTTCCAAGCCGAAATTCAATTTCAAAAGCAACTGTTCTAAAAACTGTCCGACGGTTCGAAGAAACTGGAAATTGTAGAGATAGGCGACGATCAGGACGACCAGCAGTAGTAGATGAACAGAAAAGTTTAGAAATTTTACAACATGTTGTTGAAACCCCAGTTTCTTGATTAAGAAAAATTTCTCAAGTGACGTCACCCTTTCAAAATACATGTAGTTCAAGAGTTATCAGAAGATGATTATGAGCGAAGAATTAAATTTTGTGATATTATGATGTCAAGGTTTGACCAAAATAACCAGTTTTTCAAATTTATAGTATTTTCGGACGAAGCAACATTTATGTTAAATGGTAAAGTCAATAGACACAACTGTAGGTTTTGGACAAAAAAAAAATACCCACTGGATGAGAGAAGGTCATACACAACGCCCTGGAAAATTAAATCTGTGGGCTGGGCTTCTGGGTGACCACAAGATCGGTCCATCTTTTATTGATGGAAATTTGACATCACAACTTTACCTTGAACTCTTGGAAACGCAAATAGTGCCTACTATACGAAATGTGATGGGTCCAGATTATGCAAGTACATTCTTCCAACAGGACGGAGCTCCTCCCCATTTTGGTCGAAATGTGCGCGAATTTTTGAACAACACTTTTCCGAATAGGTGGATCAGTAGAGAGGGTACAATCGAGTGGCCACCTAGGTCCCCCGATTTGTCGCCTAACGACTACTTTTTATGGGGACACTTGAAGAACAGAGTTTATACCACAAAACCTGAAGATTTGGCCGATTTGCAGCGTCGAATTTTGGACGAATTTGAATTATTAACGCCAGAAATGATTTACAACTCAATTGAAAAATTTTATTTTCAATTAGCACACTGTCAAGCTGTACAGGGAAAACAGTTTGAACATTTAATATAAAAAATATATCTTTTCTAAATTGTACTCGTTATTTCAAAAACTACTGATATTAGGAACAAAGTATGTTATACCAAAAGTGTAACAAATTTAAAGTAAAAACTATAAATGAAAAAATATACAGGGTGTTACATTTAAAACTATAAAATTCGTTCGAATTCCAGACAAACTAAAAAGTAATAGTCTTTGCAAGGTCACGCCGGAAAAGACTTACAACTAACTGACAAATAGACACTTGGACTACCACGGACTAAAATCGTCCCGGACTAGACACACCTGTCTAGCCGCGCTCTCCAGATGAAAATACCTTGTATTTTGTATCTGCGAAACTCTCATTCGTTTTATATTGTAACTGTGTTGTATTTTATATTCTATGTATTATTATATATTGTGTATTATATATTCATAGTTGGAAACAATTTAAACTAAAGTGGTCATAAGTGTGCAAGCATTGTAAAAATTTTACGAATAAAGAGTTTTTAAAGTAAAGTAAGTAAGTAAGTGTATAATATGTAGGAGTGGGCAACTAAATGAACCTGATGGTTTGTGAATGTATGCCCTTGTTTGTTCATTTTACTTATTGGTATCGTAACGATGTTTCAATTTACAGATGGTATATACACAATACTTCAATGGCTCTCGTACGTTCCTAAAGACAAAATGTCTCCGTTACCGATCGTGAGAACTAGTGATCCTGTCGACAGAGATATAGAGTATGTTCCAACTAAAACGCCCTACGATCCCAGGTAAGACTATGTTCTTATTTTTCTTGTATAGGCATGTGTCTTTCGGTTCGAGTTTGACTTCTATTTTTTATTTATTTATTTAAATCGTACATTTATTTACAATTTGAACTTTTAAAATATGTCATATAGTATTTTGTAAGCTAAGTCCAGTTTTTGAATGGTACCTAAGTAATATAATTATTACTTGTATGTACCAAAAATATTAAATACATTTTTCTGTATAAATTATAAATTTTATATTTATATGTACATATTTTTCCTTAATTTAGTTTTAAGAATGAATAAAGAACAATTATTTAAAAATATTCTCAAAAGTTCTAAAATTTTGTGATATGTAATTTCTACATTCTCTTTTAAATTTGTATATATTTATTATTTTTTTCACTTTAGCAGGAATCATGTTATATAACTTGGGTCCTAAATAGGCAACACTCTTCATATTAATGTTATTAAAATTTATGGGAATAAGCACGTCTTTATTCATTTTTGCGCGGGTGTGGTAACAGTTATCATAGGATCTAGTTTTGTGAATAAATGATGTTACTGTCACCATATATAGAGTTCTAACATTACAAACATTAGCCGAAAAAAGTAATTGAGTCGGATATAGTCGGTTTTTCTTATACATTTCTTTTACAATATGCTTTTGGGTAATATTCAGTCTGTAAAGAGCAGTCTGTTACACCCCAAGCGCATTTTAGTGGGCATGAAATAAATGTATCGACGATTGACACATATTATTATGTGATACACCTTAAATGACAAAGAATGTTATAGCCACGCAACAGAAAAGTGCTCCAGTGTTAGTTTTTTAAGGAGGAGGAGACAACGTCTGTCTGACAATTTCTTTATTATTTTACCTACCTGTCTAAATGTACGACCACTTAATCTAACAATCATAATTAAAATAAACGAAAACCTAACAGTAATAATCATATGCCAAATCTGTATGTGTGACATGGATCAGTAATTTTCTTTGCTAGTGGTAATAGTTCATGTTATACTGTATTTTTTTTTAGGTGGATGTTAGAGGGTAGAGAATCTCCCAACAACCCAGGCATATGGGAAACTGGGTTCTTCGACCGCGACTCTTGGGGTGAAATAATGAGGCCTTGGGCACAAACTGTCGTGGTTGGTCGAGCGAAACTAGGTGGCATTCCAGTCGGTGTAATAGCCGTAGAAACCAGGACAGTTGAACTAAAACTGCCAGCGGATCCCGCCAATATGGATTCTGAAGCGAAGACCGTGTCACAGGCTGGCCAAGGTATATATAACAGATAAAACATCAACATTAAAAAAATATTTACTTTGCTCTTATTTCAGTATGGTACCCTGATTCGGCTTATAAGACTGCTCAAGCCATTAAGGACTTTTCTAGGGAAGACCTGCCACTGTTTATTTTCGCTAATTGGCGAGGATTTAGTGGCGGCATGAAAGGTAAGAACTTTTTGCAGACCAATTATAGTACTGTACCGTGTAATGCATGGCTGGGGAGATCCCATGTAAATTATGAGGTGGCTAAATATTGGCTCCCCTTTACATTTTTGAGAATAATTGTATTATAATTTTTTGAAGAGGCCGATTAAGTAAACCCATGTGCCAAGTTTGAATAAATTTTAATAAGTGAATCCTAACTTATTCAATTAAACGTGATGGCATATTTTACGAAATTTTCATAGTTTAGGTAATACAGCAAACACCAGCAAAATACTATTTGGCATTGACAAAACGAAAAGTAGCGTCAATGACAACATGTTCATTGAAGGCGCTTTAATTATAGCTAAATATGAGCTATTCCATTAAGGAAAAAGTAACTAAGATTAAGTGGTATTATACAGGAAACCGTTTAAGAGCAGTGTCTAAAATGTTTTCAGTTTTATTCCCTGATAAGCATATCCCTTCCACAGTGGCGTGCAGTGACGTTGGAAACAGGGTAGGCAAAAAGGATAAAGTAAAATTTATTACTTAAGAAATGTCTTTTTAGTTTTCGAATTAAACATAATAGTTTTTATAAATCAATTCAATACGATACAACGGTCTTTCTTCAAAATGCATTTAACACGTAATCATAAAAAATACAAGTAAGTAGGTACTATGTAAAATATACTGGACAATTATTTGTGAATTAATTAAACTCTATTGATAAACAAGATAAAAATATTATAAACAACAAACCCGTAAAAGCACTGTAACCTGCGACACGAGACCTAACACAATGACGAATAACGCTAAGACATCTTCCAATCGCTCGATCTCGTTTTAACACACGACGCTGCATCCGTGCCTTTAAATTCGTACTTTAATCAGAATTGTAGGTGCTGCCTTTAAACGAAGCTAAAGCGTTCATGCAAAGATTTAAAACACCTTCGCTGTGGTCATATGCGCCACCTACATGGGAAATATTAATGCTGATTTCAGTAGTTTCGATCGCTTAAAATGTCTTTGCTGTGTTGGATGATTGATGTTTTGTTTTATTATATTTATTGGAACATTCTTTGATATGAGTATATATACAATATATTGTTTAAGAATAAGCAAATAAGAAAAACGCATAATAATATTATGGATTTCTGTAAAAATTAAATTGAGACATTTTTAAATTATTTCCTTGAGACTTTTTCGCCAGGGTATGCAATGCCTTTTTGCCTACATTGTCTGCACGCCACTGCCCTTCCATTTCATTAATTAAACTTATCATTAGTAAATTTGATTTTAAAGGCACTGTAATAAATAACTGTAAATGCTCAACTCAGAATGTCAATAGAGCTGAAGAAAGGGATAATAGAGATCTTGATATTTTACTGCACGTGGAGGAAAATAAAAAAATTAGCACGGAGATTCTTGGATTTTTTTTTTATTTTTAAAGATGTGAAATTTGTGGATAAAGAAATATAAACTACATTTGTTTACCTTTCGGAATAACTTTATTTGAATGTTAATAATTATACCATACAATTTGTAGGCCTCGGTGCCAGTTTTATTGTAAACTGTTTTGAGGTCAATAATAAATTATTATTAAAAAAAAAAAAAAAAAAAAAAAAAAATTGAAAATCTAGACTATCCAAAAAACTGTATTTCGTTAGAATGTGACAGAATTTCTAAATATTAACTCAGTAATGTTAGAAATGAATTTTATGATCGGTTAGGATATTGTTTAGCTGTTAATGGAGGGTTGTTTGAACATTTAATTAATTAATGTTTTTGTGAAAATTTGTAGTCTTCGGTATGTTAGGATTGGCTTATTAAAATTTATTCAAACTTGGCACATGGGTTTACTATATCGGCCTCTTCAAAAAAGTGCAATACAATTTTTCTCTAAAATGTACAGGGGAGCCAATATTTAGCCACCTCAAAATTTACATGGGATTTCCTATGTTTAACTAAGCCATGCATCACCCGGTATGTTAACCTTGTCTTGTGTCGCAAAATTCGTGGGCAATCTCTCGGATTCGTATAGATCACATAATAATAGCATCGTAAGGTCATATAATTTTTTTTTAACCTCTAAAGGCTGGACCTAAAAACCAGGTTTTATTAATAACTTATGAACCACCATGAAGTAAGTTAAGGGAAGGTTTATCCACCAGTCCGATAACAAAGGCAGTAGTAGTTCATTGTGGGGGTTAGATACAGATTTACCCATAGACGTCGGTTTTTGAAATTAAGTATGGATTAGTGCTTGGAATTTTTGAAATTTAAGTATTCGAATACTCAATTTATTTGTTATTGAAATATTCAAATTATTACATTTTGAATATTCAAATATTCGATTTTTAATATTCAAATATTCGCTATCGAATATTCAAATATTGAAATACTCGTGGTGATTAATGGTTAACATTAAATAATTTGATTATTTTATTTTTAATACCTTTAATTTGAACTTTCGCTTAAGCTTCTACATATTTAAAAAAATAAAAAATTTTAAGTATATATATTCATCATAAGAAACTTCAATTTTTTTATACAGGGTGGGTAAAAACTGCAAAAATGTTATTTTGCTTAAGAGTAAACATACTTTATTTTGAAAGATACGAAAAAAAGTCACTCTTAATAAACGTTTTTACTTGAATAATGAATAGGTGATACTTGTTGTCAATGTCTTTATTTAATGAAGTTATTATAATAATAATAATAATAATAATACGAACATTTTTATTAACATGAAAAGAATACGATAACGATTTCATAATTCAAAAGCTCCACATGGGATACTCGACACATTTTTCTAATTGCTTTCTCAAATAAGTGAGAGAATTTCTGATTTCTTCCTGAGATATCGATTGGACAGCCTGGATAATTCTGCCCTTCAGCACTTCAATATAATTTGGTACTGCGGTAGCAAAAACAATTTGTTTTAAACGGCTCCATAAAAACATATCCGCCAAGGTTAAGTCGGAGCTTCTTGGGGGCCACAAAACTGGGCCATTCCTGCCAATCCACCTTGGACCAAATCTGCGGTCAAGCTATTCTCTAACCTCACGAGCGAAATGGGCTTGTCGAAAATTTAATGGTAGATTTTCGAGTTCATCATTGAAAATGTATCCAGCATTTCTAAATATGATAATCTATTGCACGTGTTATCAAAAAAATATGGACCTATGATGCCATGGATGAATATCGCGCACCACACGTTCACTTTTGTGAAATATTGTCTTTTCGTCATAATTCTGAATTCGGGATTTTCTTAAGACCAGTTCCTAACGTGCTGGGTTGCAGCGGTTCCATTGGTAGAAAATGTACTTTCATCAGAAAACATGATACCGTTATAAAAATCAACATTTCCACTTAAAATTTTGTCTCCTATCCACAAGCAAAAATCAAGTCGTTTCGCGTCATCTCTCTCTTCCAATCTTTGATTAAAGTGCGGTTTATACGGATACAATTTATTTGCTTTAAGGATCTTCTGAATTTGACTTTTTTTTACAACTTCCAACTGAGTAACACGATTTCTAAGGGACGTCGTAGGATTTTCTTCAACAGATTGAAGAATTAAGACTGTAGCAGCATCATCATGGTCGTATTTCTTCTTTTTTTTTTGAGATCCAAAACCGAACCAGTTCTCTGGAACTTTTTTATTAACTTGCAGATTGTCATCCTAGTTATTGGGATTCCTACAAATTTCTCGGTAAATTGTTCCATGACGTAGCGGTATGAAACTTGACCATCCCCATAATATTGTATTATAAAAACTCTTTGTTCAGTAGATAGCATTTCTACTTAAATAATAACTTCATTAAATAAAGACATTGACAACAAGTACCTATCACCTTAAGTGTCATTATTATTTTAACTAGGTTCACCAGTCAGAGGTGTGCCAGCGAATACTTTTTGGGAAATAATTTTTACATAGGTAAACCTTTTAATGAATTGTTCTACTTCGGTTTGTTGTGTAGAAAACAAGTTCATTAAGAGTGGATTTTTTTTGTATCTTTCAAAATAAAGTATGTTTACTCTTAAGCAAAATAACATTTTTGCAGTTTTTACCCACCCTGTATAAAAAAATTGAAGTTTCTTATGATTAATCGTATTTTCTAGACAAGCAAAAATGTTTATTAATAGTGACTTTATTTAGTATCTTTCAAAATAAAGTATGTTTACTCTTAAGCAAAATAACATTTTTGCAGTTTTTACCCACCCTGTATAAAAAAATTGAAGTTTCTTATGGTGAATCGTATTTTTTAGACAAGCAAAAACGTTTATTAAGAGTGACTTTTTTTCGTATCTTTCAATTTTTAGTCCATTTGTCCTCTTGTAAACCCCATCCGTGGACATACTACTAATACCATACTAATAGGTGAACAGAATTTGTATTTGGTTATAAAAAACAAACTCGTTTTAGATACAACATTTATTTAATTCAATTAACAATTAACGCGTTTCTTAAAGGCTTGTGCATGTAACGTTAAATGATTTTATAGTAAAGTTTTTGATAATTGAATACTCGAAAATATATAAATATTTAAAGAAAAAGATATTCGGTATTTGAGTATTTGAATATTGGAATAGTCGAATTATTCGAGTTTGATTCTTAGCACTAGTATGGATGCTCTTGCCAAGGACATAGTTAATAATTAAATTAAAATAATTATTCAATGGGTTGGGGATTTCAAGTAAACCGACCAAGCGCCACAGACAAGAATTTTCTAATTCTGAGGTAAAATTTTTACCCAAATTTGATACAAAAAAAATTGATACAAATTTTATGCAGTTTAATTTATTTATTAATTCAGTACTTAAACATCATAACTCAAAAATTAATTTAATGCAAACTTAGACAATGAAAACAAAACATAATAGAAATCTAAATAAGTAGCTCATAAAAAACTCTACAGGGTGTTACCTAATGATAGGCCGTCATTCAAAGGGCGCATTCCTGTGATTAGACGCTAAGTTAGCACTAGCTAGATGATTAATGAGGTCAAATATCGACAAAGAAGTTGTACGCCACTGACTAGTTTAAAAAGTGTATATTGTTTTCGGATTAAGCAGCTAAAAATACAACTTTTTTGTCTCTTGATATTTTTTCGTACTTACTTCGCTTTCGAGAAAAGAACTAAAAGCTACTTCATTGCATGTCGAAAAATTTTTTTGCTCGAAAACGAAGTAAGATACCAAAAAAAAAATCAAGAGAAAAAAGTTGTATTTTTAGCTGCTTAACTCGAATACAATATAAAACTTTTAAACCAGTCAGTGGCGTACAATTTTCTTGTCAATAATATTCGTGAGACTGCGCCCCGGGACGCCACTGGAACTCATAATTATCATCTAGTTAGTGCTAACTTAGCGTCTTATTACAGCGAACAACACTGCCAAATTTTACCAAAATCGGCAAAAGGATCTTTGAGATATTAATAAAAACTGATTTTCTTTTTTTAACTTTGACACCCTGTATCTTGAAAACCAGACTTTTTAGGACACATGTTTATATGAACTTTTCTACTTGAATTTGGAAATCGGAATGCGCCCTTGGAATTGCGGCGTTTTCATCCAGGTATCGCACACTTTCTTCCGTTTTCCCTTTCATCACACGCGCACGCAATCAATCTCAAGCACACATGAATCCGAGAGATTGCTCGTGAATGTTTATAATTTTTTAAAAAAGTTTTAAGGCTCAGTCAGATAAAAAGCGGGCTGCCAGTCGCGGCCTGCAATCTGTACGCGTCATTTTGACTGTAGAGCGTCGCGGCAACCCGCCGCTTATGGCGGGACTGGCGTATAGCGCCAATACAACAGCAGACCGCGACGGGCAGCCCGCTGTCTATCTCACCGAGCCTTTATATGTATATATAATTTAGACATGTACGAGGAAATTATGAAATTTGGTGCTTACATCGTCGACGGCCTAAGAGAGTACAAACAGCCCGTTATAGTATACATTCCACCTTACGCTGAAATGAGAGGAGGCTCCTGGGCTGTCGTGGACCCTACTATAAATGCCAGGTAAATATAGAGGGTTTGTCAATAAGGTGTTCGTCTTCCCTAACACCAAAATTACTATAGTCTATTTCAGAAAGGTGTATAGTAATAAAAGCTCATTAGGTATGCAAAGGGGGTACAGAGTGACCCAACGAATATTTAAGCCACTTTCATAATTTGGCATTGATTTCATTGCAAAATTCTTTCTTTTCATCAAGTGCAGGTAGTACCACCCGGGTTAGGGTCAATTTATGGGTTTTGCCTATTTTTATCCATTCACAAACACTGAAATTGGTGTGACAAAGGCGTGCCGGTAGGATATTCGTAAAAAGGAAAGAATTTTATTTTAACAAAATAAAAATTAGGCATTATGTATGTACATAGTATTAGCTACACTTATTTTTTATTAAACATTTTTAAAAAAATACATTATACAGAAACTAAACTATAAAAAATCATAATATTCTTCGTCATCTGAGGAACTGTCATCTCCTCTTGACGTTATAATTAACGGATCGACGGTCCGATCGATCAGGTGGTCAAGATCCCACATTTTCTACTCTTCTTTAATGACATGATGGACTGCTTTTCGCCAGTTCTCTGGTGTCACTTCCTTAATGGCTTGATCAAACAGTAGCTTAACGTCTTTCATTTTGAATGTCCTGCTGTGTCTTGCTACAAATCCTTTCACTTGCGCCCATATAAGTTCTATAGGATTTAGTTCGCAATGATATGGCGGTGTGCGCAGCACAGTTACACTATGTTTTTCTGCTATATTTCATAAAACGATGTTTGTGTAAATTTGCTATAGCTAATAGTTCCTTCTTTATCAAATTATCTTCAAATTCAATACTTTTGGTGGTTAACCAATCGATAATTTGTTGTTTTTTCCAAGATGAAGTGGGAGTCTTCTCTGTGCGTCGTGAATGATAGCTTGCGTTATCCATAACTACTACTGAATCAGCTGGAAGATATTTAGATCATTTCACCAAAATAGTCCTCAAAAACATTCGAATTAATGTCCTCGTGGTAATCTCCCGTATTAAACGCCTGAAAGGTTATCAAACCTTCTTTAAAAATCCCTCTTCGCTTCCAATATGGACGATTATTAGTCTCTTCCCTTTACCTGAAGGCACCTTAATATCCGTTGACAGGCCTTCCATGAAAGCTTGGCGAGCACTGGTTATATTTTTGTCTTGCCACAATTTTGGTACTATATAACCTTTATTAATCCACGTCTCATCAAGATAAAAGATTTTCTTCTGCTCTTCTCTGTACTGCTTTATACTTCTCAAGTACTTTCGTCGCCAGCAAGCAATTTCATCGCTTTCCAGTAAAAGTGATTTACGGGTATGCTTTTCCCAGATAAAATTCATATTTTTTAAAGGTGTCCATAAAAGTTTTCTAGTTATAAACGGAATACTGTCATCCTGGCCAAGCTCCATTAGAATCTTATCTAGGGTGGGTATTTCTTTTTTAAAATGAAAACTTTTCTTCGAACTACACTTTTGATGTCTTCATCAAAGACTTTTACTGGTCTGCCTGGACTTTTCTTGGGAGGTTCCACTTGACCTGCTGTCTTTCTCTCCCGCAATAATTTAAAAACGGTGGACTTTCCAACTCCAGTCATTCGGGAACATCGGTCGACAGTTTCTTGTACAGTAAAATTCGGATAATCGTATTTTATGCAATCATGTACATTTAAAATAATAACTTTTTCACTCACTGATAGTGGAGAATTATTGGAACATCTTTTTGTTGGTGTGAATGTCGCCATTTTATTACTAATCTTATAATACTGTGAACACTATATACGGCTTAACAGCAAATACTGATGCGTTAAACTAAACAAATATACTTATTAAGGTCATACCCACACACGATATATGAAGTTTATTCCAAATTACCACCTATTTATATGATCCAGCCAAAGAGGCCAGAGCCAAACTTGGTACCTGTTAAATGGTATGAATTAATTCACCAAATGATTTCTTCACCTGGTAACAGGAAGAAAATTAAAACTAAGAATTACCTTCATTAATACGATGTTTTTGTTTTTATTTTACTAAAAGAAAATTTTATTTTATTTTATAATATAACATGTGAATAATGACCACTTGGTGAGTACATAATCAATAACATTAATATTATAACATATATAACAAACCGTTAAGTAATGTGATTAGATATATTTTATTGGTTTCCAAAAAAAAAATTTTCTAAAATTAGAAATTTTCTCCTTTCAGATGTATTCCCAAAAGTTTTTACCAGAAATGACATAGTTTTGTTTTGACAATTCTAAGGAGAAGCAATTTCATTTAATTTAATTTACATAAAATCTAATCCACCACAACAATATACATGTCCCCTCACTAAGTCAGTCTCATTTTAAATTAGGAATTAATTTCTTCTTTTACAACATGTTCTAATTTCAACATTCTTAAATCACTGTATTATGATTAGGGTCTTTTATCCTACTTGCGTTTAAACCATCTCCTACCATTGCATAGAGATACTTCGTCCTTATAATAAGCTGCTGTCTATTCCAATGGTTGCATAATCTGCATTTCATTGTATTTTATTGTTGAATCACCCATTGTTCTCCCAACTGTTTTAACTACTTTTCATAACAAAATTTCTTAAATGATTAGTTGCTGATGATGACTTTCCCTAAAGTCGAAACTAGTACAACGTTAAGAAATTTATTTTAATTCTTCATCATTTTATGTATTTTCTATAACCCTTGTTTTCTACCCTAGAGGGGCAAATAAAGTTATTTGGTGGTAAAGACAGACCTTTATTTCTAAATACTATTTTAGCTTAATACCCGTTAACCCAATTCTCTAAAATGTTTGGTTAGTTATCATAAATAATTTAATGCACAAAGTTTACCTGCGCCTATTGAGCCGAACTAGACGGAATTTCCTATTTTATTACTCTACACTTTTCTGAAATAGACTTTAGGGATACAAAAGACGGCTGTATAGGAAAGAGTGGTCCAAACGGTAACTATTATCAGCCTAAATATTTTTTTCTTTAGGTATATGGAAATGTACGCCGATCCGTTGTCGAGGGGCGGCATTCTAGAACCTGAGGGCATCGTGGAAGTCAAGTACAAGAAAAGAGATCTGATTAAAACCATGCATCGGTTAGATTCGACGCTCAAATCGCTCGACGAACAAGTCAAAGTTTTTCAAGCGGCTCAGCCCGTCAGAGAAAGGTAATTCTTATAAAGAGTAAAGTCGGCTTCCAATTAACTAGGCGCATAATATGATCTCTGAAACTCTGAATCAAATCATTAGAATCAGAGGTTTCAAAAATGTTTCAAAATATAAAAACCAATATGGCGGTATATGGACAGCTGATTTTCCATAAAATTGAATGTTAATAGGTTAACAATTAATTTGAAACTATCAGTCATAATAAAAATGACGGGTGACGAGTCTCGTTCCAATATTAATTTCTCAGGGGTGCGTTCGTATTGTGGCACAAGGTCGCAAAATTTAATAACTAAAATGATGTTAGAAAATTAGATAAACAATATACAGTAAAACCTTTGACTAGCGACCACCCTCGGGAATCAAATGTTGGTCGGTAAATAGGGGTGGTTGTTTAATAGAGAAAAATTAAAACATCAGAACTGGTCTGCATTTTACTTTGTATATAATTTTGAATGGTTTTGTGTACATTTATCTCAACTAAACTAATGTATATATTATTGCAAATACAAATAATTTATTGGTACATACCAGACATTAGAACTAATGTCTTTGGTACATATACATACAATATGTTTAGACAAGTCACAAAAACAAAAAATAGATAAAATACTATATACACGACGCAGTAAGCTAGGTAGTAGTAAACAAATAAAAATTTATTTCAATTTTATCTAAAGAAAGATATTTCCTTTTTTCAGCCAATTTCAAAAATTCACGTTAGTCCCAAAACACGCGAAAACTTTTCAGTTGCAATTGCTTTTATGGCAAAATTGAAACTCATCATGGAAAATGATGAAATTAATGTCACAAAGCTGCATTCGTATTGTTGCAATAGGTTGCAAGTAATATGAATTTTGAATATATCTTTTTAATAATTATAGTTTTTTTGATCATTTGTAGTTTAAAGAAACAAAGCAAATAGAATATTAGATAAATTAAACAAATTTTAGTTTATTTTAGCAGATAATATATTAAATATCAAAAAAATTGAAATTAAATTACACATTGGCTAAATTTTTGTTGTGTAATATCAGGCTAAAAAAATGTTCCCAATTTAATAGGTTACTTCAAGCTACTAAAACCGGCGAGTTATTAAATCCCCAATCTATTACACGGAAGATTTTGGAAGTTCTTAAACTAAGTTCAAGACCTACACAGGGGATTGTCCATAAAAGTAGTAGAAGTATACCAATGAAGAAAAGGCAAAATAAAATTCCAAGTCTGGTCAAGATAAAATATAAGAAGTACCTAAACTATCTTTAAGGCCACCATAGACCAGTAATTTATGTAGGGCATTTTTCTAATTGAACTATTATTACAAAATTTAAAATAGAGGTTGAAAATAAAAAAAAAAAAATACAAAATAAACACAGCTTCAAAACTATTCAAATTCTGATTCGTCAAATTCATCTTCAGTAGTACTTTCACTATCTTCTGCATTTGAAAAAATAAGTGGTTCCACTTGAACATCCAATACTTTTTCTCTGTTCCACCAGTCCAGGATATATTTTTTTCTGTATGTTCTACAGCTTTCCTCCAATAGTCCCCCATAATGTGTGCTAGGCAGTTCTTCCAAACTTCTTCTGCCTTATCTGAACTTAGACCATTACCAACATTTATTTCATAGAACGATTTTGCGCCTGCCCAAATTAGCTCTATAGCATTAAATTCGCAATGACCGTGCTCTCGCAAAATTTCATCAACGACATATATTTTTTGTTTTTTAATAGTTTTCGCTTTCATTATCAGTTCAGATTTTAATAAATCAGGTGATGGATTCTTATTTTCCTGAACTAACCACTGAAAGACGTCTTTTTTTTTCAGGATGAGTTTGGCTGTTTATTTATTACCCGAGAATGATAAGATGCATTGTCTAGTACAATTAGGGATGGTTCATCCAAATTTGGTATCAGCTTTTCTCTAGCCAACTTTTCAAAAAGCTCACAATTCATGTTATCGTGGTAGTCTGCGCTCTTTGATTTAGAGAAAAAATTAAACTCGCTTCCTTTATAAAACGAGTAGATGAGGCAGCATTTTATATAATGTAACGTTTTCGCGAACCACAACTGTTTTTTCGTTTTACTGATTTTACTGAGTCGTCTTGCCATGATTTAGACCCACTTACATTCGAAAATACCCAAGTTTCATCTAAAAAAACTACTTTTCTAAACTTTGACTGATAATTTTTATCATATTTTTTCAAAAATTTTACTCGTTCGCTTGCAATTCTTGGTAGTTCGCACAAATATCTTCTGTTGCAGTCCTTTCTATAACGAAATCCCAATTTTTTTATTAGCTCTGACAAAGACCTGAGACCTATTTCTAAAATACCTCGTTCCTTCAAAGCATCTTTCAAAACTGAAAGCGTTATATCAACTTGTGATGCATATAAGTCTTATATAACATTCCTTACATCCATTTTTTTACCTTCCTGTAAAGTTTCACTCTTCGTTTTCCTTGATCGTCGTTGCGTTTTCTTCATTGGTATACTTCTACTACTTTCAAGAACAATCCTCTGTATTGATCTTAAACTTAATTTTAAGGCCGATTCATAAAACTTTTCGTCGCTGTTCCCGCTCGTCGCCGCCGTTCCCGTCGCAATTTAACTTAAAGGTCGATTTATAAAACTTTTCGTCGCTGTTCCCGTTCGTTGTCACTGCTCCCGCTCGTCGCCGCCGTTGGATAGGTATTCATAAAAAAGTCGAACTACGAACTGCGCCGCAATAACAAAGAATGTTTGAGGTTGACATTTTGTAATGTCAGTGGAATTATTGTATTTTCTTTTTAAGGATCATAGGTATTCGTTTATTTTAATTAATCTACAGATTTTCTTTTACAAAGCGTGATGTAAGTACCTTATTTTATTATATGATATTAATGTTTTTTCGTAGTATAAAATATGAGGTAAATTAACGGTGTCTAACTAATTACCGAAATTGTAGGAATATTGAAAATCTTGAATTGGGAGCTGGGGCACTAGGCATCGTAATGTGTCTCTATGCCATTTTGAAGTTGAAAGGAAGAAATAGTAGACGATTCAAAGTCAGACCTATTAATAGGGCACGAAGGACTAGGGGAAATTTTCATTACTATAAAAAAATGAAATTGTGGGACCCAGAACAGTTTTTTAAATTTACAAGAATGACTGTCGCCATGTTTGAGGAATTATTGGAAAAAATACGACCTCGTATCCAAAAGGACAAGAGAGGAGGTTGTATTAATGCTGAGGAAAGACTTGTTTTGACTTTGCAGTAAGTCAATTTTATAATTATTTATACAAGAATTGTGTAATTGTAAGTAAAATAATTTGTAGGTTTCTGTCACAAGGTTCTTCAATGCAAAGTTTGGCTTGGACTTTTAATCTTGGTTTAAGTACGGTACACACCATCATCCACGAAACATGTCAAGCTCTGTGGGATATTTTGAGCCCTGAATACTTAAAATCTCCTGAATCTGAACAAAGGTGGCTAAGCATAGCATCAGATTTTGACAAAATATGGAACTTTCCACACTGCCTTTGATGGGAAGCATGTGACTATGCAAGCTCCAGCTCATAGTGGTTCTTTATTTTATAATTATAAGAAAAGATTTAGCATAGTTTTACTAGCTGTCTGTGATGCTAATTATATGTTTACCCTAGTAGACATAGGAGCGTATGGCTCACAAAGCGATGGTGGTGTTTTCAGGAACAGTACTTTTGGAAAGAGGCTAGAAGCTAAAACCATGATTGTCCCTGGAGCAAAACAGTTGGCAAATGGGCCAACAATGCCCTATTTTCTTGTAGGTGATGAGGCATTCCCACTAAAGGAATACATAATGAGACCCTTCCCCGGACGGAACCTGGCACATCAAGAAAAAATTTTTAACTATCGCCTTTCTAGGGCCCGCCACACCATTGAAAATGCTTTTGGTATACTTGTGGCCAGATGGAGAGTACTAAAAACTGATATTAATGCAAAGGTGGAGAATGTTGACAACATTGTCAAAGCAACTGTTGTTCTCCACAATTTTTGCAAAATGAAATTTGATGGCAATGTGGGAAATATGTACTGCCCTATGGAATTTGTGGATTCAAATGATGAGCCCAGTGGGAGTTGGAGGAAAGAGCAAGACCCCTTGTGTAGTGTTGGAAGGCAAGGCTCAAATCGCGCCAAAAAAACCATATATGAAATAAGGCAAAAGTTATCAGAGTATTTTACTTCCAAACATGGGCGTGTATCATGGCAAGATGATATTAATAGTGGACGTCAGTTTCAATAGTCAATGTTTAGTTTAATAAGTTTTGTTTTGTAATCCATGCAGTTATTATGTATATAAGATAAATATAATATATATAAGTTCTAAAATGTTAATATCTTTAATTAATATCATTATTACTTTAAAATACACATATTCATTACCATATTCTATATACTCTGCATCCATAATTAAATTCACAGCAGTGCACGATACACAAACACAAAAGAGTTTTAAAATTATAATCCTCTTATCTGTTTTGTGTTATAATCCACAAAATACAATGTCTATGCAATCAAAATGGCAAAACACTCTGTACTCTAACCCTAAAATCACTTCCTTCAAAACATCAAACCATATGTCGAAAATTTCTTTCTTCTCATTGGCCAGAAGTGGGAACGACGAACGACCAAGGTCAGTGGGAACGACGCGATTTAAAAATTGGCCAATTCAGAACTACCAACGGGAGCGGTGGCGGCTTTTCTGAATGTATACGCTGTTTCCCCTTAGGTTAAATAGCGACGGGAACGGCGGCGACGAGCGGGAACAGCGACGAAAAGTTTTATGAATCGCCCTTTATATTCGTCATTTTATGTCACAATATTTTTAATATATGACACATTTGTCAAGACTAGGGAGCTTATTCATGACATTATGTAATACGGGAGGGTTATTCAACACATTTTGATAATTAATGAAAATTAGATGTGCCTCTTTCTCCGATTCATAAATAACCAATTGACCATTTAAGGATGACGTCGCTGGGGGGCAAATTTGACAAATTTAGGTTAAAGTTTATGTCAAAGCCATGAAATTACCATTACATATTTGACAACGGCTATATTTGCTGGGGGGCAAAGTCACAAGTTTAGGTTATACTTCTTGTCAAAATCATATGTTCTTAAATGGTCTATAAGTTTATCGCGTTTATATTACGGATATCTTTATAATGCCGTTTTAACCTTGCTTTGAGCAAGACAACACTAGGTATATAAGTTTCTCTATGATAAATTCATAACGCACCTAGTTAAGTGGAAACCGACTTATTATTATTATTAGCCATAATTCTTCAAAATTACAAATTTTATCAAACCATATTTGCTGAATGAACAACAATATTGCAGATCTTCAAGTATAACTCCTGTATCACCGGCTCCCGAAAGAGAGAAACCCAAAGAACTGAGAGACCTGGACGAAAAAATTAAAGAGCGGGAGAAACAGCTGGAACACATGTACCATCAGGTGGCCGTGATGTTTGCTGATCTCCACGATACGCCCGAGAGAATGTTAGAGAAATCAGCAATAAACGTAAGTCGTTCTTAATGACAATTGTTCTTGCAGGTGATTTCTTCTGATATTTGCAATTTTAAGAGTATAAGTTCGGATTCCAACAGAATAAAAATACCAATGATGCTGTTTTTAGTCTTTTGAAGGATTTACTGGACACCACAGGGTTCAGTGCTGGGACCAGTTCTCTTTCTTTTATACCGGGTAATGTATGGCTTAGTAGAACATAGAAAATCCCATGTAAATTGTGAGGTGGCTAAATATTGGCTCCCCTGTACATTTTAGAAAAGAATTGTATTATAATTTTTTGAAGAGGCCGATATAATAAACCCATGTGCCAAGTTTGAATGAATTTTAATAAGCCAATCCTAACTTATTCAATTAAATGTTATGGCAAAATTACGAAATTCTCATAGTTTAGGTAATACAGCAACCACCAGCAAATTATTATTTGGCATTGACAGAACGAAAAGTAGCGTCAGTGACAACATTTTCATTGAAGGCGCGTTAATTATAGCTAAATATGAACTATTCCATTAAGGAAAAAGTAACTATGATTAAGTGGTATTATACAGAAAAGTGTCTAAAATATACGCGATGTCTCCATCTGGTTCATTCTCACGACTGAACTAAGAAAATCCGAAGCTCTATTTAAGCCTAGCAAGTTGTACACTGCGCATCATATAAAACTGGTACAACTATTGTAGGCTAAAAATTAGCTTTTTTAAGCTTTGTAAATTGGTCGTTTATGACTTTTGTATAACAATGAATTTTGTTGGTTATGGCTTTAAGAAACAGTACTGTCAGCTATTCGAAAATTCCTTTAACCTTCTGAGTAAATAAATAAACTTCACTATAGAAAAGATAATTAAATCGGTTTAATTTTAAAAAAATTCATCTGCTAAGTAAAATTATACATTTTAACACCGATGGGAGTGTTATGTATTTTATTTAAGACACGGATTGGTTTTAATAGTTTATTAAAACAAGAATATATGTACAAAGGTATGATAACAAGTAAATAGCACTGTTGAGAATTTCCGCACGAATGTCTATAATCCGTCAGAGTACCACTATCAAGGCTCACACCTAGAGCGCTCGAGTAGCAGCGTCGCGTTGTCTTTCAAGCGTAGCTTCTGCACGTCAAGGATCCCAACCAGGATGCCAAGGTAGAGGCGAGAGAGCGAGCTCGAGAAGAACTGCCGTCCTAAGGGCTGGTGGCTGCTTATCAAGGCGCTGGCGGCTGCTTATCAAGGCGCTGGCGGCTGACGTCACAGGTGGGGGTGAAGCTGCTAAGGGTAGTACGGCGCGGCACTCGGCGATGAATACGGGTGGCGCCATCGGGAGCGGTAGTGCGGAGCGCGGCGGAACTAAGGGGTGCTACAATTCTCCCCCTCAGAGCCTGGGAGTCGTCCTCGTACTAGGCTCTGTAGTCGTAGGAGTGGTCACCTTCCTGGGGCGTCCTCGACGTCTAATAGGTAACAGCGGCGCGGGAAGTGGAGCTGGTACGTCGCTGGAATCCAAGGGAGGTCGGTATGGAGTGAGGGCTGACACATGGTATACACCAATAGGCTCGGTAGGTTGGTTGGAGTGGGCAATCTGGTAGCTACAGGGTCCTTGCTGACGGAGGATCAGGTACGGTCCATCGCGCTTGGGGGTCAGTTTTGAGGAACGATGGTGTGCAGAGCTGCTCAACGTATGAGAGGTGACGTATACGTAATCTCCGGGGCTGAGTCCTGGTGAAGGGCGGCGACGAGAGTCGGCTTGGGCCTTACGTCGGTTCTGCTCTTTTTCGTGTGTTTCTCGGGCTTGGTCTAGAGTGTCGGCCAGACGTAACAAGCGGGGGGTAACTTCTGGTACGAAGTTCTCCTGAGTTACGATGGTGCGTAGGTCGTGATTGACAGCCCAAACGATAGCTAAGGCTTCTCGCTCGGTTGTTGAGTAATTCCGTTCCGGGGCGGTCAACAGGCGACTGGCGTATTCAACGGGTCGTTCATCCACTCCCTCCCCCTGGAGTAATGCTGCACCAATTGCGTAAGCGCTGGCATCGGTGCGGAGTGTGAACGGTTGTCCATGGTCAGCGGGCCGTAGGATTGGAGCAGAAGTTAGGGCAGACTTTAGCTTGTTAAAAGACTGGTCCTGTTCAGAGCCCCATTCCCAGGGTTCCTTTTGACGGGTTAATTTACTGAGTGGTTGTGATAGTTTTGCGAACTGGGGAATGAATTTTCGGTACCAACTGCACGTTTGTAGAAAGGTTATCACTTGTTTTGCGTTGCGTGGTGCCTGAAAGTTTTGAATGGCGCTGATCTTTGCAGGATCGGTGTGTATTCCTTGTGTGCTGATGACATGGCCCAGGTAACGTGTCTCGCGGCAGCCAAAGCGGCACTTCGGGCGATGGAGGCGGAGCTGGAATTCCTGAAGCATGTCGAAAACACGGCGTAAAGCGTAAAGGTGGTCGTCGATGTGATCGGAGAGAAGGATTAGGTCATCTAGGTAGGCTAAGAGGCGTAGGTCTGGGAGTCGTCGTCGGAAACGATCCATTAGTCTCTGGAACGTAGCGGGGGCGTTGCGGAGTCCAAATGGCATGCGGTTGAACCGGTAAGTGCAAAAAGGGGTGACGAAACAGGTCTTGTCCTTGTCTTCTTCCTTTATTCGGATTTGGTGGTAGCCGGCGCGAAGGTCCATGGTGCTAATGCATCCGATGTTGCCAGTTGAATGGAGCAGGTCGTCTAGGTTGGGTAGGGGATACTGGTCAGCAATGGTGACGGCGTTCAACCGGCGGAAATCAATGCATAGACGGATCCCTCCTCCAGGTTTGGGCACCAGGACGGTCGGAGCTGCCCAAGCGCTCTCGCATTCTTCGATGATGTCGTGGTCCAGTAATTCTTGAATGGCTTGTCTCAAGCGTTCACTCTTCTGGGGCGTTACTCGGTAAGGCGGAGCACTGAGTGGAGCGTGGTCTCCAGTGGCGATCCGGTGCTCAGCAAACGGCGTGGCTGGTCCATGGAGGGCGAACACGGAGCTGTAGTCATGAAGGAGTTGCGTCATTGTCTGACGTTGTTTGGAGGTGAATTCGCTGGCTTCATCTTCGCGAAGGTCCAAGGATGCGAAGATAAGTGAGGTATCTGCAATTGAGTCGTCCCACATGGCGTTGATGGTATCGTAAGCATCTTGAAGCATATAACCATGGCGCGAGAAGGGATTCTGCTGAAGGGCGGAAACGGTAGTAGCTAAGGGCTGACTGGCGGCGGTTTGTTGTATGCAGGGGCCATAGTGGTCGGCTAGACCGGACTGATGGTCGCTGATAAACATAGTATCTAGCTCTGCTAGGTAAGTGGGCGGCGGAGGCGGCGCGCTTGCTAGACCTGGCGTGATCGGACGAGTTGGTGTAACTGGCATAGGTGACAGCATTATGGGAACTGGCGTAACTGGACGAGCTGGTGTAGCGGGTAGGGGCGACAGCATGGCAGGAAGCCTATATTCGTTGGCGATACTGTCTAGCGTTATGCAGTCATCGGTATCCATGCTTTGGAGAACAGGTGGTGACGAATCTTCGTCCTTTGGAGAGAAGGGGTGCTGAGTGCTGGCGTCATTGTCAAAATGCCATTGGTTGCTGCTAAAGTTGAGGACAAGTCCTGCGGCGAATATAAAATCAATCCCTAGCAGAGTTTGTGCAAAAGGAGCATCAGGAAAAGCACAGAAGGTAGTTGGCACTATGCGACCTTGGAGGGTGACTGGTACGGTGACTATTTGTACGAGCTGTTTTCGGGGTTTGCCGTCGGCTAAGGTGACGTCCATGGTTCGGGTGTTGAACTTGTAACCTCTTTGTCGTAGTAGATGGTAGAGAGACGTTCCAGCAAGCGAAGCGCGGGCTCCTGTATCTAGGAAGGCTGATCCTGGGATGCCATCTACTTGAATGTGGACCGCGGGGCGTGTCTGTTTTGATAGAGACACGAAGGAAAAAGCTAAGGCTGGTTGGCGGTCGGGAGTTGGATTGCAGCTGGGGCAGTTTCTTCTAATAAATCCAGGGCGTTGACATCCATAGCACTTGATTGTGTCGTTTCTGGGTACACTGGTGAGCGGGGTATTTTCCTTATTTGCGGTACTGCGCAGGCTTGCGGCTTTTTTCCGACATACTGAGACATCATGACCTATATTTTTACAAAACTGACAACGGTTCTTGGTGCGTTTAGTCTGATGCGGAGTGATTTCTTGAATAACTGGACTAGTACGGGCTGTGTTGACTAGTCTGGCTTTGGTCAACAGATCTGCAAAACTGTTAACTGATTCTCGTGGAACTCTGTCACGAACTGCGAGGGTGAGTAAGCCGTAGAGCATGTCAAGCTGCATGATTTCTTCAAGCGGAGTTTCGAGCTGTGCTAATAATGATCGTTTTTCAGTGATGAATTGGCCTGTTGGTGTATTTTCGTCCTGTCTAGAAGCAAAAACATCCTGATATATTTTATAGGCCGGAGGTCTTGGAGCAAATTCGTTGCGGAGCAGTAGCTTGGCATTCTCCCATGTCGTTGCTGAATTTTTTATTCCGGTCCACCAAAGGCGTGCGAAACCTTCTAGTAAAAGTGCTAGGCCTCGAAGCGCGTTTTCGTCCGATATTCCTTCACGTTGTTTGTAGAACTCGATGCTGTCAAGGAAGTCATCTACTGCATCTTTGCTGCGGGTCCCATTGAATCGAGCGGGGCAGTGCGTAAAATGTTTTGCTGGCAACGGCGGTGGTTGTAATTGCTGGATGAGTTGTTGCAAATTTTCAGCGGTAATTGCCATAGCTGCTTGACGTCGTGTAACGGGAATGATGCTAATATGGACTGTAAATGATGACGGGATCGAATACTTCTTGGATCTGTGGGTGATTTCCTCTCTCCTGGTGTGTGGAACTGCAGATATATTTGCACGTAAACACTATCAGAATGATTATCACGAGCGCGCTTAATATCATATACACGTACATAGGTATTCACTTTCTCGTGCCACACGTTGGGAGGCCACTTTAACACCGATGGGAGTGTTATGTATTTTATTTAAGACACGGATTGGTTTTAATAGTTTATTAAAACAAGAATATATGTACAAAGGTATGATAACAAGTAAATAGCACTGTTGAGAATTTCCGCACGAATGTCTATAATCCGTCAGAGTACCACTATCAAGGCTCACACCTAGAGCGCTCGAGTAGCAGCGTCGCGTTGTCTTTCAAGCGTAGCTTCTGCACGTCAAGGATCCCAACCAGGATGCCAAGGTAGAGGCGAGAGAGCGAGCTCGAGAAGAACTGCCGTCCTAAGGGCTGGTGGCTGCTTATCAAGGCGCTGGCGGCTGCTTATCAAGGCGCTGGCGGCTGACGTCACAGGTGGGGGTGAAGCTGCTAAGGGTAGTACGGCGCGGCACTCGGCGATGAATACGGGTGGCGCCATCGAGAGCGGTAGTGCGGAGCGCGGCGGAACTAAGGGGTGCTACAACATTATTTTAAGTTAATAACTAGTCATAGCTCCATTATTATCTAACACTTTTTGTAACCTTATTGGCACAGAATTTATTAAATTTAATGCTAAATTTGAATCTTCGGACAGGTTTTCCCAAACATCCTCAATAAGAGTCCACAGCTGTTGCCTATTTTGCGGAACGATATTTAATTTTCGAATTTTTTTTACCATAATTCCCCAAATATTTTCTATATGATTAAGATCCGGACTCTTTGATTGTCAAGGAAGAACTTGAATATTGTGTTCATCAAAATAATTCCTCACACAGTTAGCAGTGTGAACTGAACAATTATCTTGTTGAAAAATAAAATTGTTGTTCGGAAAAACCTCCCTGACTGAAGGCAACATTACATTATCTAAAATATCTATATATTTCCTCGCATTCAATATTCCGTCAATGTCCCAATATACTCCTAATCCCCCTCTGTACATCCAAGCCCAAACGTTCACTGAAAATCTTCCCGATTTATCGCTTGGAGAAATATACTTTTCTTCGTATCTGGACCGAGGCGGTCTATATACTCGAATATGACCATCATGATACGATTGAAACACTTTCTCGTCAGAGAATATAACTCTCCCCCAAAAATTTACTACATCATTTAACAGGTAATTAAGAGCAAAAATAATTCTACCTTGTTTTTTTTCTTGGGAAAGTTTATATTTTTTTGCCTCTGCACAATTTTTTAATTTCGCTTTTCGAATCCTTCTTAACGGAGTTGTGACAGAAGCGGGGAAATTTGTTTCAACTTTAGCTTTTCTTGCACAATCAAAAGGATGGTCTCTTACAAAATTAACTAAATTTGCATCTTGCTGTTCGTTAGTTATACACGATCTTCCTGTCCCTCTTCTTCTTTCAACAGTTTGTTCATTATCCCATCTTTCTTTTAAATTCTGGATAGTAGTTTTGCTTCTATTATATTCTTCGGCCAGTATTCTTACAGACCAACCAGCCTCTATTTTGGAAATTATTTGCAACTTTTCGAAATTACTCAACTGCCTTGGCATCGCTATAACGTAAAATGGAAATTTTTGACATAATATCCTATTATTTGTCATAGTGACAGGTTTATTAGGTGTCATTCTTATGCAAAGCATGATTGATAGCGAATATTATAAAACCCGATTTACATTGATAAAATCAAAGTGTACCAGTTTTATATGACGCGCAGTGTACTCAAAACTTATATTTTACATTAATTACGGGTACCACTCCAGTTTATCGGCTTATGCGAAAAATGGCGTAAAATAAAAAGCGTTTCTTGCAATATGTAGCACGTACTTTCTAAACGACAAATCCGCGAGCGGAAAACCATTTTTTTAATTGCAAGTATAAAAAAAAATGTGAAAATAGGGTACCCGCTTGCGACAATAACGAAAAAAAAATGAAAAACTCTTGTTGATTTATGTAGAATATACCGTATTGGAACCAAAAAGGTGGATTAGATGCCGTGTTAGCGCCTGTTTAACCCATATAAGTCTATAATTATTACAATTTTTGTTGAGTGACTAACAGCTAGAGAAACATAACCTCACTTGTCACTCTCACTGTGCTTTTCGGTCGACTATTTTCGCATTTTTTTTATATTTGCAATTAAAAAAATGGTTTTCCGCTCGCGGATTTGTCGTTTAGGAAGTACGTGCTACATATTGCAAGAAACGTTTTTCATTTTACGCCATTTTTCGCATAAGCCGATAAACTGGAGAATTACCTAATTACGTTCTTCTTTCCAGGACATTGTTCCATGGAAGAGAGCACGGTATCACTTCTTCTGGAGGTTAAGGAGGCTACTGCTTCAAGACAGGGTTTTAAGGGCCCTTTTGGAAGCACAGCCCGAGATGGCTTTGGGTCAAGGAGAGTCTATGTTGAGGAGGTGGTTTATTGAAGACAAAGGCGCATCAGAGGTATACAAGTGTGGTAGACCCAAAAGGGCACTCAGGCCATCATTATTATTGCGCAATATATTGAAGAAACTTTTAAAAAAGTACGCAATAGTATTGATTGTTTAAGCAGTCGTATAACTAAATACTAAATCTTGGTGAGGATATTCCAATTAATTTGTATTTTGTATATTTCTAGGGTTACAAATGGGACAGGAATGAAATAGTAGTGGAGTGGTTGGAGGACCAGCTAAGCAGGCCTCCGGGCACCTCCATAATCAGCCATAATATCCATGCCGTAAAGAAGGACGCTGGACTTGGTCAAATCAAAGGACTGTTGGAGGTAAATAAAACATATTTTCGAACTGCAAATAAATTAATAATCATTATTATTAGCGAAGCTTACCCAGGCATAACGAATGTCATTAGGAAATCTTATTGTTGTTAATAATGACCTTGTGAAACTAGTAATGATGCGAGTTCGGATAGACCAAACTCGAATATACGGAGTGTTTCAGAAAGAAGTTACACAACTTCCGAAAAAAAAAATTCACACGTGTTAAGTAGCGGCCGCACCACTAGGTATAATCGTAAAATTTTCTGATGTTGTAGAGAACGTCGACCTACAGAACCCTATTGTTTTTGGCTAAGATCGGAAAATGGCAAGTATTTTTCTTGATCGATTGAAAATCAAAACGGGTCACTTTTCGTAAATTAATAGCTTCGAGACGAAAAATCGGATCAAAATGTGGTTGAGACCGTTAGATAAAGCATCTCAAATGCGTTTTTTTACAATACATCTTCCTATACCTAAAAAATTTAGAAATCGTTTTTCGAGGAAAACTGAAAATTACAATTTTTTAAAACGGGGTTTAATTTTTTTTTTGGTTAAAATAAAATTTTATCAAAATTTTGAATACCCCATCGGAAAGTGCTAGTAAAATTATGTACAATATATATTTTAAATTTCGAAATTTTTTATAAACAGTGTGGTCATTTAAGTGTGCAACATATGGGGATTTTTTTTATTACCGATTTCTCAGAAAATTTAATTCTTGATAAAAGTTGGTGCATGTTCGATAATCATATTAGGTGCACTTGGAATGGTTGCAAGTAAAACGGCGTACAGGGTAGGTCAAGAAATATAAAACTTTTACAAGAATAAAGTACTAGTAATTAAGAAAAGTTGTTTAGAACTAAAAGTTATGCATAGATTCAAAAACGTGACCTCCTAAAATAAAAAAATATTTTTTCTTGAAAACATTAATAATTTCCCCAAAAATTATTTTTTTTATATTTACTCTAAAGACCTTCATAAATTAATCAAGATCAAATCAATTTCATGTCTTTGTTCAAATTCAAGCATATTTGTAAAATTAACTTGAATTTTTAATTTATTAAGGAATCACAAACTTCATGGTTGTTGCAACGACATTAAACACAACTTTAAAATATACTAAAAAATCTTTTTAACGAGATAAAACATCAGTAATAATAATATGCAAATTAAAAAACTGTTATTTAAAGTGCAAAATTTTTATTTTAAATGTTTATTAAGAGACTGTACAAATTAATCGACAAACATGAAATCCTACTAAAACATTATGACAGTTTTGTATTTGAATATGGTGCCAATGGTTTTGCCAATTTTTATCGTTTTTTTTTAATTATAACTTAACAATAAACAAATCAAAAAAATAAATAAAACAGAAAATATTTGAAATGCAGAAAAAAATACAATTATGTATGTGTAAAAAAATTATCGACGCGTCTCTGTATGTCCACCTTCTCGTTTAATTCATTTAATTGTACGATCATAAAATTCACTAAGAGTGGATCGCAATACACTTGCTGGAATATTTCTGCAATGAAATCTTATCGAATTTTTAAGCTCCCCAACATTATTAAACGGTCGATCCTTGTAAACTTTTTGCGCTAAATATCCCCATAAAAAATAATCTAATGGGGTGAGATCTGGCGACCGAGGAGGCCACCGCGGATCGTTATTTCGTCCTAACCATTTATCACCAAATTCCCCATTTAATCATTCAGAAACAATTCCGGCGAGACAACCATCATGTACAAACCATAATTTATGTCGTTCTTGTATACTCATATTATCCAAAAAATCCGTCAGTTCGTTTTCCAAAAAATGTAAATGGGTATCACCAGTTAGGTTTTGACGAAAAAAAAACCGGCCCTATTAATTTTTCGTCAATAATACCGCACCAAACGTTTGTTTGTTGGTAATACTAGTTTTTATTGTCAATGACAAAATTTAAATTTTCGTCCGACCACCACCTACAATTTTGGGAAGAAACAACGCCATTTGTTGTGAACGTGGATTCATCCCTAAAAAGTATGTGTCTATGGAAATCACGTTGATCTTCTATTTGTCCTTGAATCCACATGCAGAAATCATACCGCAAGTCATAGTCTCGTCTTTGAAACGTACAAATAAACATTGGCTTGTAGGCATGGTATCTTTGTTTTTTAAGAATGTTAACAGAGCTTTTTTTTATACCGGTATAAGCATAACTTTCTTGGGTGGATCCTCTAGGGTTTTTGACAACTGCTTGAAGTACTTCTAATTGATTTTCTTCAGTAAATACAGTTTTGGTACGTTCATTTTTATATTTATAGTCTAAAGACCATGTCTGTTTAAAATTATTTAAAATTCTGCTTACAGTTGAATAGTGAACTTGTTTATATCTGGAGGGCGTTCATTTAATATATCTCCTGCTTCACGCACTGTTTTATAGTTTTCTCCACATATTAACACTAATTCTGCCTTGTCGGCTAACGTTAACTGTATTGGAGGAGGCATTTGAAATCAAATAACAACAATAATCATTTAATAATGAATAATGCCACCAAACTGTCATAATGTTTACTTTTAACCCTTGTTTGTTTTTTCCCATAGGTATTTGCGATTATTTTACTAGGATTTCATGTTTGTCGATTAATTTGTACAGTTTTTTAATAAACATTTAAAATAAAAATTTTGCACTTTCAATAAAAGTTTTTTAATTTGCATATTATCATTACTAATGTTTTATGTTGTTAATGTGTTTAATGTCGTTGCAACAACCATGAAATTTTCTTAGTCTTTTCGTCTTGATTTTATACAGGGTTGAGAAAAAGCCATGTATAAATTAAAAATTAAGCCAATTTTTCATAACAATGAAACACTAATTTTGGTATTGACCTGTGTGGGTTCGTTTCCTGTATACCGATGTTTGGACCCTGTTTTTCTTTATTATGACGTCTAGAATAGGTAGATTCTTCTCTTCTAATAAGAAACTGTGTAATGAGACAAACGCAAAAGTTTTTCAAAAGATAACTATCGCCATTTGTTTATTACATTTCCCTTAGAACATATGACTGTAAGGTGTTGTTGGGGACACGCCGTTATAAGAAAACAAAGCTTAAAGACTTTGTCAATCTGTAAGCCCGTTACAAATCTATATATTTGTTACAGGAATGCCCAGATATGACGCTGGACGCCATTGACGTAATTATAGAGAAATTAAACGACAACCAAAAAGCCGAGGTAATCAGGAAACTGTCCCAACTAGGATCACTGGAAAACATCGACTAACAACGAATTTTTTATAGTTTGAGTAGGTAATAAGGTCTAAAGTCTGTAGTATGGTTGACGAACAGAGGTATCGAACGATATGATCAGTCAAACTTTTAACGTGGTATTATTTTTATTGGGAAATTAGATTGAATTAAATCTATTATAATTTTGATTTTGTAAAAATGCAGCATCAAGAGTCTTATCAACATTGCTTTGAAGAAACATTACCAAAGTAGCTCTATTATTTTTGATATTATTACACACTTGATGCCAAAACAGTAAACATATAATTGCTCTCATTGGATGGCCATTTAGAATTGTCAAAAATTCTACCAGAAGTCGTTCTTAAGGTAAATTGTCAACTAAAGAGAGAAAAAAACAATTATGATATAACTATACTTACAATTATGTTTGTATCTCTGTTTGTTACGGTACTTGTTTTTACCAAAAGATCTAGAAACATTGTTAATAAGTATGTTGTAATAATATTTATTACATATAGTGTAGATTCCAGAAATAATGATAGAATAGGCACAAATTCCGCAAAGCCTAAGAAAATCTCAAAATCTTCAAAGTACAAACTTGACTTCGACAAAGGTGTTCCAAATAATGACATGACATTTTGTTTAGACAAACAATTATTTATATTTTAATGACAGTTTAAAAATACGTATACGGAATTGGATTTATTAAAAACATAAAACTTTTGAATAAAAATAAACGATGCATTTCATTCAACAACTGTTCATTGTTTTTAAAAAATATATTCAGTGCAAGTAAGTGCTTCAACATTTCACAGAACAGTGTTGACATATGCTTATTAGTTTCTAAGGAAGGCATGCAACTTCAAAATATTCATTAAGCCTCTTTCACTTTTATTTGCGCAACCTACAAACAGATTGGGATTGTACCAGTTCAGATAGTGGACACCGAAATAGAACATAGAGGACGGTCTCGAACACATGCATGTTGCAAACCGAACAGAGTTCATGCTGATCGATATGGTAGGATATTCCTGTGAAAATAAAATTTACAATATTCAATAATTGCGATTTATACACTAAGTTTATTATAAAATACAGTACAAGTAGCAATATTGGCTATTATATTATTTATCAGATAGAAAACATTGATCGAAGAAGGGTGGTGTGACAGTTTGTTTTAAGAATGTGTGCCACTGGTGCGACGACAAAGACAGGTAGACATACGCCCAAAAATGGCAACGCTGTGAAGCGATTTCGACCCGCCTTCTTCCAATTGCTTCTCCTTATACTGGCGGCAGCATGTTATTAGATACTGTGAAGTGGTCGCCATACATAACTTATATTAAAAACCAATAATACTCGCAGACCAAGTAAAGATTGGTAAAGTCATAGCCCCCTACATTTCCAAGCCGTGAAGTAAGAAAGGCAACGTCGCAAATCCTGTCAGAGGTAGACCGATTTTTAATAAGTAACTAACGCAACTTCCGTGCAGATTCGCCCGTTTAGGCGATAAAAATTACGGTTTATTTCAAATTATTTATTGAACTTTTTGCATTTTACTTCAGTATAGATATGTCTAATAAGTAACAAGAATATAATAATATAATATATTATATAATATAATAATAGAAAATTTAAATTAACTTAAAAAAATTAGTGATTTTAAAACCTATTTTAAAGTGGAAAGAGCTTTCTTTTTTTTGATGATGTATTTTGGTGTTGAAGGTCATTTCTGTTTTTTTGTGTAATTGTTTAGTAATATATTGCTAAGATAACCTATGACTCGAACAATAAGGTTTTCAAAGTTGAAAAAATAGTCCATACTTTCAGTGGAGTCAATGTAATATAAATAAAACAATGCAATCTTCCACAGTTTAATTATTAAACTTTGGAGGAAGACTGCATTGTTTTATTTATAATAAGGTTTTTGCAATCCATGCATTTTAATTTCCTATTTTTGTAGATAGAATGGGCTATATAATACATATACCTATACATTTAAACACTCATCCAACTGGTAATCCTTAAGATATGTAATCCGATTGAAATATGTAAGGAAACTCTAATATTTCTGTACTTTCAATATCATGCTTAACAGAGTATTTGATTTTAACACTGTAAAATTTTTTAACCCTGACTTTACAATACTTTGAAGTCTAATTTTTTATTTCTGATTCGAGGATCTGTTTAAATGATACATGACAGTTACAACCAGAAAGGTTCCTATATCGGCCAAATTATTTTTCAAGGGTATCTGTTTAAAATTTACCAGCTAAAATGTATTTTATTTCAAAATGGATAAATGAGTATTCTATAATTTCTATTAGAACTGTGGTACTCTGGTACCTACTACGTTTAATAGCATCATAAGTGTCCCTAGTTAAACTCACCCCCTCTGGATCGTTATGCCATATATCAAGCCAAGTCACAAATTTCTTTAGCTAATTTACCTTCAAATCATTTTTTAAATATATTGGGGTAGTTCAATCGTCCCTTTTTTAAACCTTGCCGTACGCAAATAAAAACATTTTGCCAGTTAAACAAACATTGGAACTAACCTTAAGATTTTCCCATAATGATGACATTGATAACTAAAACTCGGGAAAATAACAAACAACGTATGCGTCAAGACTTGTCGATGCACTTCACAATCACAAGCACAAGAGCACAAAATTGTAAAATAGTTTACAATTTTGTGACAAGAGCACAAACAAAAATAGCGAATCATCGGTCTACCTGCAACGTTGCCAGACTTTGTCCTTCATAGCTTGGAAGTAAAGGAAGCTGTGGTAAAGTCCATCCGAACATATTTCGTTTGACCTAATAACTGCAATAATAGTTTTATTAAATTGTAAACACCCAAAGAAACCCTGTTACCTGTTCGATTGCCAAACCTACGTTTTTAAAGAATTTCTTGGTAAAATTACCCATATAAAACTGTCGATGAGCGTGCCAACCAGCGAAATCTACCTGGCATCACTGTTAATATTACTGAAATGAAATGAAATAAGGGGTACTGCTTTGCACAGGAACGGATTTTGCAGTTAAATGAAAAGCCATAGTAATACCTTATAGTAGCAATGTTTATGTTTATTTTTACCATTACTTGTATTATATGTATAGTAATTTATTAGAAGTACAAAACAAGTGTGAAAGTTTCCGTGCAGAAAAGAGCAACTTTTCGCACGCATTTAGGTAAAGTAATAATAACAATTAATATACCTAATTAAAAAATATATTTACATATATACACAGAAGGTGAAAGTCTCATGAGTGTCAAACCACGTTTCATCCAGATAAACTATTGAACGTTTTTCGGATCTAAACTTTTTTATTTCCCTAAGGTACAGAAATCTCATTCTTCTTAATCTTTCGGACTCCTGGAATGTTTAGGGTAGCTAGATATCGCATTAGCTGAAGATTTCCCAGGTACCCACATACTTTTAATATTAACTTGTTGCACACTGTTTCAAAGTAAAATAGATAGGTACTAATCTATTTCGAATATTATTTACTATTTATATAAGCTATATAAACAGGTACCTGTAACTAAAAAGTTTTGAAAAATATCCTAATAATTAAGTTGTTTCTAGAAAATCTTAATTAGACAGTTTATTAATTTTGATAACAAAGCAAGTAATGTACCTATCTATTGGTATTATAAACTGGCATTAAAAATAAATGTGGGTTAATACGTCTCTGCGAAAGCGATAGCCGAGTTTATGAGGGGTTCTATTGCAGTCATTAAGCCAAACGAAATATGCTGGGAAGTACTTTAATACATAATATATCAATGTATAATCGAGAATCGGATGGGTTCGGCACTAGTAAGACGCCGACGTAGACAATATTTCACTGCGGTTGCACAGATGTCAATTTACACGTCGATAGCACGATAGCATCACTTCATGTATCTATTATTCATCATGTAATATCAACCTTACGTCAACGCGGTGAAACATGATGAAGTTTCCTCCATGGAGAACAAATTCGATGCGATGCCGCCAGATTGGGCCATATTTATGATTTTATATTAGCCAAATTCGTTTTTAAACTTATGTTAATTGAGTAAATTAAGTGATGCTTTGTATGTCTACACTTACATGTTTTGGAAGCCTGCCAGACAATTCACTGACGGATTGCTTTAAAAGGTAAAGAAACGGGTCTTATTTTTATTTGAAAGTGTCAGGGGAGTATCCCGTCAAACACACGTTTTGTTTTAATTTGACATTATTCCGTGTACTGGTACTGGTTATGTTTTTAAACTGTCATTTTTGTCATGGTGCAAAGGGTTTGTTTGAATCCGACTGTGATTCTTTACGCTGTAGGCACGAACTAAATTTAGTTAGGGACGTATTTTTATACATTCTGAACATACTATGTTAATTTTTTGTATATTTGATATCCAGTTACATTGCTGTTTGTTAGGTCTTTTGTGGTTTTACAGTGCGATGTCCTTGTTTGAGGACCATATGAAACCAAAACAGATATAATGGTGACACTCAGACAAGCAAATCGTACTGTTAGTTATATTTTTTTTTACTACATACTGTGTAGGATATTCTGTGGACCAACTTAAGCATTTTTTTAAATTATTTTATTTTTAGTGAAAGAAAACGGTTTTTCTATGTTTTGTATAGTCAGAGTCTTTAATTATTTAGGTTTCCAGACAAAGGTTGTATAGATTTCTTTTCTGTCTTTGTTTATTGTTTTTATTTATTACTTTTTCTTCTGAAGGCTGTTATAGATTTGGAATTGTTATTGTTAGATACTGATTATTTTCAATAAAAAAGTTTAAAGAAAAATTTTGGATATTTGTTAACACCTTTTCAGTCCTCGTAACCTTCATTGAAATATGTAAACAAAGCCTTTTTTAAAATCGTCTTTATTGTAAAACAACATAAAAATTTACAAAATATATTTACACAAAACGTTTCGGAAACTGTTGGCATCGGCAATCATTTTTCATGGGAGTTTTTGTACCAAAAAAAAATACTGTAGCCTGTAGCTTTAAAACATCCCACTGGACATCAGTCTGATGTGGATAAACGCCTGTATTTGATACGTCGGTCGTCTGTTTTTAGCCTGTGTTAGGACGAATCTAGGCTCAAGTCAACCAAAATCCTTGTGTTCTTTTAAAGCTGAATGCTGTATAAATTGTCTAGTTCATTGTTGTAAATAATTATAATAAATAAATTTACATTTTCTTAATAACAAATATTACAAAATACATAGCTGATAGCTGTATCCATAACATTTATACTCAAAAAAAAGTACTGTAGCCCGTAGCTTTAAAATATCCCACTGGACATCAGTCTGATGTGGATAAACGCCTGTATTTGATACGTCGGTCGTCTGTTTTTAGCCTGTGTTAGGACGAATCTAGGCTCAAGTCAACCAAAATCCTTGTGTTCTTTTAAAGCTGAATGCTGTATAAATTGTCTAGTTCATTGTTGTAAATAATTATAATAAATAAATTTACATTTTCTTAATAACAAATATTACAAAATACATAGCTGATAGCTGTATCCATAACATTTATACTATACAAAATAAAGCATTTAGAAGTAAACACACAAAAGATAAAGATACCGAACATTAATTTCTTACATCCCAAGCATGTAATATGCACTTTTTCAACATTTTTATTTTATTATTAGTAAACCGCGGCCAATAATGCCATTACAAAATCATATGAACATATACCGGGTGTTGCATCGTCGAGCAGGACATAGGAAATCCCATGTAAATTTAAATGGGGTCAATTATTGGCTTCCCTAATTATTTTAGAGAAAAATTCTATTTAGGTTTATTAAAGAGCACTAAAACCCACATTCAAAAGAATAACTTTAGATATTTTTGATGAGACCGTTTACGGGTTATCGCCGATTTCTTTTTAACTATTTCTCTTTTTTATGGTCCCGTATTTGCGGGCACCAGTCAAGGTAAAAGATGACTGTCAAATAAAGTTGTCATTTTGAAATGTGTGCTTTATTGTTATAAAAACTCGTACATCGAAAATATTAAAGGTGTATTTATGAGTACAAATTAATCTGAATAAAACTAAAATAAAGTATCCGATTACAAGGTTAATTATGACATTTTACATGTTTCAATATTTTACTAATTAATAGGTAATTAATAATTCTTGCATCTCTTCTTTGTTCCTGCCTTTCTTCACATCTGCAGTTATTTATTACAGTGCCTTTTGTCTCAAATTTCTTGATAGTCCTTTCGACTGTAGATTTTGCAGGTATCGGTCTATTCGGATACAGAGCAGCAAACATGTCTGACACATTTTGATAACTATTTCCTTGATAATACCATTTAATCATCAATATTTTTTCTTCAGAAGTGTAATTCATGGCTAATATTTTCGATGTACGAGTTTTTATAACAATAAAGGTGGATTTATAAACTCGAAAAGTTGGCGAGGTTGAGGTTCAGTTGGTGTTGGAAATAGGAATTCAATTTAAACTAAAGGGAACACTCAGTTCTATTTATACACTCGTTCATGTTGTTGATGTAAAGCTCATGTAAGGTTCGAAAACTTCCCGGGAAGATCGAGATAACCAATTTTTATGCTCGGAGTTCGGAATATCTAACCTCACAAACTTGATCATAACTTCAACCTCACCAACTTTTCGAGTTTATAAATCCAGCTTAAAGCACACATTTCAAAATGACAACTTTATTTGACAGTCATCTTTTACCTTGACTGGTGCCCGCAAATACGGGGCCATAAAAAGGAGAAAAAGTTAAAAAGAAATCGGCGATAACCCGTAAACGGGCTCATCAAAAATATCTAAAGTTATTCTTTTGAATGTGGGGTTTAGTGCTCTTTAATAAACCTAAATAGAATTTTTCTCTAAAATAATTAGGGAAGCCAATAATTGACCCCATTTAAAATTACATGCGATTTCCTATGTCCCGCTCGACGATGCAAGTATGGGATTTATTGAATGAAAGGTTTCCAGCTTTTTTGTTTTGTCAATATGTAGTTGACGTTGATGCAAGTGAAAAGTTGTAGTTTTTCTGAAACGTTTTATTTCTTCCAAACTTTCATCATAATATCACCCAAACTTATAAAATGTTTTTGAAAGAAAGAGCACTTTTTCAAAGTTATACAGGGTGTTTCAATATTATACCGACAAATTGAAACAGGTGATTCCTTGACAAAAAATAATGAAAAAAGTTCCTATTAATGGAGGATCAGAAACCCCTCGTTTGTAAGATATAGGGTGTTAAACTTTTAATTATTTTTCGGTTTTTCCTATTTATTTTATGCGTGCTTAAAGATTATTTATTCAAATTCTGTACAGGGTTATTCATTATAAATGGACCGCCCCTTTAACTTTGTTATTTTTAAAGATCGAGAGCTGATTTTTTTACCAAATTGTAGGAAATCTTTTGAATTTTTTTATGATTTATAAAAATATTATACAGCGTGTTCCAAAAACGCGTACCAGATCAAACTTATAGTTTTTTAATGAAACACCCTGTATATTATTACAGATTCGGATTCTACTTCAAATTCTGAGCAGATTTTATATAATATACCCTTTACCTAAGTTTAACTGTTTCCGAGCTAGAAACAATTAAAAATCGACTTACAATATTATTTATTTAGTGGTAATTGAATAATTGATTGATCTGCAAAATTAACTTCTCTTAGAGAGAAGAATAAATACCTATATGAAATAGTATATAGGTATAACAAAAATGAATACCACCAAGTTTTTACTGAAACTATATTATTCCCAAAAGTAATGGTAAAAAATGTTCAACTAAAAACTAAACTAACATTTACTGGTATTTCACGTAGTTGGCGTCATTCTAAAAAATGTAAATAAAAACAAATTTAATTTAAAGAAATTATTGAAGTAGATGTTCAACATGTCCTCCATTTTCTTGAAATACATCTTCTATAAATTCGTTTTTGTCTCTCTATTGCAACTAAAATGATTCCTTGATTTCTGCCATTTAATATTTCTATTTTTGTGGTTAGTATTTCCCTAATCCTATTCACCGACGGTTGTTTTTCATGATTTAATTTTCCTTTTAAAAACTCACAAAGAAAATTATCTAAAACAGTTAAATCTGGGCTGTTCGCTGGCCATCTGCAGGACCCAAATCTTCCAATCCAAAAATCAAAATTTTCGTTCAAATACTCCGTAACAGCAACAACATTGTGAGCAGGAGCCCCATCCTGCTGCCAAATCACTTGATTATGATTCCTTAAATCAGGAACTATTTCATGCATTAATTCCAAATATCGGTTTCCATTCATAATACCGTCAAAAAATATTGGACCAATTATTCAAAATACCAGCCCATACGTGAACAGATTGACGGCCTGAATGTTTTACTTCCCGAAAAGCTCTGGTATTTTCAGTCGACCAAAAATGCATAATTATTTCTTCTGTTAAAAATGCCAGAGGTTAAAAGTGAAGACTCGTCCGTCCAAATAATTTTATTAAATAATTGTGCATTTTGCTCCAAACGTTCCATCATTTCCAAACAAAAACGTAAACGAGCTGCTTTACTTTCTTCAGACAATTTTTGCGCCGGCAAAATTTTGTAAGGGTGGTATTTATATTTTTGTAGAGTTCTCTGTATCTTAGAATAGGATTTACCTAGTGTTTCAGACACAGGTATAATGGATTTCTCCGGACATTCTAAAATTACAAGGCAAGGGAATTAACATGCAGATATCAATTAAAGGAAAAAATTACCGTCAAACGGCAAAAGAATTTCTAACTCTTCATTTTCACGATTTTCGTTCCTAGATAATGTTCTTTTCTTACGCTTAAATGTAGTTTTAGTACAAACTTTATGGTATATTCGAGGAAAAGTATTTGAACTAGGAATTCTCCTTTCTCCTTCAAATATTCTTTGATATTCTCGTTTAGCTTGTCTTTTGTTGTATGCGTTTTTAATATATAATTCATATTAATCACGTTTTTCTGCCTCAGAAAAGCTCATTCTTTAATTAATTCAACTTGTTAAAAAACATTAAATAAGTCATGTTTTACTTTGCCAGGGTAACTGTCAAATTAGTTTTAATTACTGAAATCATAGCTAACTTGGCAAATTGAGCCAAATAAAAATTAATAACCATTCTTTTCTGAAGTCAAGTAACCTAAGGCTATTTAAAGCAGAGGTACCACAATAATTGGCACTCATTCAGATAATTCTTAAAAAGTTAATATAAGAAAATCATAATCATTTTGCTGCATCTCTGACCGTTTTGCGGCAATAATTAGCAAAATTTGGTAAAAAGTAGATTTTTAATTGTTACTAGCTCGGAAACAGTTGAACTTAGGTAAAGGGTATATTATATAAAATCTGCTCAGAATTTGAAGTAGAATTCGAATGTGTCTCTATCTTTAGAAATAACAAAGTTAAGGGGGCGGTCCACTTATAATGAATAACCCTGTACCTACATTAAAATCTAAAGACTTTTGTCCAATATCTTTTATCAATATCTCGTCTTCTAATACCGCTTTTCATGACAAAATATATTTTTTTCAATTTTTCCCCCAAACCAGAAGAAATGTGACAAATGTCAAAATGAATTTTTGGGTTCCATTAATAAAAAAATTCCCCATATGTGGCCAACTTTATGTCGGCCACTGTATGAATTTTTGACCTTAGATTGATTTCTTATATAGGGTTAGTTCAGGTTAGGGGGGAATTTTTTGTTACCATTTTTAACACTGCAACTTAAACCCTCTAGGGAGGGTGGGACCAACCCTTACTATCTCAAACGGAACAAAGGATCGAGTGATACCTCTTTTAAAAGGGCATTTAATTCTCTTTCAAATGACATCTCATTCGTGAAATTCGGTCAGATAGTTTCAGGGATAGTAATTAAAATTAGTTACAATGTGCTTCTTAAATCCTTCTCCGGCGGGAGTCTCTTAACAAAAAAAGAGGTCTAGCGCCGCCACTGTATCCTAAGGAAAACAAATTATTTGTGCATGTGCATTTTTTTTTGTGTGTTTTGATAAGAGAACCAAAAGTATTTGTTATTTTTGAACATTTTTAGTCTTGACTTTGAGAGTGTGAGATACTGTGATTAAAAATGGTTTACTCTTTAGAAAAAGGAAAAGAACTGCTAAAACTGTATTATCGCAAAAATGATTGCGCTAGAGCTGCTGCTAGAATTTTCAACGCGCAGTTTCCTGACAAGAATGTTCAGGTCAAATACGTGATGGAACTTGTTAGAAAATTTGATGAAACTGGCTCGGTGCAGAATAAAAAACACAATCGTGTCCGGACGATAACCAATGAAGGTATGCAAATAGGGGTTCTTGGACTTTAATAGCATAACATTATTGTCAGAAGGATCTGGGGTGTCTGAAACTTCAGTTCACAGAATATTAAAACTTGCAAAGTATTATCCTTATAAAATCAGTCTTGTTCATGAGCTCAACGATCACCGGACAGAATTTTGCCAACTTATGTCAAATAGCATTATTGTCTACAATATCTGTTTCGCAGATGAATCTACATTTACTCTTGCCGGGGCAGTTAATAAACATAATTGCAGGTATTGGTCCGATGAAAACCCTCATCTTTACAGTGAACATCATACTCAAAGACCTGAGAAATTAAATGTATGGGCGGGTATTCTTGGCAACCATATTATTGGTCCCATTTTCATCAATGGAAACTTGACTGGAGAAGTTTACCATGATTTATTACAAAATACAATAAATCCTATTATTATAAGAGTAGCACAGGAAGACGAAAATCTTTTAGGACAGGAAGTTATTTTCCAACAGGATGGGGCTCCTTCGCATAATTATGTACGGGTAAGAGAGTACTTGGATCAGACATTTCCAGGAAGATGGATCGGCCGGAGGGGCCCATTGAGTGGCCAGCTAGGTCTCCAGATCTGACGCCACTCGACTTTTTCTTATGGGGACATCTTAAGACAAAAGTTTATGCAACAAAGTCCAACGATTTAGAAGATCTAAGGGAACGAATTGTACAACAATGCCGACTGATAACACCCGAAATGTTACAGGCAGTTCGTGAAAAATTTGAATCACACCTTTATCATTGCATGGAAGTCGGTGGTGGTCATTTTCAACATCTGCGTAAATAATGACGTTAGTTTTGTATTACATTTAATCATTAGTATTATTGTTATTCAAATAATAGATTAGAAAAAAAACTTACACAATTAGATAATTATCTCTGAAACTATCTGACCGAATTTCACAAATGAGATGTCATTTTAAAGAGAATTAAATACTCTTTTAAAAGAGGTATCACTCGATCCCTTGTTCCATTTGAAATAGTAAGGGTTAGTCCCACCCTCCCTAGAGGGTTCAAGTTGCAAATCTAATAACGTGTACGAGCGATTTTTTTAAAAATTAACGTGGAATCAGATATTTAGCCTGTTTCGTTTTAAATGGTGAACCCTATATAGTTAGTTATAGTAGCATACGTACGAGCATTATTGGTTGGCATATCGAAACGACATACTCATCTAGACAGTACTTGCATACAATAATGCTCATAGAAAAAATATATTTCCTAATATTTTGGCTGCTTACTTTTAAATTGCAATGTTTCACTTTTTGCCTATAAAACATGGAAAATAATACAATTATTATATACAATATGGGAATCATAATAAAGTATTATACACTTAAATAGACTATGGTTGTGAAATTATTTCCCTCTCGTCGTCGCAGTTTAAATCATTCGCGAACTTTGGCAAAAAACTTTACAATAAAATACTTATTGCCACATAGTAAAATTTGTTATCAGCTTTAAACATATTATACAAACTTACAAAGGTCTTCGGAAATTGAGACAGTACCTTCGTCAATCAAAAAACTCTGTTTGTGTGAGTTAGCCCTTTAACGTCACTTGTAAGTAAATTTCGACTGACATATCAATGAAAGTGACGGTAGCTTCGTGTTCGTTTATTCTATATGTGTATTAGTACTATTATATGGCGCCTTGCCCATGGAACCAATGTAAACGTAGTGAAACCGAGAAGTCATTGTCAAGTCAGGGTCATTTCCAACAGTGCGCAAGCGCGAGAAAATATAAATTGACTTTGACAACAGGATAGAAATTTGAAAACAAACATTAAAGTTCTTGGTTTGTTTAAGATTTTGTGTATTTCGATTGAGAAAAGAAAAAGAACACAGGTAAATATAATAATGAAACTTTTATTAGATATTAAACAATTATTTTTATGGTTCAACAGGTAAAAATAGGTAGGCACCTAATTATATCAAAAGTAGCAGAAAATATTATAGTTTTAGGAAATGGACTACCTAATTATTGTTACCTCAAAAGTTTAACGTAAGTAAGTTAAAAGAAAGAAACATTCCGTCTGGGTATATACCTGTGGAACGATAAACTTTGTTCAGGTTTTTACGCCTGTTGCAAATAATGCAAAATATTCTGTTTTGCCTCGGCATCGTCACAAAATGATCACACTTCACACACACAATCAAAATTTGCAGAAAAGTAGAGATTAACAGCAAAAGCGGTTAGCAATAATAACAACACAATTCGACGAAACGAACTGTCAATCAAATCAACTTTTGCTAGAGATTTCGAGGTTATGTTGTGTAAAAATGAGACGTTGCCACCCTCTATACTACGGTCTCAAAATAATTGGCAAAACTGTTCATATAACCATTAACGGTGTGCGGCGAAAATAATTAACATTGATTCGCCCACTTTTAAGTTAAATAAAAGCAATCCAAACCGCTTGGGAAGATTGTGCATAAATAGGTTATTACATGTTGCCAAGTTTTAATAGACTTTACTGAAATTTCCATAAAATTAAGGGCCTTTTCACCCTACGGTACCTGTTTTACTTAATTTGGCAACGCAGGTAGGAAAATCCCATGTCTAAAGGCACTCTCGCACGCTTTCTTATCGCCCCTAACCAACGTTTAGTGCCGTAGACAAGTTTCAATCAAGAGGATATTAGCAATTCAGTTTTATTATTTTGATGGTTATTCAAAACAGCAAATATTATAATGCAGGCGAGTTCTTCAAGTGATAGTAACCAACAAGTTACAAAACGACGTCATTTAAAACCTGGGGAGCGTACAATGGTAAAAAATGTGTATGAGGGAATTCTAAGTACACACAGTGGAATATCATTCACTGATGCATCAGAACTTTGCGCCACATTGACTAAGACATCTTGCCGTACTGTTTATAGAGCTATCAAGGACAATAGAAATACTAAAATGGCCGATCGGAAGGAAACAAGAGGACGGAAAACGATTTTTATTGATCAGCAAACAAAGTTAGCCATTCGTTGGAAAGTGCATGAATTTTTTTTCGAAATGAACTTCCGAATTTAAAAAAAATTTCTGCCGAAATTGAAAGGGATAAAAATATGCAAAAAATTTCACTACCTACATGTTTCACGCCAACTTGGCATAAGTATACTGTTTTTTTTTTATCAAAAAAAATGTATTATGAAACAAATAAAGATTTATCTATCTATCTATCTATCTACCTAATGAAGGACATACTGTAAATTACATTTGGCAAGATCTCAACATTAAAAATGCACGTAACGCCTTTATCAATGGACTGTCCAGTGGATTGAAAGCTCCTTCAGGAAAAAGGTCGTCAGTTAATTATAACCCACATCGGAAGTGATTCTGGTTTTCTTGAAGGTGGGTTAAACGTGTTTGAATCTCGTAAAACCGGTGATTACCATGAAGATATGAACTCGGAAGTGTTTGAAGATTGGTTTAAATCCATCTTACCGCGTATTGAACGTGGATCGGTAATCGTGATGGATAATGCACCACACCACAGCCGTCGGGTGGAAGCTTTGCCAACTTCTGCGTGGCGAAAAGAAAAGATTGTCGACTGACTCGAAAAAAAAATATTGCATTTGGCGAAAAAATGCTAAAAGTGCAGTTGCTCGATCTTGCAAGACTTCACAAAAAAAATATACGAAATATGTAGTGGATGCAATGGCTCGTGAACAAGTTGTTACAATATTACGTTTACCGCCTTACCATTGTGAACTAAATCCAATCGAGCTTATATGGGCACAGATAAAAGGCGAAGTGGCGCGTGAAAATAAAACTTTTAAATTAAAAGATGTTAAAGAACTGTTAAAAACGGCAATAGCGAATGTACAAGCAGCAGATTGGCAAGTGCGTATTACATGTCGAGGACGTAGAAAAAAAAAAGTGGGACTTAGATGTACGCGTTGAAGTCATGGTAGAACCTATTATTATAAATCCTGCAGATGACAGCAGTAGCGACAGTAATGTAATGTTTTTATCGTCAGATAGTGAATAATCGCTGTAATGGTAACAATGAATTTAAAATTGTAACGTATTGTCACTATAACACTTTTTAATGTCGGCGTGGAATATAATTTGTCAAATTATTATCAATTAGTGGTTATTAGGTAACAATAGTTAGGAAATTTATAAACATTTATAATTTAGGTTTAGGTATTGCCCTTAAACCACTATTATATGTTTCTATTATTATGTAGTATAATAAAAACATTATGAAAATAACATATACCGTTGCTTTATTATTCTTTTTGGATTTTATACCTGCGTAATTTAGTTTCTCTAATTACTTCATTAGATCACCAAATGTAAAAGCTTAATTTATTTATAGTGAATGTAAATATATTATAATAATAAACAAAAAATTCATATATTTTTTGAATTATTATTGTTTAAAATGGCACGCCTCTGGAATTGGCGTTCCCCTTACGTCTTGCACACCCCCACCCCGGTAAAAATTAGTCACTGCCAATTATCTTGGTACCGGGGTACCGGGGTATAGTTATATGAAATCTACAAAAAGAAACATAATAATTTGAAAACACTTGTAATTACCAACTTAATGCTTATTTTGCAATTTTCTAGCAAGATTTTTGCTAATTTTATACGGCACACTCTTGTGCCCTGTTCTAAAAAAATAAAAGCACATTTGGCAATGCCCTTACCAAGCATGCGCAGAAGTCGAAATGACCCTGACGTTCTATCTCAGTTACTGCTTCAACTTATTTAAGGTAATAGCCATATAGTACTAATGGTTTATTCTATGTCCAGGATAACTAACACAAACAATTTTTCGTGCACTATATCCTAGGAAGTCTCACCGTTGCGTCAGCATTTCAACTTCAAATTCCGCTTTAAAGTTCAAATGTAACACTAGATCGTCCACCCTGTACAAAACACTATTTTTTACAATTCTAATGACGATGGCCAAGCGACAGCAACAACGGGCACAGACAACCTACAACCAAGAATACTAGTTCTTTGGGTTTGAGCGCGGTCGCGTGAGCCTGAGGCTTTCCCGCCTCCACGTTTTGGGGCACCTTCGAGTAATGTCCCTGGCTGGAGTTTTGAGTTAGGTCGGCTAATACGTGGACCGTGGCCACGTAGAGGAATGTACCGGCTGAGAACAGCATTGCTATACCTGCGAAGATAAAGAATCATCACAAAATGCAGGAAGCTTCGTTTAAACTTGGTGACTTTATTTCTTGTTTCTTATTACCATATAAAGGAGTAAAGCTAGTTTCATATAGACGCGAATTGCGAATATTATAGTCATTGGTCGATTATAAATTAAATTTAGTGGCGGGAAAATTGAAATAATTTTAATTTTTAGCGAATATTCGCAGGAATTGTTGTTTGCAAGCGGAAACTGTCATGTGCCTACAGATTCATTGTTTGATTTGAAATTTGATTTTGGTTTGTTAGAATTGTGAGTTGTGAGCGAAAGTAGCGTTTCAGAAAGGAGGACAGTGAGGAGGTATGTATTTATTATTATTTTCTGTATAACTAATACATTTTCTTTACCCTAATGTTTTAGTATCAAGTTGAATGTGGTATACACTATTGGACAAACGTAGAGCAACAAAGTGCTTTTATTTCTTTGAGTTTAAAAAATTAATTATATGATTGTGATCCCCAGCTAATTTTAATGAAATATTATCCCCACAATATAAGTAATTTTTCACAATATTTTGGTACACAAAATGAAGGTAGAGAAATATTTATAATTATAATAATCGACAAAATGAAATGCGACAAAAGTAAAGCAAAAAATTGTGTCAACAGTATTTTATTTTACATATTACGATAAAAAACCATTAAGCACATTTAATAATTACAATAGCTAGAAGTATTATGTTAATAGTTAATAGAATATCCATTATTTTTTATTACTTGCCGACAACGTCGCGGCATTGAGGCAATCAATTTTTAAACAGTATTTTCGGGAAGGTTTATCCAAACTTCATTAATTTTATTTACCAATGATTGTTTATTTGGAAATAATTGTGTACGAATTCCACGTTCAACTTCTTCCCATATATTTTCAATGGGGTTAAGGTCTGGGGATTGTGCCGGCCACTGCAAAACCCGAACGTTATTTTCTTGAAACCACTCTTGAACAATTCGTGAAGAGTGTTTTGGATCATTATCCTGTTGGAAAATAAAACGCAACGGCATTTCCCACTCTGCATAAGGCAACATTACATTTTGCATTATATCTCTATAGACAAATCGATCCATGGTGTCATTAATGAAGTTTAAAGGACCCACCCCATTCCATGAGTTACAACCCCATAGAAAAACACTGCGTTTGCCATGTTTAACTGCGGGTGTAACGTATTTGGGATTAAACCTTGTGTTGATTGGCCGTCTTACACGCTTCATTCCACCAGAATTAAAAGTTTCATAACGCGTTTCATCGCTAAACAAAACTTTTTTCCACTCGTCTACTGTCCAATTTAAATGTCGACGTGCAAATTCAAGCCTAGCTACTCTATTTCTTGCCGAAATAAGGGGCTTTTTAGCCGGGCGTCTACTAAATAACTTTGCGTCTATCAACCTTCTTTGAACTGTCCGTGGACTAACCATAATTTCGGGAATTTCAGCAAAAATCTAGGTGCAGACATCCAAGGATCGTTTTGAGAAATCCTTTTAATGCGTCTGTCTGTCCAAATTGTTGTTTTTTTCGGCCTTCCCGATTTCGGTAGATTCTCTAAATGTCCCCTTTGAATGTAACTTGAAATTATTTTGGATACGCTGTATCTTGGTAAAACAAGCTGTCTTGAAATTGTGGCTTGTATTGTACCTTCCAAGTGTGCATTCACTACTCTCTGCTTTAATTGTTTCGAAATTGGAATACCTCTTGGCATGATTAATCCAGCAGAGAAATATTAATTAAACATAAAATAAACTCTGCAAAAATACTTTAACCTTTACCTTTACTAAAACCTTCCTTTTTTAGGAAAATATTAAAATGTTGCTTTACTTTTGACGCATTACAATACTGTATTTGAAAGTTTACGTCAATATCAGTTCATTTGTTTTGATTGTTGGGAAAAGCTGTTGTCGCCGATAACAGAAGCCTACTTTGATATTTAAGACACGATGTATTTAAATACGATATCATGCATTTAATATTATAAAATCGAGATTTCTTTCATTTTTCGAAAGTGTTGCTCTACTTTTGTCCGATAGTGTATATGGTGTTACTTAATGATAGGCCGTAATTCTAAGGGCGCATTCCTGAACCAAATTCAAGTAGAAACGTTTATACAGGGTGAGTCGGGAGGAATGGGCCTAATTTTAAGGGTGTAATCTATGCATCAAAATAATAAGAAAAAACTCAAATGTTGTTATCCAATATTCATTTGTTTTCAAGTTACAGCGTTAAATAAAATAATAATATTGTTAAACCAAAATATCCAACAATAACATTGTTTTAAATAAATCATTGGTTTAGTAAATTTTCAAAAATACCGCCATTGACTTCCAAACATTTTCGTTTCGTTTACGAAGGGCGCGCGTGTATCTTCTAATTGATTCGTGCCTTCTTTAATATTGAGTACAGCATTTCTAATGCGTCTAATTAATGCATCCCTAGTATCTACTTTTACTTTGTAAACCTCAGTTTTTAACCAACCCCATAAATTGTAGTCCAACGGTGTGAGGTCTGGCGATCTAGGAGGCCAACTAATAGGACCACCGCGACCAATCCAAACCCCTGGAAACCTTTGGTCTAAATATTGCTTGACCCGACGATCGAAATGGGCAGGCGCTCCGTCGTGTTGATAATACATTTCAATTCTGATGTTTAAACGAATCTCCTCCACTAGTCCTTGCAATTCATTTAGTAAAAAACTGAAGTAGTGATCCCCTGTAAGGCGATTTTCCAAAAGAAAAGGGCCAATTAAATTATTATCGATCATGCAGCACCACAAGTTTACTGAAAACCTGTGTTGAAAATTACTTTCGACTATTGCGTGAGGATTTTCGTCCGACCATACATGGAAGTTTCGATTATTATTGATGCCGTCACGGGTGAATGTAGCTTCGTCAGTAAAAAGTATGTGCGGTAAAAGATGACGATTATTAATTATCCACTCACAAAATTGCATACGCTTGGCATAGTCTCCAGGTTGAAGATTCTGTACACGCTGTACATGGTACGGGTATAAGCCTTGCTCGTGAAGCGTATTGACCACTCTATTTTGGGGAATCCCCAACTGAATTCCAATTCTTCGTGAGCTCGGCGTCGCATCTTCTTCTACTAAAGCTAGAACATTTTCTATTTCTTCTAAATCCTGTTGAATGGCTCGTTCGGATGTTACATTAGCACTTGGAAGCGTTCCGGTCTCGCAGAGTTTGTTGAAAACTGATAAAGGCCTTTCTGTTCGGTGTTCTTTCATGTGGACGTTCACGATATTCTTCAGCAGCCACTGCAGTATTCCCATTACACAAACCATAAATAAAAACCATATTGGCGTATTCGAGATGTGAATAAATGTGGGGCATTTTATAAAATTAAAATTATACAAATCCGAAAGGTAACGGTGAATCAATGTAACATTTTATACTGACACTAATAGGATAGTGACAGCACAACAATCAAAAGCAAACAATAATAACATTTATTACAGGAAAGCTAAACTAATGCAATATTTTGTTTTTGCCTTACAACTTGAAAACAAATGAATATTGGATAACAACATTTAAGTTCTTTCTTATTATTTTGATGCATAGATTACACCCTTAGAGTTAGGCCCATTCCTCCCGACTCACCCTGTATAAACATGTGTCCTAGAAAGTCTGGTTTTCAAGATACAGAGTGTTAAAGTTGAAAAAAAAATCGTTTTTTTATTAATATCTCAAGGATCTTTTTGCCGATTTTGGTGAAATTTGGCAGTGTTAACACGCTAAGTTAGAACTAACTAGATAATAATTATGTGTTCCAGTGGTGTCCCGGGGGGCAGTCTCACGAATAATATTGACAAAAAAAATGTACGCCACTGACTTGTTCAAAAATTTTATATTGTTTTCGGGTTAAGCAGCTAAATATACAACTTTTTTGTCTCTTGATATTTTTTCATATCTTACTTCGTTTCCGAGAAAAAAATAAAAGTCACTTTATTGCATGTCAAAAAATAGCTTCGTAGTCCATTTTTTAAGTTAGAAATACTTTTAGAGGAATGAATAAATAAAACCATTAATTTCCATAATTATTATTGCGGCCTTTTAAAATACACAAATCGATCTAGTGCAAAAACTTAAATCACCAAAAATTTCGCAAATATATCAAATCACAAATTTTGCGAACTGAGAAAGGCGAAATCCGTGATTCGCCTATCGCAATTCGCGCCTATATGAAACTAGCTTAAGGGTGGCAGTAAAAATATCAAGGTAGTCAGTTTAAACAGTAGTTCTATCACGTGTGAGTATTTGGCTTCTGATAAATATCACAGTTGCCATATATGCTTACCTGTAGCGTTAAAGGAACTCAACGTTTCTTTCTGCTTCTGACCAATCCCAAAATATGTCAGAACTGTCAGCACAGGAGCTGATAGGGCAAATATTAATAAATGCTTTCGTATCCTTCGCCTGCAAAGAATATTTATATTGGCTATGGTAAAAAAAAATAGCTTAACAAATTGAAGCAAACGACTACCAAAGGAGTAGGTTAAAGGTTAATAACCAAGTTTATACGAATGCTCTAATCAGTTTAAAAAGATATAATCCGATTTAAATCCGTTTGTAAGTACAAAGACAACGAAAAAAAAAACCTATACTATATAGACAATGTAAATTCACCTCTCTATTCCTTCGTGGAGCAAAAATGTGACCAATCCAAAAGCAGCAGGAGCCTTGTGTAACATAATTGCTAGAAATATGATCATCTCAACATCGGCCTGACTTGTAGTCGCCGCAGCTCCTAAAAAATAACCTTTAATAATTTCTTAAAATTGTGTTTTATCGCCAGACATTGACTTGAACTTGATTTTGCTCTTTTCCATTTTTTAAACATTGCTAAAAACTCAACACGACGTGGAATCCAAACTACAGAGTACAACAAAACATAGCAACCAACAAACATTTAAGATTTTTTTTAATGTGAAAGTTAGCAATGAAATTACTAAAAAAGTTACTATGTTTGCATGAAGAATTGCACAAAAATAATAATATTAATAATAATCTTCAAATTTGTTACAATTAGGATAACAAAGCGAGATAACGTCAAATATTACACAAGTATTTAGATTTAATTACATGTTAGTAAAATCATCCAAGCAGTAAGGTTCTAGCCGAATTAACAATGTTTTAACTTCCCTTTTAAAGAGAAATCTAAGGTATGGAAATCTTCATCTCTTTGGTATCACTATTCAACGATTAAAACCATGTTGAAATTAAATTGCAATACAGATATAAGTAAATATAATTAATTTACTGTTTAAAAACCTCAGTCTCGTCGGAGGGCGCGATTTCTGAACCAAAACACATCAGGGCGGGAGTCCGATGCTCTATAATGTATATATTTATGATATCCCGAAAGACTGACAAAATGAGCTGTATCTATTCGTCGACGACACTGCAATAACTTCGGTGTCGACACAACCGTGGCTGATGGTGACAAGACTGTAGAGGTAGAAGATTCGCTTGAATCTTGCCAAGACGAAAGCCATTTTCGTCTCGAAAAGCAGAGTGAGAAGACCTGAGACCAGGTTACGGGTAAATGGCATTCAGGTGAATTGGGTACAGGAAGTCAAGTACTTGGGACTGGTTTCTGACGCAAGGTTAAACTGGAGGAAAAACTCCGAACTTAGAAGAAAGAAGGCTGCCAAACAGCTAAGTTTAATTTACTGCTTGCTTCACAAGAAAAGTAAAATTGGTTATAGAACCAAAATTAACACATACAGGAACTTTGACATAACAACATTGACTCAATTTTATGACAAAATTATATCGGATTACTACAGACGGACGGACGTCGCTACAAATCAACTAATTATACAAACTCACGTACAATCCCCGCCAGGCTCCAACTACAAGTTTACGAAGATTTGGCTGCCCTCGGCTATTGTAGAGGCACTAATGCTAGTGGCATCGACAAGCCCAGCAACCCAGGTGGTTTTGTGGAACTTAACGATCTCATTAAAAAATGAATTGGTGTTAGACTTTCTGGATCATTAAAGTCTGAAGATACATAAGTCAATGGACGGCTATTAACGATATTTTCTTCTTCCACCAAGAGCGTTTCTAATACTTCAGGTCTGGGACACTGTTCTTTTAATATAATTTTTAAAGTTTCTTTGACGCTTCTCACCATACGTTTCCATGCGCCTCCCATATTATGAGGACTGGCGGGTGGTAAAAATTCCCAAATAATCTTAGTAGCTAATTACTCTTCTTTAATAACATTTTTATTTACATTCCTTAACTCATTTTTTATTCTTTATTTGCCGAAGTTTGTATCATTATCACTCCATATGATGTGTGGCTGTCCTCTTCTCGCAATAAATCTTCGTATAGCTAAAATGGCAGAGTCTGTAGTTAAAGATTGAGCCATTTCAATCTGTATTGCACGAATTGATAAACAGGTGAATAATACACCATATCTTTTTCTCTCATTCCAATTATTACATTCATTGGGCCAAAATAATCTACTCTATAAAAATAGAATGGTCTCAATGGATTAGTGACTCTTTCTGCTGGAAAATTCTACAATAAAGACATTTTTCGATAACTGATATCACCGTTCTTCTGGGTTGTATAATCCAAAATTTTTGTCTAATTTCATTTAGGTCAATTTGTACTCCTCCGTGTGACCACTAAATGTGGTTTCTATTAACTATTTCTATTATTTCGATGGCTCAAATTATTATTACTGTTCAAAAAACTATTTATTCAAAAACTATCTGACAATGACAATCAAAATCTCAATTCCAATCGGTCCCATTGTTGTCTACAGGGCCAATCTCCAACATTGTCGCTTTTTTTAAGCGAAAATGAGAAGGCTATCAACCTAAAAAGCTGTGCTAAAAAGTCTATGATTTCGACGACAGACCAAATTGAGCAGATCCTGAGAAATTTATCAGGCGATAAGTACCTCATGATGAAAGTAGCCACTATAATGGGTATATTTGGTTCTTATCACAGAGAAAAGCTGTGCTATTTGAGAATCGACAACATTGAGGATTTGGATACTATATTAGTGGTGAACATTCCAGATACAAAAACTAAGGTTCCGCGAACTTTAACTGCAGTCGAGCTATTTTATTTGAATTTGTACAAAAAATATTTCTGGTAGCTCAAATTGAACAATAAATGTTAGTTAATAATAAAAATTAAAACGTTGTATTTAACACTAGTGTAAAAAAAATCCCCTTTTAACAATAGTGCCAGAAAATAACATTTTAGATACTGGCAACACAACAGGTACCTATATGAAGAAAAATAAATTAAAGTATCTGGGACACGAGACATATAAAGTCGAATAAATCATAATGCAGGGTACAATTGAGGGCATTTCATGGCTTAGAAATCTTAAGAGTGGTATGGGGATGGGAAGACCAGCGTATCACTATTTAGATTAATGATCGTCTCTCACATAAGAGGCAATAGAAGAGAAAAATCTTTCTATTTCGTTTTCATCGCTAGAGGTCGTTGGCCCACCGGCGCATGGTGGCCAGATTTGGCAACTTATTATTATGACTGATAACGATATTAGTATTTGTTTAGTCAGTCATTAAAATAAGTGTGAATATCTTGTCTTGAAAAGGTAAATTTCTAAAACAATACACAATGGGTCGTAAAACATCTGGCTTTTGATCTAATTTTTCTATTAAAGACTATTAACATAAGTGAAAATAAAAATGATTTAATGCCGTTCTTTTTGTTTTTTTTTTTATGATAAGGCTGTAGGATTAATCCTTTATGGCGCTCTGCGAGCGGTGCGTATACGCAGAAAACGATGCACATTGGGCTTGAATATTTGGAGATTATATTCGTTGGGGAACATGGCCTCAGGGGGTCGTTCCAGATTGATGACGTTCTCCAGATAAAAGAATTTTTAAATAGTGTCGTTCGAGGGACACTAAACTGAACCACGTACGGGTGGGCTGCAGTGGCTCGTCGTGTATTTCTACCATGCATCGCTCTGGGTGGAACCAAAAGGGCAACCTCAGTTGAGTACTTGCCATGAGAATATTTGTAAAATAGACTCAAGTCACCAACCTGCCTTCGATGTTCAAGGCTTTCCAGGTTGTTTGTCAGATCACGGTCACCGATCAAGCGAATGGCTCTTCTTTGAATGGAGTCTAGCAATCTCAGGGTACATAACATTATTTATAATAAACCATCAAACGGTTTTTCATTATACCAATAAAAATAAAACGAAAAAAGGTTAAATTTAAAAAATACTCTACCTACCTAGTGCAACTCCATCTGCTGCTGCATGCACCACCAAACCTATAGTAGCTGTTATATTTCTTTCTGATGGATTTAAATTTTCATTCCTACTTTGAGAAACCTAAAAAACAGTAAAAAATTGAGTTTTTAAAACTTTCCCGGATATGCAGGGTGTTTAACTGTTTTAATGATATCCTAATATTTCAGAGTGTGATTCCTGGGAAAATTTTAAGAAAAACACTTCATATGAACAGGGTGTTTCCTCAAATTTTGACAGCTTCTAGCGACTTTATTATTCCAGAGAGAAAAAAATTGTTCAGATAAAAATTGTAGGGTATCATCTAAACCGTCCGAATTTACTACTTAAAGAAACAATTGAGCATCACTGGTGCACTTTTTGACTTATTGTATACTTTTATAAAATGGAACACCCTATATATTATGTGTTTATCGGATAGCGCCTAAAATTCTCTTTTCAAAAATATATAAGTTGCCTATAATTACTTCATCCATTGTTGAAATATCCGCTTTAAAAAAATCAAAATATTACTAATTTACTATACACTGTGTTCAAAAAGTCCCGGACCGGTCAATTATTTAGAACATGGCGCACAATATAAAAAACTTCCGGTATAAAAGTTGTAGGCCCTAAAAAATTCTATAAAACTAGGACACCTGTAATTACACAGGGTGCCTCAAACAGTAATGGTAAACAAAACTTTCGTTCTTTCAAATGTCTTACAATACTTTTGGATTCCACATAAAATATCAATTATTTTTTAATAAGCACACTATAAGTCTAAACTTAATAGTTTCTGATATCGACTTACGAAAAATTACATTCTTGAACTTTGACAGCTTCTAGCTCTCTAACGGTATATCTTAGAGCAAAACGGCTTACATGTCCCTATCTTACTTTTTTATTATCTTCCCAGAAGTGTAAACTTCCGGTTAAACCGGATGTAACTCGAGAACCGGAAATATAGTACTTCCGGTTTAACCCAAAATTGATATTTTTAGGAAGATAATAAAAAAGTAAGATTGGGACATGTAAGCCGTCTTGCTCTAAGATATACCGTTAGAGAGCTAGAAGCTGTCAAAGTTCAAAAATGTAATTTTTCGAAAGTCGATATCTCAGAAACTATTAAGTTTAGACTTATAGTGTGCTTATTAAAAAACAATTGATATTTTATGTAGAATCCAAAAGTATTGTAAGATATAGGGAGTTTCATTTAAAAAAACGAGAGTTTTGACTGTTTGAGGCACCCTGTATAATTACAGGTGTCCTAGCTTTATAGATTTTTTTAAGGCCTACAACTTTTATACCGGAAGTTTTTTTATATTGTGCGCCATTTTCTAAATAATTGACCGGTCCGGGACCTTTCGAACACAGTATGTGAAATAAATCACAGTAACTAAAAAGAAAATCCTACTTTTTCGACTGAAGATGCCAGTAAATATTTCAATACGTCTAAAAAGAAAACTACTACCCTTCGTAAATATGGATATCGTCCATACAAAATTTTACCTGTTCAGAAGTTGACGGAGGAACAAAAAGTTAGTAGGCAAAATGTCTGCAGAGATATGCTTCAAAGGAAAGTAAGGGATAACGATTTTTAAAAAGATATTATGGAGCGATGAAAGTACTTTTACCATGGCTGGGATGTTTAACAGGTGAAATAGTCATTTATGGGCATTAGAAAACCCCCGCGGAATGTGTGAAATTAAATTCCAAGGCCGAAGAGCAGTTCATGTCTGGTGCGGCATTCTCAACACTTAAGTTATAGGTCCTATTTTTTACGAATTTAATTTAAATAGCGAAAGATATTTAGAGTTCCTTAAGAACGAGATAGAAAATTATTTGGAAAACTTGCCTATTCGTCAGTATAATGACATAATCTGGCATCAAGATGGAGCGCCACCCCATAATGTCTTGGTTGTCCGCAGTTTTCTCGACAATCGATATCCCTTATGGATCGGTAGAAATGGCAGCATTGGATGGCCACCCAATAGCCCTGATTTAACAATTTTGGATTCTTTCTTTTGGGGTTACGTGAAAAACATACTTTATAAAGAACGAAGCGCATCGTTGGAGGAGTTAAGAATTAAAATTATAAATTACATACATAATTTAGTTGAGGAAAAGCCGCATTTTATTATGAATGCTATTGATAAAATAGAAGATGATTACACAAAGTGCCTAAATAATAATGGCGGGCATATAAAAAAATTGTAAAAACTTTATATTGTTAATGTTAAATCAAATTTTTTATTGTTGATTATTTTAATGGTTACTGTGATTTATTTCATATAGTAAATTAGTAATATTTTGATATTTTAATAGCGGATATTTCAACAATGGATGAAGTTATTATAGGCAACTAATATATTTTTGAAAAGAGAATTTTAAGCGCTATCCAATAAACACATAATATATAGGGTGGGTGTTCCATTAAAAAAAAATATACACTAAGTCAAAAAGTTCACCAGTGATGCTCAATTGTTTCTTTAAGTAGTTAATTCGGACTGTTTGGATGATACCCTACAATTTTTATCTGAACAAATTTTTTCTATCTGGAATAATAAAGTCGCTAGAAGCTGTCAAAATTTGAGGAAACACCCTGAACGTATATCAAAAGCCTCTTAACTACAGGATGCTCAATGAAATAAATCTTTTTTCTATAATAACATTATAGCTACATATTTTTGCAAAATTTGGTACGTTTTTTTTGCTTCTACCAGTGGCGTTTGTGCGGAATTTGGGCTAAATACTTCTAAAGAAAAAATTGGTACGCCACTAAATATTCTTGAAATAAGAGTCATCGTTTTCAAGGAAAGAAATAAAAGCCACTTCATTGTATGTCGAAACTTTTTTCTCCTCGAAAACGAAGTAAGATACGAAAAAATATCAAGGGACAAAAAAGTTGTAACAAGTCAGTGGCGTACATTTTCTGTCTCTTGATATTTTTTCGTATCTTACTTCATTACGAGAAAAAAAAAAAATAAAAGCCACTTCATTGCATATCGAAAAATTTCTTCAAACCATAAGAAATCGCTTGGAAAAAAGATTTTCAGCAATTCAAAATCCCTTCTCCTAATAACATTTACTAACAATTTTTGTATATGCTAATTTAGTTAGTTAGCCAGCAAAATTTGACACCTTTGGTTTCTTTTTTTAATAATCTGTTTTTCGAATATACTAGTAGTCCACAATTTTTACATTAGCTTATCCTTCACAAGAGCTTGATCCTGACGAGATCGGGCTAAATGAAACTGACTCGAACTTAGTATGTTAAAATGGCCATATTTCAATTAAAAAAAACTATTTGGTTGCCAAAAATATTGTCAACAAAATGGCGGGCTCTGGCATTATAATTAAAAACTTTTCACAATTCTAGACCACTGTGCGTTGAGGTCGCAAAACACTGTGCCATCCAATGACAAACAAGAGTCAGCACTTTCGGGGTCCACCCAAACATTGGGTGGATACGGTACCTTCGTTTCAACGACTGGTCACTTCCCTGAGATCAGGAGCGCCCATGTGTCTCAAAGACTCCAGGCCACTCTCCTGATCTGTCTTCAGTTATCCCCAAAGGCGCGCCCAAGTGCCCCACTGACTTCAGGCCTCTCCCCGGGAACCCGAAGCTACTCTCGTCCTTTGGAGCCACGTAAAGCCCCTCAAGCGCCTTTCTTGAGAGCCCCCATCGACAGTGCCACACCCCCCCCCCCCGGAGACATGCTGGCTTTCCTCCAGGTTGTCGGGTAAATAATTAGCAAGTGTACAATAAAGGTCTATATTGTTTTTTATCTAAAGCATTTTCATTCACGCCCCGTTAGGAAAACAACCCCCAGTTGGACAATATAAGAAGACATCGATAAACCACTTAAGGGATGAACACAATGAGATCATACTAGACCCTGAAAAACTGCTGGAAACGTGAAAAACTTACACAGCTAGCCTATTTGACGACGACAGGCTACAGAGCGCACCGTTCCCAGGCAACAACCCACCATCTGGGCGAGTATATTAGAAAGCGAAATCCTTTATGCCATAAAAGTATCGAAAAACAAAAAGCCTCCAGGACCGGACAACACGCTATCAGAGACGTTCCACCTGATAAGCGAACAGAATATCAAAATGTTAGTGAAGTTCTTTAATGATATATACGATTCTGGATCCCTCTCCAAAGACTGGCTTCGCTCAACATTTATAGCTCTACCAAAGTCAAATAATGCTAAAAGGTGTAAAGGCTATCATCTCATAAGTCTAATGAGCCACTATTTGAAGCTACTTCTACGAATATTGCATACCAGGCTGTTCAGGAGATGTGAAGAAGTCAGTGGATCCAGCCAATTCGGTTTTAAAAGGGGATTCGGTACCAGAGAAGCCATTTTCAGTCTTTGCATCTTGGTACAGAACTGCCTTGGCCAACGAAAAAACGTCTTCATACGTTTTGTCGACTATGAAAAGGCTTTAGACAATGTTAGACATGACCTCTTAATGGCGTACCTTCCGGATCTGGGTCTGGGCGATAAGGATATAAGATTTATAGCCATCCTGTATTGGAACCAAACAGCGAAAATACGCCTACACAACATCAGAAGAGTTTGAAATAAAGAAGGGTGTGCGGCAAGGTTGTATTTTGTCCCCGATGTTGTTTAACCTGTATGTGGAAAGAGTCTTTGCAGATACAGTCTCTGAAAGTCTCAGAGGCATCAAAATCAACAGAACGTACATAAACAACATACGGTACGCAGACGATATGCAAACAGTTCTGAATGCTCTTAGTGAGACAAGCCAACGATCAGGCCTAAAAATCAACATCGACAAAACGAAGTTCATGGTCATATCTAGAGATGATTTCCCCGACGTCAATTTACAGTTAAAGGGTGAGCGAATTCAGCGAGTGGAAGCGTTTAGATACTTGAAATGCGTTGTAAATGAGAAGTGGAATCCGGAACTGGAGATTAAAGGTAGAATAGAGCAAGCAAGAACAACTTATTAAGCTCAAGAAATTCCTGACAAACCAAGATCTCAATTTTAGACTTAGATATCGAATGGTCAAATGCTATGTCTTGGTCGGTCCTTCTCTATGGTGTCGAGGCATGGACGCTTAAGGCTGTCACAATCAATAAACTCGAAGCATTCAAGATGTGGGTACTGAGACGGATGCTTAAAATATCATGGACGGAGCACGTAAGAAACGAGGATGTGCTTCGAATGGCTCAACTTGAAGATCGAGAGCTATTCGAGCATATCAAGCAGAGGAAAATCTCCTACCTTGGGCACATTGTACGTGGAGAACGATACCACTTCCAACGACTAATCCTGCAGGGAAAGATTGAGGGTGGTAGACGAGGAATAGGAAGGAAGTGATTGTCTTGGCTCCGAAACATAAGACATTGGACGGGAATTCATGACTTCCAATCTCTTCAACGAGCTGCGATGGAACGACGCATATGAGGAGAGGACGGAGGACGCGTAAGAAGTTTGGTGATGAACAATAGGAAAAAATAAATTCTTATTTCACGTAATAAAACGTCATCAGAAATGAGAAAAGGTTTATACAGTATTGATGCAGAACTGATCCAAGCACCCAAAAATGTCAAATATACAAGGCGTTCCATTACGAAGTACACTAATTACTTACTTGATCAACGACTAGCATAAAAATAAATCCAGTGACTAAACTAATTCCTATCACAGACAAAGGATCACTGTGCTCGTGAGTATCAGACTCGTTGTGGGCGTGAGTAATGCTTTGCTCAGATATCATGGACCTGACACCTGAAATACAGTGAGTTTTATAAATAAAAAAAATACTACTTTTACAGTAATGAAAAAATAAATACAGGGTGTTTCAGAAGTACGGTGAGTAACTTAAGGGGGTGATTCCCTTTGATATTTTAAGAGAAAAAGTTCATATGAATATGTGTCCTGAGTTTTTCATATACAGGGTGTAAAAAAATCGGTTGCTTTGGTACGCTTTTTCAGAAGGTGGCAATTTTCAACATTTCCTTTGATTAACTGTTGCATTTTTTATTGCATCATTATTTAAAAAAATAATTTTATTTTTAATTTAAATGTTTTAATTAACTTTAAAATACATAGGTATTTCTTTTATTCAGGGTGTCCAGTTTTCGATGGTTTTACGGGGTATCTCTGTTATTAGTTAAGATAGAAGGATACGGTTTTCGCAGCACTGTGTTACTTTTTTGTGAAACAAAAGATGCCGCAATCAGAATTTTTCTAGTCCTCCTTGTTTTTGAAAATTTTACATTTTGGGACACCTCCCATATTTAGGTTACCCTGTAGCTTATCAAAGAGTAAACAAATGTTGTTAGTGACGTACTCAGATTTTTTCTACGTTCAATAGTTTTTGAGAAAAAAAACAAACTTGCTTTTTTTTTTAAATGGGTCACTCTATATATTTTTTAATAATATAATTTAGTTTATAACGAGTTTCTCAGAAATATATAATACCTTATTTTTATTTTTAACATTAAGTACGAGATTAAGCACGAAATTTACGTTTTATTAAAAAATATACATATTTTGTTAGTAGGCCACGAAAAGAAAAAAATACACGCATTTATGTCATATTAAAAACTTCTTTAGTTTCTGTCAGAGTATTCAGGTTCTCTAAGTTGTTTTAAAATGTCTAATTAATAGTAGAAAATCTGTTTGTCCTAATTATGGCAGAAAATGTAAACTTTGAAAATAATGAAAAATACGACGGTCGTTTCTTATGTCCATTATAATGAAAATGCAGATGAAGCATTAGAAGTGTATTTCAATAGGTAAATCTACGCCTTTTTGTAATATCTCTATTCTGATGTTATTTTAAATATACAACTGACGTATTTATTATTAACTTTATACAGAAAAACAACACACCGTTTTCAACGTACTAATTTTATTAAATAAAAATTAATACAAAACTAGCAAAACGATAAAACGAAGTAAAAAGTCAAAAATGTAAAGAAGCTCTGCCAAGCGGCTCGCTTTCGCTGGGTCACGAGCTTGAGTGCCTCCCCGCCGATGCCGTCTTGATGGGATGACGTCATAAGTCGCGGGTCGCGGTACTCCGTGTCAAATGCGTTTAGCTTGAATCTAACAATCTCTATGAAGATTTATTAAATTTCTTAAATTACTTGTAGATATCCCGAAAGACGACCGTCGGATAAAAGAATTTTTCTAAGGATGAAATCAAATTATAGTATATATATTAAAGTCCTGGTACACTACAGAATAAAATATTCTAAATGGTACAACAATATAACACTAAACAAAGGCAACATATCAAAATAATAAAAGAAAAAAAAAAAACAAAAGGTAAAGTTACAATTACAATGACAGGGTACTCAATATTCTCTTCACCGAAGCCAAACTATCAGAGAAAATATCACAATCAGTGAAAAAATTGTTGTAATTGTGCAGTAAACGATCGACAAATGCATTAAAGCCATAGTTAGTTCTGTGATATCGCTCGTAAAATAACTGTGCTCGCCTTGTACGTCTTGCTGGAACTAAGAACATAATTAAATTTAAAAGGCAGGTGCAATCAATACCGCCATTAAGAAGCTTATGGAGAAATAAAAGATATACATTCCTTCGACGACACTCAAGGCTATTGACCCCGCAAAGCAGGAGTCTAGTGTCATAAGGGATGTTGCTAAAAGGAAAGTGAAATTTGTACAATAAATATTTTAGAAATTTACTTTGAACTTTTTCGAGTCTTTGTACATGAAAATCGTAACGAGGTGCCCAGATCACAGAACAGTACTCTAACAAGCTACGAACTAGACAATTGTATAAACAAGTTATTGCTTTTGTATCACTAATATGCTTAGAATTTCTCTTAATGAACCCCAACATCCTGAAACCCTTCAGAACAATGCTGTCTATGTGTAAATTAAATGTTAGGTCTGAATCAAATATTATTCCAAGCTCGTTAATTGATGACACCTTTTCAATTGTTGTGTTACCAATGGTATATAAGTGTGGCCCAACGGATTACGACGTTTGTGAAAACTAATTGATCTACATTTAGAGATATTAATAGACAAGTAGTTAGATTCACACTAACTAACAAAACTGTCAAGATCAGACTGTAAGCCAACAGAACCGGGACCCACTGCACTGAAGAGTTTGAGGTCATCGGCGTACAGGAGGCACTGGGATGATTTAAAGCACGAAAGGACATCATTAATAAATAATATAAAGAGCACAGGACCCAAATGCGAACCCTGGGGAACGCCAGAGGTCACGGATATACAACGAGAGAAGGAACCACAAACGATAACACGTTGACGACGCAGAGAAAGGTAGGATTTAATTAATTTAATGTAATTACCAGAGATTCCAATCTCTGACAGTTTCTTGATCAGTAAAGTATGACAGACACTGTCAAATGCCTTAGATAGATCGGTGTAAACACTGTCAACCTGATAGCCCGCCTCAACGGATGATATAAGGAAGTTCTGATTTAGACTGCTAGGTTAGTGCAAGTGGAACGATTCTTGTAAAAACCATGCTGCTCAGGTATAATATAACCTTTATATGTATTTAAAAATTTCATCAGTAAGAACTGACTCAAAAAGCTTAGGTATGGCGGAGAGAAGAGAGATACCACGGTAATTACTCACAATCGACCTATCACCCGATTTAAAAATAGGAAGATTTGAATTTTTCCACGTTAAAGGAAAGTAACCAGCGTCCATCGATTTTTGAAATAGGGATTTTAATGGGTTTACAAGAGAGTTGCAACAAGATTTCAGTAACAAAGGTGGAATACCATCGGGACCAGCTTTTTTGGAAATATCCAAGGACGATAATTTCGCACTAATTTGCTCGGTGGAAAAAATATGAAATGACAGCATAGTAGAGAATTCGACAGGGCGATTGCCCGTTAAAACTATGTCATCGTGATTAGAATAACAGGAATGAAAATGAGAGGCAAACGAATCCGCAATATCATTTGAATTATTAAGGGATTGATCATTATATTGCATTGTGCCGGGAATATTAGAGACTCCAGCTAAGTTTTTCATGTAAGACCAAAAATGTTTGATGTTTTCGGGAATGAGATGTTTAGCTTTAGAGAGACAAATGTCAAATAACATAAATCAGTCCGAAATTTTACTTCCCTCCTAATGCTGAAAAAGGCCTCATAATCTATTTGCGAGCCGGATCTTTTAAATTTTTGTGCAACCTGTTTTTTTTAGCAATAAGTTTACGAAGTTCTATGTCATTTTGAATTTTCTAAACCTTGGCCTAGAATCTACAACAAGGAAAACCGCGAGACTGATAAAATGAATGTTTTAGCTTCAATTAAAACAAATCCAACTAGTTATTGCAGAACGGTTGAAGGTTCGGTCGGAGTAGTTAAATCCAAGAGTTCAAACAATCCTAGCCATATAAATTCCACCTAGTACAAAACTTACATCCTGGTGATGCACAGCGCCGTATAAAGTTCTGTAATTGGTATTTAGAAAATATCAACAGGGAAAATAATTTTGAAAAAACCGTTATATGGTCCGATGAGGCTCATTTTACCAGTGCTGGTATATTTAATCGGCACAATACGAGGTTTTGGTCTCAGGAATTTCCACTCGAACGGCAAGGCAGGTTTGGCTTTAACGTTTCATGTTTTATACTAGGAAGCAAAATAATTTATAATATATTTGAAGGCAGCCTTAATGCAAATAAATATTTGGAAATTCTGGAAAACGTTGTGCCGGAAATAAAGACGTGCCCCTAGCGGGTCTCAATAACTTGCATCTGCAACAAGATGGAGGACCCGCTCACAATGCGCTAATTATCAGGGCCTACTTCAACAATAAAATGGAACTAATGGACCTGTAAGAATGGCCACTAAAGTCACCCGACTTGTCGGTTTTGGATTTCTTCTTGTGGGGATACCTTGAAAATAAAATTTGTTCCATTCAGTACCAAACAATTGCAGATTTAAGAAATGCCACTGAAAAGGCATTTAGGGAGTTACAAACGCGGCCTTTTATTATTTTAAATTCGTTAAGGCGGATAAGAACTATATGTGAAACATGTCCAAGGCATAATGGAGAACAATTTGAGCAATATTTATGAGAAAGTTCTATAAATGTTCAGCTTTTGTTTCTAATGTTTTACATAATGAAACACAACTCGATTTATGCATTATTATAATTTTTACTGAAATATAACTGCTAATTATATTAAGGAGTCCAAAATATATTTCTTCTGCAGTAACTATTTACCAGTAATAGTCTTTTTTAAATATCCATCATGGCCTACTAACAAAAAATGTATATTCTTTAATAAAACGCAAATTTCGTGCTTAATATTAAAAATAAAAATAAGGTATTATATATTTCTGAGAAGCTTGTTATAAACTAAATTATATTATTAAAAAACATATAGAGTGACCCATTTCAAAAAAAGCAAGTTTGTTCTTTTTCTCGGAAACTACTGAACTTAGAAAAAATCTGAGTCCGTTACTGAATTCTACGTAAAAAACTACAAAAAAAAAACATTTGTTTTCTCTTACAGGGTAACCTGAATTGAGGGGTGTCACAAAATGTAAAATTTTCAAAAACATCCCGTATATCAATAACAAGGGGGACTAGAAAAATTCTGATTCCGGCATTTTAGAAAAAGTCAGTGGCGTACCGGGTGACTTCGTATAAACTAGCACCCCCCGTAACTTTTTTATTTTTTATCGTACGGGAAAAATAAAAAAACTGACATACAGGGGAAATTTTTTCCTTTCCAAATTTGCATTGTAGTTTTCAGTAACTTTGCAAATATACGGGGGAAGACAAAAAGTTGACATTTGGTTCAGCCATTTTTGCGTTATTTAAGTTTACATTTGCATTGAATTTACATTATCTTGATATACGCTACCATGATTACTGAGTACAACAACTTTTTGAACAGTGGGCCATGAAAACAATAGTAACAAATGTTTCTGAATTGACATCGTCATTGAAATAATAACTGTCAGTGCAACTTACTCGGTTCGTATATCAAGATAATGTAAATTCAATGCAAATGTAAACTTAAATAACGCAAAAATGGCTGAACCAAATGTCAACTTGTATATTTGAAATCAGAAAAAAAAGATCTTTCATTTTAGCCGAAAATATACAGGGCATTCCATTAAAAAAAATATACTTTTTGTCGTCCCCCGTATATATGCAAAGTTACCGAAAACTACTACAATGCATGTCCATTTTCGATGTAATTGCAGGGTATCTCAGTAACTAGTAAAGATAGAGACTTGCGGTTTCTACATTCCTGCGCTATTTTTTCGTGAAACAAAATATGCCTCAAACAGAACGTTATAATTGTCTTAGTTTTTAAGCTACAGGGTATTTTCAAAAATGTTTGCTTTTTGACCACCCCCTGTATTTCTGTTATCCTTCAACTTACCAAAAAATTGAAAACTGCTGCTAATAGAGTTTTTTTAGTAGAATTTAGTGGTGTGCCTATTTTTTCTGGGAATGCTATTTTTCGACATTTAAACCAAACATAGGATTTTTTAAATGGGACACCTTGTATATTTTTCTGTTATTTGATTAGGCTCTTTTTAAGCTTTTCAAAAAAATATAATAGTTCCGTTGTATGGTTAGTTTATTGAGTTAGTCAAATTAAGACTTTTACTCCTATTATTTAATTGTATTTTTCCTTTGCGGTTACATATTGGATGGTTTTTGGATTTTGCTTATACATTTTTTTTTTTTTCTCTTTATTTCGTATTTGTTAGTTCATTTTTGATTTTTATTGTGCAGGCTACTGTTACTGCTCTTTATCTATTTCTGTACAGTTAAGGTGGGAGCCAGTCTTTTGGGTATTTATGTCTTTGATCTTCAGTGGAGTGAACGTGTGAATTTGTTATTAACGGGTTGAGTGAAACGTCCGTTCTTTGAAAATACTTTATTATTAATTTTGTGAAATAGTCATCTATTTTGTAATATAATAGTTGATACTTAGTTACTATTAACAGTAAGCGTACAAATAGAAAAATTTCAAAAATTAGGGTAGACAGTAAATACGAAATATATACAGGGTGTGCCACTAAGGTCGACAACAGCAACGGCGAAGCCATAAACCTTACGACTTCGGAAAAAAAGTTTATTGACCAAGAGAAATCGCGTGAAAATCTTCAAGTTTCCAAAATGGCCGCTAGGGGACACAATTACTAGGATATATCTAAAAAGCCAAATTTTATCAAATAATCGCCTTGTTAAGGTACTGTTTTAATGACGGGTATATTTGAAATCAGAAAAAAAAGATCTTTCATTTTAGCCGAAAATATACAGGGCATTGCATTAAAAAAAATACTTTTTGTCGTCCCCCGTATATATGCAAAGTTACCGAAAACTACAATGCAGATTTGGAAAGGAAACAATTTCCCCTGCATGTCACTTTTTTTATTTTTTCCGTACGATAAAAAATAAAAAAGTTACGGGGGGTGCTAGTTTATACGAAGTCACCCGGTACATTTATTTTGTCAATAATATTCGTTAAGGTGCTCCCCGGGACGCCACTGGACATAATAAATTTAATCTAGTTAGGGCTAATTAAGCACCTTATCATTATAAATAATGGTACCAAATTTCAATAAAATCAGGAAAAGGATATTTAAAAAAATTATAAGAAACCGATTAAAAAACTTTAACACCCTGTATATTAAAAACGGGGCAACTCTGGACACATGTTCATATGAACTTTTTCTCTTAAAATATTATAGGGAATCACCCCCTTAAGTTACGTACCGTACTTCTTAAACACGTATAAAACGAGAAGATAAATGCGACAATGTTTACCTTCTGGTATGATAACTGCCAATGCTGTCCCAACCAGTAGACCAGCCCCAAACACTGTTATCTTTTTGAGCTTGTCCTAAAAAAAAAGAAATATAAAGATAAAATTTGTAAAATATAATACAGAAAAACGTTGAAAATAAATGTAAACATAAAGGATATTAAACAACAGAACGACCTGATGAACTGACGATAAGAAAGCCTGGAAGCAGTTGCAGAAAAAGTAACGTATTCCAAAAATACATTTTTATTACCTCTGGAATATTAAAACATAACGGCACACACCCAGACAATAGCGACCCTATTAACATGGCAATTGCCATGAACCATGGTGCTGCAAACTCCCAGTTCCACCCCCACATTATATAGGGTACCTAAACTACACCTAATGCACAATGTTTTTGACTGGTATTAACCCGACCCTTATTCAATTTCTAGAGTTCAAATTCTTTATACTTTTGTGAAAGCAAAATACTAGTAGAAATAGCCGCAAGAAAAAAAAAGATACTTTACGTAAAATCGAAGGCTTTTTATATAAATTTTTCTTTCACTAAATCACGACTTTTAAACTAGATAACCTACTTGTTATCCCTTTATGGTTTCCCCTTACGTTAACTAAATATAACATTTACATAAAGCACCATAAAAAGCACAAAAACAATACGCGCAATCACCTAATACAAATAAGTGGCAATATTTATAATTGCTACTCTAAATCAACACGAATTTGCTTTTTTAATTTTTAGTTTATTGTAAAGTCAACCTTCCAACTCTCACCAGGCACTACTAAAAGTGCTGATGTGAAGCTTCAAATAACTAGGTAGTTCGTTGTTGCCGATAAAGTCACGCATTAATTACTAATAACCTTACAACACTTTCGTAAAGAAGATTTTAAATATGTCTTATGCAATGACTACACTGGCCAACCAACTTCGAACTACATGTTTCTGTAAAATATTAAATAAGTAAATTAATTTTTACGTTTAAAGCTGAAATCAGATGTGTTAAATTAACTAAAGATGGAGACAATACGAGTACTAAAAATGTTTAAATTTCAAATACCAGATTTGTGTTCGATAATCTATGCGCAAGGAACTTTACCCTTGCACTTTACAGTTCATAGAAAGTAAAAGTGAATTCCTGCAGCCATTTCCTTTAAAAATGTGGGTATTTATTTGTAGGTTAAACTATTACATAGGTTTAAAAAATACAGAGTGGCCAAAAAGTGACCTTTATGAAACTTGTTCAGTAAATTATTCCCCACATTTCTACCTGCATGAATTGTTTCTATCATTTCTGGTTTGGTTGCCATAGATACCAACTGACTTTTTTTAAAATGGAACACCCTGCATATGATTGCATATTTGGATTCTACTGGGAAAACTCTGAATTTTTTGCATTTCAAATTTTTATTTATTTAAAATTGTAACAAATTTTATAATAACAAAATAAATAGCCTAGAAAATTGAACAACTTAACATCGGAACAATAAACAAGTGAAACCTTTCCAGTGGATCAGATGTTCAAAATGACCACCATTTTCTGCTAAGCAGAGCGCCAGTCGATCCCTGAACCCGTCTACAACGTTTAAAAGGAAGTCCTCTGGAATGGCCCGAATTTCAGCACTAATTCTGACTTTTACAGAAGTCATTTCGACGGTTAACGTGGACTTTGTTCTTTAAGTGTCCCCACAAAAAGAAGTCGAGCGGGGTTAAGTCCGGGGATCGCGCTGGCCAGTCAATAGCACCTCTTCTACCGTTTGTCTAAGATTTGACGCATAATGCGCAGGTGCTCCATCTTGCTGGAACCATACCTGTTCGTTTATGCCATTATTTACACCCGATAAAACCATTCTGCAAGAAGGAATTATGTGATTCCTGAGGGGGTCCAGATATTTTTCGCCATTCAAATTACCATCCATGAATAAAGGTCCCACAATATGTCTACCAACTATGCCCTCTCAAACATTAACTTTTTCGGGCCTCTGAATATGACCTTCCTGAAACCAGTGAGTATTCTCAGCAGACCAATAACGATAATTGTGTCTATTAACAATGCTATTTAAATGGAAAGTACCTTCATCCGAGAAAATGATATTTGTTGCGAAGTTATTATCGTTATTCCATCTTCAGCTCACAAAATTCAGCTCTTCTATCAAAAGGGTCCTCGTTTAACTCGTGCACCAACTTTATCTTGTAGGGATGCAACTTCTCCTACTTAAACAAATTTTTCACTGACTGATGAGACACATTAAAATCCATTGCCATTGGCCTGGATGATTGTGTTGGATTTTCATGTATTGAGAGCATGATATCCAAAGCTTTGTCTCCCCCGGTTTGTTGTTTTAGGTCGACCAGATCTAGCGGCTCCCTAACACTGCCTGTTTCTCGAAATTTCTTGACCACTCGACACACCGTTGACTGATTTATTGGAGGCCTATTTCCTATTTGGATATAATTCATTGAAAAGTTGACAAACCTGATCTTGCGATCTCTTCATATTTCCGTAACCGCTCATTATTAAAATTTCAACTCGTTGTTTCTCATTCAGATGAACTATAGTGTAAACAAATTAAAAATCAGACAACAGAAAATTAAACAGGAACTCAAAATTGACACCTCTTAGGTCGCTGTCATGAAAACACCTTGACTCAACTGGTGGGTATTAGGTAGGAATAATTATAATTAGGAAGTTTTTCATTTTTGAGCTGTCATTATCTCGGAAACGCTTGCAGATAGGTGAAAACTTGAAATACAAAAAATTCAGAGTTTTCCCAGTAGAATCCAAATATGTAATCATATGCAGGGTGTTCCATTTAAAAAAAGTAAGTTAGCCTCTATGACAACCAAACCAGAAATGACAGGAAAAAAATGATGCAGGTAGAAATATGGGGAATAATTTACTGAACAACTTTCATAAAGGTCACTTTTTCGTATACGAGGTAATTTAAAAGTTACAGGCATTATGCGCGACTTTTTTGCCACTCTGTATATGTATACAGTGTTTTTTTAAAGCGGCTTCTCCTCTAACAATATCAAAAATATTCGAGGATAGACATAGCCTCAATAAAAGTAATCACAGAACGAAATATCGGGCCCAAAACAGTCCTGGAATAATATCGTGGAACTGGAGCAGTTAAAATATCTTTCAATATTCTTGTGGTCGGCGCTTAAAAGATCATAAGTCAATTTTTTTGTAAATTTACATTTTTAGCTATATGAACCAAAGAATCGAAAATCTTTAACCTGGTATATCCATTTATCATATACTTTTCCTCCAAATATTAAAAAAAATAGCCTTTAAAAGCATAAGCTCTAGAAATCAAAAAACACTTGCACAATACAATTAGGTGCCTTTAATTTTAACTAACAAATTAACCAAAAATCTGATGAGCCAATTAGACCTTTAAATCTCGACTCACCCATATAATTAAAAAAAATTAAGATGACATCCAGTCACTTCCGGTCACAAACTATACCAATTCATTGTTAGGTTAGTAGAAGTCCTAGTGCAAGGACCCGCTTCACCCGCTTAAGCCACTTGGGCGAAACTTTGGCCACACGAACACACACACGGACATACATTAGCGTAAAATTTAGCCAAACCCAAAGATCAAGCGTCACTAATTTCTTGGCTGTCTTGTATCTGTCTGCCGTGGAAAGTAGAACTTAGTAATACACACTTTTATCATCAAGAACAAAATTTGTCGAGGTTTTAAGCAGCGACTGATAAGAGATACCTATAGATATATAGATAAATAGAAAGACAGATACAAACAAGTTTATTTTTAGCTTGGCAAAAGCTGACCTTACTATTTGTATAGTGAATTTACAATACAGTTAACAAATGCTTTAATATAAATATGATTATTATTCTAATATTATTATACAGTGAGTTTTTATCTAAATATGCTATACACAAGGGTAGTCTTCTTCTATCTGTATACTTAAGCTTCAATATTAATGCCTAAGTATATACAATAAGTTGGGGGTTAGTAGGGCAGAAAACTTGAACTAATCTGAACAAACAAGAAAAAATTTTAAAATGCCAAGTTTGACCCAATAATGGTATATACTTAATGCAAAATTAAAACCGTGGCACGTCATACCCTTTAAGTGACGTCAGATATCGACAGTGTTGCCAGCTCGTAACCAAAATATCCGAGTGAGGGAATTACAGTTTTCATAAAAACAAGATAAATATACAAGAATTTCCCACAGTTTATATATTTGTTTACTGCATAATACCTTTTACCATCAACTTTAGTAGATCCAACACCTCTTGTATTTTCATCTTGCCAAGATCGACCATTGGCACCATTCTGAAAAATCCATGTTTCATCCAAAAAAACGAATTGGTACAAGAATGCTTCTTTTTTTTTTAATATATTCTTTCAAAAATATGTTTGAAGGCTACATGGGAAAGTGCCATAAGCCCTCGTCTCAGTTCATCTTTTTACCATCCAAAGCCCATTTCCTTTAAGAGACTTCTTGAAGAGTTAAGACAACCACCGAACACTACCTTTTAATTTCTTACTTAACCAATGTAAAATATTATAGTTTTTGAATAATACAGCTTACTTGTTTTGTACATTTCATAAATAGTGTCACGGATAGAACTTATATCCCATCCTGACACATTTACAACTCTCTTTAAATAAGAACGTTTCCTTTTCGGTGACTCCAATAATTTATTTTGCTTAATTGTACTTATAGTGGAGATATTCAAATTTAGGGCAGCTGCTACCCACTAAAAATTAGTAAAGTAGAAATAAAATATGTAGACCTTAACATACTCTTTAAAGTTACTTCTCTAACTGCTGTCAAGGGTAACAATGGGCCATTGTTGTTAAGTTTTTCCTGAAAATAGCTTATTACAGGAGCTATTAGCTCTTTGCACCGGCTATTTAAATGCATCGGCATTTTTCACAAATGGTAAACAACGTAATCGACAGAGATATGTAAGTGCACTTTTGTTGTTCTTAAAAGAGCAGGTTTTTAATGGTATTTATAAAAATATCTGGAGTTTTTGTTAAAAAAAAATAGATGCACAACAACACGAAACCACAGAACAATTAAGGTTAGATTTTCACGAAACGTACACAAAACGTCAAAACATGCCAACGAACGAGCTGGCGCCACCGTACCGTTGACAGTTCCGTTGCCAACTGTCGGCCAATAAAATTATAATTATATGTATTAGTTTTCACAAGCTTAAATAAACAAAATATTTGCTATAAGTAGGTTCGTATCAAAGAAGAATAGTTTAAGTTTGTACTACATTCAATATCGCATAAAATTTTAATATTTCTTGCCCAAATTCAATTTTATCATGTTTTCTTACGGATTTACAATTATCAGCTGATTGATGACGTGCATAGGAAATTGTTTTGCAAGAACTATACAATCAAAACGACATCAAAAGTTCACAATATCCGACGTACAGGGTATCAAAGGTTTAAGTTATTTTTCGATTTAAATTTATTAACATTGTTAACGTACACTGATCAAAACGAAAAAGGAGCTACTAACTTAATTTAATATAAATTGTTTACAGCATTAAGTAGAAACTAAAAATGTATGTCCACCCAGTAGACATATAGTTTTTATAAAACAAAGAAAAAAACGTACTTCTTATCTTTGTTTCCCTTGTATTGGATAAAAAAGCAAAACATGATATTATAATCATAAAAAGAATTTGTTCAAAACTACGAACATTTTTATAAGTGGCTCCTTTTTCGTTTTGATGGGTGTATATTGTGTACCCTGTATATATCCGTTTTTTACAATCGCTTGACAAGTTTCCTTATTATATCTCTATATACTCAGGTTCTACAATGTATCTTTACATTAGGATTTTACTCTTTGACATCTATTATTGATTGTGAACTGTTTAGGTATTGTTGTTTGTAGAAATTTTGATATAGGCTCTTGCCTTGATTAATTTTGGTTGGTGCATTTTGATTTAAAAGTTTTTGCCTGCAAAGTTTTGGCGCCATTTTCTATTATACAGTGAGAACATCTAACATGGATTAAATTTTACATTGTCACTTTGGTAGATTTTTCTAAAAATCGCTCGCACACGTGAAGTATTATTTTCTATTGCGCATTTTATGAACTAAAATATTTCAATATTTTCAAAAGTGACAGGCCTCTCAGGCAAAAAGGGGGAACCATGGTCCGGGTCAAGAAAAACACCATTTTGCAGGTTGTGCCAGGTTCGTCCAACTGTCAGCACATTGAGAGCACGTTCATTCGAGTAAAATCCAGAACCAAATGGATTTACCTCAGTTCTGTCTATTGCAACGCTTATTATAGGCGGAGACTTATCATCGCAGTTGGGGATGTCACAACGAAAATCTTAAGAGGTCTCAACGTGTATAATAAATCTCTCGACTATAATTATCATATTATGCCGCCGGGAGAGCACACACACTCGTGTCAGAACGGTCTCCCGGAAATCCTGGACATTTTTGTGGTCTCTTGTCACAACCTGTGGAGGTTTGTGATCTATCCAGCATGGCTAACCACTTCGACCACAAAAGCGTCCTGGTTTTCGAAGTACGGTACCTTTACTGACCAGCTGAAAAACCAAATCAGAGCTAAAACTATACATTTGAATTGCGCGTATCGGACTGGTGATCCCCGCATCAAGGCAGAAGCTAACAGCAACGCTGTTAGTTCGAAATCTCTTAAGGGAACAAGGGTCCTCTCTGTAGCAGAACAGAATTTAAAAACTAAAGACAATAGGATTTATAAAATGACGCGGACTCTGACGAGGGGCAGTAGAAAACCTGCCGAATTTTTACCCCATGGCCAAATCTTAGTTGCGATATACAGGGCGGTCTAAAAATACAGTTATTTTGTTTACTTGAAAATGCCTAAAAATCTTTTTTTTTTTCTAAATGAAACAATATTAAAAAAGACCTCAAAACACTAGCCACCTACTTCCAAACACTACAAAATGCGCTTGTAGTCTGCACTCTTGGTGGTACCCTATACAATCTACATCAAAATTGTTCTTTATCAAAAACTCTCAAATACCAAATTTGGTACAAAAAAGTTATTTGTAAAACTGTTTTGAGATAATAGACTCAATATTTGCTGGTATAATATAAGTAAGTTTATTACCAACAAAAACACCTAAATATGGAATATCTGTATGTGTTTTCGTGTGGTGTAAGTATTGTAGTAGGTCGATAGATTTTCATTACCTAATAAACTTCCACAAACTACAACCTTGGAAGGTTTATTTAACAATAATTTCTCAGTGTTTAAGCAATTGCACTTAATTTAACTTCAAGATTAATATAGCATAAGAACCAAACTCAGAAATCAAAAACATTCCAAATCCCAAATTCAAAGCAGTCTTCCCAAAGACATTAGTCTCCCAAATATCAAACAGCAATAATTGTCAAATAATACATTTTTTATTAAAAGTGTAAGTTATTTTTAATATTACGTATTTCAACAGGTAACAGGTTAAATAAATAGGGTCCCATGCAGTGGTGCAACCAGAAAATAAGTCTGGGGAGGGGGAAATAGCGTCGCAGGCAAAAAATTTTTGGATGCCACGCCATCTTTTCAATGATGATTGATGATTCAATTTTTGTGTAATTTTACCTATCTAAGGTAGTGATGAGCTATATTCTCGTAAACAGGTGGTTAGACAACCAGAGCTAAGATTGCTCTTTTATAACTGCAGTTGTCTGTTATCCTCTGCGAAAACACAGGAATTCTGACAATATTTTTAAAAATGCAATAGGTTTAAAAGAAGGCAAGCTCGCATTGTCCAGTTTGATGACAACGTCAGTTATACAAATTTTAGAAGGCAAATTAATGTCGCAACAAAGATATTCAGTGTTAAAGGTACATTTAATACAAGAAGTTATCAGAAACATTGGAAGTAAAGAATTTCAGATATTAAAGAACAGTATTTGCTATGTAAACAATTATTTTGATCTGATTCACAAATTTTATTGCAATTTTGAACAGGCACTACTGTTGTTGGTGACTTTACAAATTACGAAAATTCTTGGATTAGGGCCAACATCACATTTTTTTATGGCTAGCAATGATCTTCTACAAACAGTTGTAACAAAAGCCCATAAAAGTTATGAGGCACACTTATTCCCAAAGGTACTTAGGTTTAGATTAACATTGTTTTAGATAAATTAGGGGCAATATACTACTATGTTAAAGATATCATAAACTTGAACTTTTATAGGATCTACACCTCAGTACTTTGGCACACACTCAACCTTGTCTTTACATGAAGCTACAAGCTCGAGATAACAACCCCAACAAAAAAGTAAATTATTATTTAAAAAAATTTAAATATGAATACTGAAATAAGCAGAACGACTAAATCCTAAGAAATCTGATAAAATATGTTTCCTTACCTCTGAAAAACTAAAGAACAACGGGATAGAGCCGGCCAAAAATGAGCCTACTAACATTACAAGGGCCAAAAGAAATAACATCGGTATTTCGTCCATGTTTGCTGCTTTTTAACCTTAACTAACACAAAAATACTGTTAAATAGTCCACATAATTTTACAAAATTTGCTTTCTAGGTTGTTTTAGTCCTTATGTTTGCATTTTTAATTCTAAATAACAGTAAAATTCCACGTAAACAATTTTCAGAGACTTTGCTGAAGTAAAGTGACAGCTGCCCTGCTTAGTAAAATAACCTCACTTTAGTCAGCTGATTATTAAGTGACGTTGGTTGGTAGTAAAGTTTGATGACTCCTAACTCACCTACCGGAATACTTCTTGTGGCTGGTATGTTAGTTACATTAAGTTTATATATTATAATAAAATAGATACAAATTGCGATTAAAGCTCTGATTGGTCAATTTCAAATACTTTTTAGCGGTAAAAGCGTCAGAACGAAATTTTAAGATTTTGCGAATTCGCAAGATTTAAAAGTTGGGGGGGGGGGGGATCTGAATACCTTGCAAAGCTGTACATTTACATTTGCGAGCAAATTCAGAAATCCAGTAATGCAAACCTTGCTGTGTTGTGCTGTATTGGTTGATATCGCAGGAATTAGACAAGCCTGCCCAGTTGCCCAGTTTGCTGCTCAGCGTTAGGACGATATTTATCAGTGTAAGTACCATTTTGCAGAAGTCCAGGGATATGAAACAACGTTTGCTGTCGAACTGTCGACAGCTAGCGCGTTATGCGTAGTTTTAACTTAAACTTCGCACTTCGCATATAATAATGATGAAAGTATAGTTCATATAGATACGAATCACGAATTGCGAATAATGCTCTGATTGGTCAATTTGAAATATCCGCCAAGAAAATGTTTGAAAGTGACCAATCAGAGTATTATTCGCAATTCGTGATTCGCACCTATATGAACTACGCTGAACCATGAATTTAAATTACCGGACATAATATGGAATCCAAACATGTTCCGTATACGAGTTCATACCCACACGGGAATAATTTGACAACCGACAGCATTTGACATTGATATCTCCATCAAGATCAAAAATCAAAACATATAATAAAGTGAAAAATAGAAAACATGGACTATAAATTTCATATTTTTCTTTAATAAATATGAATCTACAAACACTTTTTCAGGATTTTAATCCAAGGTAAATGTGCTTTTAATATTGCTTAAGGGGTTTTTTGCTAAAATAATATTGTTCGAGTGAAATTTCAGATTATTTTATGTCCTCCATAAAACCATTATTTTCTTCTATTTGTCTAGGATTTATTTAAAATTAACATTTGCACACGATTTTCACTTATTGTTTGCCATATTTTGTCTTTGTCAGCCAACAATATTAATTCCTGGAGATTTATCCTTTCCTTGCTTTTAAGAATGTAAAAAATATGGCAAAACATACAACTTGTAGCTCATAGCCTTCGGCCCGATCCGATTTTCCTACTTTTTCCTACCATAAGCAGTCGTCAAATCAACTTCAGTTAATGGAAAGCGATATTGCATGGGTTGCAAAAGGATGAGCAAAGCTTTGTTTTTAATTTTTTATATTGAAAACATCTTTTTTTCTCATTTCATACAAATACCTACAATTTCTACATTTTATCCTTTCAGCAAGTTTGTGGTGCACAGTTGCCTTTTAACCTTTACTATACTATTTGCATTACGTCTGGATAACTATATTACTTGGTCATACTGGACTGTCTTTTCACCAATATGGGTTTGGAAAGCATTGGTGATTTGTGGCGCTACTGTGGGAAGCTATGTCTGGTGGAGGTATCCACATTTCAGGTATTAGTTTTTATATGCCTGTCCATTGTCAATTTTTTTATAATAACATGGACATGTTTCTTACAGATTAGAAGGTGAGGCATACATCCACTACAAATCAATGCTAATATCTCTGGCCCTGCATCTTATATTACTTATGTTCGAATTACTGGTGTGCGATAAATTGGAATCTTCCAGACACTTGTGGATTCTGGTTTTCATTCCTCTTATTTTTATCAGTATCGTTAGTATAGCGGTGTGCATATGGGCTGTTAAACACGATAGGACTTTTGAGGCAAGTAAAAATCAGTGTATCCTTTAAACTACATAACCCAAAAGAATTGCCCTATAAAAATAAATAATATGAAAATATATTAATGCAAATTTGGGAGTTTCTCATCCTAAAACACAATTGGACTTGACTTTAGATAAAGATGAAAATTAAGGGTTTTTTTTTGTTTCTTTTTCAGTTGGAACTTTTTTGTGCCGTAAACGTACTACAATTTATATTCCTAGCTTTAAGATTAGATGGTTTTATAGGATGGTCATGGGAAGTTGTGTTTGTGCCATTGTGGATAGTCATGTGTCTGTCATTGGTAAGTGAGACAAGGAAGTGTAAATAAGGGTCACTAAAGGCAATTTAATTTGTAGGTTGGTGTACTGTATACAATAATATTTGCCGCTATTCTGTTAAGAACCCCAGAAGTAAATTCACAGCAAAGGAGGAGCAGCTTTAATTCTGCCTTGGGATACACATTCTTAGTGATACCTGTTTTAATATTTCAAGTAAGTATTTTTAGACAGTCAAATGTTATTTTGTGAGACATCTTTTTGGCCACTTACACTTTAGGCTTAGGGTCTCCATTTAGTGTGTCGGTGGAGGATATCTTGTTAACGGTCGACTTAAGGAAAAAACCTTTATACAAAAGTTGTACAGGTTAATGCCGCGCATCTTTTAAAAATAATTTTGAAATATACAGGTTGGCTCGAAAATTCAGGGTGGGCCAATTATATCTTTTTTTAAATGGAACACCATATATTTTCTTTATCATATTGGAGCCTTTAGTAGTCCTCTATTCTGCTTTAAAAAATTTTAATCATCAAATGCGACGTTGTCAAGATATGAATTTTTCAATGGATTTTTGGCTAAAAACGATTTTAAATAAAAAATCCTTGGATTTTTACTATCTTTACAATTTTTTTTACTAAAATTTAGGAAAGAAAAGTTATAAAATGTAAAATCACCTAACTGTTATTAGAATTGGTATAAGTACTACAGAGTGTTTAACATTTTGATCCAAAATTAATGAATTTAAAACCAAGTTTTTGTTTTTTTTTAAAAGAAACACCCTGTATTTTACATTTTTTTCGAAAAGATTTTTTAATTCCCTTTAATTTGATACCAATATCTGATACCTTATTTCAAAAAGTTGTTGACGGAAACATGATTTCAAAAAATTGTGTCTTAAAGTCAAAGTCAAAAGTCAAAATACGCTTTATTGTTAAAAGAAATTATTCTTATTACAAAGCCCTCTTAAAAAATAATCGATCAAGTAAATGATAATACATAATATTTTACAAACATTTGATTTTCAATCCTAAATTTAAACCAACTGAAGTAAATATACAAACAATAACATATTTATAAAAACAACAAAATTTGTACAAGTAAAATTAAAAAGTACTATACATTAAAAAGTACGAGGGAAAGTATACCGGGTGTTGCATCGTCGAGCGGGACATAGGAAATCCCATGTAATTTTAAATGGGGTCAATTATTGGCTTCCCTAATTATTTTAGAGAAAAATTCTATTTAGGTTTATTAAAGAGCACTAAAACCCACATTCAAAAGAATAACTTTAGATATTTTTGATGAGCCCGTTTACGGGTTATCGCCGATTTCTTTTTAACTATTTCTCCTTTTTATGGCCCCGTATTTGCGGGCACCAGTCAAGGTAAAAGATGTCTGTCAAATAAAGTTGTCATTTTGAAATGTGTGCTTTATTGTTATAAAAACTCGTACATCGAAAATATTAAAGGTGTATTTATGAGTACAAATTAATCTGAATAAAACTAAAATAAAGTATCCAATTACAAGGTTAATTATGACATTTTACATGTTTCAATATTTTACTAATTATTAGGTAATTAATAATTCTTGCATCTCTTCTTTCTTCCTGCCTTTCTTCACATCTGCAGTTATTTATTACAGTGCCTTTTGTCTTAAATTTCTTGATAGTCCTTTCGACTGTAGATTTTGCAGGTATCGGTCTATTCGGATACAGAGCAGCAAACATGTCTGACACATTTTGATAACTATTTCCTTGATAATACCATTTAATCATCAATATTTTTTCTTCAGAAGTGTAATTCATGGCTAATATTTTCGATGTACGAGTTTTTATAACAATAAAGCACACATTTCAAAATGACAACTTTATTTGACAGTCATCTTTAACCTTGACTGGTGCCCGCAAATACGGGGAAAAGGAGAAATAGTTAAAAAGAAATCGGCGATAACCCGTAAACGGGCTCATCAAAAATATCTAAAGTTATTCTTTTGAATGTGGGTTTTAGTGCTCTTTAATAAACCTAAATAGAATTTTTCTCTAAAATAATTAGGGAAGCCAATAATTGACCCCATTTAAAATTACATGGGATTTCCTATGTCCCGCTCGACGATGCAACACCCGGTATAAATAAATAAATAAATAAATAAATATTAAAAAACAATGGGACATCCCTAACAAAATCATCAGGAAGAAGGAGCAGAAACAAAAACATCGGCAAAATTATATATACACAAGCCCTCATTCAAACGTTACCAACTAGTGACTTCTGGCAAATTGCCCCCAGGGAGCAGAGCCATAAAGAACAAGACAAGACAAGACAACTAGTGACTAACTATCATTATAAAACTCCCCAAGGCTATAATATGGTCTGGCAACTAGATGTTCTTTTATAGTTCGCTTAAACCTATTACTATCTAGTATCTGTCGAAAATTTTGGGGTAAATGATTATATACCTTAATACTCTCAAATATCAGAGAATTCTCTCTATCTGCGTATTATATAAGCTATTGTTGGTGTGGCCTTTAAATTTTTTATGAATTAGACAAATAGTTTCTAAAATAAAAATATTTATAACAGTCAAAATTTTTTCCCTAACAAATAGAGGTTTACAGTGCTCTCGCAAATTAACACCACAAAAATACCTAATGGCCCTTTTCTGTAAAACTAATATGGAGCTCAATAACTCCTGACTGCAGAAGCCCCAGAAGGCAATGCCATATTTTAAATGACTTTCAACAAGAGAAAAATATACAATACGACCCATATGTTTCCCTAATTCTTTGGACACAACCCTCACTGCGTAACAACCCGTCAATATATGGTCTTTAAATTTAAGTCTGTCATCAATTTGAACACCCAAGAACCTCGCAACATTTCCATTGTGAACAAAACCAGGGCCGTTCCTAGCCCCTCTGCCGCCTTTGTGCAGAGCATCGAAAAGCCGCCCCCTCGGCCGCCCGTATATTTAAAACAACTAAATTTTTTAAAGTATTATTTATTTAAATATTAAGTAATATTTAACAACCAATAAAACAAAATATGAACCAAAACTTTAATCTCTTTTTCTAATACAAAATAAAAGTAAATAAAAACTTAATACTCTATAACAAAAATATAAAGGTAAAACAAACAAAATAACAAAACTCATAATCACACTCCCAGTCTGGGTTGCTGTGGGAAAAAAAAAGAAATATCTTTCTACTTTATTAAATAAATATTTTTCTGGCTTTTATAGATGCGTACTCGTCAATAAGTTGCGAGTGATTTAACTTTTTACAGATGTCATTTTCAATCGATATTATGCCTAAATTTGTGAGTCGTTCCTGTGACATGGTAGATCTCAGATAGTTTTTTATTATTTTTAATTTTGAAAATGATCGCTCTCCGGATGCAACTGTTACTGGCAAAGTTAAAAATATTCGCAAACTTACAACTAAATTGGGGAATGACGATAATAAATTATTAGTGTAAATAAATTTTAAAATCTCGATCGGCTGCTTTACATCTGTTAAAGATTTAAATGTTGTTAATTCAAAATAAAGTTCCTCTCCAATTACATCTTTTGATTCACCTTGTGTAAATGCCAATTCAAGCTCAATGCATTTTTGTTTCAAATCGTCGGGTGCCATGTCATGAAAGCGCAATAAAAAGTTGAAAAAATTGTTACAATGCGATAAACATTGAAATCTTTCTTCTAATGATATACGGGCTCTATCTATTACAGTGTAATAGAAGTTTATTTTAAATGTCTCCTTTTCGTTAGTTAACACATCGTCTGAAGCTTCATAACTAAATTGAGTCTTTTTTCGTCTTATACGAACTTGAGGAAAAACGGACTCTACGTCAATTTCTTTAGCTAAAGTAGTTGAAATTTCTAAATAGGTGTCAAAGCTTTGGTCGGATCGCATTTCGTTTATGAAGGTAAGTACTTGTTTTAATGACGTTACGCACTGATTCATATTTATAGTTTGGTTTTGCAACATTTTACTGACGACGTCAATTTTGGCCAGTAAATCGTTCCATATGACCAAACTACAAATAAAGGTAAATGATTTAAGTTTTTCTAGTAAACAGTTGGCAGTATGTTTAGTTTTTGCATCTCTTGAATCATCTTCTATGAGGTCTGCTAAAGCTTTACATACGCTGCCAAGTTGATTGCGAAGTGGTCTCAGTGCTTTAACCCTGCTCTCCCATCTCGTATCACTTACTGATGTAAGATTTAAATTCTTAACATTTCTTTTTAAAATATCCCAACGATAAGTCGAAGAAGAAAAGAATACATAGAGTTCCTGAACGATATTAAAAAAATTTATTGTCTCATGTGATATTTTAGCGAAATCGTTTACCACCAAATTTAGCGTGTGAGCGGCGCAAGGAACAAATATAGCTCTAGAATTAATATTTTTCACCCTTTGTTGAAGACCAATATGTTTACCGGACATATTGGATCCGTTATCATATCCTTGACCTCTCATATCTTGAACATCTAGATCAAACTTAGACACAAGATCGTTAACTAAAAGGTTAAACATTCCCTCCCCTGTTGTATCTAAAATAGGATAAAACCCCAAAAAACATTCCCTTACTTCAACATTTTCTTCGTTACAATCTACAAATCTGACTACAATTGTTATTTGCTCAGTATGACTTACATCTGGAGTAGCATCTAAAATAACAGAAAAATATTTAGCATTTTTTAATAACTTCGTAAAATGACGGCAAATATTTTTTGAAAGTAAACTTATGATCTCGTTTTGAAAATGATTCCCCAAATAGTGGGTCATCTTACTATTAGATTCTTTTGTTTTTGTTACTCTTTTTATATGATCAGATATCACGGGGTCAAATTTTGCTGTCATTTCAACAGCTTTTAAAAAATTACCATTGTTTTGCTCGTATAAGACGGAACTTTGTCCACGAAATGCTAAGGATTGCCCTGCTAAAAATTGAATAATGGCAATAAGCCTTGTTAAGATAGAACGCCAGCGTTCCTTCTCAAGTTGAAAATAATTTTGCTGTTCTTTGTCAATAGTACATTTTTTAATTAACGAACTTTTTAGCTCAACCCATTTTTTATTAGCTTGCAGATGATGCATGGAGCATTCATGCTTAGACAAAATATGTGATAGGTGTCGCCAATCAGAACAACCCATTTTGCTGTTCAGCTGAAACACTTCTTTACAAAATATTTTACAACAAAAACAGAATACGCTATTTGCTCTACATGAATACACTAACCAAACTCTTTTAATTTTTTCTCCATTTGGCAAAATTCGAAAATACTGGCTTGAAGAAAATTTCCTTCCAGTTTCATCAGCAGGGTACTGTTTTTCTAACTGTACAAATTCATTTTGTACTATCAGTTCGATGACCTGATTCTGTAAAATGTCAGGCCAGGTAAACGGGTCGCTGACATCAAAGCAATCAGAATCAGATGGAGGATGAGGCTCTGGCTCTGGGACAGCGTCCTTTGAGATTTTAATTAAATTTAGTTCATGATCTATTAGATGCGTTTCTTGTTGTTGTTGTTGCTTACCAATACCAAGCAAGGTATTGTCTTCTTCTGTATCAGGGTGCCCTGAGAGGATACCTACTTTCTTCAGGCTCACTTACCGTAGAAGGTGCATCCTCTGCATTCATGTCCTCATTTTGAAAAATATCCCCACTGACTCCACTCTGTGACGATGTTGACGGAACTGGTTCAAGTGGTTCAGTTTTTAAGAATTTATACAAAGATCCGCATAATTTGCTTTTATCTTCTTCTTTTTGTAATTTCCGTTTTTTGTATTGTGCTCCAGACAATCGTTTCGTCTTTCTATCGGACATCTGAATATAAAATAAATCTATTTTATATTCTATTTTTATTATATTATTTGCCTACAGTATAAAAAATTAAATTGTCTGTAATGTGATAATTCACCTCACTTTTATTGAACCAATCAAAACGCTCATTTTCATAGCAACCACCTTGGTAACGGTCGTCTTACCCGATAAGACTACCGCTAGCTCGAAAAGACGCTTTCGAAAAGACGCTTGTAGCTTTTTTACTTAAATAAAAAATTAGTAACACCTCTAACTTGTATATTTACCTTTATCAGACGGCCTTCATTTTTATGTTCAGTAAATTATCCAATAAAATACACCGCTAGAGGCGGTTTCTTATCTTCATACCTTCGTTTTTCACTCGAAACTCGATTTTCCAAAAAAATTTTCACTCAATGTAATTTTTACTTATAATCAAAGATAAGACCCTCGAGCTAAAGCTCTCGGGATCATATCAGATTATAAGTAAAAATCGATTTCTTGTTAAAAACATCGGTATTACCGATAAGACGCCTCCTCTATCGGTATATTACTGTTGAAAACTATAGACTAGAAGTTTTTTTGTTGTTTTAGGACTACTTTGTGTATGAAATTCAATTTTGCGGGTGTTTTACAGTTTCTGCCTGCGGCCTGCGGTCGCCCTTTTAGTTTGGCCGCCTTTGTGCCTGCACAACCTGCACACCCCTAAGAACGGCCCTGAACAAAACCACTGTCCAATATCAAACTACTAAAAGAAAACCTAAATGTTAGAATACTAGTCTTATCAACATTAAAACATAAACGATTGGATTCGCACCAATGCTTAACACGCAATAAGTCGCGCTGTACAATTTTTTTCAAATCTTCTGAGTTTTTACCTCGCCACAAAATAGTGGTGTCATAAGCAAACATGGTGAATGTACCCTGAATGTCTATGTATGCCAAATCGTTAATGTACAACAAAAACAAAACTGGTCCAAGCACAGAGCCCTGAGGTACTCCGCTAACTACATTCATCATGTCAGAATCAAACAACCTCCCTCTAACCAATTGCTGTCTTGCAGAAAGATATGAGGAAAACCAGTCTAAGGCAATGTCTCGTACACCATACCGTTCAAGTTTGGCAAGCAGTATTCTGTGATTAACGCAATCAAATGCTTTAGAAATATCGCAGAACACTGCAGCCGCAACCTCGCCATCATTTAAATCGCTATAAAGATTTTCTAAGAAGATAAATATAGCATCGTTAGTCGATTTATTTGCGTGGAAACCAAATTGACACTCAACTAAAATATTATTTTTTGATAAAAATCCGATAAATCTTTTTTTCACAAGTTTTTCGATTATTTTGGACAAGGTCGGAAGCAGCGAAATAGGGTGAAAATTAGCAGGAGCAGAAGGGTGAGCGTAGAGTATGAAAAAACATCTAGGACCAAAACAGTGCTTTATGAAGATAACCAGCTAGGCATTGCATTGGCGGTGGTGGAGAATCCAGAAATAAGTGTCAGAAAAATCAGTTCTAATTTGGAAATAAAAAAAAAACTTCAGTGAACAATTGTTTATTGGCAAACAAATTTTATCCCTATAAGGTTCAATTACATCAAGAATTAAGCGACAATAATTTTGAAAGAAGAACATTATTTTGTCAATGGGCCCAAAAAACCACTGCTGAAGATGAAGATTTTTTTAAATATGTCATGTTCACGGACCAATCGACATTTCATAGAAATAATTTTCACTTTTATGATACCCAAAATCCACATGCCCTGCTAGTAAATAATTTTCAACATCAGTGGAGCTTAAACGTTTGGGGTGGTGTTATCTAGGATTATGTCATTGGACCTTATTTCTTTGAAGAGCACTTGAATGGTCGTTTGTTTTTGGAATTTTTGCAACATGACTTTGTTAGGCTGACTGATAATCTCCCGGAGTTCATAACGAACAGGATATGTGGGTTCAGCTTGATGGGGCACCCCCTCACTACAGCAGATATGTTCGGGAACATTTAAATCCACAGTTTCCACAGAAGCGGTGGATAGGGAGGAATGGTTGTTGAAAACCCAATAATATGAAATTTATTTTTTACCTAATATTTTTAGGATTTTAAGATCCGACCAGTTGGCCAGCAAGGTCACCTGACCTAACGGCCATGGATTTCTTTTTGTGGGGCACCGTCAAGGTCGATGTTTACAGCACACCAGCAACACAAGGGAGAACATGATGGAACGAATCCGACAATCATTTGGTAGAATTACCCCATTAATGTTGAGAAATGTGAGGGACTTGTTCTTTAAACGAATTGACGCTTGCATTTTGCAAAATGGTAGACACTTTGAACACTTAATGCGTTAATATGTATTCGTTTTAAATTGGTGAAAGATATTTTCAAAATTTCAGATTTACATACTTTTTGATAGGTAATAATTTAAGTTTCTTCTGTAAAATTTTTTATAACTACTTAGATATTAATTACACACTAATTTATTAAGTTCTCAATTTTCTTGGAAGTAAATTTAAAAATGAAAACAGTATTTTGAAATAATCATGATCATTTGCTAAAATGTAATGATTATTAATGATATACCGGGTGTTGCATCGTCGAGCGGGACATAGGAAATCCCATGTAATTTTAAATGGGGTCAATTATTGGCTTCCCTAATTATTTTAGAGAAAAATTCTATTTAGGTTTATTAAAGAGCACTAAAACCCACATTCAAAAGAATAACTTTGGATATTTTTGATGAGCCCGTTTACGGGTTATCGCCGATTTCTTTTTAACTATTTCTCCTTTTTATGGCCCCGTATTTGCGGGCACCAGTCAAGGTTAAAGATGACTGTCAAATAAAGTTGTCATTTTGAAATGTGTGCTTTATTGTTATAAAAACTCGTACATCGAAAATATTAAAGGCGTATTTATGAGTACAAATTAATCTGAATAAAACTAAAATAAAGTATCCAATTACAAGAATAATTATGACATTTTACATGTTTCAATATTTTACTAATTAATAGGTAGGTACTATTAAATTGTTAGAACTTTAGGATTTAAGAAGATGTTCAAATATTCCTCCATTGACTGCTAGACAATAACCGAGGCGATCATAAAATTCTCTTCTTACATTCGCTAGTTGGTAAACTGAAATTCTATTGCATTCGGCAGAAATAGCATTTTTTAACTCGTCTAGATTTGGGTATTTTTTATCTTTGTATATCCTGTTTTTTAAATGGCCCCAGAGAAAGAAATCATTTGGCGATAAATCAGGAGACCTGGCTGGCCAATTTACTGTATGATTTAAGCCAATAACATTTCCATTAAAAGCACGGTTTAAATATTCTCGGACAGCCAGGGTACTATGTGCCGGGCAGCCATCCATTTGGTACCAAACTTCCTGATTTTCCCTGGCGGCATCATGTAAAGTAGGTAAAATATGATCTTCAAGTAGTTCCAAAAAATATTCTGCATTTAAATTTCGTGTAAGAAATAATGGCCCGATAATATTTTCTTCGAAAATCCCAGCCCATACATTAACTTTTTGTGGATATTGCGTCCTTGTTTCCACAAACCTGTGTTGGTTTTCTTTGCTCCAATATCGATAATTTTGAACATTGGGTTCATTGTTTAAGGTAAATGTGCATTCGTCAGTGAAACAAATGTTTTTTTAAAAATTCCCTATCCATGTTTGCTCTTTCCATCATACCAAAACAAAACTCCTGTCGTCGTATTTCGTCCCTATCTCTTAGCTCTTGGTGCTTTTCATATTTGTATGAATAATATTTATGTCGTTTCAAAGCTCGTAACGCTGTGGTGTGATCTAATCCTATGTCATCCTCAAGTTTCCTTGTGCTGATCTTCCCATCATTTTCTTCCACGTACAATAAAACTTGCAAGTCCCTATCATTTCTTGCATCTCTTCTTTGTTCCTGCCTTTCTTCACATCTGCAGTTATTTATTACAGTGCCTTTTGTCTCAAATTTCTTGATAGTCCTTTCGACTGTAGATTTTGATAATACCATTTAATCATCAATATTTTTTCTTCAGAAGTGTAATTCATGGCTAATATTTTCGATGTACGAGTTTTTATAACAATAAAGCACACATTTCAAAATGACAACTTTATTTGACAGTCATCTTTTACCTTGACTGGTGCCCGCAAATACGGGGCCATAAAAAGGAAAAATAGTTAAAAAGAAATCGGCGATAACCCGTAAACGGGCTCATCAAAAATATCTAAAGTTATTCTTTTGAATGTGGGTTTTAGTGCTCTTTAATAAACCTAAATAGAATTTTTCTCTAAAATAATTAGGGAAGCCAATAATTGACCCCATTTAAAATTACATGGGATTTCCTATGTCCCGCTCGACGATGCAACACCCGGTAGTGTTCAGTTTAGAGTATAACTTATTTAAGTAATATACTTATTTTTCTACTACTACTACTACTATTTAAGAAATATACTTATTTTTCCAAAATTGGGGACGGTCCCTGAATCCCTGGATATGACTGTTTTACCTCTCCCCCCCCCCCCCCCCCCCCGCCCCCCTTGAAAAGTTGCCCAGATCCGCCCTTGCTTTTTGACTGACTAGTCTCATCATGTGACGAGTGGGTCGACATCAGCGCTTGCGGTGGATGAACTTGTGTCTAACATATTTTGGCGGTCCCAGAAAACCGACCTATAATAGTTTTCTAGTGCAACGTTTTTCGAAATCCTGATTACTAGTGTATGGTAGGCCATCGTATTTTCATTTCATTTCTCATATTGTAAATATCCTAGTTAATGTTCATCTTTTTTGTCTAATTTTAGGTATTATTAGCTAATAAATTAGATGAAGACATTCGAATGTCATACACGGCGGTAGTTAGTCCACTTTTCATATCGTTCATCACATTAATATTGATGTCGTTCAGTGCCAAAGGCGCAAATAAATGTAAGTATTTCAATTCCCTATATGTAATTGCCAAAAGCATTACAAACTTATCCTGTCAAAAACCTCATTCAATTATTATATTATTTGTGAATAAACAGCTGTCCATCAAGGGCCTGCGTCACAGCAAAACTAACACATCTTCATTTCCTAGGGTGGTTCGGCATGCGCAAGGACTTCTGTTCCTTCCTCCTGGGCGCCTGTCCCCTCCTCCAGGAATACGGCAACATCGCCTATCAACCGGAACGCCGGCCGACCAGCGTCGAGATGCAGCACCAGAACGGCAAACACGACGGGCGCATAAAAAAAGCTGATTTTATGAAGCCCGTCTTGCCCATCATAAGCATTGAGATGCCAGACTGAATTTAGATTTTAAGGGAAAAAACTTATCGATAGTGGGCTGGGCAAGTAAGGATTTAAGCACGAAGATGTAGATAGAGAGATTAGAGGTCGTTAGAAGGCCAGAAGTATTCTGAATCGGCCGTTTTGGCTCATGGTAAGCTACACTTTTTAACGTATTTACCTTAAAAACTTTCTTCCGCGCATGCATGTTTTTCTAAATATTTATCCACTGAAAACTATTATACAGGGTGTTATTTAAGTAAGTGGCCAAACTTCAAGGGGTGATTCTTTGAGTGATTCTAAGACGAAATGTTTATACATATAAACATAGGTCCGGTAATGCTTCGTTTTCAAGATATAGGGTGTCAAACTTAAAAAAAAAAAATCGTTTTTTCGTAAGTATCTTAATAATCCTTTAGCCGATTTTGTTGAAATATGGCAGTGGTATTTAGGGTAGTAAGGGGCTAATTTAGCCCTAACTAGATTAAAATTCTTAAGTCCAGTGGCGTCCCGGAAGGCATCTTAACCATGATTTTTGACAAAAAAATGTGCGCCACTGATTTTTTTTGCAATTTTTGTATTTTTTTCGCATTAGGCAACTAAAACTACAACTTTTTTATTTTTAGCATTTTTTTCGTATCTTTCTTCTTTCTTGAGAAAAAACATAAAAATCACTTTATTACGTGTCCTTGAGACAACATAATAAAAAAAATTGTTTTTCTTCAAACGTCAATAAACTTGACATTTTTTGACGTTAAAATTTTGCTTTTTTTACAGTAGACGGTTGCTATAGGCAGCGGAAGAGAGCGGAAGTAAAAGCGTGTGTGTCATAAATAAATAATGTTGAAAAATACAAGAAATATTGGATATTTGTATACTTTATTTATTATGCGATGGTAGCCTCGACTGGTGATTCAAAAAAAATGTGGAGAACCCTAAAAACTTTGATAAAAGGGAACAACAATCGTTTTGTAATAGTATGGTTTCTTTTAAGTTTGATAGTGTGACTGAGATTGCAAGTAATGAAAGGGACATAGCCGAGTATTTTAATAAATTCTTTATTGCCAGTATATTTGATATTCAGAAAATGTTTGTAGACAGAAATGATTGGAGACCACCTTTTGATAAGCTAAAATCCAGTTTGGGACATTTTAATAAATTAAATATAAGGGAACTGCAAGCAATTGTAAAAAATATTAAAAGTATTAATAGTTTATATGATGTGATGAATAGTAATATTTTAAAGAATGTCTTTGATACTTGCGGTTTTCATTTGCTTTAGTTGATAAATGCCTTATTGGAGACCAGTGGCGGCTCCTCAGGGTAGGCCTCTGAGGCCGCGCCTCACCCTCAATCTCCCAAACTCCTCTCAAAAAATACAAATATGTTTATTGTAAATTTATAAATTTGCAAATATAAATTCCATATGAAAAATAATTTTCATACTGCTTTACCGAGCGCCGCGCTATAAGCGACTATTTTATTCTGTAAACTTTCGTCGACGGCCGAGGGGCTAAATAATTTCAGCTGCACTGCTCCGAGTGTTCGTACTGTTCGTACCTATTTTGGCAAGCCTCATACGAAAATCTCAACGTCTTTTGTTTAGTCTGTCTCTCTCTTAACCGGGGGTCATTTCGCGTTTGTTTCTCTCATTGAATCTATAAGATCCTAGCTTGGCTGGTTGTTGATTGGCTGTTTAAATCACATGTTTTATTCTGCGAATTCTGTGATTACCCGGCGCCCGACTTATATCGTAGCAGGTGTGTGAACTGTGTGGCTTGGTTTAATTTAGGAAAATTACAAATTGTCATATTTTATTGGTTTATTTTATGTTAATATTGTTGTGAGTTGTGACTGTGCAGGGTAGTCAGGATACAGGTGCGATGCAGGTAATGGAGAAGTATTGGCAGTGTTTGTTTAGGCAATTTATAATTTCGTGTTCGGCAAATTAAGGTTATATTTTCAAGATCCGGTAAGTTTTAAGATTTCTTTATTATGTTATTAATTATTAAACGCTACATTTTATTGTTTTAAAAAAATATAAATCCTGTTCATGATATTATTCTCTCAGTCATTGAAATGCTATTTTTAAGGAGAAACGAAACGGAAAAAAGACAGATATTATATTATTATGTAGTCGTCCGACACCAAAAATTTCAGCAATATTTAATGATAAGAGACAGGGTAAGCAATATTCAAGAGCTTTTCAGGTAACTTGGTACGAAACCTATAAGTGGCTGTGCGGAAGTATTTATAAGGAAAGCTTAAATTATATTGTTGGCCTTGTATTTTATTAGGCAGCGTAAAAAACAATTGGAGTTCAGGGGGTGGGTATTCTGATTTAAAAAAATTTTCACGGGCGGTAAAATCACACGAAAGTTCCAAAGAAAATATTAAGAATTCTGTGGCGCTTACGAGAGTAGAGCAAAATAAAGACACAATAGCGGATGCACTGAGAGAAATTGACCCTGACCTTGCAAATTGAATATTTTTCTCGTGAAACCTAGTATTTCAAAATAATTATATTGCTGGTTATATTCCTAACTATTCATTTTAAGCCAATGACCTTGAAATCGCGAAAAATTTTCACCTGCGGCGCTATTTTGTAGCCTCACCCCCTTATACACCCACGAGCCGCCACTGTTGGAGACAGGTGTATTCCCGCAACAACTAAAAAAATCAGTTATAGTGCCAATCCCAAAGATTGCAAATGCCATTGAGGCGTCTGATTTTTGATTTTAGACCGGTTAATACTCGTTTAGCTGTGGATAAAGTACTGGAATGCGCAGCTTTTAATCAGATAAGTGCATACCTCAAAGACAATGATATTTTTTGGGGCTATCAGTCGGGTTTCCGTAGTAAACACTCTTGTGAAACAGCTTTGCAGCTTACAATATCTAGTTGGGGTAATTTGATGGATGAGGGAAAGTATATTGTTGCAGTTTTTGTGGATCTGAAGAGGGCATTTGAGACAATGGATAGAAATATTTTGGAAGAAAAGCTCAGATTCTATGGTTTTGGAGGGATAGCTTTGAAATGGTTAAAGGATTATTTGTCAGATAGAAGGCAGGTGGTCAGGATTAATAGTACTTTCTCGTTAGAAAGATCTGTAGATTGTGGAGTACCTCAGGGGAGTGTACTTGGCCCTCTTCTTTTTATCTTGTACATGAATGACATCCATTTTGCTACGAATTGTGAATTTGTTAATTTATACGCGGATGACACACTTTTAGCAGTAAGTAGTGATTCAGTTGAGGCTGCTGTCAATACAATGAATCGTGAATTAATAAAACTTGAAGAATATTTTAGGATTAACAAGTTAAAATTAAATGTAGAAAAAACTAAAGCTATGATAATTATTGCAAAGACTCATCAGAGCTAAAAAATGTTAATATTGATAACTTAAACTTAACCATTGAAAATAAAAGAATTGAATTTGTATCAAAAATTAAATACCTAGGGGTTATTTTGGATAAGAATCTGACATTTAAGCCACATTTCGAGATGATAAAAAATAAAATTTCAAAAAAACTATTTTTTTTTTCTAGAATATCATCGGTGGTGACGATGAAGACAAGAATTGTAGTTTATAATACTATAATACAGCCTCACTTTGATTATTGCTCGACAATATTATATTTGCTTAATAAAAATAATCAGGCAATGCTTCAGAAACTCCAAAATCGTGGAATGAGGGTAATTCTGAGGTGTAATAAACAGGTCTCTCAGATAACCCTAATTGCCCCACATGTAATGAAATAGCCGATCCACAACATATCTTATTTGAGCGTAGGTTAAACACAAATAACATAAACCAATTATACAACCAGTTAAATAGTACAAATATCACCCTACCAACCAATCTTGCAAATCTGCTGAGCGATGATAAAAATTTTAATATTATATATAGCCATTTCATGAAATCAAAAGACTTATTTGCCTAAGGAGGTCCAAAAGATTTAAAAAAAAAAGAAAGTGGAGGAAAAAAAAAGGAAGAAAAAAAAAAGAAAAAGAAAGTGAAGAAAAAAAAAGTAAAAAAAAGAAAGAAAAAAAAAAGTGGAGGAAAAAGAAAAAGAAACTCACTATACTAGTCACAAGCAAGCACGTTAACACTGTAAAAAACAAGAAAGGAAGATAAGTTAAGCAAATCACATGTAAACGATGAATCAAGATCTAAAGAAAAAAGGTAGTAGCAAAACTAACCACCGATATGAGCAGTATCAAGCATATGGGTGGTAATGTTAAAAAAAAAAAATGTCTGGCCTATTGGTTTATGACCAGAGCCATTGAAACTTAACTTACACACACACACATTGTAAATGCCTATAAATTAAAATGTTCATTGTATATGCCTACAATTTTGTAACAAATAATCCAGATTTTTTTTGCGACCTAACTAAAATCTTTAATATGCATTTTTTAGTTACTTGGGTGTAGTTCAATAAAAGAAAATAGGTTTTGTTCAGGAAACAAACAAAAAGTTGAAATTTATTCGCCAGTGTAATTATTTATTGCCATTAAGGTTAATAGTGAAATTTGAACAGTTGGAAAAATAAGGTGATGGAGTGTTATTCAATTCAATAGCTTCGCCGCTTCGTATTAGAGTCTCGTTATTATCCTGGACTCGAACCATATTACAACTCGTTCTATTTGCCACTCTCACGTCGTTAGATGGAATAAAAGTAGGAGTTCCATTTAAGATATTTTTGGAAATTTCGATTTTATTAGTATACGAATCACCAATATATCCCTCCGCAACGGACAAAGACCTCCAACCGCCATGCCTTTTAAAATCCAAAATGTCGACACCTGGAGCATTTGCGAGAAACGTAGCTGATGTTCTTCTAAACGAGTGGCCAGTGTATTTATTTATGTCTTGAAGTTTCAAACAGTGAGGCACATGCCAACTCGGCCGCCTTCTGAATAGCAACGTTTTGGTCTTGGGAGAACATTTTAGACTAGCGAAATTAAAAAATTCGAACTGACAGACTCTGACAGTACTCAAATAACTATTTGTCATGGATTATTTTACAGGTAGAAAAACCTTATTTTATTATTATAATTTAAATAAAAGCAAAGTTCATTACTTAATAATATATTGATCAGAGAACAGTAGTAGAAAATAGTTATTTATATTACTAGTACGGTATGAGCTTCGTTACAGTAACGAGAGGGGAATATTGGTACGACGAGGTCGTAGACCGAGTCGTAGTAACCACACGAGTGCCGTAATGAGCCTTACCGTACGTGTGATATACAACATTTTATATAAGACCCAGAATTTTGGGTTTTTATGATTTTTTTATGTATTCAATCATATTTATGCAGTGACTTTACACAAAAAGTGACAGTGACTGACGGAACAAAGAAAATCATAGTTTGATTAAAAATGAGTAATGTACTAAGTTCATTACATCAATGAGTGATGTAATGAGTTCATTACATCACTCAGTACGATAATATAGTATATTACATAACGCAAACAGGCTAAAATGGGTTATGTAATAAGCTCTTTTCGTGTGGGTCTTATATAAAATTTAATACATCACACCATGCGAAAGCCTTTTTTGATGTTCGGAAGTATTGAAACCTCGGCTTCGCCAAAAACCTCCTCACGCCAAAAAATTAACTTTCGCATCTAGTAATGTAAATAACTATTTTAGTTCCCTCGTTTTTGAGAAAAACCATAAGAATCACTTTATCGCAATCAATAAAAAAAATTGTGTTTTATAAATAATTAAAAACTGTTTTTATTGTTGTCCATGGACATGGAATAAAGTAATTTTTATGTTTTTTTCTCAATAACGAAGCAAGATACGAAAAAAATGCTAAAAATAAAAAAGTTGTAGTTTTAGTTGCTTAATGCGAGAAAATACCAAAATTGCAAACAAATCAGTGGCGCACATTTTTTTGTCAAATATCTTAGTTAATATGCCTTCCGGGACGCCACTGGACTTGACATTTTTAATCTAGTTAGGACTAAATTATATTAGCCCCTTACTACCCTAAATAACTGCAAAATTTGAACAAAATCGGCTGAAGGATTATTAAGATATTTACGAAAAAAACATTTTTTTTTAAAGGACATCCTGTGTCTTGAAAACGAAGGATTACCGGACCTATGTTTATATGAACTTTTCGTCTTAGAATCACTCAAAGAACCACCCCTTGCAGTTTAGCCACGTACTTAAATAACACCCTGTATAGGCCCAAATTGTCAATGTCCTGCTAACTCTTAACTACAAGATATCTTCTAAGGATACGATTGTGTTCAAGTGTTTGAATTTATCACATTTCATGCTTAAGTTCTAGACTATATTGTTTCTCCAACATTTTGAATTATGTGTCAATTTTGTTTGTGCTTGTATCTTCATGCTAAGATTATACAGGTAATGATTTTAAAGGGGGGCCTTAAATTGTGTTAATTAGTTAGTAGTTAGTATACTCTTTCAGTCTTCGCCTTTAAAATTCTTTTTGCCCAGCTCTAATACTAGGAATATCGATTGTATATAAATATTCGAAAATAATTATGTGTGTATACCTGGACGAGATGGAGTTTATAATTAAGTACTGATTGTTGATAAAATAAGTTGACACGTCGTTTGCTGACTGCCCCCAGTTCTTTAGGGTTCAATATTTTAACTTTACAAATAATATAAAAGCATTGCAATACAGGGTGTTCCAGGAGTACTATATGTAACTTAAGGGGATGATTCCTTATGATATTCTAAGAGAAAAAGTTCATATGAACATGTGTCCGGATTCGAGTGGCTCCGTTTTTGATATACAGGTTGTTAAAGTTTTTTTGAAAAAAATGGGTTTTTTATAATTTTTTTAAATATCCTTTTTCCGATTTTATTGAAATTTGTTACCGTTACTCATAATCATATTTAAAAAAATAATTTTATTTTTAATTTAAATGTTTTAATTAACTTTGAAATACATAGATGCAATAAAGTGGTTTTCATTTTTTTTCTCGAAAACGATGCAAGATACGAAAACAATTCAAGGAACAAAAAAGTTGTATTATTAGTTGACAAATCCGAAAAAGAATATCAAAATTAGAAGAACTCAGTGGCGTACATTTTTTTGTCAATAATATTCGTTAAGGTACTCCTCGGGACACCACTGAACTCAATAAATTTAATCTAGTTAGGGATAATTAAGCCCCTTATCATTATGGATAACGGTGCCAAATTTCAATAAAATTGAGAAAAGGATATTTAAAAAAATTATGAAAAACCGTTTTTTTTTTTTAACTTTAACACCCTGTATATCAAAAACGGGGCAACTCCGGACACATGTTCATATAAACTTTTTCTCTTAGAATATCATAAGGAATCACCCCCTTAAGTTACGTACCGTACTTCTGAAACACCCTGTATAGACACATCAAATGTCTTGGACTCCTGTGTACGATTTAGCTAAAAATACTTTATTATCATGTAAACATTCGTAACTGAACATCAACAACGTCAAATTCATATAAGGACAAACGGTAAAATTAGTAAAAAACAGTATCCAAAAATCAACAGTCAGTATAAGGCACTATATACAGGGTGCGGATAAAGTCTGGAATAATCGATTTTTCTTGAAAACGCAAAAGTTTTTCGAAAAACGCTCGGACCCGTCGATTTTATTTTATTCTTTAAAATTTTTTGACGTTCTTCAATATTATATCGGATGCGCCAAAAATGCTAGGCAAGTGTCAACTTCACTTTTTCAAATAGAATACCCCTTTTTTTTCCAATATTCAGATTCCTCTCTAAACTCTAGACAAGTTTTATATAACATGTTGTATGGCTAAAGTCAACAGGAATTGAAATACAGGGCCCCCAATAAAAATCAAGGTATAATTTTAAAGCTTGTTTTCCATGACAAATACTTAGGCTAGGAAAAAAATTTTAACAGAAAATTGGTAATACAGTGAATAATCTAAAATATTATTTGAGTAAGTGTTGAAAATGGTGTCCATTTACGGCTCTACAATGTCCCAATCTCTCAACAAATTCTAACTGTACATTATGTACAATTTCTGGGGTAATTTGTCTTATGGTTGTTGTTATACGAGTTTTGAGAACATCAATATCTTCTGGTTTATTTTTGTAAACCCTTTCCTTAATATAGCCCCACAGAAAGAAGTCCAATGGCGTTAAGTCGGGGGACCTCGCAGGCCACTCTATTTGACCCCGTCGACCTATCCAATGATGATGAAATAAACTCATTCAGGTATCTACGGACTTCGGCCGAATAGTGGGCTGTTGCACCATCCTGCTGAAACCAGATAGTTGTATCATGTGATTCAGGAATGTTCCGATCGGGAAATAGGGCAATCAACGCTGGAGCGAGGTCTTCTTCAAGAAACTGCAAATATCTTTGGCCAGTCAAATTTTCCTCAAAAAAATAGGGTCCTATAATAGTATCCCGAATTATTCCTGCCCATACATTAATTTTTCTCGGCCGCTGGGTATGAATTTCTCGGAACCAATCGGGATTTTCGCTGGACCAGTACCGGCAATTTTGACGATTTACCATGCCATCCAAAAAAAAAGTCGCCTCATCGGAAAAAATTATGTTACTCGGAAATAATGCATCGTTAATCTAGTAATTATCCATGAGAATTTCACAGAACTCATTCCTTCTGTCAGGGTCGCCTTCCAAAAGTTCCTGTGCTCCTTGACATTTATATGCGTGCCATTTTTCCTTTTTCAGGAACTTTGCCACCGTTGAATCGTGGATATTTTCAAAAGTTTGAGAAATGCTTCTTGTGCTCGAATGTGGTCTCTCTTCCAACGAAACTAGAATATCAAGTTTGACATCGTCGGAAATTTTAGGTCGTCCACTTCTAGGTTTATCCCTAACGTGACCAACTTCATTATACTTCTTAACAATTTTGGAAACAGTTGCCTGATTTATGTATTCTCTATTTGGATATTTATTATTAAAATACTCACAAACTTCTATTTGTGTTCTCTTTCGATCTCCACATCCTACTATTATTAATATTTCGATTCTCTCAGCTTCCGTTAGAAACATTTTTATGGGTAAAAGTGACAACTTTGGAGTAAATATTAAATGTTTTGACATTTACGTCACTAAGTTATTATGTAGAAACCGGTAAAAAGGTAAATACCTAGACCTTAAAATTATACCTTGATTTTTATTGGGGGCCCTGTATTTCAATTCCTGTTGACTTTAGCCATACAACATGTTATATGAAACTTGTCTAGAGTTTAGAGAGGAATCTGAATATTGGAGAAAAAAAGGGGTGTTCTATTTGAAAAAGTGAAGTTGACACTTGCCTAGCGTTTTTGGCGCATCCGGTATAATATTGAAGAACGTCAAAAATTTTTTAAGAATAAAATAAAATCGACGGGTACGAGCGTTTTTCGAAAAACTTTTGCGTTTTAAAAAAAAATCGATTATTCCAGACTTTATCAGCACCCTGTATACATAATAAACATTACTGACCATAGACTTCCTAACATTAACAAAAAAAGAGAAATATACATATATTCACATAAAATCAAAGAAGATCGCTTATTGTATAAAATTCATTTTCGATCAAAAATGTTTTCATCCTTAAATCGTTCAATAATCTGAATAGACTTAATAGTCCTGGGAAAAGAATTATATACCTTTATACAGCTCATGTTCCATGAACAGGCACCCGTAAGTCTTCTCTACCCCTAATAATGAAGTTACCAGAGACATCACCATTTCCAACAAACATATCGATGTTGGATCTCACATATACAGCACAAGCAAATTCAAATTCAAATTCAAATGGTTTATTGTGTCAAATACAAAAATCTGTTTACACTAGTCAAATATTGTTTACACTCAATAAAATACTTTACACTTAATATTAATACAAGACATAGGTAGAAGCTGATGTACTAAAGTGCAAGATGGACGCAATTCAAGTTACACGAAATTAAAAACAATTAAAATTAAAACTGACAATTAAGGAACTCGTCTACATTTTAAAAGGACTTTTTAAAAAAAAACTTTTTTTACATGAAATTTAATTGCCTTACAGGGTTTTAAAAAACACAAACTTAAGTTCGTGTATAGAGTTGTCCCTTATCCTTTCCGTCAGACCCAATCTTGGACGCGTTTCGCTCCGGGTCTGACGGAAAGGTAAGGGACCAGGACAGGCTTTTCTTTAATTAAATGAGGCAGTTTGTTAAATAGCTTAACTGCAATAAATTCTGGTCTGCTTTGGCTCTTTCCCAAGCAGCAATACATTGAGATATAGTTGGTACTGGTTCTGGTGTCATGACCTTGTACATCCTGATATGTCAGAAGGCTATCATTTTGCTTGATGAAAAGAAGGTTTTCGAGGATATATAATGAAGGAAGAGTGCATGAGTATGCCCAACTTAATAAAAGCGCTTCGGCAGTCTTCCCTATAACCTAGCCCGGACATAATCCTGATGACTTTTCTTTGTAAGCCAAAAACCCGCTGCGAATGAGAGGATCCTTCCCATACGAGCACATCATACGACATGACACTGTGAAAAACACCAAAGTAGGCTGTTCTGATGGTGGCATCAGATACACAGCCATTCAGATTACGCAACAAAAACACTACTGCCAAGCCTCCTGCACACACTTGCAACATGTGCATCCCACTTTAATGTCTTATCCAAGAGGACACCAAGAAATGTTACTGGAGATGTTTCATCAGTAAGCATAGTATTTCTTAGGGTAACAGTCATCTTTTGCGTTTATTCTTGGTTCAACAGAAGCCTGTTTGACAGGAACCAGTTCTCAACTTGCTGTTTCGCCTCACTTAGGCTTGCATGGGCTCCTGCTTTAGTTTCTCCAGTTGTAAAGACCGTAGTATCATCAGCAAAGAGCACAAACTCACCCGTTTGGTTTTCCAGGGAAATATCATTAATAAAGATTAGGAAGAGAACTGGTCCCAACACAGAGCCTTGTGGGACACCCACATTTATACTAGCTGGGGCAGAAAACTGTCGATGGGCTTTCACTACCTGCCAGCGATCCCGGAAGTAACTAGAAATGAGTTTAATACTCCTCTCATCAAATTTATAACAATTTTTTTGATGTAATAACTCATGAGATATACAATCGAACGCCTTGCTGAGACCGCAGAACAGGGCAGACAGATATAGCCGGTCCTCATAGCCATCCATGATGTTATGCAAAAGCTCATGTACAGCATGTATGGTGCCCCTGCCCTGTCTAAATCCAAAGTGGCACTCAGAAAGCAGGGCATTCGATTAAAAAAAATTTATAATTTGAGTTGCTATTACTTTTTCAAAGATTTTAGAGGCATACAAGAATAGTGCTGGCACGGTCATAACATTTAAGTGTTTAAACTTTCCCCTGCACGATTCTGTGTAATGCATCCCAACTACTCGCTTTTGAGCTATAAACACTCTATGGGCATGTGCATTAGAAGCACGATACCAAAACATAATACTATACGAAATTATAGACTGAACACTAGCCATGTAAAAAAATCCTATTACATTGAGACCGACCTGATAACGCAAAAAACGAATGACATACGCTGCCCTACCTACTCTACTTACAACAGAACCAATGTGTTTCTCCCACTGTAGACCATCATCCAATGTGACTTCCAGAAATTTAATAGCTTGAGTTCTATATGTTTACCATTAATGAGAACTATCGAAACACTCAAAGTTATTGTCTCGAAAGATGATTAAAGAGGTTTTATTAGTATTTAAAATAAGACTATTAGATGAACACCATTTTAGCACACTGGCTGCGATCCCTGTGGATCTTTCAGAGAACAGCGCTCTATCAGTAGACGATACTATACATGATGTATCATCAGCACACTGATACAGAGATGTAGTATTCATTGTTCTATTTAAGTCATTTGCAAATATTAAAAATAAAGTCGGACCCAGTATGGAACCCTGAGGTACACCTCTGTTTACCGCGATACCATCAGAATAAGTTGATCTCTGACCAGAACCGACACAGACAGTCATCTTTGTATTTGTCAAGTATGATCTTATAAACTTGCTGGGCACACCACGTCTACCATAACAATCTAATTTTTGCATTAACATGCCATGGTCTATCAAGTCAAAAGCCTTACTATGGTCAAAATACAAACCAGACAACATCATTCGTTTGTCTACTTGCTCAATTATATAGTTTAGAGATTGAAAAATTGCCGTTATAGTTGAGCGCTTGGGAAGAAAACCATGTTGCACAATGTAGAATAGTAGTAGTAGTAGTAGTAGTAGTAGTAGTAGTAGTAGTAGTAGTAGTAGTAGTAGGTGACGGGAGGCACACAGACCTGGCAAGTAGACCAAATGCGATCCTTTTTACCTACCCCTGGGTCTTTTCCCATCCACTTAACGACCCAGACTCTCGTCAAACCTACCCGACCTTCTCATGGAGGTCATGACGTTATTCCAAGCAAGGGTCCTGACTTCCTCCTGTCGGATCACCACTGTCCCAAAGACTTGCCGTCTGAGTCTTCCCAGGGCTTTGCAAGCGCACAGGAAGTACAGTGGTGTCTCCTGGTCCTCCAAGCATCCCGTACATATCGTGCTTCCTCAACTTGCAATGTCCTGTTAGAAGTCCTACCAGAGGATTCAGAGAACGCCTACTCCTGTTAAGAATCCATTCTAACTTGGCCCTATCAGGCCAAGTTATGAAATCTGTGGCCTATCTACAGCCTGGCGTTCCTCCTTGAAGAGGTTTGCGGCTCATTCCCTCAGGGCTGTTTTGATATTCCTATTGCTGGTTCGGGTCCTAGATACGGTACTCCGGCTCCAAGTCTGGCAAGCTCGTCGGCCGTCTCGTTGCCATGCACTCCGCAGTGTCCAGGGACCCAGACCAAGAATACCTGCTTCCGTTCTGCGAGCCTCCCAAGTGCGTCCGAACACTCCTGCATGAGAGTTAAACTGCTCCTGGGCTGGCAGACTGCCTTGAGGGCGGCTTGGCTATCAGAGCAGATAGAGTGAGCCTAGAGTGATAACTTGCATTATCCAATACAATTATTGCATCTTCTGGTATAAGATTCAACGTTTGCTTGAACCATTCTTCAAAGACATTGGCATTTATATATTCGTGATAGTCTCCTGTATTTTTAGATTGGAACATCAGTAGACCACCTTTAACGAAGCTTTCAGAACTTCCAATATGGGTTATGATAAGTTTATGTCCTTTTCCAGATGGCGGTCTTAATCCTGTGGACAATCCTTCCGGAAAAGCTTGCCTTGAACTTTTAATATTTTCATCCTGCCAAAATTTAGTCACAGTGTGCCATGTTTCGTCTAGGTAAAATATTTTTTTGTTTTCTTCTCTGGCTTTTCGGATGCTTCTTAAGTAATTTGTTCTCCAACAGACGATATTGCTTCTATTAAAATCGATTATCTATTATTTTTTTTCCACCAAAACCCCATTTTTTTTAATAATTTCCAAAGCGTATTCCTACACATAAATGGGTAGTCCTGGTCTTCTCGGATTGAGGACAAAATTTTGTCCAGCGTGGAAAACTCTTTTTTTAAAAAGAAACTATGAACTTTTCGCCTTATTCTCTGCATTAAAACGTCATCCAGCTCAAGTTTTGGTCATCCTGGAGAAGTTGTTGGAGGTTTGACGCCAACACTTTTTATACATAGGTATATTATTCCAATAGAGGCACCCATAAAGGCATAATAACCACATAATTAGCAAACAGGTAACCAGGATTAGGTACAAAAAAAAAGGAATAAGATGATTAGAGCAGAAACGGAATAAGTACCTAAACTCTAATTAGTTTTGATAAAATTGCTTTCTAAAATTCCAGGTAGATGGTACGGCTGTACCGGGTGTTCCACCTAAGGAGGTAATCGGTTATATCTCAGAAAGTAATAACACTAGGACTTTGGGAAAAAATATATATCGATAAAAGCGGCCAAGAGAAATTGCTGGAAATTATTTTCAAGTTCGAAAAATGACCGCTAGGGGGCATAAGAGAACTTTCAAAATAGAAATGCCGATTTTCTCTTGATTTTTCTCAATAAAAATATGTTAAAAATATAAGCATTGTATTCTTCATAAAGTTATGCAACTTTATGTTAGGAATCGTTTTTTTCTATTTTCAATAATAAAGTGGTGGGAGAAGGTCAAACTTTTTTTCTTTCAAACGCTGATATCTCTGCTTTGGGTAAACCGATTTTATTCAACTTGGTCTTGAAAAAAAGCCCTTCCTTTCCTATACACGTAGATCTATTAACTATACCATATTGATTCTGATGGTGGCCACTAGATGGCGTTTTTCTGTAATTCCTCAATGAATAAGGATTTTCTCAAAAAAATCAAATGTTATGATATGACTTTTCCATCATATTTTATTTTAGGTATATAAAGGCTATTAAATAGTAGAATAAAAAATCCAGGTCCGTATTTAAAATACAAAAGTTGATGATGGTCGCTCGAATCCGAAACGTCGGATTAAAAAACGAACCCCATCGGCTTTAGAGGGGGAAAAGTTACTATAAGGAACTGAAAACCGCAACGTGATATCTTTTGTTAAACTAGAGAAATTAGGGATAATAATAATCAATATGGAAAAATAGGCCATTTTTTAAAACATTAATTAACCAATTAAATCTCTGGTTTAATTAAGTAGCATAATTTTATGAAGAATACAATGCTTATATTTTTACCATATTTTTATTAAGAAAATCGGCATTTCTATTTTGAAAGTTCTCTTACGCCCCCTAGCGGTCATTTTTCGAACTTGAAGATAATTTCCAGCAATTTCTCTTGGCCGCTTTTATCGATATATATTTTTTCCCAAAGTCCTAGTGTTATTACTTTCTGAGATATAGCCGATTACCTCCTTAGGTGGAACACCCGATACATAATTTTAAGCTTAAACATTTAATATTAAAATATACATTTGAATACAGAACTTGAATTTAATGTCGATACTTGTACTAATTCTGCACAAATTTAAAAATTCAGGCCCATGGAGAAGACGGTTTTGATTGATTTATTATTTTGCATGATTTAAAGATAGACCATACCAATTATGCCCTTTTCACGTAAAAATGTTAGAGCATTATATTTTTTCTTAAAAATGTAATACTAACGTATGACTCCTCAAACATGTACAAGTGAGAGCCATACTAACATCAAATTCGAATTTCGCATTTCAAAAAACCCCTAGATACCAATTTTAGTTCAAATATCGACATTATTTAGAAAAGACGCAATATTAATGAAACACCCTGTATGTATTAAAAACTGATAGTTTTTACAAAAACTGCCAATACATCAACAATAATTTATCTGCAAATGTTTACACTGTTCTTGTTCCTTAAGAAAGTGAACTTTTCTTACCTTAATAATAAAGTCAATTTATTATATTTAAAGAAATAGTCCATTCTCGAAGTGGAGTTGAAATATAGGTGAAAGGAGAAAAAAAAAATAAAAAATAAAAAATAAATAAAAAATAAAAAAAAAATTAAAAAAAAAATAATTAAATAAGTAAATAAAAAAAAAAGAAGAAAAGAAAGACTTTGTGATTTTTTTTTTCTCCTTTGCCCATTTTATTATATACTGGGGTGCCCGAGACTTTTGTCGTTGTGTTAAGTTTTGCTTAAAGAGATATCCATTATAGTCTATTGCTTGATGCGAGAGAGAAATAAATCATTATTGAACTATAAAACCCAGTGGTCTTCGCCGTATTCCATAGGTGTAGTCCAATTATTATTATTTAATTATGTTTATTTTCAAGGGTCCCGAGATCGGGTAGGTAAACTACCTGTGGCTCACTGTTTTAATACTTATTATTCTAATAAACTACCTGCAGTAACGCCGCTGCCCCCTTACTTTCATTCACCAAACTCGTCTTTCCTTTGTATGCAAATTAGGGTGACCCTAATTTAGGACGGATTCGGGGTGTGTAGGTCTTAGATATCTAAAATACGGAATTTTTAAAAACTATCATTGCAATTTACCATGCAACCGTTAAGTTGTCCACCCTGCTTAGTGGGTTCAGTCATTGCAAATTTACATTTTATTACTCTTCCGCTTTAAGCAACAGAGTATAGTATACATGTTCCACAAAGTCTAATCTAGAGATTAAATATTCCCTTGTAATATGTATTTGTATACTGAGGTGTGCTTATGTTTATGAATTATTTTCTCAAAAACAGAAGACCAAAAACTTACATAAATTAATTGTTCAAATCCTATACAGTGACCCAAATATCTAAAACAATTATATCCATATATTTATCACAGGGTTAGTAATATTAAGAAATATATTTAAGTTTTGTTGCGTTCTGTAGAAGAAAACGGGGTGAAGCAATAAGAAGAGTTTTTCAGAAAATTATATTCGCAGATTGCCAAATATTAAGACAAGTTTTCAGTTAGACGATAGAAATATTATGCCTTTTACTTTTGTTATTTTTGACCTTTAAGTGGATTAAGCACTAGTCCAAAATTCTTTGTGTCTTCAATGCTTAAGTGAAAGAACATCAAAGAGTGTACGTTTTGTAATATTATCAGATGCGAGTCCTGTAAGATATATAAATGTTAGAGGACGTTTCATTTTACTTTTACTATTTAGCCCAAGAATATGTTTTCATTTTTAATTATCATTAAGTAGCTCACACCATGCTTATATTTCTTAGGAACAGGTGTCACGTTGAAACTAAACAAGTTATACCGAGTGATGCATGGCTTAGTTGAACATAGGAAATCCCATGTAAATTTTGAGGTGGCTAAATATTGGCTCCCCTGTACATTTTAGAGAAAAATTGAATTATAATTTTTTGAAGAGGCCGATATAATAAACCCATGTGCCAAGTTTGAATAAATTTTAATAAGCCAATCCTAACTTATTCAGTTAAATGTGATGGCAAAATTACGAGATTTTCATAGTTTGGGTAATACAGCAAATAATTTCTATGACGCTATTGTCAAAAATTGACGTAAAGCTGGACATAACGAATAAAGATTATTTCACATTAAAAACACATTTTCGTTTCACCAATCCAAAATAAAAGACACCATTATGTTTTTCTTACTAAACCTTTAATTTAACATAACACACCTAGGATTACAGATTTATTTTTACAAAAATATTAATTAATTAAATGTTCAAACAACCCTTCATTAACAGCTAAACAATATCCTAACCGATCATAAAATTCATTTCTAACAGTACTAAGTTGATATTGAGAAGTTCTGTCACATTCTAACGAAATACAGTTTTTTAGCTGGTCGAGATTTTCAAATTTTATATCTTTATTAATAAAATTTTTTAAAGAAAGAAGCCGTTTGGCGAAAGGTCAGGAGACCTGGCTGGCCAAAGGATTAGATGCGTGCAAGTATTTTCTAACCATGAGAGAACTATGGGCAGGACAAACTTCTTCTAGTGCGGGTTCAATTCGATTTTGTAGTAAGTCCAAATAGGTTACTGCTGTAAGGTTGCTTTCCATAAAAAATGGTCCAATAATATGATGTCCTACAATTCCCGCCCAAACATTTATTTTTTGTGGATATTGCGTCCGAGTATGAACAAGACGATGTTCTGGTTCGTTGTTGAGGGTGAATGTACATTCATCGGTAAAACAAATATTTCGCAAAAAATCCCTTTTATTTTTTGCTCTTTCCATTACCTCAAAACAGAATACCATTCTCCGTCCTTCATCACCTTGCCGTAGCTCTTGATGTTTTTCATACTTGTAAGGAAAATATTTATGTTTTTTTAAAGTGCTCAACACTGTGGTTTCATGTTTTCCTACGCTCAAGACTCATTGTGCTAATCATTTTATTTTCCTCCACGTGCAGTAAAATATCAAGATCTCTATTATTCCTTTCTTCAGGTCTATTAACATTCTGAGTTAAACATTTATAGTTGTTTATTACAGTGCCTTTGGACTCAAATTTACTAATCATAAGTTTAATTTCTTGGAAAGTAAGTTGCTTTCAAATTATCAAAATGGATTTAGAAGAAAAAAATCAACTATAAGCTCTAGATAAAATTTTAAACTCCCTAAATAAAGGGAAGGATATTGTGGCTGTATGCTTAGACTTGTCGAAGGCTTTCGACAGTGTTGATCACGACCTCCTTATTATGAAAATGGAGAAGTATGGAGTCCGCGGGATCTCGGCTCAATTATTTCGATCTTATCTCTCAAATCGGAAACAATACGTGTTTGGAACGACAGCGGATGGTCAAAGCTTTAAATCAAAACAGCAAGTCGTTAAGAGGGGAGGTCCTCAGGGCTCCATACTTGGCCCACTCTTATACATAATTTATACGAACGAGCTCTCCGAGGTCGTGGGAAACACTGTTCGATTTGCGGACGACACTTCAATAGTATTGACAGAAGAGAGGGATGGAGATATATCAAACAAAATTTTTGATAGCCTATCCATACTTGAAAACTGGTTCACATCACACAACTTACTGCTAAATGTTGACAAGACCAAGCTTATTAAATTTCAGTATCACAGAGCGCAGAAGTCACATGTTTTCTACGGTGGCGCTAATGTCATTACATCTGGAAAATCGGCGTGTTTCTTAGGGGTTGAGATAGACCACAGATTAGATTGGAACCAGCACATAGAAACTCTAGCGGGCAAGATATCATCTTATTGCTACGCTCTAAAAGTCATTGCCATCAATATTGACATTAATGCGGCAAAAATTGTCTATCATGCAAAATTTGCTACGCTTTTATTTGCCCAAAGATCTATTTATTAAAAAAAAAAGAATTTAATTTTTAATGAAGATTAAAAAAAAAAAATTACTGCTAACAAAGTCCAGCCGAGGGTGAGGGGCCTAGAGGGAGCGAGCAAATGCCCTAGCTCAAATGACGAAGAGTAGGGGGGGTAATAAGGGGCGCCACCGTTTTGTAGGCAGGCAGTGCGCCAAGCAGCACCACCCACCCACCAAAGCCCTCTCCCGATACACCTCCCAAAACTAATAATACACCCCTCTTAGATTCCAGAGTAAAAGTACCTTTAGTACTTTTTGGTGAGACCCTGCGGAACTGGACCGCAGGGGGGCGTGAAAGGAAGTCTGGAAGGAGTCATTGAGACTCTGAGCAAATGAGCTCAGGGCCACAAGGACTTCCGCCAGATGGGCTCACCTCTCCGCGTGTGTGTGTAGGCAGGCCAAAACGGAAGCCTCCGCGATCTCGGTGGGACCTCACTCTCCACTGAACTTAATAATAATAAAAAAAAGCATTAACCAAAGAAAAGCAAACTCTCGGTTGAGGTACGGTATTATTTTCTGGGGGGGGGGGGGGGGGGGTAGCTCGGAGATTGCTAGAATATCTGTCCTTCAAAAACGGTGTATCAGGAATATTTTCAACATGAACATAATTGAAACATGTAAAACTAAATTCATAGAGAATCGCATAATGACAGTGGTGTCAACATATATTTATGAATGCTTGGTTTTTGTAAAGGGGGATCCAGATCTTTTCTCTGAACATATCAGGGAACACCCACACAACACAAGAAATAAAACAAACTTAAAGAATACAAAATGTAACTGTAGCTACATTAAAAAAAAAAACGTACAATTCAATTTAAGAAAAATTTACAATAAAGTTCCTCAGGAAATGAGAGAATTAAATAATACATTATTCAAAAATAAAATAAAATCGGTACTTATTAGAAAGGCCTATTACACTATGAGTGAATATATTGACGATAGTACGGCGTGGCAGTAAGCTGCTTCCTCTACCACTTAACGCATATTGCTGCTTACTGGTATTAGGGATAAAGACAATTCTCGCCTTAATTTTATTTTGTCTGTTCTTATTTTTTTTTACTTTTCTTCATGTTTCTTCACATTTGATTGTCAATTCTAAAACCAGTTAGTCTTACTTAAGTGTAAAGTGTTTTTTTTCTTTCTTTGTAGTTTTCTTGATATATCCTACGCCCTTGGGCTTTCAGGGAATAAATCTGTGTACTGAACTTAAGGATTAATAAAGATTTTTTTACTTTTTACTTTACTTTACTTAATTAATGAAAGGGAAGATCCTGCTCTTAAGCTGTTTACTGTATAATACCACTCAATCACTGTTACTTTTTCCTTAATGGAATAGCTTATATTCAGCTATAATTAAAGCGCCGTCAATAAAAATGTTGTCACTGACGCTACTTTTCGTTTTGTCAATGCCAAATGATAATTTGCTGGTGTTTGCTGTATTACCTAAACTATGAAAATTTCGCAATTCTACCATCACATTTAATTGAATAAGTTAGGATTGGCTTACTAAAATTTATTCAAACTTGGCACATTGGTTCATTACATCGGCCTCTTCAAAAAAATTATAATACAATTTTTCTCTAAAATGTACAGGGGAGCCAATATTTAGCCACCTCAAAATTTACATGGGATTTCCTATGTTCAACTAAGCCATGCATCACCCGGTATGTTTTAGTTTTTGATACAGGTGGTCCAGAGCGTGTTTCTGTTTGTGTCAGACGTTTATTTTGTTTAGTTTGTCCTTCACTAAATTTTTTATTTATTTATTTATTTTTTAATTGGCATTTGGCTAAAAAGCCATACAGCCAGTCTCACAGTAAAATTTTTTAATATTTCGAATAATATTAATATTGAGAAAGTAAACACATAAACAAGGACACACGCTTCACGCTACTGGGGTCTGTCAGGGCGACTTTTGTTTTAAAAGACAAACAAGAGGACCACTCAAAAAGGGGAGAAACACATAAGGGAAAGTCATGGATAGTAATTCTAATGTTTTAACCTTATAATTCTATCCTTCACTAAATTACTGATAAGAAAAGAGTGAATACAAAATTCGGACGCTCGATCTCTGTGTAAGTAAATATCCCTTTGTATAGTTTTGTATTTATTAGGGGTGATTATATTTTTGCCACTTAAGGTAATTACGTAAATAACCCACAGGGCGAGTTCTTGAAACACATTAGCAGTGACACTTGAGACGGTGGCAGACGCGATAACGTGCAAGCACAGATTTTCTGTGGTGCAACTCAAGTGGGTACCATATTAAAGATAAGACAGTTTGATTTTAGTTTAGGTAGAGAATAAGATTTTTACTATGCTTTAAAATGTCATAGGCAACGCGTCGGTATAGGCAAACACTCGCCCACCATTTTATTTTAAACTAAATAAAATGATTACACTTATACAGAATTTTTTAATTTATTTTCAAAAGTAACGCGATCTGTTTGGATAACACTCTTTAGGAAACGAAATAAATGTCTAATGTAAACAGAACCATAAGAAATGAAGGGTTTTATTTTAGTAGTTTTTGTGCCAATTACAGTTGAGATTTAATGTATTCATAGATAAGGTAACGATATTTAAAATAGTTGTAGATACATGTTTTTTATTAAAGAAATTTTTAATACAGAGGCGGTTTTATTTTTGTTGTCTTCCCAGGGTTTGTACCTTCATTCATATAAAATAATTTATATAACTCTCATTAAAATAATAAAATTTGTCATTATTACATCTTTTAATGTTCACATGCATCTAACTTATGGACAAGCACTTGACAATTGTGTGGACGCAAAAATAATTTATTTTGATACATTTCCAAATCGAAGTATGCCGCATACAGGAACCATTGAAAGGGTTGACATTTCGGAAATCACTTAAACGCAAGAATGGTAAAAACATGAAAGATTTGCTTCATGTAACTATTGTTGGCTATAGTTGGCTTTTATATGACAGATGTAAAACTTGACAACGGAATAAACGATAATTATTTTTGTAACAATTTCGTGAAAGTGTGTTTTACGTCCTTTAAATGGAAGTCAGTAGCAGCAGTGATGATGAAATTCCGAAGGAAGTTCTGGAAATTGCTAAAGCAGCTACCCTTAATTTATTACCAGATAAATCACGGCATAGATATGAGAAGGAATATGGGCTCTTCATGGACTGGTGTTCATCAAAGAAAGTTAAAACAATTAGTGAAGCTGTATGTGATGCTTGTCTATTTTGTGGATAAATTTAAGGACAGTAAATCATCCTCTTTATGGAGTTATTACTCAATGCTAAGATCTACTATAAGTATCAAAAATAATGTCGACATAAGCAGATATGCAAGTCTGTGGGATACAAAGCTAAGAAATCAAAGGCATTCTCTAAGAATGAGGTTGTAAAATTCCCTGTTACGGCACCAGATGAGAAGTTTTTATTAATGAAGGTACTTAATTGCGATTTTTTTTAAATCTACTTTTAAATAACAACTTATTTGCTTGTTTCAGGTGGTAAGTACTCATTGTGGGCATCGCTGGGGCATGTCGCCGAGTGGAGTAAAGTTATGTAAAATGAAAATTGAAGATATTAAGGAATTTGAAACCCACCTTGTTGTAACTGTCCCGGATACAAAGACATATGTAGATCGACAGTTCGTGGTTTACGTGGAAGGATTTTCATCAGAAATTAATAATATTTCAATTTTCAATAAGTATACTGCCCATACACGGTTATTTATTGCATATAAAAAAGGAAGATGCACTATCCAACCACTGGATATAAATCCTTTTGGAAAAATACCTTCTCAAATTGCATCATATTTAAAGTTGTCCAGTCCCAAAGAATATACGGGACATTGTTATCAAAGGACGTCAGCTACATTATTAGTAGATGCTGGCGGGGATATCATGAGTTTAAAAAGACATGGTGGATGGAAGTCCTCCAGTGTTGCGGAGGGCTATATTGAAAATTCGGTGCAAAATAAAATAGGAATTGCAAAGCAAATAAATGGTGTAGAAGAATATGCAGAGAGAACCTCATGTTTTAGTAAATCTGTAAATTTCAATTCTTGTGTCTCATCGGATAGTAAAACACTTCCTTCATCGTTATCGTTTAGAAATGTTACAAATTCTACAATTAATATTAATATTTCTTAATTTATAAGTTTGGATTAGTTCAGAAATTTAAATATGTAAGTATTTGTTATACATATAATGTTTAATAGAGTTTCTTTTAAAAATAAAAAATACACTTGAATAATATAAAAACTTGTTTTTATAGTATGTAATTACTTACAGCACAAGTGCGGTAAAGTGACACTTGCCGCACTCAAATCAGTGCGGTAAGTAGTTACTTACCGCACGCTCGTAGATAAATTAAGAAATATTGCATACCAGTATGCATATTTGGTCAAAGTGCATATATTCTGCCCTTTATCTTACACATATGATATTGTGTCTACATGGATGTTTAACTGGTTATGCCTTGTTAAAAACACTTTAATGTAAACTGTATGTAAAATGCTGAAAGCGTAAATAAAATTTTGATATAGATTTTCAGAGATGTTACTGAATCTACATAAATTGAAGCAGAAAATACAGAAGTTGCATCTCATTGTACATACAATAGTAGTAGTTCTTTTTCAACATTAAAGCGTATTAAAAATGAGTTAAGGAACACATGGGCCAAGAACGTCTAAATCACCTCACCTTGATGAATATAGAATCTGATTTACTCAGAGAAATCGACATGAATAATAAATCCAGAAAAGTTTATTTGTAACAGTTCTGTTTTAGTTCACGCCCTAAATTTAAAAACCTAAAGCAATATTTCTGGTACAATAAAGCATAGTATACAGTGTGTGAATCATATGTTACAAATCGTCATCAACTTGTTACTTTTAACGGAAACGTCTCCTGCCCGTCACAGAGTTCTTAATAACATCACAATTTATTGGCCGATTTAAACCAAATTTGGTACAGTTGTGTAAGAGGATCTGACGCACCGAATGACGATATTGGCGTTGTTGCCAGCTTTTTAGTTTGTCTGGAATTCGAACGAATTTTATATTTTTAAATGTAACACCCTGTATATTTTTTCATTTATAGTTTTTACTTTAAATTTGTTACACTTTTGGCATAACATACTTTGTTCCTAATATCAGTAGTTTTCGAAATAACGACGTGTTTTAAAAATATCAACAAATTGTGTTTTATATATAACACCAGTTAAGTTTTGATGTAGTCATGAAAGCTGTCATTTTTGCATGCAAAAATGTCTTTAACTGAAAGTGAAAGAATTACAATTCTTATGATGAGGTTAAAAATTTATTTAATGACGCATTTCCAAACCGAAATCCAATTTCAAAAGCAACTGTTCTAAAAACTGTCCGACGACTTGAAGAAACTGAGAATAGTAGAGATAGGCGACGATCAGGACGACCAGCAGTAGTAGATGAAGAGTAAAGTTTAGAAATTTTACAACATGTTGTTGAAACCCCTGTTTCTTCATTAAGAAAAATTTCTCAAGTAAGTGACGGCTGCTTCAAATTCGTCCATAATGTTTTAATAAAACATAAATATCACCCTTCCAAAATACATGTAGTTCAAGAGTTATCAGAAGATGATTATGAGCTAGAATTGAATTTTGTGATATTATGATGTCGAGGTTTGACCAAAATAACCAGTTTTTCAAATTTATAGTATTTTCGGACGAAGCAACATTTATGTTAAATGGTAAAGTCAATAGACACAACTGTAGGTTTTGGGCAAATGAAGACCCCCACTGGATGAAAGAAGGTCTGTGTTACACAACGCCCTGGAAAATTGAATGTGTGGGCTGGGCTTCTGGATAACCACAAGATCGGTCCATTTTTTATTGATGTAAATTCGACATCACAACTTTACCTTGAGCTCTTGGAAACGCAAATAGTGCCTACTATTCGAAATGTGATGGGTCCAAATTATGCAAGTACATTCTTCCAACAGGACGGAGCTCCTCCCCATTTTGGTAGAAACGTGCGCGAATTTTTGAACAATACTTTTCCGAATAGGTGGATCGGTAGAGGGGATACAATCGAATGGCCACCTAGGTCCCCTGATTTGTCGCCCAACGACTACTTTTGATGGGGACACTTGAAGAACAGAGTTTATACAACAAAATCTCAAAATTTGGCCGATTTGCAGCGTCGAATTTTGGACGAATTTGAATTAATAACGTCAGAAATGATTTACAACACAATTGAAAAATTTTATTTTTAATTAGCACACTGTCAATGTGTACAGGGAAAACAGTTTGAACATTTAATATAAAAAATATATTTTTTCTAAATTGTACTCGTTATTTCAAAAACTACTGATATTAGGAATAAAGTATGTTATACCAAAAGTGTAACAAATTTAAAGTATATAAAAACTATAAATGAAAAAATATACAGGGTGTTACATTTAAAAATATAAAATTCGTTCGAATTCCAGACAAACTAAAAAGCTGGCAACAACGCCAATATCGTCATTTAGACTTTATACCCTCACAGTATACATACAAACCAAGAACCTCTTGATAGAATTTGTTACGGGTTGTTTTCAGGGTACAGATTAATATCATAAACATTTTCTTTCATATTCAACACAGTAAGTCGTCAGCGAAAGCCAAAGATCTAGAATGTTTAACAGTACTAGTAAATTGACCACCCCTAACTTACAACTTTACTTAACAACCTAAGTAAGTAAGTAAATCGTAATGCATCTTCTGCGTCGAGATAACAAAAAATAATACAACCGATTTAAAATTCATATTTATTTCTAAAATATTAAAGCTTGAAAAAAGTGTTGTACAAGTCCAATTATGATTGTTTTAAAATTCCGTTATAAAACTCATACCGGATGTTCGATTTTTCAGTAACAATATACAATATTTTTTATGGCAAAAAGATTAATTATATAAAAATTAATTACATCGAAAAAAAAAATTATATACAAATATTCGCTTTGGCTTAAATATTAGAAAAATATGCCCAAAAATAGTATATTTTTCTTAGTGATTAGCATAATAATATGGCATATTGCTAATTAATGGTGATTTCCAAGCTACCAACCGGTACATAGCACAGACAAAGGATTGTATACAGGGTGACCAAAATTATAAACGGATTTTTTGAATAACTCACAGAAAAAAAAAACAAAAGCATGGTTTTAAAGGGGCAAGGTCATGTTTTAAATAAGACCATCATCTGCCCGAAAATGCCGCATCTTTATCTGTGCTTTTCCCGTATTGGGTATTGGTTCATTGGTTGACTTTACTACAGTTCGTGACTACAATATATGATGGCACCTTACAAATTACTGGGGACTTGGGGAAAGAACATAGATAATGGTCAATAATATACATACAGAGTAGCAAAAACAAGTAAAAATCTTTTAGTATTAGTAACAATAGTATTCCATCAATATAAAGTTTTATTTAATATTAATTATAAGTAACAAAAGTTACAAGAATAAAATTAAATATGCCCCTGATAACTTTATATAAAATGTGTGTAAATAAAAACACATCTTTATGTTGCTATTTTATATAGGAATATCCAAGTCCAATAATTGTATGTGAAGACAATAATTATACAGGCCACCAATTAATGATACACAGCACAACCACATTCCTCATGTTAAAATATTATCAATTTTGACGCTAAAGCTATACTACGACCTTGACAACAAACGTTAAAAATTACCACAAATAGGTAAATATATTTATATTCGGCAACACCGATACGCCACCATATCGGACATTCTCGCGACTTCCCGAGAAGTTCCGATCTGTCTCGAACCTTCTAGAACGTCTGCGCGGCGTGTATAAATGCTGCATCTCGTTCAACTCCAGCCAGTCTCAATTGAGTCGATCCTTGTGTGCAGTGAATGTATATGTTGTAGTCCGAGTGTTATCTGCAATTAACGATATTCGAATAGCTCGTAGAATTATACAGAATCATGGATAAATATTTAAGTGGGCGTAAGCGAGCATTAGGCGATAGTGGTTCCGCAGATAAAATCAAGAATATTTAAATTTTGGGTTTATCAGCACTGAAGTAAATGAAGAAGAAAGACCCCTGGGTGTCATTAGCTCAAAAACTTTGACAGTAGATAGCATGAAGCCTAATAAACTTAAACGACATTTGGAAACACTTCATAGTGAGTATGTGGGCAAATCCCAACGGCGAATGGCCCTTGGGATGCTTCTAGACTCGTCGAAGGCCTATGATTGGCTGGAAAGGGAACTGCTTGTGCACAAGTTGGAAAAGTATGGAATAAGGGGAAATGTAAAACTATGGCTAATATGATATTTATGTAACTGTAACATAAGAAGGAAAACATGGTGGATCAGAAATGTTAACAAAGCACAGGGCAGTATGTATACTGGGCCCGATTATTTTTTTATTGTTTGTTAATGACCTAGATCTGTTATTAAATTCATTTAACCAACACATTGTGAAGTATGCAGAGGATACAAATTTAATTATTGGAAGTAAATATTTGCAAGATGAGCAGCACAGAGGCTGAGGAATTCTTTCAGTTAGTTACAAATCAGTACTTTTATTTAAGACAAAACTTCTTTTAAGGGAATATAAATCAAAGATTTTTATTTTATTTTTTTAACAAATTTTAATGTTTATTCTTTGTTCAAACGTCTATTAACTGCCCTAAACAATGGGATTAATATAACTACGGGAAACCGGACCTTCGGTCTCCAGCACCCCGAACACAAAAATTTTCTAACAACGTGCTAAAAATTTTACAAAATGGAATCTTTACTTAATTGATAACATATGCTTTCTTTCTTTCCCCCTTTCTTTTAATACAAAATCATAATATGAATAAGAACTTCGAAAGTCTTCTTTATGTATCCTTACTTGAACCTGAATAAGAAGAACATGTATTTCTTTATGACCTTCTAAATTTTATAATTATCTTTGAATTTATTACCTCTATTAACAAAATTTCTTGTCAGTATGTTGATTGCATTCACTACGTGACACATTTTCAAAAAATTTTTTTACCACCTACAATTTTCTCTATACTGCTAATATTAACTGCAGCACTATTTTTTGTCTCCTGAAGATGAAGGTTACTAACTTCGAAACATGTAGACGCGCTTTCATAAAACTGAGCCTCTGATTGCTCTTATTAAATTAGTGGAGAAAGACTTTTTGACTTTCTTTCCTTTCCCTATTTCATTTTATGTTTACATGATTAGAAATAAAAATTATTATTATTTTATTATTATTACAAAGTATACTTTCTTTTACGCAATAACGATGTGTAGAAAAAGTAATATTTTCATTCAAAAGGCGAAATTTAAATTTCTTGTCCTCAAATACCAAGTTTTTTTCAAAAACGTTAGTTTCTTTCCAGTTATTTTTAAAAAATCGAAAAATAACGTATATAATAAATATATGGAGTTTGGTGGCATCCTAATATTTGGATATAAGGAATCTATGGCTTTGCTGTGTATCATTATTTGACGGACACTCTGTATACAGGATTCTAAGTAAGGGCCTGAAAAAAACCCTTCTTTCTGAAGTACAGCTATAAGGTAGTATATAGTTTTTGGGATCGCTACCACTCAAATTTCTAAAGCACACTGTAAAATATTACGCAGAGTAAAATTGCCCCTTCCCTTCACGCGCAGATTCTCAGACTATGCCAAAGAGTAAAATCCATTGTGGTTGAGAGCACATTTTACCTTTTTTTTATGGTTTTTTGCCGTTTATTCGAGGATTATATGTGTAATTTTCAAGTTAAACAAATGTCTTAACTTCTATTTTTCCTTGTATGGCTGTTGGGCCATACTACCTTAGAACGAGTTTAATAAATAGGTATTAGGTTAATTATTTTACATTCTTGCAGATTATTCTAAAACTTTTAATTTCTTATAATATTTAAGTATAATATAATATAATAATATACAGTGGCAAAAAAGTCGCGCATAATGCCTGTAACGTTTGAATTACCTCGTATACGAAAAAGTGACCTTTATGAAAGTTGTTCAGTAAATTATTCCCCACATTTCTACCTGCATGAATTGTTTCTGTCATTTCTGGTTTGGTTGCCATAGAGACTAACTTACTTTTCTTTTAAATGGAACACCCTACATATGATTGCATATTTGGATTCTACTGGGAAAACTAACTACAAATTATAATTATTCCTACCTAATACCCACCAGTTGAGTCAAGGTGTTTTCATGACAGCGACCTAAGAGGTGTCAATTTTGAGTTCCTGTTTAATTTTCTGTTGTCTGATTTCTAATTTGTTTACACTATGGCTCATCTGAATGAGAAACAACGAATTGAAATTTTAATAATGAGCGAAAATATGAAAAGATCGCAAGATCAGGTTTGTCAACTTTTCAATGAATTATATCCAGATAGGCCTCCAATAAATCAGTCAACGGTGTGTCGAGTGGTAAAGAAATTTTGACAGTGTTACGGAAGCCGCTAGATCAGGTCGACCTAAGACAGCAACCGGGGGAGACAAAGCTTTGGATATCATGCTCTCAATACATGAAAATCCAATACAATTATTTAGGCCAATGGCAATGGATTTTAATGTGTCTCATCAGTCAGTGAAAAACTTGTTTAAGCAGAAGTTGCATCCCTACAAGATAAAGTTGGTGCACGAGTTAAACGAGGACGATTTTGATAGAAGAGCTGAATTTTGTGAGCTGATGATGGAACGATGCAATAACGATAATAACTTCGCAACAAATATCATTTTCTCAGATGAAGCTACTTTCCATTTAAATGGCATTGTTAATGGACACAATTATCGTTATTGGTCTGCTGAGAGTACTCACTGGTTCCAGGAAGGTCATACTCAGAGGCCCGAAAAAGTTAATGTTTGGGCGGGCATAGTTGGTAGACATATTGTGGGACCTTTATTCATAGATGGTGATTTGAGTTTTGTTTTGTTTTGTTTTTAAATATTTATTTGTCAAGGTTTACAAAAAAACGGAATAAAAATAAAGAAAATAACATAACATTCTAAACAAATGAATATTAATCAAGGCTTCTTTGTTTTCGTTCTTTACAATACTACAAAGAAATTAGCTCACATCTAGTGTTTACTAAGATAAAACTTGACAGCAAACAACTAGACATGTTATAATATACGTGTCTCTAAGTTCAAAGCCCACCCCTCAAGTAAGATAAAAGTCCAATGAGAGATCAAACAATAAATTAAAAAAAAAAAGAAAAAACAAATTTATTTAGCTCAGTGGTGAAAAATATCTGGACCTCCCCAGGAATCACATAATTCCTTCTTGTAGAATGGTTTTACCGGGTGTAAATAATGACATAAACGAACAGGTATGGTTCCAGTAAGATAGAGCACCTGCGCATTATGCAGCAAATGTTAGGCAATACATAAGCGAGTTAATTTCCAGGACGTTGGATAGGCAGAAGAGGCGCTATTCACTGGCCAGCGCGATCCCCGGACTTAACCCCGCTCGACTTCTTTTTGTTGGGACACTTAAAGAACAAAGTCTACGTTAACCGTCCAAATGACTTAGAATCTTTAAGAGTCAGAATTAGTACTGAAATTCGGGCCATTTCAGAGGACTTCCTTTTAAACGTTGTAGACGGGTTCAGGGATCGACTGGCGCTCTGCTTAGCAGAAAATGGTGGTCATTTTGAACACCTGATCCACTGAAAATGTTTCACTTGTTTATTATTCCAATGTTAAGTTGTTCAATTTTCTAGGCTATTTATTTTGTTATTATAAAGTTTGTTACAATTTTAAATAAATAAAAATTTCAAATACAAAACAATTCAGAGTTTTCTCAGTAGGATCCTAATATGCAATCATATGCAGGGTGTTCCATTTAAAAAAAGTAAGTTGGTCTCTATGGCAACCAAACCAGAAATGATAGAAAAATTCATGCAGGTAGAAATGTGGGGAATAATTTACTGAACAACTTTCATAAAGGTCGCTTTTTCGTATAGGAGGTATTATGCGCGACTTTTTTGCCACTCTATATATAAGTATCTTGCACCAAGGCGGTGTGAAACTATAATATTTGTTGTATTTTACATCTGTATATGAGAGTCACAATGCAATTTTAAAAAAATTATTATTTCCTTATTCTTTTGTCAGATGTGTGCAGTTTTTCTGCGGTCTAGGTATAGCAGCCAGTCTCTGAGAAGTTTGTATGTGCGGAATTGTTTTACGAGACGTCTGTCCATCTGTAATTAGTTTGTCAAAATGTTACTGTTTGTTTACCTATCTGCTTCTCTCTTGGAGTGTGCACTGACAATGGATTTTACTATCTAATGTAATTTTGGATACGGTTATAAGGGTTGACAAAATTTGGGAGTCTGCCATCCCATTGTAATGCTTGGAACTACTTAGTTTGTGAGTGTCAGTAGTCCCACAAACCATTATACTAAGACTTTAAAAGAAAATGCATTTTTACAAAAAGTATCCCAAAACTCCTAACCTAAACCAACCTGAGCAGAGACTGCTATTTCTCTTTTATAACATAAAAAAAATTAACAAAAATATATACACACAACCAAAATATAACTCACACCCTAAATTTTGTAAAAAAAAACACAAAACAGAGGAATTCTCAATTTAAATTTCAATACATTGAATTCAAATATCATTTGAATTGATTCTAAAATAAAATCAGTATGCATAAATGGGGAGTTCAGAGCACAAGTAGATATTTCATCTCATTTTGAAAAAACTGTCACTTTCGATTTTGTTAATTTCATTTTCTGAAGGTTCGGTGAAAATGCTATAACTTTGCTAATTTAACAATTTCTCTAAAACCAATAATAATGGAGATATCTATTGGGCAAAATATACGCGAACACCCTGTACAAATACCTAAAAATGGTCTCGGTCCACTTGTGCTCCAACCCCTCTAAATTTAGAACAAACCCATTTCTAATGATAGTCCAAAGCAGGGTTGGGCTGATTTAAATCAAGTGATTTAAATCACTTGATTTTTTTTTAAAATCACTTTATTTAAAAAAAAAATCATGATTTAATGAAACTATTTATTTTTAATTCAGAACAATGAACAATATAACATATTAAAAAAATATTTTCAAAAATCAACATATATAGAACTCGCGCTTTTAAGAAATAAAAAAGTAGTAGGTATATAATACATCAAGTCGCGACAGGAATTTTCTTGCAAGAAGCGCGTTCTGACAATATTTTGGGTAGAATTTAGACCTACTATATTGTTAGACCGACATTAAAATAATTTGTAATAATTTGAAAACAGAGAAAAATGTTAAATTTTTAATAAAATCAATAAAAATCAAAAAAATCAATGATTTTTGATTTTTTTAATAAAAATCAAATTTTGCCCAACCCTGGACTCCAAAGCACGCAGCAAAGCTGCAAGAAGGCTTGAAATTCTACACAAATATAAAAGCAGTTCTTGAGGATTTCTTCTGAGCTTTTATAAGTAACACCAACCACACAAACTGCTTTAATGAGCTTGCAATCTTAAAACGGCCAATGACGGCCACATCACGTTTAAAATGCGTGGTCCTTCAAAGCTTTTTGCAGCATTTAAAACGACACTTGGTCTTCTTTACTTTACTTTGGTTCCCATGTGTAAAAATAGACGCCGAGAAAGTAACTTGATATAAAGAGTATTATCAGATCTCTTAATAATTAAACAATAATTGTATATAAATTCAAAAAAATATCTTTGCTAAAAAACTTAAGAAATGCATTAGGTACAGAATAAATTTAGCGCATCTAATCCCTTGCTTTTTTGATACATATTTCTTTTAAAACTATGTAGTAAAAGAAAGCAATCATAATTAAGCATTTAGAATACTAATTTTTTATTAAATTTCCTACAAGTTTATTATAGATGCCACTTGTCTTTAATATCATTTTGCTACTACTAGATTCAAATATATCACGACGAGGCGCCAAATTTATACCCCATTGATCTATAAAAATGTACTGCAGTATCTGCATTTATTACTGGACAGGAGTTAACAAAACCTAACAATTCTTCAGACTTACGTAAACAATGGCAAATTGTGGAAATGATAGCCCCTCTTACCCTTCGCAGCAAGGCATATGTAGACGACATGGTAAGCTCCAGGTATAAAACATATAAACCCTGAAAAAAGTACTGGTATGCAATTTATCTTGGTGCACCGTAAAAATTAGGTACATACCTGCTAATAAAAACACACATGCCTGCAGCCCGGAATTGGGCTCGCTGCTTAACGTTAAAGTCCCTGTAACTAACAATCCAGTCCCGATAATCAATAATGTAGTAGCTGCCAACACCATCCTCCAGTTTTCTCTCACCTTCGGGTGCCTAAAGCACGACTTGTGTAGGTTTTCCTCACTCGAGCAGTCGTAGTAGTCTTGAATGAGCGAGTCACTATCTCGGGATATATCTGTCACGGCTTTGTACCCTCTGGCACAAAATTGATTAGGGGGCTGAAGGGTTTAAGTACAATATAAAGTTACTTACCGTCCATTCTCAATATTTATATTGATAGAATCCCCTTGTCCCATTTTATCACTGGGAGTAGAAGGTCTAGTAGTTCCGTAAACCTTTATGGCCTCGTCAGTCTCTTCCTCAAAAGCGTCGTCGATTGAAAACCTCTTTAGCTTACCATTTTGCCTTGAAAATTGCGAAGACATGTTTTAGTTGTTTTGTGTATTCTTAACGTCACCGAGTGTGGAAATATTATAGTCAAGTCATTTTTAGCACTGTCCCTGAATAACAATTAAGCATTTTAGTAAATTAGGACGGACGTATATTTTAAATTTATTGACGCTTTTCGCTTTTAGGTGTTGTTTATCAAGCGAACTTTGATGTTTTTTTTAACTATTGTCAGTGTCACTGTCAGCGAGGTTTGTTATCGCGTAACCAGATGGCGCTTAGCCGTAAAGATTTCTGTAATTCAAGATGCAATTCATATACTGACAAATCCTAAGAAATAAAAGTCACAGAAAACTTTTACGAAGATACGTGTGTTCTCTTTTATCACCGCCCTGGCCGGGGCCCCCTTCATTGCGGTCTTAGGGCTGGGCGCTATAATAGCACCCTAAGAACCCCCCTAAATCAAGGCCTCACCGTGAAACACCCTGTATAATGCTTCAATATACAGGGTCGTTGGTATGTATGGAAACGGTCGATTATTTCATAAAGTAAAACAGTTAGCAAAAAATATTTAAGACAAAAGTTTCAGGGTTTCTAAAGGTCTATTAGAATTTTAAAAAAATAAGTATACAGGATGAGTCAGAAAACCGTAGAGAAACAAAGTTACTTTTTTTTAAATGGAACACCCTATATCTTAGAATATTTTTGAATTTTACGACCCTTGACTCTGAATCGGTTTGCTCTTTTCAATTATTTATATAAACAGTGTTAAAAAAACTCAACATGACGAAGAAACGAAACCACAAAGAACAACAAACCTTATCAAGAAACAGAAATTCAAGCATGTTGTTTTTAGGTTTTACTAGAATCGCACAGAAAATAGCGCAGGTCGTGGGAAATGCACCTACCTTGAAGCCGCGCATGCTCCGTGTTTTCCTCGGTCTTACGACGTATCACTTACATTGCAGAAAAATTGCATAATGCCAGCTTAACCAATAAAGTCCCTTCAATGATAATAGCAAGAGGCAGTTTATTAAAGACAAATTTATATAAGATATAATATATTACAAGAAGAACTGAAAGAACTGCTCGTTTTCAAGGTTTTCATGTTCATCTAGGACAGGTCGCGGTATAGACCTGTTACAGGGTGTTGTAAAATTAAGGTGCCCTATGCTTACAGGAGGAGACATTATATACACGCCCAAAATAATCATTTTTTTCCTACCAACTATAACCTAAACATTTAGCGACAAAATGCCTCCTAAAAGGGATGAGTTATACAGCGCCTACCAAAGGGAGTGCCCTGAAGATGGTATTCTTTAATTATCTCCGAAACTGTTCAAGGTACCAACTCGTAATCCTATTAATTCTAAACAAACTTTATATGATTGAGGAAGTAGTCCATACTTTCAGTGAAGACTGAAGTCGAAGTAATATAAATGATATAATGCAGTGTCTTGCATATTACTTAATTGTATTGAGATTTCCGTATGAATAAAGTTTTGATTATAAATGTAAAGTATGACACACGATAAATGGTCATGACTAACTAACGCCTTTGTACTTTATACCTGTGTAAATTATTAATATGCGTAAAAGTAGTAAGCCGTAACATATAATTTTTATTATACAGGGCGTCATACGTAGAAGTTCCACCCCCTTTATTTTCTTAAGTTTTTGAGATAGATATCGGAATAATTTTTTTTTACTTCAAAACGAATGGCAAAGGCTTTTTTGACACCTGTGTAATTATTACCGGGTTGAAAATGCGGAACTTCTACGTGGAACGCCCTGTATAAAACCGTATGAGTAAAATGAGTCATCTCAATAGTTTGAATATACAGGGTCCTGCAATAGTGCGTCAGGCTTCCATAGCTCCTATACGAATTTAGTTAGGAATTTCATTCATATGCTAACTTATACTGTATCATACGGGGTACTTCAGGAAAATATTTTTTTATATACAGGGTAGCCCAAAAAAGTGTGGACATAAAAAGTTTTGATTTTTTAAATGGGATACCCCATATTTTTTTGCATATTTAGATTTATGCTATTGTCCTTTATAAATGCCTAAAATTTTGTTTGATTTGCTTTTTTAGTTTAAGAGCAATCAATTAAAAACTAAAAAAAAACATATTTTGCAGTCGTGAAAAAAATATCAAAAAAACAATCTAAAATTAGTTTTTCAACCACGGTATGAAGTGAGTTTAATGACAAGAGGTTTAAAGATACTATGAATCGAATAGTATTTATCTATTTTATACAGGGTGTTCATAATATGGTTTCAAAAATGACACATTTCAAACCTATTTTTCTCAACTTTTCCAAATGGAACACCCTGTATATTATTTCGGTATTTTATATAAAATACACAAGCAATTTTTTTTTGTAGTTGAAGCATATAAGTTATTTCCAGCCGTTTTCGAAATAAATGCAAATTTCATAAATTATGTTGATTAAACAGAGTTTATTTTTAAAATTAAGCGTAGGCGACTAGACTAATATTTAAAAACTACAGTAATTGTTCAAAATGTCTTCCATTTTGTTCTGTGCACAAGCCAACACGCTTTTCAAAAGATCTGTTTACTTCTCTTAACATTTCAGGGGAAATGCTCGCAAACACGTCTCTTATCCTTTGCTGCATATTATTAGCAGTTGTAGGTGGATCTTTGTAAACAATTTGTTTTACGTGTCCCCATAAAAAAAAGTCTAGTTTTGTAAGATCCGGCGATCTAGCTGGCCAGACCGTGGGTCCATTTCTACCGATCCATTGGTTCGGAAAGGTATCATCAAGATAATTTCTTACCTCCCGTGAAAAATGTGCCGGAGCACCATCTTGCTGAAACCACATCCTATTTCTTGTATATTGCGGAACGTTTGCCAATAAACCTGGTAAATCATTGCGTAGAAAGTTTAAATACATGGGTCCATTAAGATGACCTTCAAAGATATGAGGACCTATCATAGTTTCACCAACAATTCCACCCCACACATTTAATGACCACTGATGCTGGTGATCGATTTGTCTCATATATCGCGGATTTTCCGTGGAGTAATAATGAAAGTTATGTCTATTTACACTACCGGTGTTATGGAAGGTTGCTTCGTCGGAAAATAAAACATACTTGAAAAACATTGGATCCGCTTGTATTTTAGTGCTTGCCCAGGCACAAAATTCGGATCGATTTTGAAAATCTCCATCGCTGAGCGCTTGATGCAATTGAATATGATAGGCATGGAGTCGATGCTTTTTTAAAATCCGTTGCATAGATCGTTCACTTATACCTGTTGCGTTACCGATTTTATTTTGGCTTACGTGTGGATCTTCTGTGACTGTCAACAACACCGCAAGTTCATTTTCCTCGTTAGTAGCCGTCTTTGTTCTTTCTTCTTTTGTATACACAACATTTCCTGTTTCAACAAATCTTAGTAATAATCTTTTAAAACTTTTTTCTTCCGGGCGCCTTCTCTCTGGATAACGTGACGCATAAATTCTAGTTGCTAACAAGCAATTTTTTTCGCTCTCGCCAAGTACAAAAATCATATCGACCAACTCATCTTTATTAAAATTCATTTTAATTTCTTATAACTTATTCGCCCGATATTACACCTTTTTAAAATGAATTAAAGAACTTGTCAAACTAAGTATAAGAATCCATGTTTTATTTCAAAGCCTACTATGGGCTTTAGGGATAAAACTTACTAATGAACCTTTTTGCTGGTATTTCAATTGAAATGTTAAAAGGAAAGTAAACAGACCTTTTCAAAAACATGTTGGCTTCTGCACAGATCAAAATGGAAGATATTTTAAACATTTGCTATACTTTATAATTATTAGTAGGTGTAGTCGCCTACGCTTAATTTTAAAAATAAACTCTGTTTAATCAACATAATTTATGAAATTTGCATTTTTTTCGAAAACGGCTGGAAATAACTTATATGCTTCAACTACAAAAAAAAATTGCTTGTGTATTTTATATAAAATACCGAAATAATATACAGGGTGTTCCATTTGGAAAAGTTGAGAAAAATAGGTTTGAAATGTGTCATTTTTGAAACCATATTATGAACACCCTGTATAAAATAGATAAATACTATTCGATTCATAGTATCTTTAAACCTCTTGTCATTAAACTCACTTCATACCGTGGTTGAAAAACTAATTTTAGATTGTTTTTTTGATATTTTTTTCACGACTGCAAAATATGTTTTTTTTTAGTTTTTAATTGATTGCTCTTAAACTAAAAAAGCAAATCAAACAAAATTTTAGGCATTTATAAAGGACAATAGCATAAATCTAAATATGCAAAAAAATATGGGGTATCCCATTTAAAAAATCAAAACTTTTTATGTCCACACTTTTTTGGGCTACCCTGTATATAAAAAAATATTTTCCTGAAGTACCCCGTATGATACAGTATAAGTTAGCATATGAATGAAATTCCTAACTAAATTCGTATAGGAGCTATGGAAGCCTGACGCACTATTGCAGGACCCTGTATACATGGGTTGTGTTACTCTTTGTCTATACTATCACTATCATCCACTGATATAATTAAAGGTTTTATGTTTTCCCAAAATTTTTTATAATTATTTTCGACTTCAAGTATACATGATTAACGCACGCTCTCCAAGTGCTCTCTGGTATTAATTCACACTGAGTTTTAATTACTTCAATTACATTAAAGCGAACATTTTTGGGTTTACATTATTGCGTCTAACTTTGTTTTTTAATTCGGACCTAAGTGGTATATATTACCGGATGCTTTTATAGTCTTATCTACGCAATATATTTTATCATACGATTTGGTTTTTAGTACCTCAACTAGTTTTTTTTTTGTATAATTATCTTTAAAATAGAGGTCCATATGTTGGCTAAGGAACCCTTGCAGTACCTCTTTTTTGCTGCTTATGGTTTTTTCAAATGATTTAATAATAATTCGACAATTCTAATGTGTCGACAGGTATAATTAATTATACCTAAAATATGTCCATTATCAAAATAAAAACATAATAAAGTCTGTGCGTTTTAAGAAGTCCGATATCGGATTAAATCACCAAGGGATGTTTTCGCTTTTAAAACAGTAAGTCGGTTAAGTTACAATATCTTCGCACCTTCGCTATACTTGATCACACCGAACATCCCACTGGTTTACTGTATTCTATTACTGGGCGAAATCAGAGGTTTCAAAACAAAATTATCTTAGAATTACGCGTTGAGCATAAATAATAATTAAATAGATAATTAAATTATTTTGCTATTATTATAGTTAAATCTATATAATAATCGCTATTTTCCAAGAACCAATTAAAATTTGCTCAAGTGCGGGTTGGTTAAATATGTGAAAGATTTTGTCAGGTATATACTTTTCCGATAATGACATTATTTTGGGATTATTATAATTAAATCTTCATAATAATTACTATTTTCCAAGAAATAATTAAAATTTGCTGAAGTGCGGGATAGTATGTTCTACTTTATTTTAAATAAGTAGTTGTGCTTTTCACTTTTAGTTTGTTTCTCATTGTGTGTGAATTAAAATCAGTTATTAAGCAAAGTTATGGAAAATGTTTAGCAAGGTGGCACATCGCCTAGAAGGCATTTATCTCCCGGTGAACGCCGTTTGGTATTACAAGTGGAACGTTATTTTACTTTAGAAAAAGATAACTCGGGCCCGTTAGAGTCTGTTTTGGCAGTGCAAAAACGAACGTCTGATGCTTGCGGCATTTCAGAGAAGACCTTAAGAAGACTTCGAAAAAAGAGTGAAGAGGATTTGGACAGACCATATAAAAGGGTTCGACTCCATTCAAAAACCTTGGATTTATCCCAAGGGATAAAACTCTCTATTAGGAATATTGTTTATGATATGTATAAAGCCAAGGAATATGTTACCCTCAAAGCTATTCTTGAAAAGATAAAGCAGAAAAAACTTTGCGATATTGGAACTAACAGTTTGTCCATCATCTTAAAACATATGGGTTTCAAATATAAAAAAACGAACAACAGAAAACTGCTTTGCGAGCTGTCCAATGTTGTTTCGAAAAGATGGCAATTTTTAAGGGATTATTTAAACAACAAAAAATCGGAATTGTCAAGACAAGTTGTTTTTCTTGACGAAACATGGGTATTTGCAAACGGAACTTCTACAAAAACGTCTTGGCAGGATGACTCAAAGCATTGTTATTCAAGTACCCGTGCAAGTAATGGAAAAAGGTATATTATATTACATGCTGGTAATGAAGAAGGTTTTGTTTTAAATGCCAGTTTGATATTTTCATCAACAAAAAAAAACTGATGATTATCACGGCAATATGGATGCTGAAATTTTTGAGCATTGGTTCGAGGAAAAACTTTTAGTAGTAGGTACCTATCTACAAGTAGGTACGTTCTGTCGCAAGACTACAAAATCGGTTCTTTTTAGAACCAAAACTTTATAAAAAAGAATTCGTTAAACTAATTTGTCTGAATACTACAAAAGCTAAAAAATTATTATTTTTCTTTACCTAAACTAATTTTGTATTTACTTTAAATTATTTTATTTAGAAAATGTAATTCATCAACATCCAAAATTACCTTCAATATAATTTATTGTTTGAGAGCCACCGACATATGCTCAAGAGGTTTTATGGCTTAGCGGACTTCTTAAAACGTACAGACTTTATCTCTCCGTTACGGAGAAAGGCTGGCAAACAAGCCCTTAATTAATTATTGCTTTATGTGGGGTAAAGTCATCCGACCGTTATAAAGCAGGTAAAATCATGACCATTTATCTTGTGTCGGACTATAAAATTTTATAAGTGAAAAAGACATTGTGGATAAAGATAATAAATAGAGCTATAAACCACATATAACCAATATATTAATTGCTAATACCGTATTACAGAAATGTCCCCAGCATATGCGGTGTTTTCCGGAACTGCTGGGCCTGCGCAGTGCGCGTGTACGTTATATAGTATCCCCTGATGATGAGTGCTCCAGCATTCGAAACATGTAGGGAGCTTTTATTTACCTTTTCAATTATTAAACTGTAGAGAAAGACTGCGTTGTTTCATTTACAAAACTTTACATGCTTAATATAGTAGAGAAATTGTATAAAAATTAAAACGGGAAAATAACACTAAACAACATTAGACAAAAATAATGTAAAAGCAGACCATACCCCAAACAGCACAAATACAACTTAAAGACGTCCATAAGATGTCGTGATTCGACTTGGGGATGTCTGTTATTACGCCTGTATGTTGTCTTAAAGACAGTCTAATTAGACATCTTATGGACATCCTTGAAAATATATCCATAAGATATCTTTCTTATGTCTTAAGGCGTCCAGACATAATATGGACCTAAAAAAGATATCTTTAAGATGTCATGTGGTGTCTGAGACATGTCATAAAAGAATTCTGTATGATATAGGAATAAGCTTAGACAACGAAAAAATTTACCATACGAAAGTTTTTTCCTTGGAGGAAGTTCACGGAACAAAGGTGTCTTATTATTGAATAAGTCTTTGTAAGCAAATTAACTTCAGTGTTGCCAATCTCGATCCTACTCTCCCCGGGCTTTGAAAAAAGGTGCGACCAGAAAATTACCCTATATTTTATTTTTTAGTCATACTTAAAGGAGTTTATATTGATGACGTTTGGGGCAAATCCAATAAGAAATTGTATCTGTTAGGTATTAATTAATTAAATATCGAATGGTTACAAAATAGGTACCTAGTACATATATTATATTTTAGAAATTTTAATACGAGTAGACTAAAATTCAAACTAGAATGATACAGAGCGTCACCCACTTACGTCACGGATGTACCGCCATCTCGAGCGACACGAGACAGGAACATTTTAAAGTCGGTGAGATTGAACATGTTTTACGTTATCAAACGGGTGACGATCCTGTACCATCCTAGTTCGAATTTTAGTTTAAAACAAATCAATCGTAAAATGTGCGATCTTAAGGGGAGTAGAGAGAGGGTGCTAGGAACTGCAAAAAAGCTGCACCCTTATGTTAAAAAGTGCGAAAATCCTACTGTCCCTACTGAAGTGTTCGAATTAGCAACGCTCAAACACTGGTAGTGGTCGCTATGGCATACTAGCAAAGAGTAACATAACCAATAACAAAGCAAAGAGGATACTGTGACTGTACTAGTACACAAAATTAATTTCAATTAGCTTTTACCGGGACAGCGCGTACGCAGTCCCGACTACCAAAAATTACGCGCCCGAGTTATCCGCATTAGGGATAATCGCAGGGGTCAGCCCGACCGTAGTGCAATGGAAAGGCCTCGCCCTGGGGGAACCGCCTTGTTGATCACGGTAAACCCCTACGCCAGGTAAGTATGCTTTGGAAGAATTTTATTCGGCAACTTAAAACAGAGCCTTGGATTAAACACGGTAGATTTTCACCGAGAGGGCCATCTAGTGGATGATCGTTGAACGGTTGAGTTTTCATTCAACTGCGAGCCTCACATACATATGAATGAAGAAGAAAGACGGGTATATAGTCGAGGCGGCGCGACGGTAACGCAGATAAATAATGAATAAATCGAATCCGAAATCCGACCAGGGTTGCCAACCTAGGGAAATTTCCCTAGTTCTAGGGAATTTTGCGGCTTATAGGGAAAAAAGGAATTATATTCAGTTTAATGCCAAATCTAGGGAATTTTTGAATTAGATAAAATAATTCTTAAATATTATAATAATATTATATAAATACTAATTATTACATAAAAAATAGCAAATAATGTATCTTTTTTACGTTTTGAGATATAAAACAGCATACAGATCTAGTACGCAATTGTTTATGTATCGGGAAATTTCGGAGATTCTCCGGGCTCCGGCTTCCTGACTATTAGTCTCGGAGCGCTTTGTGTATCGTGCAATTTCGGTATTTCGGTGATTCCCCTGCGGTGAACCACTGGGAATCCCAGAGCGGAGTAAGATTTACATTTGCGATTTTTACAATACATTGTCGTTATTTCTATCTATAAGAAAGACCTAAAGAAGAAATCAAAAATTATTAAAAAGTTATAGTGTCCTGGATACAAAATAAAGAAATAGAACTGTAAGTTAAGTATATATTTTTAAAGGGCAATTATTTTGTTTATTTGACGGTGCTGTTGTCGCCGATACGGCCCTGTGGATGTCTTTGTTTCGGCGGTCTGTGGAAAGATACGCTACCTTCAGAGCCCGAGTCAGAGTCGAGGTCTTTTTGACCGAGTAGCGTTCTCCTAAGTAAAGCCGGATTCCAGAGAGGGTCGACTCCTACTTCTCGCATTGGGGCCAACTCGGCTGGGCGAGTTGGCCTAACGTTGCCCAATATGTCCCTATTGGAGTGCGTTTCTATCCCTGGGAGTGATTCTCGGTCCCACCGAGGATTGGTTTGGGAAGCAAGTAAAGCGTCCTGGTCGGCATTTTTGGTTATATTTAAATAAGTTTGGATTGATTCTACCATTGTTGAAAAATCCTGGGCTTCAGGATTCTCAGGGCTTACTTGGGACTCTATACTACCCGAGCATTCAATGGTTTTTTCGGTCATTTTGATAATTTAGGGATGCCAGATTTTTTTATTGGTTTTAAAAAAAATCAAAAACTAAATTTATAAGAAAAATCAATCATAAAAATATTAATTAATTTTTTCTTTGTTAAGGGTGGTCCCACCTCCTTTAACCCCGATGGCGGAAAGGCCACCGGTCCACCAAAATTAAGATAAAAATATTTGAAGAGAAATCAAAAATTTAATCAAAAGGGGTCAACCAATAACCTCATGGTGGTTAATGGTAAGAGAGAAGGTAACGTATTACCAATTCTTAAATACTTTTTCTCTATTTTCTTTTTTAACTAATTTATGGGGGGGGGCAAGGGGAGGACTTTTAATTAATGTTAATTTGTAATATGTAATTCCACGGAGGGCAGAAGAGAATAAAGTGTTTTGGTTTATTTCAATATTTTTTCAAAACCTTTTACATTACAATAATGACAATCGACAAACTTAATATTAACCCAACATTTATAACATATAACATCCAATCTCGATAAACTTTACCTCAAGAAGAAAATGATTTAAAACTAAAACTTCAATTATAAAAACTAAAAGGTTTATCGAAATTAGTTTCAGTAAACTATTATTATAAACAATTAACAACAAATAAATAATAATCAAGCTTATTTTCACTTGGGGGGCTGCGCCCCACTTAATAAATTCGCAATGGCTCTTTTTGGCAGACGGCCAAGTCTGGGGGACTGCGTCTCTCTTATTTTTATAAAGAAATCTAGGGGTTGTTACCTCGTAAACTAGCCTGCAGTGCCAGGACTAGTCCGGTAACAGCCAACGAACTATTCAACTCTGGAATTCCTTACTTGCCTGTATGCGAAGCGACGACGTGAAAACCAGAGCTGAAACATTTAAATTTCGCGCCCGAAAATATTTTTCCCCCCTACTTCCGATTCCCCAATACCTCGCGTAACACGACCCAGGTCCGCATGGGTATGAGCATACTAATCCACAGAAGTATCCAAAAAATAAATCACTGATAATCCAAATCAAGGGAATAACACTTGATTGACATACAGGAATGCACCAACTAATCAAGGGAATAACATTTGAATAGTATTCCAATCAAATCACTGTAAATCCCGGAAAGATAACTATATCAAAAAGGACGGGAATCACCTCCTCGATAGACGCGAAAACTTTATTGCCCCCCTATTGAAAGGTACGGCACAACACTTGATGACAAGTGGAAAATTTTGAAAAAAAAAATTTTAAGTTTAACTTCAAAAATTAAACTGACGTGAAGTACTTTAGCAAGCAAAATTCAGGTCCCGTATGAACCAAAAACGCCGCGTTTTATATTCTTATCCATTTAATTACAACGCAATAAACGGTTTCAGCCAATGACAACCCAGCGAAAAACTACAACTCGATATTTTCTATAATCAATAATTTTTTTTTTGAAAAAATATCGCATTTCGATGGGTTACATTATATTAAAGTAAAATATCAACTTTTATTTGTTTAGTGATACAAATTTTAGCAACAATTGTCAAAAATATGTATGAAACAGGGAGGAGCCTCCTGACTTACTCAGGGCTAATTACGCATTAATTTTACCAGCCGAAAATGTTTTGGGGTATATCAAAAAACGCGACCAATCAATGAACAAAACATCGCTAAATGACCAAAAGGCGGGGCTTGTTAAGGGAGTTGAATGGCTTATAAATAGAAACGCGAAATCGTTGTACCCATTCTTCACTTGACTGTCATAAAAGCCGCTCACGAAAACCAAATTTAAAAACATCCCAGAGACCAAAAAATACAAATCCCATTTGTCCGCCTGAAGTCATTTAACGACTTTTCTCGTAAAACTAAACACAAATGACCCACAATACAGAAGGCAAATACACTTCATACCGTGAATTAACATTTTACACTTCAAAACTTTTATCGAAAACAACTTTTTGCCAAAATTACTTTTTGTTTCTGACAAATAATTTTTTCATTATTTGTGCCTTAAAAAAAAAAATAATAATAATACTAACAAATTATTATTCCTAAAAAATTGAAAACTAAATTAAACTTAAAAACTACTACAGGGGTTATGCACTAGATAAAATAGCATTAAATGACTAGTTATACGACACCCCCCCCACAAGACGGAAAAATAACTTAAAGTACTTAATTTTAAGTTTATTTCTACGAACCCTCAAAAACAATTAAGAACCCCCTCCCAAAATTCTTCCTTTAACTTAAAGAAATCACCCCACCTATTACAATAAGCTCCGGGTAGTACTGAGTCTTTGTTTAGCCTGGAGTTATAGAAGTACTTCGTACTTGCTTTTGAGATTAGATCGTCCTTTTCTTTTTTTAGGGCTGCAGGAACTGTAAGATTTGTCTTCTGGGTTTCTGGTTGAATACAATCGCGTAGATTTGTCTTCATGGGGATATGATCACGTAGATACATATCGTCGATTACAACCTCAATTTTGTCTACAATGTTTTTTCGTTGTTTTCTCAAACATTCATGCCCCAACGTTTCGATCTTCTCTACATTTTGAATTTCCTGGGTGAGCAATTCCTCTAGGATTAATAAATCTTGAAAGTGTTGAATATTGGAAACTTTGGTTTTTAAAACATTGACGTTTCGTTCAACATCTTTTAGGAGTCGTTGCTGGTGCAAGAATTCGGTGGGCAATTTGTTCCCCAGTATTTCGGAACTCGAACATTGATCAATTTGCATTGCATGTAATTGAGGCGTCGTCTCGTCCATTTGTTTATTTTCTTGAGGTTGTTCAGGTTCTTCCTCAGAGTCTTCGACATTTTGGGGGGGAACCTCCTCAGCGGAAAATTCGAATTCCGCGTCGCTGTCATCGCTTTCTTCATATATGGGGTATTCGTCGAGGTCAACTTGATTTCCGTTCTTCGCTTTTCGCAGATCGTCGATATGGAAGTTAACGGGGTTGTCGTTCACTATAACCTCATAAGCTGAATTCCCCAAGACTTTTGTGACCTGATGAGGCCCGGTCCAGGCAGGTTGAAAAGCTCCTGTACGGTGAAACTTTGCATTTACCATATCTCCAACATTTAACTTAAGTATGGCAGATCCGGCTTCAGAAAATTCTTTCCGTTGAAAATCCAACTGTTTTGCATAAACTTGTCTTCTTGTTAATACCCTTTGTTCTTTCGTCTGGGTTTTTTGGTACTGGGTCCATTTAGTTTGCCATTCGCCTGGGCATTTGAGTTCATACCCCAATATAATCGACGCCGGCGTTTCCCCGGTGGCTCTATTTCGCCTGCTTCTTAATACTTGGAGGGCTTGAGGCAAAACTCGCTCCCACTGGTTTTCTTGTTTATTTAATAAAAGAACTCTCAATACCTTTTTTAATTCTTGTACTCTTCTCTCCACGGGGTTTGCCCGTTGATGGTATACACTGGAGTTATGTTGTCTAATCTTTTTTACTTCGCAAAATTTCGTTAGTACGTTCGCCTTAAATATCTTGGCGTTATCGCTTACTATATGCTTAGGATATCCGTATCGTGCAATTATTTCCGTCTTTAGAAATTCTAATACATCCTTGGCACTTACATCCGAATAAGTTCGTGCCTCTATCCATTTAGAGAAAACATCTTCGGCAAAAAGAATATATTGATTGTGCGTTCCGGCGGCTTCGCGATACGGTCCTAACAAGTCGATACTTATCATCTCGAAGGGATTGGTAGGAGTGCGTGGCGTTTGGGGAGCATGCTTTTGCTTTTGCTGGGTTTTGCAAATTGAGCAAATTATACACTTAGATACATATTGTGTGATCTCTTTGTGCATACATCCCCAAAAATACTTGTTTGCGATTTTTCGGACAGTTTCCTCAGTTCCAGGATGGCTTTGTTCCGGGTCATCGTGGTGCATATAAATAACTTGTTGTGTATATTGTCGGGGCACAACAAGTCTATCTCCCTGTGGATGTCTACGCCATAATAAATTATCAATAAGTACGAACTCTTCCAATACACGTCTTTGTTTGTTATCCGTTGGTTGTTGGCCTGCAAGCAGGTCCAAAGTGACTTTTAAACGCCGAATTGCCTTATCATGCTCCTGGTTTTCGGCAATTTTAGTGTATAAATCACCCAGGTCGGCTATAACTACAGCACATTGAGCTACCGTTGATTTAGTCGTCTCCACAGAGGGGGGCAACAATCGATCATTGTCTGGTTCCGCTTCATAGGGAGTCTCCTCGGGATTGCGGCTTAATAAATCAGGTAAATGATTTTTTGATCCGGGAACATGTTGAATTTCAAATTTAAATTCCTGAAGAAGGAGCGCCCACCTGGTCAGCTTGGCTCGTGAGTCCTTGAATTTTTGGAGCCAGGTCAATGACTTGCTGTCCGTACGGACCATAAAAGGCCGATCTTCCAGATAGGCTCGGAAGTATTGAATAGCCCAGACGAGCGCAAGACACTCCTGTTCGTTAATGTGGTAACGCTGTTGAGAAGAATGAAATTTTGCGCTAGCGTATGAAATAATGTTTCGTACTTCCGAGCCATCTTCAGGTTCTTGATACAGTACAGCGGACATGCCTATAGCTGAGGCGTCCGTCTGTAATATGAATTTTTTTTCAAAATTAGGGCGACTCAATTGCTTTGCTTGGGCTACAGTAGTTTTAGTTTTCATAAATGCGTCAGTTTGCAGGCTAGTCCATGTAAATTTTGAACCCTTTAACGCTTCGGTCATCGGGGCAGTAAGTTCGGCCATATTCGGAATGTACTCCCGTACCCAGTTGCATAATCCCAGGAAAGACTGCAGTTGCTTCTTGGTCCTTGGTTCGGGACATGCTTTGATTTGTTCCAAATGTTTGGTTTGTGGCTCAGTGTAATCGCCACAAATCCTATATCCTAAATAGTCTATGCTAGTTTGGCAAATCTGGCATTTTTCGGCGCTTACTTTCAAATTATGTATCCGAAGTCGCTCGAAAACGATTCGTAAATGTCTAGCATGAGTGTCCTTGTCGGTTGAATATATTATAATGTCATCAAGGTAGACCTGTACAAACTCCTGTATCAGGCCTACCAATACTTCTGTCGACATAAGTTTCTGGAAGGTACTGGGTGCGTTTTTTAGCCCAAATGGCATCACATTGAAATGATAACTTGCCCCGTCTGGTGTAGTGAAAGCGGTATACTGTTTACTGGAGTCTTCCATGGGAATTTGCCAGTATCCGCTCTTAAGGTCCAAAACTGTAAAATATTTGGCTTGGGCTAAAGCTTTCACGGAGTCCGGTATACGTGGCAAGGTCGAGGATTCTGCGACACTAATATCGTTCAGGCGCCTAAAATCGATACAGAATCTTGGGTTTTTTCCTGGCCTCGTAACAAGCAAAGGTGGCGAAGAGAACGGTGACTGTGTAGGTTCTATTACGCCTGCGCATAACATTTCTTGGATCTGATCATTCAAGATTTTTTTCTTGTCTGGATTTAAATTATAACAGCGTTGATTGATGACTTTATTATCCTTTAAGACGATCCTATGTTGGGTGGTACGAGTTGTTGGCTGTGCTAATCCGATTAGAAAAATGTCTTTGAATTCCTGAATAAGATCCCTGATATTTCCCGGGACGTCCGGTCCCATTTCCGGCAATTCGCATGGCATATCTACCGAATGGAATTGTTTCCAATATATGGTTTGACGTAGAGTCTGTCCAATATATATACAGCTTCTATTGAAGTCCATTAGGGCTTGTTCTGTCCTTAAAAACTCGCTACCTAATATAATTTTAGCAGTTAATCCTGCAACAATATTGAAAACTACTTTATAACTATAATTCCCTAAAACTAAATTGACTTCAATTAATCCTAGAACTCTCGCTTTAGCACCTTCTATTGCTAATATGAGAACCCGATCATCTTCTATATATATTTCAGATTCGATTAGATCCTCTGAAATCAGATTTAAATCAGAACCCGTGTCAATGAGGGCTTCATAATCTTTATCAAACATTTGCACTCGGACTAAGGGCCGCGAGCCTATCGAATTAATTGATTCTTTAATTACATTAATTGGGGTCTTTAATGGTCTTGGATCGTCCTGCCCCAAGGCGGATCGATCAGCGCTTAGTTTTTTTGGGAATTATTTTTGGCCTGTTCCTTTTTGGAATTTTGATTTTCCAAAATTTGGTCACGGGCAGGGGGAGTCTTCTTTTCTTCATAAGTTCTTTGGCGGCATTCATGATCAAAATGTTCCCCCTGACAATGTCGGCAGGGGCGTGACCTTACAGGAGGTCTTGGCCTATTCGAGACATTATTCGTCCTTGGTCGTTCATTATTATTTACTATATTAGTTGGATTGGGGGGGTTAGTATTAATTGTCTGTTGTCGTTCTTCAGTCTGGTCCTGCTCGATCGCCATCGTGAGACACGTAAGGCGATCGGTATCCAATATGTCCACGCATCTTATCCTAGAACGGAGGGCTGGTATTAATAAGGGCACAATGACATTAACACATTCTTGTTCTGTCCCAAAGGGCACCAACCTCCTAAATAATGCTCTCTTTTTTAGTATGAACTCTTCAACTTTTTCGTTATTCTTTTGTTTAAGTCCGTATAAATTTGATTTTAGGTCGCTTACTAGCTCGGGGCTATTAAAACGTCTGCTTAAGCGCTTAGCGAATTCTTCAAAATTCAAAATTAGTCCTTTTAGCGGCTCTATCCAACTTCGGGCCCCCCTTTGAAGCTGCTCCACTGCAATATTAATTTTTTCATTTTCATCTAAAATATTGCATTGTAAAAAATATCTTTGCAGTGTTATCAAGAATAAATCGGGGCTTTCGTGTTGAAACCCGCTGAAAGTTTCTCGTAATTTATTTGAGGGGGCGGGGGGATTACTTCGTTGATCACCGATTATATGTACTAAGCTTCCAATCGCCTGCACAAGGTCCTGTACATCTGTCATTTTTTGGTTTCACAAGAAGTGGAGTTGGCAAACTTCGTATAGGGTCCTCCAGATCCATCGGTCTGTACAAACTGGTTACGTGGGGCAACTATTTCATCAATTTGTTTCCCCACCAGGGATGCCATGTCGCCGATACGGCCCTGTGGATGTCTTTGTTTCGGCGGTCTGTGGAAAGATACGCTACCTTCAGAGCCCGAGTCAGAGTCGAGGTCTTTTTGACCGAGTAGCGTTCTCCTAAGTAAAGCCGGATTCCAGAGAGGGTCGACTCCTACTTCTCGCATTGGGGCCAACTCGGCTGGGCGAGTTGGCCTAACGTTGCCCAATATGTCCCTATTGGAGTGCGTTTCTATCCCTGGGAGTGATTCTCGGTCCCACCGAGGATTGGTTTGGGAAGCAAGTAAAGCGTCCTGGTCGGCATTTTTGGTTATATTTAAATAAGTTTGGATTGATTCTACCATTGTTGAAAAATCCTGGGCTTCAGGATTCTCAGGGCTTACTTGGGACTCTATACTACCCGAGCATTCAATGGTTTTTTCGGTCATTTTGATAATTTAGGGATGCCAGATTTTTTTATTGGTTTTAAAAAAAATCAAAAACTAAATTTATAAGAAAAATCAATCATAAAAATATTAATTAATTTTTTCTTTGTTAAGGGTGGTCCCACCTCCTTTAACCCCGATGGCGGAAAGGCCACCGGTCCACCAAAATTAAGATAAAAATATTTGAAGAGAAATCAAAAATTTAATCAAAAGGGGTCAACCAATAACCTCATGGTGGTTAATGGTAAGAGAGAAGGTAACGTATTACCAATTCTTAAATACTTTTTCTCTATTTTCTTTTTTAACTAATTTATGGGGGGGGGCAAGGGGAGGACTTTTAATTAATGTTAATTTGTAATATGTAATTCCACGGAGGGCAGAAGAGAATAAAGTGTTTTGGTTTATTTCAATATTTTTTCAAAACCTTTTACATTACAATAATGACAATCGACAAACTTAATATTAACCCAACATTTATAACATATAACATCCAATCTCGATAAACTTTACCTCAAGAAGAAAATGATTTAAAACTAAAACTTCAATTATAAAAACTAAAAGGTTTATCGAAATTAGTTTCAGTAAACTATTATTATAAACAATTAACAACAAATAAATAATAATCAAGCTTATTTTCACTTGGGGGGCTGCGCCCCACTTAATAAATTCGCAATGGCTCTTTTTGGCAGACGGCCAAGTCTGGGGGACTGCGTCTCTCTTATTTTTATAAAGAAATCTAGGGGTTGTTACCTCGTAAACTAGCCTGCAGTGCCAGGACTAGTCCGGTAACAGCCAACGAACTATTCAACTCTGGAATTCCTTACTTGCCTGTATGCGAAGCGACGACGTGAAAACCAGAGCTGAAACATTTAAATTTCGCGCCCGAAAATATTTTTCCCCCCTACTTCCGATTCCCCAATACCTCGCGTAACACGACCCAGGTCCGCATGGGTATGAGCATACTAATCCACAGAAGTATCCAAAAAATAAATCACTGATAATCCAAATCAAGGGAATAACACTTGATTGACATACAGGAATGCACCAACTAATCAAGGGAATAACATTTGAATAGTATTCCAATCAAATCACTGTAAATCCCGGAAAGATAACTATATCAAAAAGGACGGGAATCACCTCCTCGATAGACGCGAAAACTTTATTGCCCCCCTATTGAAAGGTACGGCACAACACTTGATGACAAGTGGAAAATTTTGAAAAAAAAAATTTTAAGTTTAACTTCAAAAATTAAACTGACGTGAAGTACTTTAGCAAGCAAAATTCAGGTCCCGAATGAACCAAAAACGCCGCGTTTTATATTCTTATCCATTTAATTACAACGCAATAAACGGTTTCAGCCAATGACAACCCAGCGAAAAACTACAACTCGATATTTTCTATAATCAATAATTTTTTTTTTGAAAAAATATCGCATTTCGATGGGTTACATTATATTAAAGTAAAATATCAACTTTTATTTGTTTAGTGATACAAATTTTAGCAACAATTGTCAAAAATATGTATGAAACAGGGAGGAGCCTCCTGACTTACTCAGGGCTAATTACGCATTAATTTTACCAGCCGAAAATGTTTTGGGGTATATCAAAAAACGCGACCAATCAATGAACAAAACATCGCTAAATGACCAAAAGGCGGGGCTTGTTAAGGGAGTTGAATGGCTTATAAATAGAAACGCGAAATCGTTGTACCCATTCTTCACTTGACTGTCATAAAAGCCGCTCACGAAAACCAAATTTAAAAACATCCCAGAGACCAAAAAATACAAATCCCATTTGTCCGCCTGAAGTCATTTAACGACTTTTCTCGTAAAACTAAACACAAATGACCCACAATACAGAAGGCAAATACACTTCATACCGTGAATTAACATTTTACACTTCAAAACTTTTATCGAAAACAACTTTTTGCCAAAATTACTTTTTGTTTCTGACAAATAATTTTTTCATTATTTGTGCCTTAAAAAAAAAAATAATAATAATACTAACAAATTATTATTCCTAAAAAATTGAAAACTAAATTAAACTTAAAAACTACTACAGGGGTTATGCACTAGATAAAATAGCATTAAATGACTAGTTATACGACACTGTATAAATAATTATTTTTTTGGGACTGTTAAGCATTAATTTATTCTTTTAGAATATACAAAAATGAGCTCCGCCCCTCAAGCTTCCACATCTAAAGATTATGACGATCCGATGATTTCGTCACCATCTTCCTCAGAAGAAAGCCAACATACTGTGGCAATAAAAAAAAGAAAGAAGAACACAATTTACACCCAAAAGTACAATGGTCAATGGGAGGAAGTACCAGAATTCAAAGGATGGCTGGAAAGCAGCAAAAAAGGGATTACGTTTGCTCATTGCAAAGCATGCAATAAGGATTTTGTTTGCGGTAAATCCGAAATAGTAAAACATTCCAAGGGAAAACAACATCTAAAGCTATGTAAAACTGTAAGTAAACAAACCACTTTAACCGACATGACATATTTGAAAGAAAAAAAATCTTTAGAGACAAAAATAAAATCTGCCGAAATAAGATTTGCTGCTTTTGCTGCAGAGCACAACATCGCCTTCAATACTTTTGATCATTTATCACAGGTTATTCGTGAAAGTTTTACTGACTCTGAAATCGCAAAAAACTTTTCAGCAAATCGCACAAAGACTACTGCTATAATAAAAAATGTTTTAGGAGCCTATAGTTTTGAAAAAACAGTGAAACTTCTACAATTAAACCATTTTTCTTTAATTGTAGATGAATCGACTGATAGGGGGACAATAAAAAGTTTAGCTATGGTGGCGAGGGTTTTTGACAAAAATGGCGTAAACGATATTTTTCTAGGTTTGCTGCCGGTACCAGATGGTACCGCCGAAGGGTTATATAATTCAATTAAACATTTTTTCGCGACGTTTTCTATTGAATATAAAAAAAATATGATTGGGTTTGCGTCCGACGGTGCAAGTACCATGATGGGTATTCATAATTCTCTTTCAACTAAGCTGAAAGCCGACATTCCAGATTTGTTTTTAATGAAGTGTGTATGCCATACATTTAGTTTGTGCGCTAATTATGCTTGCTCTAAAATACCCGATGCAGTTGAACAACTCTGCAGAGAACTCCACACTTATTTACAATATAGTTTTAAAAGACAAACGGAGTTTTGTGAATTTCAGGAATTTGTAAAAGTTAAGCCTCATAAAATTTTACAGCTTTCCCAAACCAGGTGGCTTTCTCTTCTAAGCGTTGTAAAGAGAATTATTGAACAATATGACGCTTTAAAACTATATTTCACCCAAGAAGCTTTAGCACAAAAAATTGTGTCAGCACAGAATATATTAAATAAACTTCATGATCCTTCGGTAAAACTATATTTATATTTTTTGGAATTTGTGCTGCCTTTTTTTGTTGATTTAAACGTGGAAATGCAGTCTGAAACCGTTAAAATTCATAAACTGTATAAAAAGGTTGAAACTGTTTTAAGGTCACTTCTCGATTGCTATTTAAAAAAAGATTATTTGGATAAAACTGAAATAGAAAAAATAGAATACAGAAATCCGCGTTTTTTCCTTGAAATTGAAAACATTTATTTAGGTGCACATGTTACTAGCGCCGTAGCGAATAACACACATGGGCTAAATACTGAAGAGCTTGTTCAATTTAGAAAGTGTTGTTTAGAATTTCTTATCGAGGGTTGTTCTCAAATTGTTAAAAGATTTGACAATAAAAATAAAGCTACTGAAATTTTGAAACAGCTTTCAATAATCTCAGCAGATGAAGTCATGTCAAAAAAATGTAGTTCAATTGCTCCATTGGCCTCAAATTTCTCATTTGGAAGAAGTCACTTAAATCAAATAGATCAAGAATGGCGTTTATTAAGAAATTTTGATTTCGATAAATTTTCAGATACTGAGCCAATACAAGAATTTTGGTTAAAAATATCTAAATTAAAATTGGGCAATGATAATCCTTTTTGCCCAAATTTGTGTTCTTTTATTTTTTTAATTTTGTCTCTGCCACACTCAGTGCTACCGTTGAAAGAATTTTTTCAGAGATAAATTTAAATAAAACAAAAATACGTAACAGGCTGTCGCCGGACACATTGTGTGGAATTTTACACACTAAAAGTTTGTTAGCGACAAGCAATTGTTTTAATTTAACGATTAACCCAGAAATGTTTCAGAAATTTAAATCAGAAAATTTGTATGGGAAAAAAGAAAACCAATAAATTAAAAAAAGTGGTTTGTTTAATTTATTTAGAATATGTATATGTTTATTGTATAGTTTTTTGTTACTTTTTTAAAGAGAAAATTTGTTAGGTATTTAAAGATAATCAAGCTAAAAAAAAACAAAAATGACTTAACTAAAATTCATTATCCCCTCCTCCCTAAAATATAAAAAAAAATTGCCTAGGGAAATCTAGGGAATTTTTGGTCAAAAATCTAGGGAATTTTTGGTCAAAAATCTAGGGAAATAAAAAAAAATCATCTGGCAACGCTGAATCCGACATGCATTCTGTCCATTCCCTTCATTATCTTTATGCCCGGTAATTATTCAATGATCAGTTGGCAGGTTCTTGTTTGTGAAGAAATTTTTTATTGCAGCAATGAAAATTGTCAATCGTTTTACAGCGTGCAATCATTGATAATTTTTCTTTTTGATTTTATATACACGCCTCCAACAAAATAAAATGGCAGATAACCTTACTTTTTCGCGTTGTTTTGGGTATCGATCATTTTTATGTCAGTATGTGACGTCAGAGGGTCGGCAGCCATTTTGCTTGGAGGGCAAAGTAAATAAACACAAGCGTCTGAATTATAAATTCAAGTTTTCTTTACAGTTTTCGTTGAAACTTAACCCTAATTTGAGATCTCTGTTCGTTGGAAGTGCCCTAAATTAAAATGCCGTCCTTTTGTTCAGTGGTAAATTGTAGAATAAGTGGAAATAGGTTGCAGTTCTTCAAGACGCTAAAGAAAACCTTAATCGACTCTCAAAATAATAGCGTAAAATGTGGACAAGAGCTTTAAAATTGAGCCCTTTAAGTAATCGCCAATAATGTATGAAATAATTTGCTCCAGATATTTTATAAATGGTAATATTTGATTTTTGATATAATAAATCTAATAAAATGATCTGATGTAAACATTACTAGGAGCTCAAGCAGAATTAGCAAACAAAGACTGTACTGTATACTATTTAAATGGCAAATTTTAAATTTTTGAATGTATTAAGGTATTTTTACTATGACCATTAATTTCACTTTTATATATTCATAAAACATAGTATACACAGTACACAGCATAAACTATCTAAATGAACATTAAACTGTGGGTTTAGGCCCCAATGAAATGGTAACAGAGTTTATCCTAAACCCAAACCTTATTATAAACTGAATCTTACCTTGCCGACTACAACCTATAAGAGTCCAATTTTGCGAAATAATGATGAATATGTGCAATAATCATCCACAGTTTTCGAATTGTATTTTTGAAAATAGAATTTTGGGACCCTTTTTTATTGACGGAAACTTCACAGGTGAAACATATTTAGAAAATGATCTAGTACCGTGCCTTGCCACATTATACCCTTATCCAGAAGATCCTGATGCACCGAACAATTTTTGTGGTGTCACCAAGACGGAGCTCCGGCCCATTACACCCGCCGTGTGAATGAGTACCTTAATACAGTATTTCCCGAACGATGGATTGGCCGACGAGGTTCAATTGAATGGCCGGTCAAATCTCCAGATTTAACCCCTTTAGATTTTTTTTTGTGGGGTTATCTTAAGTCTAAGGTATATGTTAACCGACCAAACAATATTGAATATCTAAAGAACAAACACTAACACAAAACAGTTATAAGTGTTATGACTTATTTATTCTCCCCATGTTAAGCACCTGACTAAGTTTTAACAACTTTAACTTTAGAATAAGATTAAGGACATATTTACATAACGATTCTTATAAGAATCAACTAAGAAAAGCCCCCTGATTATGGATCTCGAGTGATACGAGACAGGAATATTTTCAAGTCAAAGTGAGATAGAACACGTTTTACTTTCTCACGCGGAAGACTCAATGGCCTTTTCTTAGTTGATTCTTACTCTCACTATAATACTAAAATTTCAAGTTTTTATCTTGAATAGTTTCGGCGATAAATAAAGAAAACCTCTTCAGGGTGCCCCATTTTTGGGGTTGTAGCTCCCTTGGAAGGAATTTTCGATATATCTTTTCAGAACGAACATATGATTATCTTGAAAGGTAGATTACGCTCTGTAAGTGTAAGAATGGTACCTTAATTTCGTGTCATCCTTTGCATACATTGTCTTTCGTTTTCTTATCTCGGCTTAATATTAAACTATACTATCTTAGATATGAATGCACTCTGCAGGATCTCTTAAACCATCGGACGTACAGATGATTAAATTAGAGAAAAGTTGGCATTACTGTACTTTGATACGTCATGTTTTCAAATTTCAAAGATTCCGAAGATATTCGGAAAACCCCGAATTTTTGCAATATTTTTACTTTCCTATTGCAACTTTTTATCCTCTACAACAAGGTTTAATTAAATTTTCAATTCGACACTTCGTTTTTTTGCAACCATCATAAACTTTTTACAATAATATTAGATTAATTTTAAACTGCATAAATATTAAACATCATGGAACATTATAAAAAGAAACTAATAACAAACCAATAGAGACATATATGAACAATTTAGAATTTATAGAAGCTTATCTAAAAAATCTAACATTTTAAAAACATAAATTATTTTCAAAAAACGCATCACATTCGAGCATAACGTACCATTTGAATTCAAACGTTTATACTTGTTTAAATAATTTGTGTAGATCTGTCACCTGGTTACAGTTACCTGTTATTTTTAAAGTTGGTAATTATTATTATTTGTTTTAACTATTGTATTGTGTAGTAAAATTTAAAATAGTGGAACATTATTCTCACAAATTAAAATTTGACACGATTAGTTGTTACATAGAGTCATAAGAATTGTGCGCAAGCAGATATGCACCATTTTCAAAAATATCCCGAACAGCGTCAACTAAAGAGGTTAGTTACAAATTTAAGAGAACATGGCGCGTTTGACAAGCCAGTGTTACATCGCAAAAAAAATTATGACCCTATAGAATATGGAACGCTTTTAAAACAATTTAATTGCCACTCGTGGTCCCATAAACTGGCCTCCGCGATCCCCAGATATGACACCGAAGGACTTTTTTTTAGGTATCCCTTGAGTAGATAAGGCTATGCACGTCCTGGACCAAAATCCCATAAGAAATAACATGGGCCGAAACTTTGCATTTTTAGTGCCATTTTAGGGCGTGGCACTTTTCCAGACAAACAGACTGCTATTGTTGTGTCGATGTTCTGCCGTTGTGTTTGTATGTCTGTTTAAAACAGACATACAAACACAACAGATTTTGGTCCAGAACGTAGGTACATAGCTTCATCTACTTCCTTGGCAATGAAGTCTTCTGAAAGACTTTACAAAATAATGATGAGAAAGAAGCTGCAGTTCGAGCCGCAATAGGAAGAATAACTCCAGAAATATTAAATAACGTTATGGAAGAAATTGTTTACCGGTGTTATTTATCTTCGGAGAGTGAGGAAACTTTTAAATAATGAAAACTAGTTTCAGTTATAAAAACTCTATAAATTAATACCTACTGTTAGATTTTTTAGATAAACCTCTATAATTTATAAATTGTTCATACGTTTCTAATGGTTTGTTATTAGTGTCTTTTTATTATGTGCCATCAGTTTAGTTTGTTTTTTGAAAATGTTTCGTCCTTGGTGTTCTAGTGAGATTTGTAAAAGCAATGAAACTGAAGTAAATAATAGAGTGCATTTATCAACAGATGCCACACAGATTATAAAGAATGTGTTTTTGACATTAATGTCGCGCGGAAATTTGTGCCCTAAAGAAGTTGTAAAAGAAACGGCTTTACTTACAAAAAAATCCTTTTCCACAGTTTGGAAAATTACACAAGGGATAATTTTGGAGCGCAGAAAAAAAAGTGATATTGGAAAATCAAGAACGTTGGACCAAGGGGACGAAGAACTTATACGACGATTACCTGAGATTAAGGTTATTGTGACTTATTGGCAGTTGTATTTGTTTGTCCAGTCTGCTTAGTGTATTTTAAGTATGATTTTGATTACCAACAGGTTTTAAGTTTGAATGAGTATGTATGTATGTGCAGATTGTCGATATATAACTTGATCTAATATTGCAAATGTTCTTGTCAAAAAGCAAGTGTGTAGGGTATAATCTGTTCTGTCCATAGATGATCTTGAGGATATACTTCTGAATTATGTTCAATTTGTATAAGCTATTGTTATAGAGTCCCCCCCCCCCCACACTAAAATGCCGTGTCTTATAATAGAGTCAACAATTGATTTATACACTAAAATTAGTGTTTTTTTGTTTAAGATTCCTCTTAGCAAATAGAACTTATGAATAAGCTTACGTATTTTGCCTGAAATGTAATAAATATGCGGTTGCCATTTAAGTGTTCTGGATAAGTCTTTGTCCAGTTAATATTAGAATAATTAATATCTCAATTAATTATAGGCCTATCTCTATAATTATAATCAAGTATAATTATTATTATACTTTTTATATTAATAAACTACCTGAAGTAACTCTTCTGTTACATTACTTTCATTCACCAAACTCGTCTTTCTATTATATGCAAATTAGCGTGACCCTAATTTTGGACCGATTCAGGGTGTGTAGGTCTGAAATACGGAATTTTTAAAAACTATCATTGCAATTGCAACTAAATCTTGTTGTAGAGGATAAAAAGAGACCGAGATTGTAAAATTTATTTTGACATATTCCTTCAAATCTAATCAGAAAACAATAAGAACGATTTCGCAAAAATTCGTGTTTTCACGTAATGCGCAATTTCTCTCTGATTTAATCATCTCTGTATGTCTGATTGGTAGAGTGCATTCTTATCTGGGAAACCCTGTATAAAACGAACTGGCAATTTATACTACTAGGCACATAATCACATACAGGTACTAATTTTAACTTGGCATAAATAGGAGTCATTTTCAAATCCACCCAATGTAAAATACACACTCAGACACGCGCACTTTATTAACTGATATATTTCAAAACGCAATCGCACCAATGGGGTCATTTGGCCTAACCTCAAATTACACTCTTTAACTAATTCTTATAAAGCACGATAATTCTTATAAAGCATATACACAGTGTGTAAAAAGTTCCGGACCGGTCAATTATTTAGAAAATGGCGCACAATATAAAAAAACTTCCGGTATAAAAGTTGTAGGCCCTAAAAAAATCTATAAAACTAGGACACCTGTAATTATACAGGGTGCCTCAAACAGTCATGGTAAACGAAACTTTGGTTTATTTAAATGGAATGACCCCTTTTTAATCACGTTTCCTGATTCCTCTAAACATTCTAAACAACAATTATGAAACATGTCATATGGCTAAACCCATTATTTTAAGAAATAATTTAAGTTAAAAAACATAAATACAAAAGCTAAGATATTACCTACATTTTGCATTTTTACAAGCTGGTGCCAGAATGTTTTGCGTCACTGTCATATTAATTTCTGAAAATCTCTCTCAACGAAGGGGAACGTATAACTTTACTAATGATCAGAGGTTTTGGAGACCGACAAAGATCATTTACCGAAACGAAGCAATTTTTCAATATAACTTTTCCAAACCGACAGCATATATCAAAATCTACAGTTGTAAGAACAGTTCAAAGATTCGAGGAAACCGGGTGTTGCAGAGATAAAGTTCGTTCCGGAAGACCAAAATCGGCAACTAGTGATGAAAAAAAACTAGAGACATTACATTCATTTTGTTCAGGATCCACATTTGTCGTTGAGAAAAGCTGCTACCCAAGTTGATGTATGTTTTAAATCAGTTGAAATTATTTTAAAAAACAGTAATTTTACCCCTATAAAATAACTTTAGTCCAGGAATTATCAGAAGACGATTTTGAACGTAGAATGGAATTTTGCGAGTAATAATGCAAAAACAGGAAGAAAATAACAATTTTTGTAATCAAATAGTTTTTTCGGATGAGGCAACATTCATGTTAAACGGAAATGTCAATCGACATATTTATCGTTACTGGGCTGATCAGAACCCACATTGGATGAGAGAAACACACACTCAACACCCCCAGAAAGTAAATGTGTGGGACGGTATTATTGGCAATATGTTAGTGGGACCTTTCTTTATAGAGGGGAATTTGAATGCAGAATATTATCTCCACATGCTGCAAAATGAAATTGTGCCAGCAATAACTAATAGAGTAGGATCACTATTACGACATACGTGGTCTCAGCAAGACGGAGCTCCTTCTCATTTTGGGCGAGCTGTAAGAGTTTACTTAAATAATACTTTTCCTAACTGCTGGATAGGGCCAAGGGGCCTCATAGAATGGCCCGCTAGGTCGCCAGACTTAACGCCCCTTGATTATTTTCTCTGGGGACAACTAAAAAATAAAATGTATGTGACAAAACCTGCAGATCTGAACGAATTGAGAAGAAGTATTGAAGAATGTGAATCTATTAACCAAGAAATGGGAGGGGGACATTTTTAACATTTAATTAAATAACGACTTACCTAAATTTATTTTTGTTCCTGTAAATTTGTTATTAATTTTACTGCTTGTATTTAATTTAATTGTTATTAATTTTTTGACAAAACTTGCGTGGGTAGATTTAGTACAATTTTATTTTTTTTTACAGTTTTAACGCAAAACATTCTGGTACCAGCTTGTAAAAATGCAAAATGTAGGTAATATCTTACCTGTTGTATTTATGTCCTTTAACTCAAATTATTTCTTAAACTAATTGGTTTAGCCATATGACATGTTTCATAATTGTTATTTAGAATGTTTAGAGGAATCAGAAAAGGTGATTAAAAAGGGGTCATTCAATTTAAATAAACCAAAGTTTTGTTTCCCATGACTGTTTGAGGTTCCCTGTATAATTACAGGGGTCCTAGTTGTATAGATTTTTTTAAGGCCTACAACTTTTATACCGGAAGTTTTTATATATTGTGCGCCATTTTCTAAATAATTAACCGGTCCGGGACTTTTTACACACTGTGTGTGTATAAGGTATGGTCAGCCCTAAGAAAATTTGAAGTCAATCCGATAAGTAGTTCTCGAAATATACGAGATCAAAATCAAATAGAACGCTCGCGAGGCGGTGACGTCATTACCTCCCATAGTTCGTCCGCTTTGAACTTGTTTAACGGTCTTTCTGTGCATATACAAGGGAAATGCGCTTACTTACTACTTTTTTGCAGATCAGAAAATGTAATTGAAAAAAAAAATAGTTAATGACCCCATTGTAGCACCACTTTCGCATCTTATTTCTTCACACTATTAAAACAATCGTGCGAACAATACAACTTCTCGTTCCTCAACAACAACTTCTTTCCCATCAGAGGCGCGGCGCATACAATACAACGAAAACAACGATCGTCGGGATGAAAATGCACCCCGTTCAACTGACACCCCAATTCGTCCGGCTTAATTACGTTCTCGCACGTACTGCACTTGGCAGCCTTAGAAGTCTCGTAACAAGGCAGGCAATAGGGTTTTTCGTCTTCCAACGTGTAGTCTTGTCCTGCTAGGGGAGTGTCGCACTGGAAACAACAGAAATGCTTCAAATGAAACGAGGCATTTTCTGCTAAACAATACTCCTTGGTGAAGATAAGTTCGTCGCACGCTGTGCACCTCGGATACCCCTTTATTTTGGCGTAATCTCTTCCGCAGTACACATTGTCAGTGTCCTTGTGATAGAAGTAAATGTTATCGGCCAAACTTTGATTGCATCCAGCACACTTAAAGCACTGAGCGTGGAACAGTACGTTTGCCCGATCCACAGTCACAGCGTACTCGTTTTCTTCAAAAGGCTTCTTACAATAATGGCAGTCGGGCAGTTTGATGTTATTTAATATCTCCCTAATACTTTCCGGGCTATACTCAGCACCATTGTCGCTGTACACGCTTTCATCGTCAAATCCTGGATTCATTTCAGTTGTAGCTGCCTTGATATCTGGGTTTATGTCCTGAATAGACCCAACATTCACCATGTGGGGCTCTAAATAGTCTTCCGGAACGTTTATTTGACCTGGTTGCAGTTGAGACAGTGGTTTTCTAGGTTTACCTAGACCAGCGTTGAAATGTCCTTGGTTGTGAGGATCTTGAGACCTATTCTTTGATGCAAAATTACCTTCAGCACCTGGATCAGCATTGCCATAGGTATCAGGACCAGGTAAATATTTTCCAGTTTTGGGGTCATAATTGTCACTAGCTCCACTTGCCGGCTTATGGTTTCCTGTTTTGGGGTCATAATTTGGATTTCCAGGTCCAAAAGGGTTAGGGTCATAGTTTGCGTCATCAAGACCAATGTATCCTTGTCCAGGATTAGCAGGGTCATAATTTGGATGCCGCGGACCAAAGTATCCTTGCGTAGGATTCTTAGGGTCATAATTTGGATGCCCAGGACCAAAGTATCCTTGCGTAGGATTCTTAGGGTCATAATTTGGATGTCCAGGTCCAAAGTATCCTTGCTTGGGATTGTTAGGGTCATAGTTTGCATCATCAGAACCAACGTATCCGTGTCCAGCATTAGCAGGGTCATAATTTGGATGCCCAGGACCAAAGTACCCTTGCCTAGGATTCTTAGGGTCATAATTTGGATGTCCAGGACCAAAGTTTCCTTGTCCATGATTCCTGGGGTCATAATTTGGATGTTCAGGTCCAAAGTATCCTTGTTTAGGATTGTTAGGGTCATAGTTTGCGCCATCATGACCAATGTATCCTTGTCCAGGATTAGCAGGATCATAATTTGGATGCCCAGGACCAAAGTATCCTTGTCTAGGATTCTTAGGGTCATAATTTGGATGTCCAGGTCCAAAGTATCCTTGCTTGGGATTGCTAGGGTCATGGTTTGCGTCATCAGAACCAACGTATCCGTGTCCAGGATTAGCAGGGTCATAATTTGGATGCCCAGGACCAAAGTACCCTTGCCTAGGATTCTTAGGGTCATAATTTGGATGTCCAGGACCAACGTATCCTTGTCCAGGATTCGTGGGGTCATAATTTAGATGTCCAGTACCAAAGTTTCCTTGTCCAGGATTCGCGGGATCATAATTTGGATGTCCAGGACCAAAGTTTCCTTGCCCATGATACCTAGGGTCATAATTTGTATGTCCAGATTTAACATATCCTTGGGTAGAATTCTTAGGGTCATAGTTGACACTATCAGGATCAAAGTTACCTTGCCCAGGTACAAAGTTTCCTGTTTTGGGATCAATATAGCCTGGTCCAGGCATATATTTCCCCGTCTTGGGATCAATATAACGCTGTCCGGGCACAAAGTTCCCCGTCTTAGGGTCAATATAACCTTTTCCTGTATTCTTTCCAGACTTATTACCGCCGAGAGGTTGCGCAGGGTCATTTTTATCCAACATAGGAGAATTCTCATATTTAATCACGCTAGGATCGTGCTTATAGGTATTAAAAGTGACATGGGGGTCATAACCAGGAGCGTTAGGATCAATATTCTTATTTATACCGCTATTTTCATCGCTATCTTCTGGTAAAGGTCCTTTACTGGGGTCATAAGTACTGTACATCAAGTCCTTTACGCTTTTTGGGGCTTTAGGATCTTGAATATCAATCTGAGGGCTATACTTGCGTTCAACGTTGGTTTTTAATGGAGAAAGAGTACCAATTGCATCTTTATTGTATTTGGGGTCTTTCCCAGGTTGGTTAAAGTATGGATTTTCAAACCCATACTGCTCAGATTTATTTCTCTGCAAATTTTGAGCATAACTCGGATCAGTTCCATGCACTCCTTCAATGTTTTCAGCACTACCACGCGAGAAAGCTCCGGAAACCCTATCATAAGGTAAACCTTCCTTATTACCTCCTAGACCACCAGACTTAAGGGCCTTGGATTTTTCCACATCAGAACTTAAAACAATATCATTTTCTTGAAGTCCGCCAGATATTTTATTATAAGGTAAATCCCTTGGATCTGGGTACTGGCCTGGAGGTCCTACATGTTGACTAGGATAATATCCTGGAGTGTGATACCCTAAGAACTGACTAGGAGTCTTAGTAGGGTCAAAATTAGTTCCTTCAAGTAGTTTTTGGTTAATAGAGTAGTCAGGATGCTGTGGATCTCCTGCCTGCCCTGATTTAAAACCTTGAGCATATTGCGGTTGAGGAAGACCTTTGCCAGGACTGGAATTGGTATACCAAGGATGCGCTATGTCCTTAAATTTGGACGCAATCAAAGGATTTTGTACATCTTGGTCTGTAACATTACTGCCTAAATTTGGTTGCATGTTAGGTAGTAAGGGCTTATTCTTTGGGTCGTTAACTGTTAGTTTTTCAAGGTTTCTGGCAAGACCAGACTGTAGTTTCACGATTTCGCTAAAAGGAATTCCTTTTGCGTAGCGACTGGCTATAATATGGGCTTCTTGTGGGCTGATGTTGTGAAGATTTGCTGGAAAAATTAAATAAAACACTGTATAGTGAGGTTTAACTGGTAAATGCATAATGATTGGTTAAAGTGTATGTAAAGTACTTCCCAACATATTTCGATTGACTTAATGACTGCAATAAAACCCCTCATAAACTCGGCTTTCGCTTTCGCAGAGACGTATTACCACACATTTATTTTTAATGCCAGTTTATAATAACAATAGATAGGTACATTATTTGATTTGTTATCAAAATTAATACACTGTCCAATTAAGGTTTTCTAGAAACAACTTAATTATTAGGATATTTCTCAAAACTTTCAGTTACAGGTACCTGTTTATACAGCTTATATAAATATAATATTCGAAATAGATTAGTACCTATCTATTTTACTTTGAAACAGTGTGCAACAAGTTAATATTAAGAGTATGTGGAGATCTTGGGAATCTTCAGCTAATACGATATCTAGCTACCCTAAACATTCCAGGAAGCATTTATCTTCCGACTCCAAAGTGATCGTGAAAAATGTATGTGAATCGTTATTAAGGAGCGGCCACCCTAAAGTAATTGCCATTAAAAATATCAGTGAAATGACGAAAGTTCCATTATCGACGGTACGAGATATTATGCTAAAAGGATATTTTAAAAGAAAAGTTTGCAAAGATACCGGAAAAATGAAGTGCGTAGATGATTGTGACAAAGATGTTATTCGCAGAAAAATATACACGATTAACAACTGACGATACAACGATATCATGTAGCAGGACAAGTCTTTACCGCGCTTTGCAGGAGATGGGATTTAACTATAAGACAATAAACAAAAGACAAATTATTATGGAGTCCGAAAGATTAAGAAAAATGATATTTCTGTACCTTAGGGAAATAAAAAAGTTTACATCCGAAAAACGTTCAATAGTTTATCTGGATGAAACGTGGTTTGACACTCATGAGACTGTCAAAAAGGAATGGGTTGATTTAACTAAAAATGGCAAAATAAAGCCCCTTTAAATAAAGGAAAACGAATAACAATAATTCATGCAGATTGGGAGAATGGATGGATCCCTAATTGTTTATTACTGTCGGCAAAAAATATAAAGGATTCAAGTCTGGACTATCATGAAGATACCAACGCCGCTCTTTTTGAAAGCTGGTTTAAAGACTTTTAAATTTTAATGTACCAGAACACAGTGTTATTGTGATGGACAATGCAAGCTATCACAGCCGGCAACTGGAAAAAGTACCGAATGCATCGAGCACAAAATCCGCAATAAAGGAGTTCATGTTAAAAAATGACCTGTACTTCGAGGAAACGTATAGTGAAAAACAGCAGTTAGAAGTGTTAAAGGCATTTAGTATTAAAAAAGAGTATGTGTGTGATAAAATGGCGGAAGAAATGGGTCACACTGTGTTGCGACTGCCACCCTATTATTGCATTTTTAACCCTATTGAACACATGTGGCATTAAATTAAATCGAAAATGAGAACTGAAAATAGCACACCTACTCTTCGTGGCAGTGTAACAGAGCAAATAAAAAAGTTTTCGGTGAAATTCCAGATGAAAGTTGGAAAAATTCGGTTAACCATGTCTTAAAAATTGAAGACTCTTATAGAACTACACAAAGAAACGAAATACATCGTCTTATTATAAATGTGGATGATAGTGATAGCGAGACTAAATTAGGAATAGATTAAAACGTTTTATAATTACAATTAAACCTTCGGTGTATATACAGGGTGTTATGGAAATGACTTATTATTTTTTAACCCGTAAATCTATAGGTCGAGCCGAATTGGGGAAAAATTGCGTTAAATGGCGCTCGAAGCTAGAAATTCGAGAAAAATGCCTTCAAAAATTTAGCTCAAAACACCTACGCGCCAATGATCAAACAGCTGATTCGTACTACTTGTCAAAAAAAAAATTGTTGACAAAAATCTGACAGTTACTGTCAGATATTGTCTTTAGATATCGTCAGCCCAAAACATGTGTTTTGAGCAGGGTTGCCACATTTACTACATCAGTTTCATCAGATAACCTTTTTTGAATATTTAATTTTTTCTACTTAACTTTAATATGCTTTAGTTTCTACCCTATTACACGAAAAATTGTCTACGTATTGCTCTAGTTTTATTTGTACATACCTTGAAATAAAAAACATATCGGCAAGAAATCCACGTTATACCGTTACCATTTCAAATGATTCTAGCGGGACATTTATTCACTTTAACAACACATTAACTGTTCGGGACATTATCAAGTTATTAGCTCTTTAATTCTGTGTTATTAATACAAGAAATTAGTAGTTATAGACTTAATACTTTATAACAAAATCCGGATTGAACACAACGCGTTTTGGACGGTGGCATTACTGCCCCGCTAGACACACGTTTGATACGGTTATGTAAATCAGCCAATCAGATGCGGTCAAGCGCTCGCTAAGCCGATTGGTCGTCATTTTCAATTGGCGCGCGATTTAAATGAGTTAATTTAAAAAATGTTATAAAATGATATCAATTTAGGAATTTCTAGGTGTTAGAATAGGATAGCAGCATACATATTTAATGTTACAGATGAGTCTTGAGTTTTAATACTTTAGAAAGGCAATATCCATAAAAAAATAAAACGACCATTTTTGAGAGGGCCCTCGGAAAAAAATGTTGACCCACTTTGTTGCACTCGCATTGTTTAAGAAGGCTTGTGCATTACTAGTCGTAACTAATATTTACTGACCACAAACTATTCAAAAGAAGTTTTATATTGGCACTATTTGCTCTAAAAAAATGTATAAGTAGAATGCAGAGTTGTATACCTACCCACTCAAATAAAAGTATTTAAATGTATTGTAAATATCAAGGGCTTGGTATCTAAGTTATCCAATATTTTTATAATGTAATTGCCTTTTAAGTAGGGCCACCGAATCGTGTTTAGTGCAGGTATGGATAAAGTATTAGTTTATTTAAAATTAACGGTTTAGACTATCTAACTAAAATTTTACACCTTTCCTTTGGTATGTGTATCCACGTAGATTTTTCAGATGGGTAGTAGGGACCACTTTAGTTTAAAATAGCCTGAAACCCTTCAGGAACCTCGAAGCACTTGTAAGCCCTTTTTGCTAATAATTTTTAGAAAGTAATTGATTGAACAGCTCAATTTTTTGTTTTCAAAAAAAGGACCTCAAGGCAAATCACAGATAGGGCTTACAAGCCCTCAAGGTCTAATTTTGGCAGTGAATGCTTCAACCCGAGATGATATAATAATAATTACGGTATCCAATCCAGTCCTCTTAACTGGACACACAACATTTAAACACGATAGTCCAGGGGGCGGGAAATGTGATTTGTTGCTGTTCTGTGATTGGGTACTGAGCAGTTCAAAGTCAATGGCTTCATATGTGGCTTCATAAATTTGTTTTTAATATCATTTCTTATTATTCATTTACTTGCAACGGCATAAAATTTGTTTGCGTTTTGCTGCTGGAGTGTATAGTTGTTGAATAATGTGATACATGATAGATATATTGCTTGTTCTTGTTATTCTGTGGTTGATATACGTGGCGCCCTCTGAATTTATGTTATGAGAGTGATTCTAGACATGGCGAAGGTATTGTTATCATCAAGAAAGTAGTAGATTTGTTTATAATCATTTGCACAAAAGTTTTACAAGATTAAAGACTAAATATGAATTTCGTTGTTATTAATTAAAGACCACTTTATATAATAATACACATGTGATGGGAATGTTTTGTGATGTGATAGTTTATCTGTGTAAATTTCCAGACATAGGGCTTGTTGTTGGTATCTACGATTTTTACTCAGCGAAGTATTATGATAGCAATACAATTTCATGGGGTGAGTAAAAACTATACCTATTGAATAAGGCTTGTTTAATTGAAATCGCAGTATAGTTTTTGATTTAATCTTTTTTAAAAAACCTAAAAAAAAGATTTTCCCGAATACTTGGCAACGTCGCAAGGTAATCAGCTGTCTGTAGAAATTCCGCCAATTTGTCATGTCAAAAACACGTGTTTAGGGGTAATGAACTTTCATAGAGGCACAGATGGTCCGGTTTTAAGGTATTTTACAAAATTCAAAATACTTCCGATTTTAGAAAAAAAAACTATCAAGTGTAACTCTAGGCCACCCCAGGAGTGGCCCCTTAAAATATAATAAGTCATTTCCATAACACCCTGTATGTAAATATATTTTTTTAAGTAAGTATATTAATTGTTATTATTACTTTTACCTAAATGTGTGCGAAAAGTTGCCCTTTTCCACACGCAAACTTTTCACACTTGTTTTGTACTTATAATAAATTAATATACATATAATACAAGTAATGGTAAAAATAAACATAATAAACATTGCTTCTATAAGGTATTACTATGGCTTTTCATTTAACTACAAAATCAGTTCCTGTGCAAAGCAGTACCCCTTATTTCATTTCATTCACATTCATCGACAGTTTTATATAGGTAATTTTATCAAGAAATTTTTTAAAAACGTAGGTTTGGCAATCGACCAGGTAACGGGGTTTCTTTGGGTGTTTACAATATAATAAAACTGTTATTACAGTTATTAGGTCAAACTAAATATGTTCGGATGGACTTTATTTCCTCTTACCTTTTATTACGCTTGATAAATTGACAATCTGTCCCACCCCCACAGAACTCTTCTTAACGTGCGCTATGTACTCTTCCATTTGCTTGATCTCTTCTTCATTGAGGTCGTGACATAACAATGGATCAAGGTCGTGGATTGGTATTTGTTTTTGAAGCATTTGTTTTCGTTCTTGAGCTGCCTGAGATCCTAAAAATTATTTCATGACAGATGTTCTTTCTTTTTAAAGTCGCACAAGATTATACAAACCTTTTACTGGCAGAGCCTCTGGTGGCAAAGTCTTTAAATACTTGTCTATAGTTTCTTTCTGACCTTTGGGGGCCCACTCCAATTCCACTTCATCTTTCTTTCCGGGTAAAACTAAAAATTCGTTGAGAAATTTGTGAATAATTCAGATTGGAAATTTAATTAAAAAAAATGTGTAACGTCCTTACTAGCGCGTCAACTTTAATCTTACCGATCTTTGTCTTAATTTTGTTAGGTTTGCTGCCCAATAACTGGAATTGTGCCCATCCATAGATGTCATCATCGTGTACATCATGTTCTTCTTTGGGACACCGGCAAATCTTGCAAGCTTTTCTCCAAAAATGAAGGTCTAAACCTTTTAGGAAAAAACTAGGTTACATTGATATTCCACAAACATACGCAGAATTTCAATGTAAGTAATTCAAAACCGAATTTTTGAAATTTTGTTATGTTGACACAAATTTGCTAACAGGGAAGAAGAAAACTCAAGAATTGGTCAAGGATAGCAACAATTTGTTTCTAACAGCAAAACACTAGTTTGAAATAAATAAGCTGGTTGTAAATGATGAAACAACTAATATTTTAATTTTTAGTACAGATAAAACAACTAAAGAAAAACTATCTAACATTTTTATTAACAATATAGAGTTAAAAACAGTACCACATACCAAATTCCTGGGCATTATTATCAATGAATTCATGAAGTGGTCTCCACATATTGGGATATTGTCAAAAAAATTAAATCAAATGCCACAAGACTTTTCAAATGAACTTTAGGGAGAGCTGTAAAGGAGTTTTTAAGTCAAAGGGATGTATGGCTAATATCTACATGTATTTATTTAAGAATAAGGACTCCTTTTTAAGAAACAATATCAATATATCTTACAAAACTAGAAACATAGACATTTATTCACCGATTAACTATCACGGAAAAACACCCATCTTATATGTATACAGAGTGGCAAAAAAGTCGCGTATAACGCCTGTAACTTTTGAATTACCTCGTATACGAAAAAGTGACCTTTATGAAAGTTGTTCAGTAAATTATTCTCCACATGAAACACCCTGCATATGATTGCATATTGGGATTCTACTGGGAAAACTCTGAATTTTTTGTATTTCAAATTTTCACCTATCTGCAATTATCGTTATTGGTCTGCTGAGAATACTCACGCCCGAAAAAGTTGATGTTTGGGGGGCATAGTTGGTAAACATATTGTGGGACCTTTTTTCATAGATGGTATTTAAATGGCGAAAAATATCTGGACCTCCTCAGGAATCACATAATTCCTTCTTGCAGAATGGTTTTATCGGGTGTAAATAATGGCATAAACGAATAGGTATGGTTCCACAAAGATGGGGCACCTGCGCATTATGCGGCAAATGTTAGATAATACATAAGCGAACAATTTCCAGGACGTTGGATAGGCAGAAGAGGTGCTATTGACTGGCCAGCGCGATCCCCGGACTTAACCCCGCTCGACTTCTTTTTGTGGGGACACATGTTAAGTCAAAGTCAAAAGTCAAAAATAGCTTTATTAATTCAAGTTTATACAACTTATAATTAAAGCATCATAACCTAAGAGTAATTAGACCAACAGGTCAATCTATAACAACATGATTTAAAATATTTATACATTATCCAAGATACAAAAAACAACAATATGTGTCAATAATCAATCCAAACAGACTAACTAAACAAACACAACACTAAGCAAAAGAGTCATCATAGTACTCTGAAACTCTATAGTAGGCCCTTGATGTCAACAATCTTCTTACCTCGCCCCTAAAATGCTTTTTGTTAGCTATTTTTCTAACATTTAATGGTAAATGATTAAATAATTTTTTACTATCATATATAATAGAATTTTTTTATTAGAGAGGAGGGGGGATAGGTAAGGAGATTATATGAGAAGCACGACTATTATAAGCACGAGCGGAGCCGACCTCCAATCTAAATTCCCGATGCATGAGGCACACCGTTTCCAAGATGTAAATGCAGGCCAAAGTTAAAATTTTTTGCCGGACAAAGTAAGGCCTGCAAGACTCTCTATACCCAATACGACACAAGAATCTAACAGCACGCTTCTGCAGGGTAAAGACCATATTAAATAGCTGGTCTGTACAGGAAACAGGAACCCCAGAAACATACACCATAACGTAACAGTGAGTCAACGAGAGCAAAGTATACATTCCTTGCCATACCAGTATCCAACTCGCGAGAAACTGTCCTCAATGCGTAGCATGCGCTGGAGAGTTTTTTATTTAAATTAAGAATATGTGGCTCAAACTTCAATTTACTGTCAATATATAAACCTAAGAATTTGTTTGTCTGTAGACTCCGCACTGACTCAGGACCCAAAGATATATGATCTATCTCACATCTAAATGATACTATATTAGTTTTAGAGACATTAAGTGTTAAAAAGTTTGAATCACACCATTCCATTATTTTTAGAATGTCTCCGCTGACACGACTCTGTAATCGATCAGGATCAGTGTCACGCCACAGAATAGTCGTATCGTCAGCAAACATAGTAAATACCCCAGATATATTTAGTTTTGATAAATCATTATTATATAGCAAAAACAGTAAAGTCCCCAGTACAGAGCCTTGGGGAACACCAGATGTAATTGTTTTTTGGGTGGATGTTTCATTGTTAAAAAAAACTGATTGTTGACGATATGAAAGATAAGACAATACCCAATTCACTGACGCGCCCCTGAACCCATCAGGGCCGTAGATAAGGGGGGGGTTTAGGGGGTTCAAACCCCCCCCATAACAACGAATGTTCAGTTCTACCTTGTTAACCACCGTAAATTTTAATAATAATTCTAATAAATTGCCAGAGTTTTCTTACCTAAACCCCCCCCCCCCCCCCATGGGTAACGCCTAGCTACGGCCCTGGAACCCATACACCTCAAGTTTGCTCAGCAGTATTCTATGATTCACACAATCAGAAGCTTTGGTTAGATCACAAAATACTGCCGCAGCGACCTCACTCTCATTCAACCCCATATACAGGTCCTCAAGAAGGGTAAACATGGCGTGATTTGTGTTTTTTAGAGGCCTGAAAGCCGAATTGTCTCTCGCTTAGGAGCTTCTGCCCGTTGATGAAGCTGACCATACGCGTCTTGACAAGCTTCTCAACAACCTTCCCCAGAGTTGAGAGCAATGAAATAGGCCTGAAGTTAGACGCAGTTTCATAATCTCCACCCTTATACAGTGGAATCACTGTAGACAACTTTAAAGAAACAGGAAACATTCCAGTCTGAAAAGAATTATGTATAGCCACCGGAAGAACCGCTAACACTCGATCAGAAAGTCTTACAAGAATATTTAAGGAAATACCGTCCCACCCGGAAGTATTTTTATTTTTTATTTGACCAAAAATAGTTTTAATTTCGTCAGTATCTGTGGGATAAAAGTAAAAGTATATCATTAATCTTTATATCATTAAAGAAGCTTAAAGGATCAGTTTTGGGATCAATACTACCAGACAGTGTGGAAGCTACTAAACAATAAAATGCATTCAGTTCCCCAGCGGTCATGCTTGAGCTCGGAGGTGACACATTTCTACCACCTAGCTACTTGTTTAATTTTCTAGGCTCTTTATTTTGTTATTATAAAGTTTGTTACAATTTTAACTAAATAGAAATTCAGAGTTTTCCCAGTAGAATCCAAATATGCAGGGTGTTCCATTTAAAAAAAGTAAGTTAGTCTCTATGGCAACCAAACCAAAAATGACAGAAAAAATTCATGCAGGTAGACATGTGGGGAATAATTTACTGAAAAACTTTCAAAAATGTCACTTTTTCGTATACGAGGTAATTCAAGAGTTACAGGCGTTATGCGCGACTTTCTTGCCACTCTGTATACATGGTCAGTGTATCAGAGTTATAGAAATAAATATTTGGAAAATACTTTAATCACCCTTATTTTACACGTGCTACAATTAATAAGAATGTAATTAACCCAGTAAAAAATATTAATATTAATCTAAAGAGGGTGGCTTATCAAAGTCCTAAAACATATAACATGCTTCCAGGAACAATAAAAACTGTAAAGAACATAGGCAAATTTAAAAAATAATGCAAACAATATGTAACAAGAGAATATAAAGATCTCAAAAATATCTTCAAATAAGGTTATTCATTCCTATCACATTGCTCAATACAAGCTTCATTTCAGAGGACATAAGTAGGTAATTAATTATTTAGTAGATCATTTTCTTCTGGTGCATATAAGTAATTTTATTTATACCTAATTCATATTTTATGCTAAATTAAAACAATTTAAATAATATTTAATCACGTTATGTGTGCATTAAAGGAGAAACTTTTTTTTGGAAGAAACAACTTGCCACCTTTTCTCCTCTACAAGATAATGCAATTGAATGTTCAATTCAACCTTTGGTTTTTTCGCAACCATTATCAAATAGCGGCAATAATTTATTTTATGCTTTATAAATTCTACTTTTTATTCTGAATTCAAGGACATATCACACTTATTATTTACATATTAAGACGTTTCGGACTTAAAAAACTCATCATCAATGCAAATAAGCACCTCATTTAAAATGTTTTTGTTTGTATTGTTGGCTTTAAACAGATTTTTTTTATTTGACATTACTTATTTACAATGATTTTAAATTTAATTTCAAATGCGTAAATCTTAACCATTATAGTGCATAATTAAGATACTAATATCCTATATAACATCAAACCATTATGAATGTATGAACAATTCAGAAACTATAGAAACTTATCTAAAATCCAGCAAACAATAAAAACTGGAATTAAAACCAACAAAGTAGAGACAAAATGAAATGAAAATTTTTGAGAAACCAAATTCACCCCTTAATCAAATGTTAGGCTCACAAAATTACACCAAATTGAAGTTTTTTTTAAGCTTCATCTATTTCATAATACCTACTATTACCATTGGAATGATAGGATATGATCAAATCACACAAAAAACATTTTCAGCCCTATCGAAATTGGTTAAATTGACTAATAACTTGATAAATAAAAAAATCAAAAATTGTTATAGGTAAGTGAGAAATTATGAAAGATGGCCCAGTCACACAAGAGGTCAGTTTCCCTTTCTTTTGAGTCTATTATCTGTAAGAATTATGCCCCTCAAATATTTTGCAAAATACTAGGGATTCTAGAATAAGAGTATAAAGGTTGCATTTATAAATTACTGTTTAATCTCTATTTTTGCAATTTATCTTGTCTTAGATACTGATAAAAGTACTAGGTATATACAGCACATCTAATCTTCGGAAAAACATTGTTGACTTAATATTATTTATTGAGATAGATTAACATGAGTAATTTTCTGAATTACCTGGACATTTATCACCACATTTCAAGCAAGGGGCCCCTGCACCCGCTTCATGTCCCAATCTGGCTTTTAGTCTTTGCTCCCTCTTTTCTTCTAAACTCTGTAGCCAATTTGGAGTTTCTGGCACTACAATTTCTCCACTCATCTAAAATGCAATTTATAGGGTGAATTTAAAATATAAAAATGAAAAATCAATTTTATTTATTAATTTGTAAGTTGTATAGCACGGCATCTTTTTCCTATGCTATAAAATAAACGAGATAAAAAAACATTGTTGTAAGTAAATTAATGATATCTAAGAAAATGGGTTGGGTTTGGGTTCATATCCCCTTTTTTCAAGTATTTCTCGACATTAAAATATTTATCACACTCGGAACAACAATAGATCTCTTACAATTTATATAAAACACTTCTCTTTTACCTTGCTATTAATTTTTAAATTAGTTTTTCAAAGTTTTCACCTTGTAACATGAAACTTTTGTGCAACAAGTCGTTGTGACGAATCGTGAGTCATCTACAAAAAGTACAAAAGAAAATATAAGTGAAGTTAGCCGCTCCAAGTTAGATTAGGGTACGTTGTCCCGTTGTCCATGCCATAAAAATACTTCTCTTTTTCTTTCATCGTCACGAACTTGGGGAAGCTATCCTGCGTTCGTGTTGCACGTACGTCGTAAATTAAATCGGGCAGGTGGGAAAAAAGATGACCCTAACCTAACTTACCTTTAACCCTACTTTTTGTTTTCGAGTTGTTTCAGTTGTTTGGCATGTTTTCCCATATTATGTTTTTAAACTCTGACACTATAAAGAAGTCAAAAATACGTGGTTGATACCCTTTTGTAAATTGTGTACATAATAAGATGAGTATTCCCAAAAAATGCGTTGGAAAAGAAAGTTTTCAAAGAATGAATTATTTATATCAGATTTGTAACCAGCTCGCAACAGAAGATAAAGCGTCTCATCAAGGAGCACTGCAGGCCTCGAATTTGTTAGTGAGCATTTCAAAAAGGGCTGTACAACGACTAGACATAGGACTGAAGAGAACCATATGCAAAGGTTGTCGCTCGTTGCTGTTACCTGGTATCACATGCAAAGTACGAATTAAGAAAAAGAAAGTTATAAAATACTGCTTGATTTGTTCCCAAAGAAAAGTCTTTGAATGTAAAGATAAAACATATTTGCTTTGGAGTGAAAAGAATGAAAGTTTGGTTGAAACTGTAGATTATACACCAACAGGGGAGTCGTGCGGAACAGACAAGGATACTGTATCAATTATATCATAATCAGTTTTTTTTATAAATAAATAATTTTTACAATAATTTTGATTATTTTACTCCCTTCTTGTCATCACTGCTTGTATCACGTTACTGTAAACCAAGAACAAAATTGGAACGTCAAACAAATCCTAACCTAAAAGAAAATGGAAGATGTTTCAAATTCAAACATTTCCGACGAAATATTAAAGAAACTTCGATTGGAAACTAAAGTTTCCCGCAAAACCATTGCAAAGAAGTATAAGAAAGTCTCTAAAAGTGTAAGACGCCGGAATAGAAGGAAAAGGAGCAAGAAAACTTACTTGAAAACGTTAAGGAAAAGAAGGCTAGGAAGGCGAACTGAAGACCTTTGTAGTAGCTTGGATGAATTTACCGTGCTAGACATGGAAATGGCTTCAATGTGTGATTTCAATAAGTTACCGGAAGAAATTACTGAATGGCAAAAGCAGGTAAGTAAATCTCGTGGAGACTCCTCTTTAGAAGAATAAAAGTTTTTTTTTTTAGGATCAAGTAGCATATTGGAAATCACGAGCTATCACTTTAGAAATAGAAAATCGAATGTTACATCAACATATAAGAAACGTGTATGCTCAACAAATTGAAAATTATGAGAAAGACAGTCACTGGAAAGAACTAACAAGTAGTCAAAGTAGAGCAGGAAACAAGAAGAAAGATACTCAGTATGACCAAAAGAGTGGTGAGAGTAGTAAAAGTGATGAAGTTAACAGTAGTAAGACGAGTATAGGCAGTAAATTAAAGCCAAGCAAAGATATAAATATTTCAAAAAGAGTTGAAGATAGAGAAAAAGTGATACCAAAAACACCAGAAGGTAAAAATAGACTCGAGGAAATGAAGAAAATATATGGCGATATGGCACCAAAAATTATGGGAATGGAGACAGCAGTTCAATTGAATTATGAAAGACTATCTGAAGAGGGGTCACCAATGTACTGGCCCAATATACCTTTGAATCTCTAACAATAGTAGTGACAAACCATATTTTTATAATGCAATAATTCAGGGATTAACAAAAGATGAAATCAAGGAACTTAATCAAGAGGACAAGGTTCAAAGAGCTGAAACATCCTCTTATAAATAATATACACTGTGTTAAAAAAACGGGACTTTTAAACACAGTCTAGATATATTATATAAAAATAAAGGTTGTGCATTTTTTAGAATTTTTCATTGATTTGTATAAGGACCTATAATCATGTTCACAGTGCATAAATACTAATTAGGTATTTGTCACTAATTCAAATTAGTTTATTTACATTAAATACATTATGCGATTTAGTAAATTTTGTGTTTAAAACCTTATTTTTAACAGTATTTAGAATTTCAAAATTCTACTTTTGTACCAGTGGTCCACCAGAATTGTTTGGCATTGGATGGAAAGCTGAGCATAAGCTGTGACTTACTCTTAACATTTCTACCCATCAATAAAACTTATTTACATACTTGTAAAGAGTTTAATTTTCATGCACCAAATTACAAATACACTTTTTATCCTTTATTTACACAGGTAACCGTCTACTTCTTTGTGAATGTAGCCAATCCTTAAGTTGGGATACCATCAAGCCACCCAAGATAATCTGCGTTGGGTGGTAGACCAAAAGTGGCAAGCTTATTTGACTTAGATGAGAATAACCATGGAACATTATTCTTAATATTGGAATGCCTAAAAAATTGTATTTTCATTTGAAATAGTGCACTAGCACCTCGGTGCTTTCCTATGCCTTATTGGGAAATTCATAGTAATCTTAAAAACCTAGAGACTGTAAAATCTGAATTCCCCAGTGCATGTGTGCAAACCTTTCATATCCATTTTTTGCTTTCATACTGTGTGTAACAGAATCTTCTACTCACCTAATGTTAGAGATTTATGTGTTGAGCAAAACACTATAGCTATGACATCAGCTGCTGTAAACACTTTTTTCATAGAACTGGAAATCTTGAAGCTTAATATTATGAGTACTATTTGCAGCAGTAATACTAAAAATAAATAAAAAGCCTTAGGTACCTACTATTAAAAAAAATTCTCATAAAGTTATTGCATATGGAAATCATTTTTTATAACTTTTTTTTTTCTTTTCATGAAAAATTGATAATTAAATGTTTTTTTTCATGTTTTGGCACTTAACAGGTTTGTTTGTTTTACACTGCCCTAGCAACCCCCTTAAAAACAATCTATCCCAACGAATTAAGTACCTGAAAATATTGTGAAAATTACATCTAAAGCAGACAATCCAGTCTCAGGAACCAAAAATGTATCACAAAACGTTGTATATATCACAAACAGCAATGCACATTGGCTGATTGTATTTAGAGGTATCCTGTGACCACGAATTGGGGTAAAAATCTTGATTGCTTGACCTATAGCCAGTGGTAGAAGCACTGTGGTGGTTAGCTGCATAACTGTGCCAAACAGTGGAACAATGGTAGTGGAACCTAGCTAAAAATAGTAGTTCTGGAGCTGGGGGGTGCTTTGTAACATGATTATTTCCTTACATTAAACAATAATGATAATGGGGTTATTAATATTCCCAAGAAGCTTCCGACAACTGAGTTAAATATTGCAGCCGTCTCATTACCCTGGGCTGCCCTGGTCAATATAACAGCGCTGGAGACTGGAGGCGGCATGCAGGCTACAGTTACAAGCCTAAAAAATTGGGTAGTTGACCCTGACAGTGCAAACAATTTGAAGCTTTACTTACCCTTTTAAAACCCAGGTGTTGATTCCAAACATGTGCAAAAACTTTATAAAACATTGTGTATAAATAGGAATAAATATAAATGTGAAAATTTGTATAAATAAATGCAGCTTGTAACGACGGAATGTGTGGAAAATGCTTTCAGTTTTTAGAGAGAACCCGCTTATCAAAAACATTAGTGATACGGCTCCATATTTAACGGAATACTCAGTCTTTAGAGGACCTAGAACATTAACATAAAGGAATTTAAAAAGCAGGAGCAATGATTTAAGTAGATCGTTTCTTAAAAAATACAGAGCCGCAAGGTTTACCTTCTTTTGAACCCAGCGTAGGGTACATTCCAGCTAAAAAAATACAGCATAGAATGGCAACTAGAAGCCAGTTTTTCTTTAAAAAGTCGCCGGGAGTTATTCCATGTCTCATTTTTAATAAATCAGGATAGGTTTGACCTGTTTTAGTTACATTGTTTTAAACTTTTGTTGAAAATAAAACATAACAAGGAAGTTGGGTTAGGTTATATACATAAAAGTTGGGTTAGGTCTTCAGATATGTCATAATAAAACTATTTATACTGTTCCATTCTATACTAGATGTCGCCTTTAAGGTATTTTTTTTTGGTTTGAAACCGTACTAATTCACCAACCTGTCAAATTTGCCAGTTGTCACTGTCAGTTGCCTTGTCAAAAATAGCACAACTTGTCTTATTTCAACACAAAAAAAACTCGCAAAAATTCTGTTTAAAACAGATAAGAACCAAAACGATATATTTTTATTATTTTAGCCAGTTTTAAAAAAGCTTTAAAAATAGGTAGCAAAAAGATGGCCCGAGACTACGACCATTTGTTCAAGTTGCTGATTATAGGAGACAGTGGTGAGTGTTTATAAAGAGCCTTTATGGGGCGGGGTTTGACTGTAAATTAAGCAAAATATTTGAAAATTGGTGCATTATCTTTGGGATTATCACTAATTTAATTTGCATCCGGTATGTGAGAATGTGGGCGAAAATATCCACTTTGATTGGTGTTATTAGGTTCTATTGATAGTAATTATATTGTAGACTTCTGTGTTTCCCATTGTACTTATGAAGAATTTAAAGCAAAGTTAGTGGGAAATAAAATAGGAGCCCCTATCCAAATTTTCGGATACTCTCACACCAACATTTGCTGCTATTAAGTTAAATTATACTTTCAAGTTTGCTGGGTTTAAGTACAGTTACATATGGGTGAAGTTTCCTGTATATGTATTGCTCTTTCAGTTGTCTTTCTCATATTACATGACACCTACTAAAGACATTTGCTTAAAAATAGAACAGAGCTTTGTAGACTCATCTTTGACCTAAAGTTAAAAACTACTAGAATGTCATTATAACTTTATGTAGTCGTATATTGGTCTGAGCAACACACTTAAATTTTTGGTTTTGTTCGGTTCAGCTGCATATATTCACTCGACATAAGTAGTGGTAAGGGTAAATCCTGCCATGATTTTTAGAGTATAGTATGTATTTTATATCAGGAGACCTGCTAGTGCTAGCCTTGACTATAGGTTTGGGCTGTCAACACAGACCAGCTAATCATTGTTTTGCTACAATGGGCCTGGGAAATAAGAGTAGACTAAAAGAAATCAAGTAAAATAGTATAGTTTTAGTAAATGGGGCAGACCTACCATCAAATGAGATGAAATTATTTTATTAGCAACTTGTGCTATCAGCAACTATTTAACAAAAATAACCATAAGGTAACATTAGAGCTATAGTGAGATTTTACCTTGAGTAATCTAACTGTGTTTGTAATTTCCCCTACAACATACATATCCAGAGTATAGAAAGGGTCCGGCCCTTTTTGAAATATAGCTTTTCAATTTAATATGCCACAACTAAGCTATCTTCAATTGGAATCTAACATTCAAATTAAAACCCGTGAAAAACGCGGGAATCTTAAGGCCCTTAAAATGCTCTGTAATATATTACATAATAAATACATATAAATAACTGTCCCCTTTTGCTGAATAAATTAGGTTAACATGTTCCTTCAAGGGAAACACATTTGCAATAGCATCAGACAGAACTAAGTTTTTATCCAGGTCAGGTAGGCTGGCCAATGAGCATCCTGGGCTTGATTTGTTCGGATAGCTATTAGACAGCTTGCCACCATAATTTCAAATCTCTAATCTGACAAACATAATGTTCTTTACTGATGTTGATGCTTTGTTTAAAGTGTTTTTTCCCCATCATACCAGTGAATTAATTATAAATTACAAAATTTTCAAGTTATGTAACTCTGTGGAAGATGTAATATTACCTATTTGTATTTCTTGTGAAATTGGGCAATGCCTATTAATAAATAAATAATGATGCTAGAAAGAACATGACTAAAATGAACTTTACATTTTCAACAAAAATTTACTTTTTATTGTCTTATTTACACCTAATATCCATAGTTTATGTTCTAAGAATAAACTAAATAATGCATTTATTTCCAATGTGGGTAAAACACAATAATTGTCACAATTAAACAATGCATAACCTGATAAGACATATTTTTATTTTACATAATATTTAACAAAGCAGCGTATTTTTATGCTCAATCAGTTTTTCGCATTATTTTGCAAAATTTATTATTAAGAAGAAACTAGAATAAACACAATAAATGGACTTAAAAAAATTCAGAAATGGCTTAATATACATAAACTAACTCTTAATGTTAAAAAAACAAATTATTTAGCGCTTACAAAAATTGATGTAAATCGTCCTCCTTTTAACCACATAGAAATAGGTCTGAACGAAAAAATTGAGGAGGTCGCTCATATGAAATACCTTGGGATAATGATTGATTCCTTTTTGCGGTGGGATGTTCACGCTGAATATCTAACAAAAAAAATTAGATCTCTAACATATAAGTTTTATATTCTTCGAAATATCTTGTCATCAAGTCTGTTGATTACGCTGTATCGGAGTCTAGTGGAATCGTTATTAACATATGGTATCACTGTCTGGGGTGCTATGTACGAAAACGCAATGAGACCGTTACAAATAGTTCAAAAGGAAATTTTAAAAATCATATATAAAAAAGATCGTCTGTATCCTACAAATATGTTGTATAATGAAATAACCGTAAGTTTGAACGTGCTATTCTTCAACTCGGTGAGTTGTTACATTCATAAGCACCGTAAAATGCAGCCTGTTACGTCACATTGCCAAAACACCCGCTGTCTAACTGGTCAGCCTTTACAGGTTCCAAAATGCCATAGCGAATTCCATAGACGTTCAATTAATTTCCTTGGTCCAAAAATATACAACTTGTTGCCAGCTAATGTGAAAAATGTTGTAAAACCAAAACTGTTTTCAAAAAGGTCGAAAGCATTAGTTTGGAGAAATCAGATTCTGTTTAAGAACCTTTTCTAACTTAGAAACAATAAAATAAAAAAAAAAGTTGCAGTTCTTAACATTAACTTATATTTACATTTTAAATATAGGATAAGATGTAAACTAATATAGAAGCACATACAGACGCTCTGCGTCTAGGTGCTTCAAAGTAACACAATACCATTGAAAACTTACCTGATATCAATTGTAAACTAAATATTTTGTAACTAATTATAGGTATTTAAATAAAAAAAAAAATAAAAAATAATAATAAGATCAAAGGGTTCACGTGATTCTTGAAGTTAATACAATTTTAGGAGTAGGAAAGAGCTCCCTGCTCCTACGATTCTCGGATAACACATTCACAGGGAGCTACATCACCACAATAGGAGTAGACTTTAAGATTAAAACCATCAATATTGATGGACAAAAAGTTAAGTTACAGATCTGGGATACCGCTGGGCAGGAAAGGTTCAGGACAATAACTAGCACGTATGTTGGATTCAAACTTATTTATTTTAAGACAACTAAAAATACAAATTTTCTTGTTATCAACAAAAATGTACCTTAATGTATATTATGTTTATTTATAGGTACTATAGAGGAACACATGGAGTAGTTATAGTATATGATGTCACAAATGGAGAAACGTTTGCCAATGTCAAAAGGTGGCTGCAAGAAATAGACCAGAATTGCGACGTTGTCAATAGTGTTTTAGGTAAGCTTATTAGCCCTAATTTACATTATTGAATAGAATCTATGCAATATAATGGAAATTTCTGTAAAAAACATCAGTCACGCACCCTGTACAGGGTGCACCAAGCTGAGTGGCCTATTAGAAGTGTCTCGAGAACTACTTAAATGAGATTCTATTTTGAAAATATGGCTATGTCTGTAAGAGATGGTGTTTTACCTTTCTAAAATATTTTGGGTAATGCGATGTTGCTGGATCATACGTATAGTGACAGCAACCTCGGAATTTTAAATCAATTACCCTATACAGAGTGTTTCAGAAGTATGTTTTCGCTTATATTTAGACCCCTATACAGAGCGAAAACATTAAGAGATAGAAAAAAACTTTAAACACGAAAGTTTTAGGATTTTTACTGAATCATCAGAATCTTAACAAAAAATTTTCGAAAGATGATTACAATGCCGAAAAAAATAAGCAGCTTATGTTTTTTATATCTATTTTATTAAAATTATAGATATTTATTTCCTGATTCCAAAAATATATAGTTTGTCTATATTAGCTCAAACCGTTTTTAAGATATTAGCAATCAAAATTTTAAAAAGTTGTATTTATTTTCGTTTATAAGTCTAGAATTACTTTTGTATTACAGAAAATCCTGAGTATTCTGTACCAGATGCGGTGGGCCATTTTCAAATCTTTATCAAAAAATACTGTTATTATCCCTATAAATTTTTACCAGCCCAAAAATTAATAGAAGGTCACAAGAGACAGCGGTTAGAGTTTTGTTTGAATATTTCAAGAAGGCGTGAAATTGATGAAAATCTTTTAAACAAAACTTTATTCACCGACGAGGCAACTTTCAGCACAGCTGGTATATTTAATCGAAAAAATAAACATTTTTGGGCAACTTCTAATCCCCACAAAATTCAGCCTGTTAGAATTCAGGACCGTAGGTCTATAAATGTTTGGTGCGGCATTATAGGGAATAAAGTCGTTGGTCCAATAATTTATAATAGGACTTTAACTGGCCAAGATATTTGGATTGGATAATTGCAAGAGAATGAGATTGAAAACTTTTTAGAAGAGCTTCCTCTTAACCAACTCGCTACGCTTATCTGGCAGCAGGACGGTGCGCCAAACGGGCCAATAATGTGGCCGGCAAACAGCCCCGATTTGACGGTGCTGGATATTTTTCTTTGGGGCTATCTAAAAAACAAAGTTTATTACAATAGGCCAGAGAACATTCAAGTTTTGGAACAAAGAATTCGAGAAGAAATTTTGGTGCTTAATAGATACTATCGAGGGTCCATTATGAACTCAATAAATCCTAAATTATTAGGAAATATTCAAAAATGTATAATAAATCAAGGGAGTTACGTTAAAAATCAGTAATTTTTTGTTTATGTTTAATTATTTTTCTTTTTAGCATTGTATTAATTTTCTTTTAAAATTTAAATAACAATCATAAAAGTAAATTTTTTATTTCAATTAATTATTGATATTGTTACTAAAATATTAATACTTAATGATTAAATACAAATTTTGATAGTAAACTACAAATTAATATATATCAAATGGAATTAAACTTGTTGCATTTATTTTTTAACGCCTCCTAAATGTTATTTTAATAGTAAGAGAAGCATCACCAATCTAGGCCATTTGATTTTCAATGCATAACAGACTTATAAACGCAAATAAATACAACTTTTTAAAATTTTGATTGCTAATATCTTAAAAAAGGTTTGAGCTAATATAGACGAACTATATATTTTTGAAATCAGGAAATAAATATCTATAATTCTAATAAAATAGATATTCCTTTTAAAAAAACATAGGTTGCCTATTTTTTTCGGCATTGTAATCAACTTTTGAAAATTTTTTGCTAAGATTCTGATGATTCAGTAAAAATCCTAAAACTTTTTATTTAAGGTTTTTTTTCTATCTCTAATTGTTTTCGCTCTAGATAGGAGTCTAAATATAAACGAAAACCCTGTACATAAAATGACTTTTGAAATTTACCAAATTGTCAATGACAAATCCTAAATATTTTAATGGTTTTACTAATTCCAGTTTAGTTCTATAAATTTCTATATTTACATTATCTAGCGTAGAATATTTAAATTTTGTTGAAAGAATCATTGCCTTTGTTTTATTTACATTTAATTTTAATATATTAGTATTCAAGTATTTGTGTATTTTAATAGGTTTGCTATTTATGTGTTGAACGGCACTCTGTACATTTTTATGACTAGATGAAAGTAATCAGTCGTCAGTAAATAAATTAAGAAAAGCAGGCGTAATTAAATAGTTAATATCATTTATCAGAAAAGTTATAATTAATTTTTGTTCTGGGCCTTCTATTTGTTAAATAGTTACGAAACCAATCAAGTACTATACCCCTTATAACATAGTATTGACGTTTACGTAAAAGAATTTCATGGTCTATTATTCCAAAGGCGCGTTTGAAGTCGAGGAAAACAGCTACAACAAAATTATCATTATCAATTAGGTCATTCCAAGTAGCTACCAAGTTGTAAAGCAGATTCACAAGGATGATTCTAAGGCCCGATTGATTTGAGAAAAGTCAGTTATTATTATTAAAGTATTCAGACATTTGTTGGTAAACAGCTAACTATAATTTTTCTTTGCTAGATAAAGAATTAACCGGTCGAAAATCGACAGCATTATTACTATTTGTATTTCTAAGAATTGGTGTTACTGTATGTAGAACCTTTTAATTATTGTTCAAAAGAACAAAGGAATCACATTTATAGATCTGTGTACCTTGCACTTTATATCACAATTTACAATTGCTAGGTCTATGAAGAGTACTATTATTCTGATCTGTACATCGTGTGTGGAAAAAGTGATATTTAAACGCAACTATATTGTGTGAAACCACTTTGGTTTTGCGTTGGCATTCTGGGGCATATGATTTGGTAACTGCTTTGTTTACATTAAATATTTTTTTTAGTTGGTAACAAAAATGATACGCCGGAACGCAAGGTGGTATTAACAGAAGACGCTCAGAGATTTGCGGATTCCATGAACATCCAGCTCTTTGAGACATCGGCAAAGGATAATATAAACGTAGAAGAAATGTTTATGGCCATCACCAGGCTGGTTATAAGGTAATTTACATGAAAAATATAATATAGACTACCTTTGGGTTTCTCCTAACCTAACTACGGTCCCCGGTTACTTTGAGTGCAATTCCTTACGAATTTTAAGAAAATAAGTTTTTATAAACATAAGTCGTACGCCACTGTTTTTTTCCAGAGTAGGTATATTTTTATTAGTGGCCATTTCTAAGCAATAATGCTCCCTTGACTTTTTTTCGGTCGATGCACCGTTTTTGAGTAAAAAAATCAAATGTAAATTGTTGCTTTTAAAAGATTGTGAATTTTTTATATTAATTTAATAAATAGTAATTAAAAATAATTTTTTAATATTAACATAAATTATTTAAAAACAGTAACGAATCGAATAATAACATAACTAATAATTCGCTTTAAAATAATAATAGTATATTATTAACCAAGGTTTAGACAGCCATCATTATAGCTCGAGCGGCAAGTTTAAATCACGAGGAGCGGAGCGACGAGGGATTTAAGATGCGAGGGCTATAAGCTGTCTTAACCGTGGTTAATATAATATTTTTTCCACTACTACAAACTTTTATAAGACATTTATCTTTACAGTATTAATAATTATAAAAAATTATAGGTAGGTGTAAGTATATTTTTTAATCAGGTTGCCTGCGCTTTGGAATTGGCAAAATATTTTGTTGTTTTGTCAGGTGGCTTACTTATTACGACCCGAATCTGTCCTCCTAATGAATATGGCGAATTATTGTCTCTGATACCCTATATTTGTTATTGATTGTATCGATATTTTACGATATCAAGCATCTCTAATAATCTAATATGTATTAATAATTATCTGGTTGCCCAACGACAAGAAATCACCTTTCAGGTTATTCATGTTTATGAATTCATGTTGTAGAATCAAAAAATCAAGTTACCTGCGTTCAATTAGATTCTTGAAGATGGTCAATAATGAAAGGTAAAAAAAAAACATCAATGATTTATCATTTCCGTTCATTTAATTAGGGATTTTTTAAAAAATTTAACAGTCGCCATTTTGAAATAGCTTGACAGAATCGCGTCAAAATTTATGAGCATACTGTACGAAATATTAGCTTTCAAAAAATGATGTATCACAAGCTGTATGTTTCCATTTGAAAAAAAAAGATGTCATATCTTTGACAAAAGAATGTGAGCATATATAAAACTAAATTGACGTGTCCGAGCATTTTCCCCAAAAGTTACAGGTTAAGGCTATATTAATTTTAATCCGGACTTCTGGGTAGCCCTGTATATGTTTTTGACCTTGTTGTAAAACCTTGGTGTAAAACATCTACTGTAGTATGGTTTTATGAGTCTCTATGACCTACATAAGATATTAAATTTTCTTTAAATTGTACATGTCAGTTCAAAAGGTAAGACGCTGGATACCCCTATGTACCCTCCCAAGAGTATGCCATATACTTCCCAGACATCCTGTATATCATGCTCATAGAACCTTTTTTTGTTAAAATATCGCAAGGAATTATGTTTCTATTTAAGTGCGTTTTTTATTTTAAGCGGACCTTAACAACTATCTCAACAATACTTACTTTTTTCTATTACAGGACCAAACTGAATTCGATAGAACAACGAAACGACACGAAAGACGTAGTCAATTTAGGGGGGAGGAAAAAAATCAAGAGGAAAAATAATAGTTGTTGTTAGCAAAGGCTTGCGAGGATGCGCGTGCGTGGTCGACTGCATGTTGTTCGAGTGTACTAGTACAGAAAGGTGAATACGTTCCGTAGGCTAAACTCACTTCCTTACGCTTTTTTTGCTAAGCCAAAAGTATGTGATATTATTGGAGAATATTCACTTCAAACAAAGTCAAATTGATGGTTTTAAGGTTGGGCAACTTAATACACGATTTTGTTGTTTTTAAGAGGTTTAAAGACTGGGATTTTTTCTGTACACTTTAACAACAAAACCATAGGAATAAGTAAATTTAATATATTATCCAAAACATTGTTCGAATTATGAAATTTTAAACTGTAAACCTCTATAATAAAAAGCTCTTTCTAACATTATTTTACAAGTGAACTGCAAAAAAAGTGACGCACCTAAAATTTTGTGAAAGTTTGATGACTCGTAACTTCTGAACTGATTAATCGATTTTATGGAGTTAATCTTTAGGATTAATATACATGTTGAATGTTGTTTTTTTCTTATGATTTTGTGGTGTTTATAACCTAAAACAGATATGATTGTTTATTTCAGAAAATTTAGGACACCCTGTGGATTGTTTCAGCATTCAATTTTGTTTTAAGCTAACATTAGCTTATTGAATGAAATATTGTTTATATTTATGTACCTATCTTATGTAGGTCAGAAGATACCATAGTTTTATTAAAGAAAAGTACTTTTCACCCTGCATAAAGGAAAAACACTGTCAACATTTAAAAGCTTTATTAAGAACAACCAAAATAAGAAAGTATGAAGCAAAATGTAAGCAAACTGCAATTTAGTAGCGAGTGTTGCCACCTCTTGCCCTAATTAAATCCTCTATTCGCCTTGGCATGCTTTGGATAAAGTTGGAAATGGTCACCTGAGGAATATTATTCCACTCCTCCACTAGGGTTTCTCCTAAGGCATCTAAAGTTTGCGGAAACCTCTGGCGAGATCTAACTCGCCGTCCCAATTCATCCCACAAGTGTTCATATCTGGACTTTTTGGTGGCCATACCATTGTTTCTATGCCGACCTCATTAAGATATGCATTGACAATTCGGGCGGTATGCGGTCTTGCATTGTCGTGCATAAGAATAAAATTGTTCCCAATAAAATGTGCATAGGGAACAATATAATCCTGCAAAATATTTGCGCCGTAAGAGCATTTCTTGGTTACACACAGAGTTCTGGGCGGCCTTCTATTGACATTCCTCCCCATATCATTACAGATTCCCCTCCAAAGCTTTCTCGTTCGCTGATTAAACCTTGCTCGTATCGTTCTCCGGTTCGTCTCCAAACTCTTTGACGAAAACAAACAAAATCGAGACTCATCGGTAAATAAAACCAGAGACCATTGTTGCTCATTCCAACATCCATACATTATACAGAAGTTTCGGCGATGCCTGTTAAGTAATTTTGGACCAGTTGCTGGTCTCCTTGCTCCCAAATTTATATCTTTTAACCTTCGACAGACTGTATGATCACTTACATGTATACCGCGTATTTCTCTTAACAGATGGTTTGTTTGCGCCGCAGTTTGAAAGCGGTTTCGTAACGTTTGCATTTGAATAAAACGATCATCAAAATTCGTTGTACATCTAGGACGGCCGGAACCTACTCTTCTATGGTAATGACCTGTTTCTTCATACCTTTGAATTGCGCGACTTCCGGTAGCTTCACAAACATCAGCGGCCCGAGAAGCATGTCTCTTACTTTTGCCTTCTGCTATTAAAGCGATGATACGACCTACTTGTTGAGGCATTTCATTAAATTACCGCACAAAGAGAAAATTCTTATTGACAAACTGACACACTAACGTTTCCAAATTATGACATATAGAATCAAATAAAAATCTGTAACATGTGTTTCATCGCCTACTTACCATTTAAACATACTGTTGACAGTGTTTTTCCTTTATGCAGGGTGAAAAGCACTTTTCTTTAATAAAACTATGGTATTTTCTGATCTACATAAGATAGGTACGTGAATTAAAAAACAAAAGATAAACGATATTTCATTCAATAAGCTAATGTAAGCTTAAAACAAAATTGAATGCTGAAACAATCTACAGGGTGTTCTAAATTTTCTGAAAGAAACAATCATATCTGTTTTAGGTTATAAACACCACAAAATCATAAGAAAGAAACAAAATTCAACATGTATATTAATCCTAAAGATTAACTCTATAAGTTACCAGTCATCAAACTTTCACAAAATTTTAGGTGCTTCACTTTATTTGCAGTTCAGTGTATTTAGCCACTATCGGTGTCTAGGGTCGGCATTTAAATGTGCACAAGGAAGTAAGCATATCGTTCATGTGCACCCAACAAAGAAAGATGTTGCCGTTCGCATTATTTGCAAAGGTAGCAAGAGTAGAAGCATTGGGAAGAGCTGGGGTTATCAAAAACAAGGAACCAATAAGAGAAGTGGCAACCTATCTTACTTTCATTTTAAATTTCTTAATTTTTTTGCAAGCGCTACCCATGATATTGTTTTTTGTTGCGTAAATTAAATCTCATTAAGTAAAGGATTCATCCACAATTAAAGAAAAACATCAAAATCGTGCGTTTTTTAAGTGTACCCAAATCCGTTTTTATACAATGGGCATTTTGAAGGTTAATCTACTCGGGTGTCTCTAAAGCCTGTACAAAATTCCTAGGACCAAGGTTAGTTAAGGCACTGAGGTGCTATTTAGGTCTAAGCTATCAATGCCCTCTGTTAACTCTAACTACAAGATAACTTCTAATTTTACCATTGTTGGAACAATTGTTGTCATGGAGTTATGCGGCTGTTATCACTAGCAGGACAATGATAATTTAGGCCCTTATAAAGGTTTAAAAACATAACTTTCTATAAGCTGTCCTGTAGAATTGAAAGATACTATAAAATATAGGGTGTTTCCTAGTATACCTTTGTTTTTAAGTATATAATTGGTAGAAAAAAAAGTCTTACTTGTTAAATTTCACAATTTTAATTCAGTTTCCTGACACGTGTTTCAACTCTTGCGGATCATTATCAAAATATAAGACAATACTAAATTCTACATGTCATTAAAATAAAGTTAGGGAGATGAAGTGAATTGACAGATGATGGGTTATTTTGATCCTTAATTTACAGGTATTGGCCAAAGGTACAACTAAATTACAGGTGTGATTATAGAGGTATTTACATTAATAATCAAATTGAAATACCTTCAGGTGCCAATCTAATACTTAATATCCTAATAACTAGGATAAATATGCAATAAACACTGTCAATAATTACGAACGAAAAAACCCATAATTATATACACAATATCATTTTCTTAATTATATTATTTAGATGTAAATACCTCTATAATCACACCTGTAATTTAGTTGTACCTTTGGCCAATACCTGTAAATTAAGGACCAAAATAACCCACCCATCATCTGTCAATTCACTTCATCTCCCTAATTTTATTTTAATGACATGTAAAATTTATTTAGTATTGTCTTATATTCCTTTGATGATGATCCGCAAGGGTTGAAACACGTGTCAGGAAACTGAATTAAAATTGTGAAATTTAACAAGTAAGACTTTAATTTGTTTTTAAGGTTTTTTTATTTGAAAATTGAATTTTAAAGTTTATTTTGATAGCTGATTTGTATGTAATCTCCAGTGCTGATTTCAAAAATGAAAATGTTTTCTATCACGTCAGGTTATCTCACAAAATACCTACTTTGGGTAAAAAACTAAATTTAACGCAATTTTTACAGTTGTTCTTAAGGTTATAGCTTTTATTAAACAGGTAAGAGATGTCAAAGTTTACATTTACACAACATAATATTGAAAAATGTTAAATTCTCATTAGTCAAAAGTCCTTATAGAACCGCTTTCGCTTACCATCAATGCTTCTTTTGGTGCTCGTCTTGCTGTCGGCACGTTCAGGATTGTCCCTTTTTAACATCCAGCAGTAATCCGCTATCATGTTGACATTCCATCGTCTTTGGTACCTTCTTTCCATTTCCTTAATGTCTTGATGGAATCTTTCACTCTGCTCTTCACTGACGTCACCAAGATTTGTAGGGAAGTAGTCAAGGTGTGAGTGGAGAAAATGGACTTTTATGCACATGTTACAGCCCAGCTTCTTGAAGTTGTTTCGCATGACAGTGACGATTACTTGGTAGTTTGGGTTCGTTTTGTTTCCCGGAAAATTGATTACAACTAGTTTGAAGGATACCCATGCCGCTTTTTCTCTTGCATTAATTTGTTGCTCAAAGTAATCATCCCTCATGATTTTCCTGAGGTCAGGTCCAGTGAACACTCCTTCTTTTAGTTTTGCCTCGGATAAACCAGGAAACTGCTGACAAAGATATGTAAAACATTCTCCTTCTTTTGGTAATGCTTTCACAAATTGTTTCATTAACCTCAATTTAATGCGAAGTGGTGGAAGCAATACCTTTTTAGGATCTACAAGACTCCCTCGCAACATTTTTAACTCCGACCTGCAAGGTTTTTCTCAGTGGCCATTCTTTTTTGACATAGGTGTAGCCACTTTGTTGGCCAGGCAACATAGAAATCACTTTTAAGTCGCCACATATCGTCCATTTGTGATCTAAGTAACAAATTGTAGTCAAGATCAGCTCAAGATTTTCATAGAATTCTTTCAAATGGACTGAATGTCTAACGAGCACCGAAGCATACTTATTGCCGTTGTGTAGAAGAACTGCTTTTAGGCAACTTTTAGACGAATCAATAAAAAGTCGGCATTGTTCAGGTTAGTTAGCTTATACTCTATTTTAAAACTTGCCATAACTTCAGGAACATCACTGGTCGCCGGATTGAGAGAAAAAGGCACAAATTCTTTTTTTTCTACTTCGATACCAATAAAAGGAAGTACCTGGAACCAACAATTTTTTTCTTTTAATCTAGATCCTAAAAGTTCTGGAAGCCATCATTGAGTGAAAAATGTCGGTTCGCTTGTGTCAGGGTTTTGTAGCAATCACCGTCATCATCACTATCACACAGGGGAGGACTTGGTTCAGGGTCATCTAAAATATCATCCAGAGTACCTGGAGGATAAGGTATTGGTACCTCGGGTCCATAAGGAATAGGGCGAATGGCAGATGGAATGTCAGGATAAGAAATCTCCTTCTTATTTTTTAAATTGAAACCTTGCACGTTACACGAACAAAAATAGCAGTCGTCGCCATGATTTTTAGGCTCTCCAAACCATTGGTATTCCAAAATGAAAGGACTGTTTTTTACCCTAAAGTGGCAACAGACAGGCTCTAACACGAAAGATGTACAGTGGAAGAAGATGGTGAGCAATGGTAAAAAAGTGTTGCAGTTTTAACCGGATTACTCTAGTTTCAATTAGTACAGCTCTCCAGTGTAAGAATAGCTACTTCATTGCAAAAGCTGTATTACTTTCTCACATTGATTTTTGAAAGTATTTGTTACCAAATATAAGATTTATTTGGGGATATTTTGAATCTTTCATGAACTTATAATTTTAAAAAATACGCAAATTAGCCAAAACTGGACATGCTGTTTGTAAGAAAACTGTACTTGATGGAATTTTTTCGCTATTTTTCCTGTAATCAGCGCTAAAAATACTATAAACGTCACTGATTGTTTGAGACAATTTTTAGTTCGCAGACCTTGGTAATTTGGAAAATATCGAAATTGGTTTTGTCGAAAAGTTTTCTCGCGCTTTTGAAAAATCAACAAAGGACAAAATATTCCTAGAATAGTCCAGAGAATAAACTAACCTGAACAAAGTAAATGAGCACCCTGCATATTGCTGATATAATATGTTGTTTCACTAAGAATAGCCTTCGGCCGTATCTCAGAAAGTGTAATTTTCAGCAATTTCTCATGGCTACTTTTCCGAAAAAAAATTTTCGCAAGCCATACGACTTAACGCTTTCTGAGATACGGCCGGAAGCCATTCATAGTGGAACGCCCGGTATAGAAGTTAGTGTGGACCCAGGAATTTTTAAAACGTTTTTGAGACACCCTGTATATTCCAAATGAAGTCGTTTTAAAGTTGTATTGGAAATAATTGCAGACGTAGATGCCTTAGCTGATTATTTCGTTGCTTCTTAAGGTGTGAAACCTTAGGAAAGCGTAAAAGATGGCTTTCTACCAGTACACAATCAAGATAAGTTTATAATATGCAATTATTTCCCGATGTCCTTAAAATTTACGTTTGTTTACTGGCCCTGTTTGTAAAAATCTGTTCATGTTTTTTAGTTATAGGTTAAAAGATTTTAAAAAGGAAATCATCAGTGTGTCTGCGCGTGTGTTTGTATGATGCAAATCAAGGAAAATGGTCTGATGAGTGTAAAGGTTAATTTTTTACCCTAGAATAACTTATAGTTAGCGGTCTGTGGAAGCCTGTACATAACCAAAAACAAAAAGGATGTAAATATAATACCAGTTATATGTTTTTTTAGCTAAGTTTAGTGTAATAAAGAGAATTTTATATTCTTTTACCTCCATTGTATGTCGCCTCTTGGGCTACTACACAATTCTAAATAGGAGCACTGCATCGTGAACTAACCTGCTCAGGATGCTGTCGACACACTTATATTTTTACGCTTGCTGGTCTCTTTATGCTGCGATAGTAGCATAAAACGTTGACGTATGAGTAAGCCTTAAGAGTAAACTTGATCTAGAATTAATTGAAACAACAGGAACAGTCGCAATTGACTTTGGATAAAATATTCGAGAAATTTCTCTCTATTTTTCTTTTTGTTGTAATCAGGAACGTTGGCAGAATTTCAATGTAAATCAAAACGTTAAATTTGAGGCTCATAATTTTTTAAAGGCAGTTAGAGAGGGCCGAGAGAAGCTTAAATTCAAAAAATTGAATTGTGACTCTGGCGCTATCTTGCATTTAAGGGTGAGTCCAGTTTTTTGCGAATAACTTTGTTCTTTTTCATTTCACGACCAAAAAGTGAGAAAAGTATATTGCTGGGAATAAAATTCTCTATAACTTTTCACTTATAGAGTTATTGCTTGATTAAGCACCAGATTATCAATGTCCTGCTAACGACAGGATATCTTCTAAGGATATCGTTGTTTGAAGAAGTAGAATTGACTGTGGCAAGTTAGTATACAGGTTTGGCAAATGATTATTAATTACAATCAGTTGATTAACTGGAAGAACAAGAATAATGCCAGTTGTAAGGTAAATGCGAATTTTCCCAAAATCTTCAAAAACCTATAAAATACTTGTGTTTCTTAAGCAATCTAAAATATTTTAAGTTAAAAAAACTTCATATTAACATAGTAAGTAAGTTCAAAAATGTTTATTTTCTAATTAGTGTTGAAATTAATTTTTTTTTCGCTTTTTTTTAATTATCTTAAAAACGGATGATTTTCTTTTTATCAAACTTTCAACGATGGGACTGCTTAACAAAGGAAATGTTTTAGTGCCAATGAAAATTTAATCGCTTCAAACGCTCGCCTGGACTCTTATTCTCAAATTAGCGGAATGATCCTATCACGAGAAGTGATCTGTCTCCTGTCAATTATTTCGCTCAATTCTTGTATTATTGAAAGTGAAAATTACAGTTCACATCTATTTAAGAGTTAGGAGAACGCGTTTTTTTAAGAGGATATAAGATGAGTCAACATATTTGGTATAATACATATAGATACATAATATATACATAAATTAAATTACTTTACAGCAGCTGGAAAACATACCGTAAAAAAATCATCCAGTGAGTAGAAACCATTTTCGAGTAGTATTGTATAACTCAAGTCTATGGAGGTCATGCTGTAATCACTTTGTCTCGTAACAGTGTTATATACAGGGTGTCCCAAAAGTAATGGGACAGAGCAACAGCAGACTCCTTAAATAGTCAACTTTAAGTATCTACATTAACTTTGACACTTAGCAAATGTAAGAATTCCAAAAATGAAAAATGAAGGTGAGGTCATGATAGATTCATTTATATTTTGTTTGTATGTTTGTTTACATGATTCCCTAAAGCCCAGACCAAACATAGACCGAAATGCTCTCTTTTGCATTAAAAATTCATGCTATGCTGCAGATTAATGATGAAAATGATAACATCTAATGATGAACTCAAAATTAGCCAAATAGAACATTGTAGTGATGTTCTTACTTAAGACCTGCCTCAAGTGATACAATGCAAAACCATTACTAGCCCATTTTTTGCACACATAACTGACATGCTCCTTCCAATTTAACGATAGATCAATGTGGATACCCAGTAATTTAAAAGAAGAAACCTGTTCAATGGATTTATGATTTAGATAAATAAGCTGACTCTGTGTAAAGTATGCACTATAAGGATAAAATTGCATAGTAAAAGTTTTGTTTTGATCAAGGACTAGTTTGTTATGATAAAAAGTAATATTTTAACATGTTTAACTTTGTGGGTCAGTTGTTTTATTATTTCCAACTGCTATGACATGACAACAATGTTATGTCATCCGCAAACTCACAGTGATATGCTGACAAGCAACCTAAAATATCATTTGTATACTTGAGGAACACCAAAGGACCAAGAAAGCTACCCTGTGGAACACCAACCTTGACATTCGCCTGCGCAGTCCTTGCTCCCCCAAGCAGGACATATTGTTTACGATTTTCTAATTGCAATGATGAAAAACGAGCAGTCTAGGTGAAAATGCATAACGCCTTTAAAAATGATTAAATCGAGCAATAAGTCGATAAATAATAAAAATATCGAAAGTTGTTGTAAGTAAAAAGTTATAGAGAATTTTTATTCCCAACAATATTACTCTAATCACTTTTTGTCGTGAAATCAAACTAAACCGAATTATTCGCGAAAAAATAGCCCCGCCATCCATTACAAGATGACGCCGGCGCCACAAATGGTTGGTCACATTTAATTTTGAGCTTTTCTCGGCGTCACCAACTGCCCTTAAAAAATGATGCGCCTTAAATTTCATGATTTGGAAAATTTTCAGGTTCCTAGAGTATCTATAGAGTAGTGGTGCAGAACTATCGATATATTGGATTATATAAACTTTTCGAACAGCTTAGGCAAAAGTTAGGTTATGCCGGTATTACACTGAGAATTTCTTGGCGATTTTCTTCATGAATTTGTTCGCAAATAGAACGTGTTTTTTTATATTGAAGAGGAAAGAAAAATCCAAAATTCATCCGAAGGAGGTACTATTATTTAAACAAAAATTCACTACTTAAACTCATTCACAATTCTCGCTGCTTCTCTGTAGTGGGCGTTGACAGGATCGTTCAAACACTCAATCTGATTGTTAATCTCTAATTTGGGTATGTCTATTGTTTATCCTATTTACTGAGAAGGGTAACTGAGCTAGCATGTCAGGACTCTCCACAATCCCATCTATAACTTTAAGAAGATGAACCAAGCATATTCTGATTCGTTTGTTCTCGACAGTAATTCTATTGAAAATATGTAGTAATACCTGATGATCAAAACCCCTTTGAGGATAAAAGTCAAACCTCTTATAGTACATAATTATATTTTAAAAACTTTCGATGCACTCCTTCAATAGACTTACTCCAGGTGATGGATTGAGGTGGCCAAATTACACAACCATACTCTAGTTTAGGCAAAGCAATAGCATCAGTCTTAAGACACATATCAACATCGAAGGGGCGTGCCAACCGTATGATGAATCCCATAGTCCTATATGCTTCGGTAATTTTAACCTTTATATGATTAGTGAAGCTTAGTTAGGGAATCAAGTTGTATTTTTAACTCCCAACATTAAACTGTGAGGCTTTGGATATTCCTCGGGTTTAGGTTATTTCACTGGTACGTTTTATATATTTGGCTAAGTCAATTAGACAGTTAGATCACATTTAATTTGGCGGTTATTCATCCAATTCGGCACTTGTTTACAGGATAACTCTTTAATACATGATTAATTACTAACTTTAGTACAGTACAACTTTTATAACATTACTACACTTATAACTTGGTGCTTTTATTTAAGCTTTGCAATTTGTCATGTCCGACGGACGATGACCCACGTTAATTTTGACGTACATGTTTACCTTTGAAGGGTTTAACTTGCAGTGTTTCGCGACTCGCGAGGAACCGTATAAGCTTGCTGTCGCCAGAAAATCACGCCCCGCTGTCAGACTGTTCAATCACAAGGTAACATATTTCGCGCGTTGTCTTCTAATTGGCTGTTTATTGTTCCGCCATGTTTTCTTAGGATCAATTGTTATTGTTCCGTCTTTGTCTACCGCGGTGAGCTTAATTTTCTAGCGGCAAGATGTGTCAAATAATATACGTTTTTACAAGTTCTAAAATAGACGTTTTAACACTAAATTGTGTTGAGAACACTTTTTTGCTTAATCAACCGTAGCGACAGGCCGCTGTTTTAGGATAAATTTGCAAATTTTGTTGTTTGTCTGGACGAAAATATTATTCGTTCTGAAACCATTAAATGCATTTTGTTTCTCTGTTTCTATCTGACCGTTGAGGAATTGTGTTGTAATGGAATATTTGAAAAGCAGCTATTTTATCTAGACAAAAAGTAGTATTGATTCTGAAAACATTGGTTGCATTTAATTTCATTATTTTTATCGCATTTGAGCAATCCTTTCCCCAACACTTAGAGATTCATCAAAGGTTACACCCAAGTCCCTATGAGTCGCTGCTCTTTCAAGAATGTTGTTATTTATCTCTTTTAATGATGCTCTTCTTTAAATCGAACGACATACAGAAACACTTTTTAGTATTTCATTTAAACCCAGTTAGTAACTTCGTTCAAATCTTCCTTTAGTCAACACATCCAAGGTGATCTTGAAGTAATCTGCAAAAATGAGTGGTTAGCATGTTTACCTACTTCAGGTAACCCATTAACTGCTATTATAAATGAGAGGGGACCCAAATTTGAGCCTTGAGGAACTCCGAAGTATTTTTGTAATTTTCAGATTTAGCGCCCTCTTACCTCTACATACTGTTCCCTATTCGCGAGGTAGGATTGTATTAGAAGGATTAGGTGTTACTAACATTTATGTCCTTTAACGACTCTATGACAATACTATATGCGTTATCCTGTCAAATGCCTTCTCTATATCTGTAAAAATGACACTTACCTGTGACTTAGTTATAGGGTGGTCATTTATTATTCCATTTTTAGCTCCACTTTTGGTGAATAAATCCTCTATGAATTATACCTTCATGATAAATATGTTATAGGGTATAGGTGAAATAGTGGACCAATAAATTCCTAAACAATGTTATTTAATATTAGTCTATCGATATAGTTCTCCACCAATTGCAACAAGTCCAAGGTTATAATAATATTGTATAAAAATAATTTAGAATTATGTAGTCGCTTGAAGAAGCCCCCAGTCCAAGATATTTTGATCATTAAATAACGCATAAAAATGTAAAAATTGCTTTAGGTATTTATATTAGCTTTTGTAAAACTGTTATTAAAAAGGGTATTCGTTTTTTTCGCGTTCTGTCGCGGTATATGATCTTAATGGCGATTAAAATTAATTTTTAGGACACAAGTAACAAGATTCTTTTTATATTAATTTGCGTTCTTAGCTCAATTTTTTGGGGGAATCGTTGCTTAACTGCTATATGGTCATTGAATAAATACATTGCTGGTCAAATAAGCTTTTTACACGGAAATATAAAGAATATAGGAGCAGCCAGCTTAAAGCCAACTTAAGTACCAACAAGAACTTTTTATATTTATTCTAGAAAAAGAATGCTTCTCCAAATATTAGTGTAATAAGATAAAAAAAAGTTGCCAGCTCATTTTTACAAAAATTAAACCCAATGATAATAATAATTCTTAAGCTTTAGTTAAAAAAATGAGCATATCAACATATTTATTCTCATGACATTAGTTCTCTTTAACAAGGTGCATTTATTTATGTAGATTTTAAATTTTATATCGATTTGAATGTATATCAAGAAATATGTGCATTTATTGTTTCTTATAATAAATAAATTGTATATTTGTTGTGAAATTGGAGTTTTAATCAAAAACTCGCGCACAAACTTAGAACTAAAGGTGGATTCATAGTTTCCGTAACGTAAGCCGTAAGACGTAACGTTAAGACGTAAGAAAAATAAACATGTGATTATAAATGCATGCATCCATAGTCGCCGTAACGTAAAACGTAAGCCGTAAGCCGTAACAAGAAATGGTTTATTTTCATTTCTTAACTCTTACGTCTTACGTATTCGGTCGCGATCGGCCGTACTCGTGCATAACCGGCGTGATATTTCAAAATTTGACAGTCGACCGCAGGCGGGAGATTGTTTTGTTGATTTCATTTTCACAAAATTTTGTAGCGTCCGTCCGTATTTCAATATTCCTTTTTATCAATAATAATACTATATACATACAACAAATCTGTAATAAAAAGCGACAAAATAAATTCGATTCAAAATCAAAACAATGGAATTATTTGACAAATATCATAACCTACAATTTCGCAATTTCTTACGTCTTAACTTGAACTCTGAATGGGTATGTTTTCTCTTACGTCTTATCGACTACGGCTTACGTTACGGCAACTATGAATCCACCTTAAGTTCGTGAATTGGACCGCTATTGATAAGACTTGTTTTATTGCAAATGACCTTAACACCCTGTATATTTAAACATTGATTTCTGGGATCCCCAAGGCTTTTCAACAAACAGCCTTGTTATATTTTGTATTTCGAAATCATTAGATTTAGATTGGATTTTGAAAATCTCATTTCAGATTTCCAAGATCTTGAATCCGTATATTAGAAACCGCGTCTTGCCTAATGTGGCGACATCTCTTGAATATTAAAGAATGTAGACAACAATCACCGATTATCTCCTTATCCTTGTTTTTATCACTGCCACTGCATAAACTAAAAAGAGACAAAATGATAATCGACCAACTGCAGTGAGTTACATACTAACTTTTAAATGGACCAATCAGAATAATTGCATCTGGCAGATGCAAACATGCAAAATTTAACGGCCAAAGCACTTTTGTTGACATCTTCAACCGCTATTAGGTTCTGTTGTGCTTAAAACTCAATTTTCTTGCCAAAAACCAGTCTATTTAATTCTTAAACAGTAAATTGCTAAAAATGGAATCGTCGAAGGAACCAGTGAGTGTAAGAATAGCCCGAATAAACGCTGAAATCACGGGACGAGCACAAAACTTGAATAAAAGTCCTCTGCTGCAGCGAGAAAATCTTTTGGACGCCCTACAGGTCCTATACGATGAGTGCTGCTCAGAAAATCTGCAAAAATACGACTCAAATATAGCTGACTTTGTGAAAAAGTATAAAAGTGCCATGACAGAAATCATGTCGTTACGAGTTAACATCAGTGATTTTGAGATCAAAAATATCATTGGTAAGGTTTTGTGAATTTATATCTAAAAATATTGTATAGAATAGCAAGGGCCTTCAAATATTCCTACTTTAAATTTAGGATGTGGACACTTTGCCGAGGTACATGTAGTCAAGGAAAAGCAAACAGGTGATGTCTACGCTATGAAAACCATAAGAAAGTTTGATAATGAAACCAAAAGAATGTCTTTTGAAGAGGAGAGAAACATAATGGCTTTTTCAAACTCGCCTTGGCTTACCAGTGTGCAGTATGCTTTTCAGGATAGTTCCTACTTGTTTTTTGTGATGGATTATCATCCTGGAGGGGACCTATTAGGTGATAGAGCTTTCACAAACATCTTTACTAAAGTATTTAACAAATTGGTTGTTTCTTAGGGCTTCTCTATAGAAAAGGTGGTACATTACCAGAAAGTGCAGCTCTGTTCTACATAGCAGAGTTAGTTCTAGCGCTGGAAGACTTACATGAAATGGGATATGTTCACAGAGATATCAAACCTGATAACATACTTTTAGGTAAATTTAGTTAAAGAAACAATAATATTTATATTATTTACAACAATGAATTTTTTTACCAAGATCGTTGTGGCCATCTGAAACTTGCTGATTTTGGTTCAGCTGCTAAGCTAGACAAAAACGGTTCGGTTAAATTGGGGCCCCCCGTTGGTACCCCTGATTACATAGCCCCAGAAGTCTTGCAGTGTCTAGATAACAAAAATGAAAAAAGTGGATATGGGGTATGTTTTCAAGACATGATCATGTGCAATGATTGCAATTCCATTAAAACATATTTTTTTAGGTGTCTTGTGATTTTTGGTCATTGGGCATTTTAGCCTATGAGCTTGTTGTTGGTCATCCACCTTTTCAGGGACAAAACACCGCGGCAGTGTATTCTAAGATCATGAACCATCAAAACAATTTAAAATTTCCACCTGACACTGTTTTAAGCACAGCCTTTGTTACTTTTGTTAAAGTGAGTACATGCAATCCTCAACAAAAATATGCACTATGTGTAGAACAGTTATATTTCCGTATTATTCCACTTTTTAGAACCTTTTAACAGATTGCAAGACCCGGCTGAACCAAGGTAAAATTAAATCTCATGTCTTGTTTAAAAGTACAAATTTTTACACTTTACGAGATCAAGTGCCACCTTATGTTCCGAAAATTACATCTGGTGAAGATACAAGTAATTTCACTGATGTACAGGCTAAAAAGAAGCATCCCAGCATAGACAATTTTAAGAAAAAGACTCAGTTTTCTGGGAGAAACTTGCCGTTTGTGGGTAAGTAGTTATTTACAAGTACATACTTTATTGGTTTCCCCAAGTTATTTTTATTACACTGTTTTTCAATAAAAATAAGAATAGGACGTTTTGTTTACCTAAAGCCTAATCTAAACTAACACAGAAAAACTGCAGCTCAAGAAAAATGGACAAGTAAACTAAACATATCAACTGCAAAAAAAAATATCTACCAGAGATCCCAAGGATAGGGAGATCTCTGGATTGCCCTAAACCTAAACTATGAAAATTTCGTAATTTTGCCATTACATTTAATTAAATAAGTTAGGATTGGCTTATTACAATGTATTCAAACTTGGCACATGGCTTTACTATATTGGCCTCTTCAAAAAATTACAATACAATTATTCTCTAAAATGTACAGGGGAGCCAATATTTAGCAACCTCAAAATTTACATGGGATTTCCTATGATCAACTAAGCCATGCATCACCCGGTATATCGTTTTTCTTGCTTGCTTTTTTGTTGAGCGCTGAATTAAGGGTTGGATCATACTTCCTTGACACACATCTAGTGAGTTAACAATTTATTAATCACAAAGTTAAAATATAAACAAAGAGCTGTCGAACAAATAATGACAAGATCCCATATCGACCCGCAGTCGTTGGTTCAATATTGTCTGTTTTATTAGTACAGCATTTAAATAATGATTAGTTTTACTTATTCTTTGAATTAACGTCTCCGTCCGAGAAGAGCCAAACAACGAGAAGCAATAAAATCCCGAGTTTAGCATTGATTAAATGGGGACCAAATTATATGTCCTTCACCTTGAAATTTTGACAGTTGGCCGGATTATTACACTAAAAGAAGCCCTAAAACGATGAAGTAAATGCTTTACACTGCAATAAAAAATGTGGGTACCTAGTAAGAAGTACATTTTTCATGAGTATCTTCTGTGTTTCATGTAATTGGCTTTCCAGCAAATTTCGTAAAATCATAAAAAAATTAAATAAAATAAGAAATATTTTCGAAATGTTTTATTCGTTGTGCGTTACTTACTGATATTACATTTTAAAAAGGAAATGAGATAGTATATTACATACCACGAGTGGTAAGAAGCCTATTACACACCATTTCGAAAATTACGGTATGAGCGTTAGCGAAAATTGCCCTTGTTAATGCAGACATAATATTAGGTAACTGGTCTTACGCACAGCTTGGCTTCTTACAATATAGTGTGTGTAATTAGAGTTTTACGGATAAAGTAGACAGTGCGTAAGTAGGTTCTTACTAATATAGAAATAGAAAAACAGTAATATGTATGTTTAACATTTGTAAAAATCTTAAATTACTGGGGTCCTTACTCTTGAGGGTGAACCTACCTAGAAAAAGGGTCAGTATACCTACATTCTGAACGGGCACAGGTAAACTCGGCCGCTTAAGATATTTTAATCGTCGCGGTCAAAATAAGTCTTAAGCTGTATAGAGGTAAACTCGGCCTGGTAGTCCAAGCATATAATTTGAGGCGATTAGCAGACGTATCTAAAGCGGCCGAGATTACTTCAATAACTGTACTAATTTTGCTAAATAAAATTACAAATGCATATTACATCATAAAAATTTATTAAATCTAACCCTAAAAACAATACACATAGAAATGCACACCGATTCAAAATATATTTTAATATTACATAGTAGAACTATAATAATGCGAAGTTAAGTTAAGAAATTCTAACGTTGACACGTTCCCATTATTAAAATCATTAATTTTGTTTTGAAGGTATTCTTGTCTTTTCTTATTTTCCGAATTAGATACATATGGTTTGTGAATACTTTGCAACTTTACATATATTTCATTTTGAAAATTAATTAGGAAATTAATAAAAATGAATACAGAAGGATGAGGAAAATTTAAAGTTTTGCTGATATGCGAATGGAATGATTCGCACGCGTTGGTGGTGCGAGCGGCGCTTGCTGTTTTTGATGCCCATAAATGAGGTGGAAAAACGGCATCCTCGGATATGTAAGTGTTGATCAAATAATCAGCAAACAAAGTAACTTTATCATTTTCTCGTTGAATAGCAGATAATGTACAAACATACGCATCACCAACATCTTGTGGTTCTAGAAACAACAATCCAAAACAATAACCAATCCATTTTCCAACCTCGCTTCTTTCTTTATAATCTGCTGAAAGTCGCAAGTTTTTGAATCGTACGCCACCAAGCTTGCGTTACATGAAATCTGCATCCAATTATTTTTATTTGTGGCTAAACAATTTTAGCTGCATTATGGATAGCCATCTCAAAATCAACCACAATTTCGGTGGGACAAATTTAAAACACTTTTTGTATGTTTCTGTTGCTTTGTCTGGTAGCACACAAAACACTAATGGTACATAATGACCATTAAGGCAGCCATGTATGGTGAACAACTGCAAGAAAAATTTTGTACAATAGTCAAAGTACCATCCACATAAATTTTCTCGCTTAAGCAAAGATGCTTCAAATTTGTAACACAGCTAAAGACTAAATACATTGGAATCTTCGCTGTTTACTAAAAGAAATTCTTCCTTACGGCTGGTCAAAAATTGCGTTTCTGATTTAAGCGAACTGTGAACTTCTAGTTTTGTTTTGGGAAGTACAGGTTGTAATTTTCTTCTTGCGTTATATATATTCTTTCTTATATACAACAGATCCGTTGCTGTAATACTTTTTGAATCTTCTTTGGCAATAAGGGATCGCACAATTTTACTTGGTTGACTGCCAATATCCTCTACAGCTTTACGTTTGTCACATGCCGAATGGTTATGAATTAAATTCGATTTCGATATTGTGTTCTCCGGGCCCACTGTATAAATATTTGCTAGACGCTTGGCAATCTTACACCTCCACTTTTTCTCGCCACTTTTTAGTTCTTCTTTAAAAGAATACTTATAGTTATCTACCAAGAGCATAACTTTGCCTCGTTGACTATCTATTTCTTTAACACTCTGCATTGTACGTACGTAATGAAACTTTAGCGGCAGTTTTGTAAATAATAATTTTTTTGAAGAGAAAAAGAAAGAAAGTTATATGCCACGCCTTCATAATTTTTCTAGGAAATTTTAAGAGAAAAATCCCATTACTTGAGAACGGTAAGGTAATTTTAATTTTAATTAATCTCTAATCAGGGTCTCTAATTAGGGTCAAAATAGCAGGTGTATATCTACCGGCCGAGTTTACCTATGAAGATTAAGGCAGAACAATTTTAGCAGGCCGAGTTTACCTGTGGGATTAGTACATGTTCTCTTAAGCGGCCGAGTTTACTATTATGCGACTTTAATTTGATATGTTTGCAGGTAGAAATTGTTTCTTAGCCCACTCCTATAATGCTACAAACAATTTTTTTTTTGTAAAGAGTATGTTGGATATTTTTTACAGATAAATCTGCTATTTTTCAATTCTTCGATAGGTACATGGACAATAATTATAGGTACTTAGAATTTAAACGGTAGGTAGATAATATGATATTTTATTTTGTTTAAACAAAATAAGTTGTAAATTTCGGAAAACCCTATGGTTTTTTTATAATTTATCTATTACTACTTACTCTTTACTTATATTACCTGATCTACGCGTAGAAATATGATATTCTTCGATAAAAACTACTAAATGAAAATAAGTACTTGTGCTTTCAGGAATATTTTTCAAAAAAACACAAGATCTGTTAGGAAAATAAAAACATGTTCTTTTAGATTAGTTTGATATTTTTTCCTTCCCGTCGCCTTTCCTTAAAATGGCACTTGTTTTTATACATTTAACATAAACTTCACTTGGATAACATAATAAATAATGGTAGGTCTTTTCCATATACCTTTCACGTAATAAAATACAGCATTTAAATACAACAAAACAAATATAAACAAATGTATCATAGCGGTGCAAATGTACTTACTGTTCAGTATCCTTTGGAAATGAAAACATGCTTACTCTTTGACCTTCTTTTGAGTGACACCCTCGAAACGCACCGGTATTACCAGTCATAGTTTTATAATAGCACAGCACGCACAAAAATAAACAGTTAAACAATACACTTCACAATCACGAAGAAGACAACGTAACGCAAGACCGGATCCAATACGAGGCACTTGTGTCAATTTCGAGCTGGCCACTGGTCAAAGCTTTACTTCGCTATTCCTCTCGGGTCTTGATCCTAAAATTACAGCAGGTCAGGTCAGCCTATACATAAAAAATAAAGTTGATGTGACCTGTAAATGTGAAAAAATGAGGACCAGAAAAGACCAGTTTCGAAGTTGCTTTAAAGTTGACGTCCCGACTGAGCAAAAGGAAAAAGTCCTGTTTCCGAGCATCTGGGGAGAGAGGATTAACATTAACCATTTTCAACACTTGAGACGAGGCCCGAATGGTAACTCAAAAAACAAATTAATCATTCAAAACAAAAATCTTAGAATTTTTCACCAAAATGTACAATGCCTTAAAAATAAAGCTCTTGAGCTTGAAGAATTTATTCATGGTATGGATTTCAAACCACATTTCGTCTGTGTTACTGAGCACTGGTTTGGCAGATATCTATTTAAAAACTGTGACCGAGAGCACCACCACCCCACTCGACACAAAGAAAATCTAAAAGACATGAAATGCAATTTTACTTACATACAAAAAAATGTACAATCCTCCATTATAAAAATTTTTAACAAAATTCCTATCGAGGTTAGGAGACAGGATATAAATTCTGTGAAGAAATATCTAAAAAGACTGCTGGTTTCAAGGGCATACTACACTTTGGAGGAGTTCTTTCGAGATAATCTGTAGTTGTGGTGCCAAGTGATCACCAATCTTATAACATTTTACTTGTTTCTATGTCATATTTTGTTGTAATAATATGTTGATTATATTTTAAATTAAGTTATATAATTTTATAGTATTTTGAACTATTTAAAGACACGTCC